>OX104059.1:52910222-52998926 GCA_944474145.2 Dicrocoelium dendriticum
TTCTTTATCTATGTCGGGTCGGTGGCGGGTACCATCCCTAGAAATAACAATTAAGGGTGTCCTAGTCAATGCGATAATAGATACGGGACCCGGCGCTTCCACTACGAAAAGGTTCGAGCGTGTCCCGTTACTCCAGTCGTCAATCGCAATGCAAACATTCGGACACTGCTTGAAGGTTACTGGGGCTTGGCTATTACGAGTGAGAATGGGAAAGATGGTCATTAGTCACTCCACGTTCCTCGTCGAGGGGCAACGGAGACAATCATTGGTAACGACATCCTTAAGTGGTTGGGTACAACCATTGATTTGAGGAAGAATGTTGTGATAGTGGGCAGTGAGACGATCGAGATGAGCCCAGGGAAACGCGACCACATAGGGGCCGTGACGGTTCTTCCCGAGTGCCCGAAGCGTGCAATAAAGGACGTGCTCCAGAAGTATGCGCATTTGTTCACGGATGTGAGTGATGATTACGGATTTTGCAGCTGGGTAGAACATCGGATAACTCTAATCCCGGGTGGGCAGTGCAAACCGATTTTCAGGCGGATACCGCAGAACACTCTGGCGGAGATACAGAAACAGGTGGCTGAAATGGAGGCCAAAGGCATCATCAGACAAACAAACAGTCCGTATTCATCTCCCGTATTGTTGACGAGAAAGACAGACGGAAGCTACAGATTCTGCATCGATTTCAGCGAGCTGAATAAAGTTACGATGAAAGACGCTTTTCCAATGCCCCAAATGGAAGACATTTTTTCCAATCTTCACAATGCCAAGCTGATTTCAATGATAGACTTACGTTCGGGTTATTGGCAACTCCTCATTGTAGAGGAAGACAGGTATGATACAGCTTTCAGCGTAAATGGCCAACAGTACGAATTCTTGAGAATGCCGTTTGGACTGTGCAACGCCCCCGCCAACATTCAGACGCTTACTACTTATGGTTCTGGAGAACCACAAAAATGTGGTTTTTTATGGGGATGACATCATTATTTTCTTGGAGACGGAAGATGATCATGGTGCCCGACTCGCAGCGGTGTTACAAAGACTGGAGGAAGCCGGCTTGAAGCTCAGTCGCAAAAAGTCACAGATTGCTCAAAAGTCGATTGTATGTTTGGGCCACATTGTCGGGAATGGCCAGATTCAGCCGCTTCCAGAGAAACGGGAATCAATCAGGAATTTCACAGCCCCGAAATCGAAGCGTCAGCTCCGGTCGTCCCTCGGTATGGTAACGTATGACTCGAGGTTCGTGCCCCATTTTGCGGAGAGGATAAGCCCCTCGTTAAAACTTCTGCATAAAAACGAATCGTTCGCGCGGACACCTGAAGCAGATCGGGCCTTCAACGACCTTAAGCAGTACGTTGCGGATGCACCAGCATGTTTACGGCTACCAAACCCTGGAGAACAATTTACGGTGGCGGTCGATGCAAGCAACATTGCAATCGGAGCTGTACTGTCCCAACCAGCCGGTGTGGTCGAGTATGTCAGCAGAGTCCTGACCAGCGCAGAGCGAAAGTACTCCAGGAAGGAGAAAGAATGTCTTGCCATTGTGTGGGCTTTGGAGAAATGGAGAACATACTTATTAGCAACTGAATTTATGTTGTTACCGACCATAAGCCACTAACATGGATAATGACGACGAGGGATCCGCGGGGACGACTAGCAAGATGGGCGTACCGGCTCCAGGAATTCACCTTTACGATCGAGCACATAGATGGGACGATGTACGTGATGCCCGACATGCTATCGCGCCCATCTCTAGACGAGTTCTTACCAGACACGGCCATACCGGTAGGCGGAGTCATCGCTGAGGATTGAAGTCTACTGGAAAGCCAACGCGCGAATGAATTGGTGAGGTTACTATGCACTCATTTACAAGCCGGGACCAAGCCAGAGGTGACGTCAGGAGAAATCGAGGAGATCCTCCGGATTTGGGATAAGCTAGAGGTCGCGAACGGCAATCTGTTTGGAACAATAAACGGAGTGAAAGTACACTTCATCCCCCAGAATCTACGGGAGCGGGTGATGCAAGTGACGCATGACGACGCCCATATAGGATTCGAGAGAGTCCTCGACTTGCTGCAGAGGAGGGAATTTTGATCAACCATGAGAAAAGACTTCGCGGCGTACATTCGTGGATGCCCATCTTGTCAAAAAAAACCGCGATATGGATACAACGAGGTCTCCGATGCGATCTATCGAAGTCAACCAACTGTTTCAATTTTGAGGATTGGACGTTTTTGGTCCCTTACCGGTCAGTCGGTCCGGAAACAGGTACATCCTAGTAAAGATTGACCATTTTACTCGGTGGATAGAAGTCATACCGATCAAGGATCAAACAGGTGAAACAGTGGCACAGGTATTCGAGTTCAATATACCCGTAAGGTATGGAGTCCCTCAGTGTGTTGTAACCGACCAAGGACCATGTTTCGAGTCCAGAGTGTTTCAGGTCGTATTGCAGAAGTGGAACATCCAGAGACGACGCACTTCGCCGTATCATCCACAGACCAACGGGTTGACTGAACGCTTTAGTCGGACAGTGAAGACATGGATAAACTGTACAAAGTTACCGTGTCAAGCACCTGCTTTTTTACCCGTTATAAATCATTGTTCGTCATTGTTCCTCTAAAACCCATCGGTATCTTCACTGATGCTGTTGCGGCAGAACTATTTAGTAGATTGCGGGGTTCTAAAAACGTAGTGGCTTTAATCTGCCCGATAACATGCCGCTAGAAGGACTGCAAAATATCCTACTTAACGCAAGTAATATGGAATACACACGGTGCGAATATACTAGGATCCGCACGAACCTTCAACACACATGCTGTCCCGTACATTCGGTTTGGTAGCGCATTGACGGCGAACCAGTTCCTCAAAAAGGCGTACTGATAGCAGAAAAAGCTACCTACAAACGCTGAGGCTACTAACTGATAAAACAGCCCTGCAAAGGTAAGTCTGACTATGTTAGCCACCATCGAAAGGCCGTCAAGTCATTAATGCCGACAAGATTACTACCACGAATGTTGACATTTTGCTTGAGCTACTTAGCGGCACGGGGGTCCAGTCAGTCTTAAATTTAAAGATACTAGCGAAAATGACGTCAAAGAAGATGGAGTAGCTCTCTCAAAATCTGGCTAGCGACTAGTCCAACGGTAGCGCTGGCTGAAACCGCTATCCTCGGTGCAAAAATGTCTATCCATGAAACTGAGACACCTTCGCATTCTTCGAACCGAAAGCAATTTACAAATAGCAGTCAAACTAATATGTACAAGACCATTGTCAGCAGTGCTTCACATGAATGTGATAAATATTCCATATTGGCAGTACTCTCCGCTGTGGTTCCAGAGCACTGCCTTGACTCATCAGTCTCGGTACCCAAACTAGTTGATGTCGATATGGACCATTCCAACATACTGTGAAACAAGGTAAACAGTAGCCAAAACGGATGTTCCCCATTGGCTAATGTGCGATCAAATTGTGTTAGCCATGTATTAGGAAAGCTTTTGACCACCACCTTTTGTTAAAATGGAAATAATTTTACCCTCAAACTACGGTGCCGCGTACGAGGGATCATCTTGTAGTGACCTGATTATCGGAACTCATTTGAGCCAAAAATAAAGCATATTTCTAAGGTCCCCTGCTACAGTCATGCACACAATGACTGTGCGCGTAGTGCAGGCTGTAGACGTAACGGAGATCTTTCACCTAAATGTCACGCCCCAGCGACATTTTGTGCCTACTGCTCTACCAATACCGTACCGGAACGTTGGACCTCTGCAGTATGCTGACCCTACCGCTCTACCTGCAACACATAGATAATCCCGTCCCAGGTCTTCGGTTTCTCCGAATTCTACTAATACCCACCCGTCGCATCCTCCTGAGCCACAAAACCTTTTTAAGTTACTTGGCGGCACCTGTGCCGCCTCAGGAGAACTTTGATGCAGCAGATCTCTTTCATCCTATTAACCTAGCTTGCTTGTCTAGGAAAACAGATCTCCACAGGATGCTCCCGACGATATAGGCAACTCCTCCAACTCTAATACCCTCTAAATACCCATATTCCACTAGCTCATAGGCCTACCTAAGACTTACGTATCTATAGATCTTCTTATTAGCGCTTGTTTCATAAACAACAAAATGCATTAGCTTCGCCATGTTACAAATTTGGACCCAACGGTTCTCGTTACTGAAACGTGGTTTACTGACGAGACACTAGAACCACATTACCATATCCCAGGATATAGTAGCCTCACTAATAGCCGATACAATAGCCGAGGAGGAGGTTGCGCGATATTCATCGGTGAAATTACCCTGCCGCACCTTTGGTTGAGCCGATTCTTAACGATTCCGCTGACTCTGTTTGGATCACGGCTGAGCTAAATCAGCACAGTTTCCTCATAGAATGCATCTACAGTTCATCATACAGTAGCAGAACCGAAATCCGACTTCTCGCGGACATATTCGATTGCATCACAGACCAACCGGCGGAAGAGACTTCGATATATGAGAAGTATCGTGGCACACCCATACATCCCCATCTAGATTGCTTGAGACTGTTTCGACTATCTGCTCATATGACTGGTCACAGCGCGTTTCGTCGCCAACACGAAATGACAACATTCTAGATCTTGTCTTCACTTTTGGAATTCCTAATGGGAATGTCAAGATCCTGGGCAAATCTCTGGGTAGTGATCATAACGTGGTGCTATTTAATTGCACTTTGCCTGCGCAAACATCGAAGGCCGAGTAACATGTTATCTTCTACTGGCCATTTCGTTCGAGCAATTGGGACACGTTCGCAACGATAAGATTTGTGCAGTGGGATCGATTCTTCCTCATATGCGACCCAAACGTTGCCGCTGACATGTTTTCAGTTCTTAGATACTATTGCCCCAGTTTTGCTAAAGAAACATCCCAACACTAGTGCGCACGCTCGCGCCAATACTCGCTAAACGGAAAAACAACAAACTCCACCTATTACAAAATTCCCATGACTTCACCATAATATATCAGGTCCATAATATGATCGGCAAATAAGAATCTGGCCGAACTGAGAGACTGTGTTAAAAGGAACATCGAGCACTCGTGGAGTCAACTAAGCAGAAGGAGCTTATAAAGCTTCTCAGTAGAAGAGGAAGATGCAGAAATGGGTGTATCACGTCCATTGCAACGTCCATCTCCGTGTCAACGGATGATCACGTAGTCATTATAAATCTTTTCAACGAGCATTTTCGTTCGTCCTTGGACTGCAATACAATTGTCCAACGCACCATGCGTTCGAAACAGCTTACAGATGGCACGTTTTGTACAGTAAACTTCCGTATAGCAGAAATAAGGAAACCGCTTAGCGCTATGTGGCCGTCCTTTAATCCATTTTCTGTTTAAATCTTGAAATTTCCCTATTTTTATATATATTGTAACGATGGTGAAAAGACGCTCACATGAGATTCGGATTTTTTAACTGGATCAATGGAGGAGGTGGAATGATATTTCTGTCATGTTTAAGGACGTCAGCAACAAATGATATCAGTCAGAGCAACAAGCAAAGGATGTTTTGGATCGATGGCGGAGAAATCGGAAACATCTTCCTTCCGAAATTCGGTTAAAGGTCGCAAACACTTTGCACAGCTCAAATATTAAAACAACTGAAGCAGCAAGCATCCTGACGAACGTACAGAAGTGTAACTTGACTGCTGCTTTAATTGACTCTGACGTAGGTCTAATCGAATGTTGGGACGCACCTTGGCCGAATCAAGTTGCAAACGAGGTATCATTGACCCATAAAAAAACGAGTAACTGCCGACCTCTCATCGGTCGGCATTCTCCCACACGTGACCGCTTCACCCCACTGTGGGCTCCTAAAGACCAAGAAACTGGCCTGCTTGCATACGAATGCTCAGGGTCTTTCTAATAAACTGGCTGAACTGAAAGGTCGCCAAGCTTCCGGGACGTATGATGTCATTGGTATCACCGAGACATGGTTGCACACGGGAATGACGGACGCTGAAGTGTCGCTACCGGGGATGTCGCTGATCCGGAACGACAGACTCACAAAAGGAGAAGGGATAATCCTGTATTACCGAAACGACTTACAGTGCGAAGTCGTGGAGGATTCAGACTCGCAGTTCCCCGACTCTCTTTGGTGCCGGTTGCAGTTAAAAGGCAGGGACGCTTGCCTTATTGTCTTGGTGTACCGCGCCCTAACTCAACACCCGAAACGGACTACCACCTAGCGGCTGCTTTAAAGTGCAGTTTACAACAAAAGTACACTCACATTCTTATCATGGGTGATATCAACGTACATTGTTTAGAAGCCCTTGCCACGATCGGAGAACAATTCGAAACCGATTTACAAGATCGAGTAACTACTGTTCCTCTTTACAATCCCATCACTTTGCCCACTCGGTTCAGAACTGGTAACAGGCCATCTGTGCTAGATCTTGTGCTTACCAACGAGGAGCATATGATTGATGCGTTGGTTTTAGACTGCCCGTTGGGTCGCAGTGATCACGCAGTCATCAGTTTCAACTTGGTCTGCTATGCAGAATATCTGAATGATAACGATGATACTGTGCGAACCATCACAAGGTACGACCGACTCGCCCAACTCGTCAGCGCCACAATTTGGTCTTTTCTCGAAGAAGAACCCCCGGAAGTCGCCTGGCTCGAGTTCGTCAACACATTCAGTCAGCTGATTGCACAGGCTTCAGAGAGAAAAGCTTGCAATAAGTGCAAATCAGTTTCTTTTGTTAAGAGCAGAACTCGAAAATGGATGACAGTACGCAACGCAGCGTGGCGAGTGTACAGAGAAGCTCCAGCACCAGGAATTTGGGACAACTACTTAGCCCAACGTAACCACTGTACTCAACTGTTAAGAGAAGACAAAGCCGCCTATCAGCAAAACATCGCAAAAACCTTCAGTGCTAACCACAAACTGCTGTACAAGCACGTTAATAGCCTACGAAAGGTGAGGCAAGGATTTCCTCCACTCAAGACAGCTGATGGCCCAACAAGAACATCTATGGAAGCTGCAAACGCGCTGCAGATGCAATACGCCCCCACGTTTCGAAGAGTCTTGCCACCAAGCGATCTACAAAGCTTTGTTTTCTGCTCGCCAGGACTAACCCACATCACTTTTACCGCAGAGGCTCTATTGAAAAGGCTGACTTCTCCAGGCAAACACAGCTCGCCGGGTGTCGACACCATTCGTCCAGAGGCATTGGGAGCAGCAGCAAGCCAACTGGCAGGACCTTTAGCTCAGTTTTTCCAGCACTGCTTAGACCAGAACCAAGTTCCCGCCATGTGGAAGCTTGGAATAATAACCTCGATTCACAAAGGTGGAAGCAGAACTGATCCCTCCAACTACCGCCCAGTATCTCTTATTCCTATTCTCTCCAAGATCATGGAATCCATAGTTGCCGATGCACTGATGTGTTATCTGGAAAACTGCAACCTCATCACTCCTGAACAGCACGGTTTCCGTCGACAGCGGTCATGTACAACGAATGTACCAATTGCACGCAATAGTTGGACCGAGGCAGCTGATGCTGGAGAAAGTGTTGATGTGATATACCTGGATTTTTCCATGGCTTTCGATCGTCTAGACCATCGGATACTACTATCCAAGCAGCAGTATTACGGGATCGGCGACACTCTTTTAAGCTGGATCGCCAACTTTCTGCTTCAACGGCAATTATTGGTAAGAGTTCGGAGCTCTTTATCGGACCCCATACAAGCCGAGTTTGGTGTTGCGCAAGGCTCAGTTCTAAGTCCACGTTTGGTTTGGTGTTTATTAATGACCTTGCACAGGGAATCGCTTCAAACTATCTAATGTTTGTGGACGATATCAAGATCTGGTGCAGGATCCAGGCGAACGCCGACCAACATGTGCTTCAGAGTGACTTAGATACGGTGTATCAATGGTCGAACCAAAACTTATTACATTTCAGCGTTAGTAAATGCAAGGTGCTTTCCATCCGACTTCAGGGCAGCTACTCATACCGACTCGGAACGAACATACAACAATCAACTCTTAAACGTGCCTTGTGTGTCCTGGTTCAAGATGGCTTGGGTTGCTTCAGACAATCCGAAAAGTCCTCGAAGACCGGGAACCAACACGTCGGGCTGTTGAGGCGGGCGTTTGGACAAATAAACAGCTCCATATTTCGACAAATGCTCAGTGCGTATGTTCGCCCCCATGTCGAATATGCAATTCAAGCCTGGCATTCATGGCTGAAACACGACTTTAATGCACTGGAGCAGACACAACGCCGGGCATCTAAGAACGTAATTGGAATGCGCAATCTGTCCTACCAGGAGAGGCTGCGACGACTGGGGTTGTTCAGTAGAAGCTATCGCAAACTACGAGACGATCTTATTATGACATACTTGATTCTGCAAGACCCAAATCATGTGTGCCGGCCTTTACTGCAACTCAGCAGCAATACAAACCTGAGGGGCCACTCATTAAAACTCGCAGAACAATACAGTCGTCTGAAGTGCCGCAAAAATTTCTTTTCCATTCGTGTCTGTCATCCGTGGAATGCTCTCCCAGAATCGGTTGTCTCTGCACCGACACTAACAGTATTTAAAAGACGGTTGGACGATGCACTCATCCACTTACACTTTGTCACTTAACACTACGTCTCCATCCTACATCTGGAGTTTACCATGGAATTATTTGTTGTTAACTGTGGATGCTGTGAATCTAAGAGGATCGCAGGACGGCAGCGAAGCAAACGATAAGTCTTCATTTTCATATTTAAAGCAGTAACTATTTTACTATCCTTATCATCATTATTGTTATGTTGATATCCCCACCAACTATCCAACGGGACTTGTAAAACAACACTTTTTAACCCGTATAAATTCATTGTTCATTGACATGGGGTTTTAAAAGTAAACATGAAACCGCATTTTCTACGCGCGTACACACTTGTTTGCGGATTTGCAGTGACGGTGTTTAATATTTCTTTCCAACATATAATATAACAGGCCATTACTCAAAATAGAAGTTTATATAGCGCACATATACACAAATTATGTTAGATATTTCATGCGTGGAATGCTGCAGATCAGGCTCCGTACAATGCCACATCGCACACTGGGCAGAGATGATTAGCCTTCTTCCCAACGTGACCGCATCTTCTTTGTTTCGGCATGAATTTCAACTGGGGTCTAGGGCAAGAATTCCTGATTCCGTCCTCAACTTTTTGAGGTTTTCTGCGGGGTGCAGTATGATTTTGTGGGGGCGTTTGTCTCTGCTACCTACACCTGTAAATGGACTTTCACGACAGCCCGTTTGAAGAAAGGCCTGTTATGCTGCCTTTGCTTATTTGCAGGTGATTTCCTGCATAAAAACCAAGCATTATTCATTGTAACATCAGGGCGAAAGAGAATAGCGGTCACCACCAATTCTCGCTGCGAAAATCGATGCTATATCGACCGAAATTTTGGTCCAATCAATCTCGTCCCATGGAAGTGTTATACTTGGTAACGATACCAGATTGTTCGATAAATATGTACTTTTTGTCCTTCGCCGACCATCTCTACATTTGTCAAAGGATATACACCAACAGAGTTACTGACGAGTCACAACGGAATTACCATTCCAGGACAAGACGAACACATCATCTCACCTGTTAAACCTGTAGTAAGAAGTGCTCCTGTTTAGTATTCCCAAGGTCTTCGTGTCAATGGGGCACTTATCTGTCCTGTTTACTTGAACTGTCCCCGTCGCCTTGATGCCTTTGTCGGTTACGGTTTTCATGCGCAGCAAACCTGTAAAGAATTCATCAAAGAAGATGTCATGTCGTCTCTCCTTCGGGAGCTTATTCACTAGGCCCATAGCAATGCCATATCTCAATCCTAATGTCATATTTGGTTTGAGCTCCTTGGTGGTGATCAAGATAGACAGCATAGCCCAGAAGTGTTGCAATGACCTACTGATTATACCAGAATATAACAGGCGTTCCCCTGATGCATTGCTTCAGTCCATGACGGCCGTAATATGGTATCATGCTTTCATCCCCGTAGAGAATTTCTTCTATGAGAAAGAATGTCATAAAACTTTCATTGAGGTCATGCAGTGAAAGAACTTTTGCGAATATCTCATCTGCTTGGAGGTTGTTATTGTTTGCCCGATGATGATACTTCAGGATTATGTCAAATCTGTTCGGATAATTGTATTAGTAATTGCTGCCTTATAAACTTTTGGTTCAGGATCCCAATACATGTGCCTCCGGGGTAATGAATTAAAGCCAGAAACAAACAGAATGATTAGAAAATCACACATTTCAGCCATGCTTATACTGAATGATTGCTCACTTTCTGAACAGGCGTACTCAGTTGCCTGCCTTACCATGTGGTCAATAATAGAGTTACCAAAGGTGCGTCCAAATGGCTTAAACGGTGTAAGCTCCTCCTTTAAGAAAACAGGTGCACTTTCAAACCATTGTCTCTGAGTCTGGGGTCGCAGACATAAGCCTTCTTCCCTTCATAGCCTAGATCTGCTGTCCTTTTGAGTTTTCATTTAAGAAACAATCAGAGGAGCAGCATCTTCCTATTGTAAACCAGCCCGCCCCGACGGCCCACCGATGATGCACTCCAATCCACATCAAAATAATTAGTAGGAAATAACAAAGAAGCCGGGACCCAACGAACTCCACGCGCTCCCTCTCTGTCCGCGTGCAACTACTGCAATTACAGCTTTACTTTCCTATCCATACTTTGTCCCCCCCACCGGACTACACTATAGAAGGCTTCCCTCATTCCGCATTCTAAGGGGAGACTCTTGTAGTGAACATGAACCCTTACTTTTTCAGTATTTCGTGACATTGGATTCTATTATTGTTTATATCTTCCGATCGTCCATTTGTTTTACTGACGGCTCATCTGGTTCAATTTCGAACTCTGTGATTCACACGCTAACTTATTCTGTGTTCTTAAGAATTTGATTCTAGTTCAGTGCAGCTCTTTACGATACACATTGAGCCCGGCTAGGTATCACTTCCATATTGCTTCCTACGGGTTCTCGTCGCAACCAGTATTTAAGTCCCTGTCTACAGGGGCCGATGACACTTAATTCCGTACCTAACTGCCTGTGAACACGTAGTCCATAATCGAAGATGGCAGTACAGTGGCATATAATGGGTCAAATCGATAATGCTTCACACGTCCCCTAGGATGACCGTAATGACAAGAGAAAGATTAAGTAATAACATACCAGTGAAATGGAATGTGGCCGTGATTTAGCAGAGATATTTGCATGATAACTGGTATACGCCCATTTATTTCTGCCATCCGGAATACGTATAAAGGCAATAGGCACCGGGCCACAGATAGGCAACATAACACAGAGCAAGCAGCTTAACAATACAATTCAGTGTAGCCCAGAAAGGAAACAATGCCAAAACACGCTGATGGCTGAAGGAGGAAAGAATGGTCGCCATCGTGTTGGCGCTGAGAGCTCTATACAACAATATGCACTGGTCCTAGGGACTACATTATCAGTCATATAAAAAACGACCGGCAGCCGAACCCGCAAGGGTCTGCATAGACCCACACCGAAAACTAGCATTGACGAACACGCTTCTGACCACCGAGGCCATCACCTGCTTGTATACCAATGCACAAGGTCTTCTCAGCAAGGTAACCGAACTTCGTATGCGTTAGATCTCCACGCCTTGGGACCTAGTTATGGTCACCGAAATATTGGCTGAACACGATCACGGGTGCTGAGATTGCACTACCCTGCATGACTTCCATACGAAACGATCGACCTAACAGAGGAGGGGGAGTGCTCCGGTATTATCGACCCGAATTGCATGTTGATGTCATTGGGGACCCAGAAAGGAAAGTGGTCGATTCTATTTGGTGTCCAATGCCCCTAAGACTTGGTGATGTGTGGTTACTAGCAATAGTTTACCGCCCTCCGATGTCCACTTTGTAAATGGATCAATGCCTAGCTTCTGCGATGAAATGGGTCCTGGCACGACCATACAGTCACGTCCTTCTAGTGGGGGACGTCAACCTGCACGCAATCGAAGTTCCAGCATCGCACAGCGAACACTTCAAGGCGGATTTGCAAGAGATGATCGCCGAGGTACCACTGTACAACCATGTCACCTGTCCCACGCGATTCTGAACGAATGATACACCCTCTGTTTTGGACCTTGTGCTCGTTAACGAGGAACTAATGGTCAACACCGTGACCATAGATGCACCACGTGGTCGTAGTGATCAGGCGACGTTGCTGTTTCGTTACATCTGTTACTGGGCGTACATCAGTGAGAACAACCTGGAAACCTATGTCGTTACGCATTACGATATACTGTCCAACTTCGTTCAAGGAACCGACTGGTCCTTCTTAGCCGAGAAGCCACCCGATGTCGTCTGGATGTTTTTCGTCACCCAATTCCTTGAGGTAGTTGCAAATTCGTCAGAAGGTAAGGTATTTTCCCTGAAGCAAGTGAATTTGTTCCTGAGGAACCGTACTAGAAAATGCATGGCCTTAAGGGATTCGGCCTGGCGCGCTTAAAAGTGCGTCCGACTAATCTGACCTGGGGTGCGTACACAACTCAACGAAACCACCGCGTCAAGTTGATCCGCGAAGACAAACTCCAGCATCAACAGAACATAGAGGTGAAATTCAGTACAAATCCCAAATTGCTGTCTAGGCACGTCAACAAACTCCGCAGAGTGCAGTGCGGGATACGCCTTTATGTCCAACAGATAACCTTGCGCAAAACTCACAAGATGAACAATGAACAATGGTTTATAACGAGTAAAAACACAGGTGCTTGACATGTCCCGTAGGGTGTTTAATGTGAAAAAATCTTCATCAAGGGATAATGGTGTCGTCAGTTCCGGCGATTACAGATTTAACCGCACTGCCGTATAAATAGAGTTTGAAATTAGAATCTACGCACACAAAGCAATAAGGGGAGTGGTTATTGATCACATAATAGGTGAGAAATAAGATAGCAAGGACAACGCTTACTCATGTGCAACTATCTTGCGTCCACAGGATACGGAAATTCAGTTTCGATAGTAGCAGCATTTATCAAATTTCGTGCAAGGCGTTTGGAATGACTCATTCTCGAGTAGGGTTATGGCACTATCCACTGTCTGTTGTGCGTTAGTGCCAGCATCTGGTGGTCATGAGCTATAGCACGTAGTGTAAATGTGACAGGGTATCGTCAAGGCGTTTTTCGAGAAGGGATAGGGTGGGTGCATTAATTACATGTTCCGGGAGGGCGTTCCAAGGCTGTGACACTCGAAGGGAGAAATAGTTTCGCCGACATTCCAGTCGGCTGTACTGCGTGACTAATTTAAACTGGCGAAGTCTTAGGGAGGTGTTTCGACTGAGTATTAGAAGGAAATAGCATGGGTGGTTGGGGTTTTTCAGGATCTGGTACACCATAATGAGATCGCCCCTCAGACGCCGATAACGTCCACTGGATATTTTGAGAGCCTTCAGTCTGTGTGGGTAGGGGAGGCTGGCCAAACCTCTGACGCTCTTCGTTGTCCTACGTTGTGCAGTGTCGAGTGCGGTGAGATGGTGCTTGAGCCAGGGTTGCCACGCTTGGATAGAGTATTCCGCGTGCGGCCTCACGTACGCACTAAGCATTTTTGGAAAGACTGAAGGGTCAAACTTCCCGAAAGCTCTACGAAGAAGGCCGAGGTATTGGTTTGCATTCTTAGCTGCCTTTTCAGTCTGCCTCGAACAACCGAGCTCATCTGAAACTATCACACCGATATCGCACTCGTGAGAAGCCCGCTGTAGAATTTGTGGTCCTAGGCGGTAGTTGTGCATACTCTTGTGCCGTATGCTGAGAACTTTGCACTTGGAGAGGTTGAAATGCAGCGTGTTCTCGATGGATCATGTGTATGCTTTGTCCAGGTCCTCCTGTAACACTGTGTGATCCTCCACTGCAGCTATAGTGCGCCATACCTTTAGGTCATCAGCAAATAGCAAACAGTTAGAAGATAGCACACTCGCGCGATCATTTATGAAGATCAGGAACAGGCGGGGTCCAAGTACCGAGCCCTGAGGTACGCCGCATTGAACTTCGATGGATTCCGACAGGTTGCTTCTAACCCTCACATTAAGGTGACGTTGCACGAGAAAGTCTCCTATCCATCCCAGAACAGGATCTCCGATTCCATATTTCTGGAGTTTGTGGAGGAGAATGCGATGTTCTATGCGGTCGGATGCCTTTGAGAAATTCAAGTAGGCTGTGTCGACTCCTATACCAGCGTCCACAGATTCCGTCCAGCCTGCACGAGCAATCAATAGTTTAGTTGTACAGGAGCGATTTTGGCCAAACCCGTGCTGCTCGGGAACGAGAATTTGGTTGTTCTCCAGGTACCCCACCAAAGCCTCAGCTACAATGGACTCCATAACCTTACAGCTCACATTAAGTAGTGTTATCGGGTGATAATTTTCTGGTTTATCGCGATTCAGCAACAGTCTTCCAGGTGAGCAACCTTGTGGGCTACTCAGAACAAGCAGGAATAGTCAACTTTTTGGTACTAACATGTTAGCATGCTGTGGAAGGCATCCTGGTCGTTTGATCTGTCTTCATGTTCATTGTTGCTTAACACATACTTGCCACATCACCTGAGATAAGCAACCCAGCCTGATAGCCATGGCGCAATCAAGATCTCGCAGCACTCGAGATTCTACAGTGAAGAACCATCAAATAGGTCGAAGGGTTGTTCCACCCACCTTTTCAACTTAGGCTATGAACTCCAAGGTTGTACAGCAGTCAGATCGACACGTACGCTGCGAACCCAACGAGGTCTGCCGCCACCTACTGCAACTAAGCCACGACACGAAGTTGAGGAGTCACCAGCGCAATTTGGCCACGTAATACAGTCGGATAGAATGTCATTGGAACTCTCTTGCAGTCGGTCAGTCACGGAAGGTACACCCAAATTGCGTTGTTTCCGCTCTTACTTTACAGGTGTTTAAAAAACGTCTTGACGTTGCCCTAACCAGTTTACATTACAAGATGTAACCTGTGTATATAGACCGAGTATATATGTGATGAACGTCGTAAAACCAGAATTAACCTACCTAACAGGTTGGCCCTTTCTACATGCCTCTATGTGAACACTGTGAGGAGTTCACTAAAACGCTTTTCATTTCGTCATAATGTTTTCTTTGCACCCAGTTTGTGTTTCTTGCTTTAGCCATCATACGGCATTTGGCAAGTAATTGCTTTTTATACCGGCAATACACCAACGTTCCAGTGGTAAAAACTATTCAGAAAGCACTGTTTCCGCCCTTGGACAAATATTTGCTCTTTTCAGTGCTCCCCACACTTTGAGTTACCTCATCTGAATTTGTTGCTTTCTGTCATAGAAAGGTGATAATTTACTTAAGGTTTCAAGCTTTTTACCCACAATCAAGCCAGAAACTAAAGCGCGTGCTAAAAATGAAGAGAAAAGACACCTTGGTGGTGCTTACTGACACATTTCTTCTGATTTATCGCATAATTCCAAACCCGCAAACACCAAACGCAGTGACAGGAAGCGAAACTCGGTTTCAAGGTAATAGCCGTGTGCCGCGTGTTGGCTTCGGACCCCGGAAGGAACAATTATTACTGCGCAATCTCCAAGGGGAACGTTATTTCAATATTCGATCCGGTGTTCATAAGTGAGGCTTTCATGATGACTAACAAGTCCTGGCGTGCGATTAAGGTAGCCACTACCCCAAATGGGCCATGGGCTGTGTGCGATACATATGCAACAACTTGGTCAACGGTGTCCAAGTAGGAATGGTTATTTGGGTGGGACGTTAGTCGGCTATTGGAGTGAAGGACTCACAAAAAACTGCAAAAACAAGCATCAGCAGTGCAGTTATCTCTGGGCATACTGTTCGACCTATGGATGGCCCCGAAAACTGACAACGTAAAGGCCGAAGCGGCGACGCAAGTTTGTATAAATTAAGCGGGTCAAGCCAGTGCTGAAATCTTACAGTACACGTCAAAGGGGATAAGTGTTTCGTTGGAATTCTCCAGGCGCATGATACGTATTGCTCATCAGGACCAGCATTAAACCATTTTGTGCTGCCGTTCTTTTTAAGGACACTTGCCAACATGTGTAGGACTAGTTAATACTAGTCCGAGGCGGTGCGCGCAAGTAAGCGCGGATATCAGAAGTCAATGGGAGTCGGACACAGCGGATTGTATTCGACGGGCTACAATAAGAAGCGGACGGATGGAGCGAGGCGAGAGCGTACACGTGAGCGCGGGAACTTACAAGGCAGTTGTGTAGTCGAGCCGGTTGTAAGATTAAAACAAGAAGGAGCAATGTACAATCGGTCAACAATTAAATTGTACATGAAAGATAGCTGTTATCTTTTAGGGCGCTACACATGTGACTCAAAGGCATTAAAGTAGCCTATTATTTATAATTTCTTTGGTTGTAATGTTAGACCACTCATTATTACGCAATATGTCACAATTAGTTTAGCCAGTTCAAGTTTATTTAAAAATGATGATTTGCTTTGTTTGTGTGAGTATAAATTACGGAAAATGGAAAATCCGGAATGGATAGTATATATTAACTAATTATGGATGAAAAAGTACCCATTTTTTGCTGTTTTTGTGGTAAGTTATGTGTTTGCAGCTTTTCCCGATTGATTGTATCCATAGTGCAGTTGAATTGCTCCCTAAGGCTCTGCTTTGCATTTGCAGGCCAATTTAGCATAATCCGTAACGCATTTGAATTGCATCCAGTATCATTTCGACGCTCCAAGCGCGCGCAGCGACCTCGGAATTGAGTCAGCCTAAAGCAGCCAATGACGTTACATGTAATAAACGTTGCATGAATGTATGAGTTGGTGGTGTGGGGTGTAGACGCATGGGTGGTCTAGCCTCCACTCAGCAACGGTACCTAATCTGAAGCTAGTTCCACGCAGCTTAGGGGCCAATGGTTGTCCAAACAGGATGTGTGACTGGGTGGAGGATTTAGTGGACCTAAGTGGACTAGCAGGGGGGCTGCAAACACGGTAATGCGGCTCCCCTTTAAAACGATCTTGTGACTAGTTTGGCACTGACGAAGCCCATGGTTTTGGAGTAACTACCAACGATCGGGCATATGAAGGTTCTGTTTCCGGATAGCGAGGCAGTCAAAGATGCATGGCTGCGAATGAGCGGGCAGGCGGTGTGACGGGCTTGTGAGTACAGCTACTAAAGAGGCCTGTGCAACCGAAATACATGTTGGAACGTGGCCACCTTGGGTTATAGAGAGCCATCTTGAGCGGCGGTCTGCTGGGAGGCCTTGTGCCAAAATACGACTGCGGCAATTTTGTTACAAGGCGAGTAGACCCTGTGTTGTTACCGCACCTGTGGCTTACCGTCCTGGTGAATGCAGTACACTGGCTTGATGGTCCCTGAAGCAACTGAGACATTGCGACTGGGCTGTCAGCAGTTTGCATCGGCTGATCGGTAGCACATGCATGGGCGGACTGGTGCAGACCCAACGTAAGGACAACTGACACGCAAGTCGGTGGGCATTAACTGAATTCATAACCCATAACCCAGTTGTGTGGTATGTTCGCACATGAGAGTCAGCGCATCGTTGCTTGGCAAATTTGTCTGGCCATTTCATCGGTGCTTCTCCAGCAAAAGTACTTGGCCGGCCCAGCATATGGGCAAGCAACAACTTAGTACCTTCTACGGTAGATGTATCTGCAAAGCCCATAATTTCGGGCGGTTGAGACCACCCGATTCCCTACCTAACTGCCTGTGAACACGTAGTCCACAATCGCAGATGGTAGTACAATGGCATATAACGGGCCAAATAGATAACGCTTCATATGTCCCCTAGAATAGTCGTTATGACGAGAGAAAGAGAAAAAGAGAGAGCAAAAAAGAGATTAATAACGTACCAGTGAACTGGAGTGTGACGGTGATTTAGCAGAGGCATTTGCAAGATAACTGGTATACGTCAATTTATTTAAAACTAATCGATCGGCATAATTTCCATCTTCAGCACGAAGCAAAAAATTCGAAAACAAAATTTTGTACTTGAAATCCCATTTATAGTTCCAAAAAAGAACATCATAAGATGAAGTTTCTGGGTCTACACTGTTTGGACGACCTGCCAGCGATCGGGCAGTTTCGGTGTGTCCGGATATCAAGACAGTCACAGGTGTATGACTGGGAATGATCAGAGTCTGAGATGCAAAATATTATGGCGTGATTGGGAATAAAGCGATAAAAGTGGCCTGTGCAACTTGTCACTGAACTCTGGGTTAACAGGTGGCTACGTGGATAAGAGAGAAACATCATAGATAGTCCGCTGCTAGGAGGGCTAATACTGTGAAAGGACTGCGACATTCTTATTTTTAGGCGTGTAAGTGGCGAAAGACCTGTGTATCCTAAGCCGAACACAGTACCCAATACTAACTAGCCGAAAGCTAAGTTGAGGCACTACACTTGCCATAAGGTGCTTGTATTGGAAGGATAAGTGGTATGACATGGTGAGTAATGTGCAGGCAACCGCGTTGACGACTACTTGGTGCCGATCGGTCGCTACTTTAAGGACAATTTGAAACCCTGGACTAGTGAACGTGAAAATAGTACCCATTGCCCAGGCGCACACTGCCGGACCGGGACAGATATACGAACGAACGAGACTAACGAACACGCTGCTCGCCTGTGACGCAACGGCGGATTACCCGGACCCTTGGCGAATTCCGATACCTGAAGGCGGAGCTAAAACAACATGGTTAGTGTGTATCCTGGTTTCTGTAACACCGTCCTCGAGTATCGCTGGTAGTATTTGGAACGTTACGTCATACTATCCAGTTCTAGAACTTCCTTACTGTACATGTACCATCTTAACACGCCACCGAGTGTTCTAATTAGAAATGCTTGCTAGTAATGCGAGTACGAGAAGATCATAATTTAAGTCGCAAGTAAAACCAGAAACCACCCTAAACCTCACGGATGTCAGTGCTACTACTTCATCCGTTAGTGCTGTAAAAGCGCGAGGTTCAAGCAAAGCTACAGTTACTGCTAAACCACCTAAGAGCAAAAAGACGACTAGCCACAAACAAAATCATGCTGGCTACCTTGATCCTGTCCTCGGTGCCATTGGAAGTTTGCAAACCATTCGTAACGAACTGGATGAGTTAAAAAACAAAATAGAAACCGTTGATGGTTTACACCTGGCTCATAACAAAATTGAGCATTTGTATAATCTACTGCAGACAAGAAGCAGCACAAGTGCAGAACACCTAATTTCTGTAGGAGCATTTGTCGATACGACAGCCACAGAAGTCTTCAATAAGGTGCGATGCTCAAAAAATGCAGTAGTATTTAATATTTTTGACAAAACTACCATAAAATCTATACGGAAGCAAATTCTTGGAAGATATTTGGAACCGGTCGAGTAGTCATGAGTTTAGAGAATTTTGGAAACATTCAGTTGAGCCTGGATCTACAAACCCCCATAACGCCTCTCGACTACAACCGAATTTTCAATAAGATGTCAAATTGAAACAGGGGCAGGATTCAAAGAAAAGACAAGTGCGTAAGTTCCATCGTTTAATGTCTGTGCATCCTAATGTTACCAGTCCTACTGACAGTTCCGGATCTATTAGTACCTATTTTTATGTAGTTAATGTATCAGATGGGTTTTGCATGAAACGGAATGTAAATTGTTAGAGAAAGGTTTGACATTTGCCATCAATAAATCTAAGATATATGCAGAAGAGATTATCCCAAGCATTGAGAGCGAGGTGACAAAGTTGCCCGCTGCGAAGGCAGAGAATATTCGGGCACAGTTAGTAAATATCATTAAGTTTCAGCAACAGGGTGAGCCAAATCCTTCGCAAACTGAACGTATGACATTAAATTTCTTGAAGAAAGATCGCAGTATTGTACTGACAAGGGCTGACAAGGGAAAAATCCTGGTTGTAATGAATAGGTCAGAATACTTGGAAAAAATGGGACAACATTTGGAGACGGGTCCATATAGAGTAGTTGTTGATAAGACCGTGGCGTCAGTAATGAACAAGAGTAAAACAGAGGTTGGTAATTAGTTAAGAACCGTGAAGGACGATTTAGGGGCAGGCAAGTGGTACAGTCTTTAGCCAAAATCAACTTTACCTCCGAGGGTTTATGGCTTGCCAAAGGTTCACAAACCCGAAGTTCCCGTACGGCCCATAGTCGATGGTATAGGCTCCCCGACCCATGAACTTGCTAAATATTTGGCACGACTATTGCAGTCTCTAACAGGGCGAACGAGAACATTCGTGAAAAACTCTTATGAGTTCCCTCAAAAGACAGTAAGTCTCAAAATTGAGTCAGATCAGTTGATGGTCAGCTTCGATGTCACATCACTTTTCACAAATGTACCCAAGGAAGAGACGTTAGGAATAGCAAGACGTTGTCTAAATGAAGACGTCATTCTGAGTGATCGGACGAAACTAACGGTTAACCAGATAATCGAGGGTATGACAGTGTGTCTTACCATGTCTTACTTCGTTTTTAGTCGAAGCTTTACGGTCAGGGAAAGATCTCGCCATGGGATCGCCCATATCCCCTGTACCGGCGAATGTGTATATGGAAGACTTCGAGAACATGGCGTTAACGGAAACCATTCACTCACCAAAAGTTTGGTGGTGCTATATAGACGACACCTTTTTACTTGTTAAACGGGATAAGAAGGAGGAGTTGCTTGATCAATTAAACTCCATTGATGAAGGAATATAGTTTAGTATTGAGTTGGAATCTTCTAGCGACACAATACCATTTCTTGACTGCGTGCTTCACAGGAATGGGGAAAATGTAAAAACGACAATATACCGCAAGCCAACGGATATTGATGGCGTACCCCACTACACTTCGGGTCATCCGAAACAGGTTTACGCTGGGATAGGCTCAGTGCTGTTCTGCACGGCACAAACCTTGTGCACGATGGAGGAGGAAAAAGGCTGCGCGGAAAGTGGCAATGAGCAAACTATTAGAAAGTGGTTACCCACGGCGGCTAGTCAAACGCAAATTGCATTAAGTGCTAAACCGGCAGTCAAGACCCGCAACCGAGTGGATAGGGACAGCAGGAATTCCGTACAAGGAAGGCACTTCGGAGGTTACTAAACCAGGAAGACATAAGGGTGATCTTTCATTGAGGTCAAACGTTACGTACGGCACTAACACACCTAAAGGACCACCTTTCCAACGATAGGACGACTGGTTTATAAAAGTAAACGTAAGGACTATGCACATGTGCACATAGACCAAACAGCGAGAGAATTACACGCATTTCAAGAGCATCAAGAATCGAGTTTGAATACCAGGCAACAGTAAGAGACTCGGCTGTGGCTGTGCATGCATTAGACACGGGTCACCAGATAGACTTGAAAAACGTAGAGATCATTAGGAGGAGTATACGATCAACACCTCAGGGGATGATTGCCCAGGCGGCGGAAATTGCTAAATCTGACGACTGGGTAAATACAATGGACGGGGTAGAACTCCCTAATGCGTGGCGAGCGATCTTAAGCCGGCCAACCTGACGAGCATCGGTGCGTGGATCAGATGGGAAAGTACAAACCGACTCCCACTGTCAGCACTATGGGCTTATCTGTCAATAGCATGACGCACAAAGGAACATCTGGATTATTCCCATTGTGATTGAACCACCGGAGGTGACATCGCGAACTGTTGCTGTAATGTCACCATAGCTCAAGCCTCGGGTCACGCGGTTATCGCTCCTGTTCGCTATAAAATCCCACCCCAATTGCACACTGATTCACCTGCTCTGACGAAGCCCTTGTGTCAAGGGCGAAATGTTACCAAACTACTTTACCAATCGCTTGTTTCCAAACCTCTCTGAACTCATCCATACGGAATGTTTTGCTTTGAGCTAGCGGTATGACTAATGTGCCGTACGTTTGCATGAGGATGAGAAAGAAAATTTAGCACCGTCCCTGTCCCATTCTGTTTCAGTTTGTAGATGTTTTGCCTGCCACCAAGTTTATCGGGAAACGTGACCAAATTTCTGCCAAAACTACGTTTAAGTCCCTAAAAATCGCCATAGATAAAACCCCACTACAAAAAGAACTCTGGTAAAGACAGGCAGTTGCTCCTGTACACCGAGAAACGCCATTCAACAGCCTTTTTGCTTGTTCATCAGCTACTGTGGCTGGGTTGTCAGAAATCGCATATCGATTTGACGATAACATTGACCCTGATGATGTCATTGACTTATTACCTAACTTTGATAACACTTACCCACCATACTGCGCGTTCTCTATAGTCTGACCTCGGGCAGGGTTACGGCTTATGGTAAGCTTTCGCCAACCTTTGTGTTCTCCAGTGGAGTTCGACAAGGATGCCCTATCTCTCCGTTCCTATACAACTTTGCCATTGAGGATGTCCTGAAGAACGCTCTGGGCGAATCGTTGAACGCTGGCGTTGGGCTGCTCCCAGGTAGTCGAGTTGTTGATTTGGATTATGCTGATGATATCGTCTTGCTGGGTGACGATCCACAAGTCGTCCAACTTGCACTAAACCGCCTGGCGATTGAAGCATCAAAGTATGGTATGTACTTTTCGCCATCCAAATGTAAGACTCCCTTCCAAGACTGGAAGGTGACTGCCTGCACTCACTCTTGGTGTTGAGACACTAGAGGTTGTGGAGAGCTTTGTTTACTTGGGACGTTGACTCACTTCTGGCGGGGCTGTTGGAGAGGAGCTTTCGATGCGCATCTCGAGAGCACGCCTCGCATTTTCTAGGCTGAGACACTGGTGGCGTCGCTACGACATTCGTCTCTCCATCAAAAGGCGGATCTATTGTGCAACTGTTCGTGCTGTACTGTTGTACGGATGCTAGACCTGGCGCATTCGTAAAGATGACGTGCGCAGGCTGTTTGTCTTCGAGCACCGCTGTCTGCGATCCATTTCCAGTGTGTAGTGGCAGCACCACGTAAGCAATGTGGTGGCTAGACAGCGTGTCTTGGGAAGTGGAAGCCACTCGCTCGAGGAGCTCGTCTCCCTGTATCAACTGCGGTGGTTGGGACAGGTATTGCGCATGCTTGTCCAGCGTTACCCGCGTCATGCGTTGTTTGCGGTTGCTGAACAGGGCTGGAAAAGACGGTCTGGTGGACAGCCTACTACTTGAAAAAGCCGCATGAAAATGCTGACAAAACATTTGGCCTCGGCCTGTTGTTGTCGACTACCTGGTTGAGGTCCGAGAGATGCGAATGCTTGCTGGTTAAAGGCCTTGGGAGCCATGGCTCAAGATCGATGTCAGTGGCGGATGTGTGCATCAGTGCGTTGCGGTGTGCTTTCTTCCTCCCCTAAAATGACAAACTAAAAAATTTCAAAACTGAGTGGTTAACTGGAAGAAAGCTTTTGTTGTTGTTACTCGTTTCTTCATATCCATACCGTTTTCCTATTCAGCCATGATTCCGATGGCACAATATCCTCAAATATACGCATCAGTATAACAGGTTGGGCAAAACAAGTTACCCCTGCCACACATACGAACAACAGCCTGGATTTAGTATTCTCTCTTAACCTCTCATGTGTTGCTGTACCTGTCCTGGGTAAATTCCCGGACAGTGATCATAACACTGTTAAGTGATGTGTTACCTCTACTTGGAACCATGGAAACTCTACAATATTATGTCGTCTCATCCGATCTGTCGATTGTTCTCAATTCATCAGACTTCTCCGGTCGCTCAACTAAGATACCTTTTTTTCTTGACTAGAAATGTCGAAGAGTCTGCGTCAGAGCTTCTGACAAAATTTTTATTAGGTATGGACATACTCGTGCAATTGAAACGAATGCTAGTTTCAGCGAATAGAACCACTTGCAAATTTTCCGCAAGTGTATGTCGAAAGATACGCAAACTTCGAGCTAGGTATAACAAGATTGGTGACTTCTCCATGATCATAAGTATAAATAGTCTTTGTAATAAGATCGCTACGGAAAACAGGCTGCGACATATAACTAAATAGCGTCTGGCAATTTCCAATTGTCGTAAGACACCCGCGCTCAAATAACTGCTACAGTCAAGAAATCCTAGACGTACCGACCGAATCCCCATCTCAATCCGACACAAAGACGTAAATATCACGAACCCAATTTGCGTGTATGGGGGTTTCAGTGAATATTTCGCTTGCTCACTTATTAACGAGCCCGAGCCTGTAGAAATCAACCAGACTAGTTGCACTGAGCGCTTGCTGTCGCATAGGTTAAATCCGCACTAAAATCAATTCGACCGTCTACATTTGTGAGGCCGGACGGCATTTCCCTAATTTTATTCACGCATGGCGGCGAAGACATCCCCAACTTACTTCTTAAATTTTTCAGCCCTTCTCAAACATATAACCATTTTCCACCCCAATAGAAACATTCTTTCATCGTCCCACAAAACAAAAGCGGTGCACGAAACGAAGTGGGTAACTATCGACCCATTAATCACACTTGAAATGGTAATCATAAAATATCGCATTGACTATCTTTGGACAGACTCCTAAGTGAGCAACAACATGGATTTATGGGTAAACGCTCATGTAACACCTGCCAGTTAGACTTTCTAGATTACATTACGTCGGCTGTAAATGCCAAAATGTCGGTACTGGTCATCTTCCTTGATATGCACAAAGTCTTCGATTATGTTCCGAATAAGCGACTTCCGTTGAAGCTTAGGTCATTCGGAGTCCGTGACTCCCTCCTGCCTTGGTTTATCTCCTTCTTAGAGGGTCGCACTCAGACTGCTTTACTAAATAACCTGGAATCATAAGCACGTACAATCACGAGTGGAGTACTGCAAGGTTGCGTATTTGGTTTTACTCTGTTCATATTTTTATCAATGATGTCTTTGAGGAAATCAATCTGGAATACCGTTCCTATTTGCGACTGACATGAAAATCCTCTAAACATTTCCTCCAGAGCATCTGCAGATAAGCATCAAAACTATTCAAACGGATCTGAATTCCCTTGAACTCTGGTCAAATGAGTGGTTAATTAAATTCTCCAGGCACAAGTCCCGCGTACTCTGTCATAGATGTAACATCCCACCAGGAACTTTAATTTTAAATAGGGAACCAATCTCTATCACTCAGTCCATCCGTCACTAGACTTAGGCTACAATGAACTACTAGACTTCTCAACTCCCGCTCAACAACAGTTATCAAAAGCATGAGGTGCTTTAAGCTTAATCAAGAACTCAATAGTCTTACCCAAGCCAAGCTAGCTGTTTATTTGATTGGTGTACGGCCACTTTGGAGTACTGCCCGATCATATACAGTCACATGCGCAAGAGTGATCTCTTCTCACCAGAACGTCTGCAGCGGTCATTTAGAAAAAGCCTTATGAATAATTCGTCGCTAACGACGTATCACGAGAGATACAAATTACTGAGCATCGATCCTCTATGGTTCCGTAGACTGAAGCTGAACTTAGTTTCCTTTACAAACTGATACACAACCTCAGCTTCATTTCAAACACACAATTGCAGTTTAGGGGGTTAAATAATACGACTTAAGGAACAGAGAATTTGTTCTTCCCCAACAGAAGTTCACGTTGCAACTTCATGCAAACTTCGTAGTTCCATTGCCGCAGTCACTAAGAACTAGTCCGACTCTTGTTCAATTAAAAACTGTTTAGTCAATCCGTACTATTACCGAACATGGCTAACGTGTTTATTCGACAGATAGCGACCGAGGAATTATTTTCTTAAAGACCAAGGAATGTTAAATAAAAATCACACAATATATTAGTCACTCGGTTAGACCGAATCTTACAGCTTGAAGTTGACGCTCTCCTGTTCGCCACCTCAGCACTCCTATGATGATAGTCAAGATGGAAATTAGTCTTGAAGTTTTATTATCCCAACGCTTCTCATGTATCATACCCTACTAATTGTCCACAATAATTCTTCGGAGGAAACAAACTGGTATCCGCAGCACCCGTCAAGCAATGTAGAATGAACTTGCGCAGCCGATTTCTTCTTTTCGACCATCTATACCTGTCGGAGCCATCGCACTATTCTTCTGGAAGCTCTCATTTAAATGAATATTTCGGATGTTTATTTGTTTTCTATGATCCCTATGTACATCTTAAATTAAACCACCGTCTGTCGCTCCTTTATTGTATCGTTCTTTCTTCCTAGCTCTAGTTATTTTCATGTTTGGTTTTCTTCTTTATCATTGTTGACCACTCCTGGGCTGATCTCCTGAGCACTCAGACTGAAGCGCCTTGCCTATCTACTACACCCACGTAAGGCGAGTTGCCACCTAATCACCGGCATGTATTAAAAATGCTGGATTCGAAATGGCTGCATGGGAGAATAGGCTGTCTTGGATTACCTCGAAATATAGAGCTGTCGAAGAAAATATTGAGTAAACGTGATGACAGCAAAATTGCATGCGAGAGAAGCAAAAGGTCAACTATTGATGGTCTATTTGCTTGTAATCGTGGCCAAAAATGAAGTGCCAATGTAGTGAGAGCCTTTTGCAAATACTTGTAGCCAAGAAAAGTAGAGTAAAAATAGTGAGGACTATCTGCTTTGAAGACCAACATCAAAAGGCCAGATGAGATGTGTAAGTGCGGATGAGACATCTCGAAGTACAAATCGTATATAAGCAGGTCCCCAAGGGACGGTTCCATGAATAGCCATATTACTCTAACTAAACTGATGTCGATTCTTACAAATGTTCTTACTTTCACTTCTTTCGGCTACCACTTTTAGTCGATAGCAACTTCCAAACACTTCAGGGGAAACATTGTTACACTTAGACAATTTTCTTCACCATTTGAGGATGTAAAATATGATCATACCACGTAATCTGTTTGCTTTTCGCAATGTTGAGAAATACAGCAGTTATTTATTTATTTATCCTTTGGTCACTTGAGTGGTTCGTGTTCTCTTGAACGCAACACCACTAGCGATTAGTGGATTACTCATGATGCACAGCATGCATAAAGCGCTGAAGCGAACGCGGTCGACTGCATGGCCCACTGAAACGCTTGACAATAAGCGACAAGCATATATTTCGCATCCTGAGATGGATCAGTGGCTTACCTCCGAAGCGTTGTATTGGCGTATCTCGTAATGTATGTCCTTCTGCGTCAATAGGTAAACCACGGATTAGGCAACTTCGAGATTTCCGCAATAATACTTAACCTAACGATCAACAGAATGACTCTTTCTTTTCTGCGCACGGTAGTCCTCTTCGTTATACCAACTACGTATCATTCTCCCTCCAGGAACTAGCGACACAACAGTACGTAACAACACATGACCTTTCATCATTAGCAACAATGTAGTCCTGATTGCCAAGAATAATCCGTAGACCTTCTGGTTGCCTCGCAACGCCTAACGCGGAAACAGCCGAGAACTCTCTGCGAAAGCACCTAGCCTGAACATCATCGTTTATACCTGAATGTCGAAACCATGGCTTCGCGATGCATAGCAGTTGCAACGCCAGTTCAAATTATGTACATTTATGTTAATAAAATAGGAGCGATTTACAAACCTGTACAACGCATTGCGCGAGCCTAATTACTCCTCACATGATCCATCACGTGCTGTCAGTGCTGAGTCGTCACGCAGGCTCGTGCCGCTGACATAATTCGCTCCAGCAAATGCATTCTCCACTCGGTCTTGCAGTGTACACCCTCAGGATCACCCTGAAGCATCTCGAAATACCTGTCTCATATCTTGCTTCACATATTCTCGAAATGCCCTCAATTTCGTTCAGTGATGGAGAATATGGAGCAGGGCGCAGAAGGCTGCCCGAACGGTGCGGCTCTTCTTGGAATACACCTTCCTGATTCGTGTGGATTTTCACTTTATCATACAATTTAATTTTCGCAATAAGTTCCATCCCACGGGACTCGTTAATCATTGCTTTGTTAACCGAAATACACCATTGTTCCATCGTTCCATATCCGATGGTTATGCGGCCGACTACGTTCGATTCAGCGCCTAACTTGTGCCAATGTATGCGGTGCATCATGAGTCATCCGCCAATTGCTAGTGGTGCAGGGTTCAGAGAAAGCGAACCACTCATGCGACCAAAGTATTCGTCATCGCGATCGCCTGCACATTAGTCACCATGTCATACCACTTATCCTTCCAATACAAGCACCTTATGGCAAGTGTAGTGCCTCAACTTAGCTTTCGGCTAGTTAGTATTGGGTACTGTGTTCGGCTTAGGATACACAGGTCTTTCGCCACTTACACGCCTAAAAATAAGAATGTCGCAGTCTTTTCACAGTATTAGCCCTCCTAGCAGCGGACTATCTATGATGTTTCTCTCTTATCCACGTAGCCACCTGTTAACCCAGAGTTCAGTGACAAGTTGCACAGGTCATGATTGTCGCTTTACTCACAAGCACGCCATAAGATTTTGCATCCCAGACGCTGATCATTCCCAGTCATACACCTGTGACTGTCTTGATATCCGGACACACCGAACCTGCCCGATCGCTGGCAGGTCGTCCAAACAGTGTAGACTCAGAAACTTCATCTTATGATGTTCTTTTTTGGAACTATAAATGGGATTTCAAGTACAAAATTTTGTTTTCGAATTTTTTGCTTCGTGCTGAAGATGGAAATTATGGCGAGCGAATAGTTGTACACTGAACACGGGTAATAAAGCATGTGCTTGACAAGTCCCGTAGGATGGTTGGAGTAAAAGTTAAAATTTGAAGGATCATCGAATAAGTAAATCGTTAATTCAAGTGTCCACCGAGTGAAATGCGCTACTGCATAACGATAGTTTGAACTGATAATGCGATGTGCACACGCAAAATAGTATAGTGAGCTGTTATAGTTCAGTAAGTGCGGGAGAAATAAAAAGGGAAACGACAACGCTCACTCGTTTGTTTCTTATTTGACAGATGTGGTATGTTAATCCAGTTTAGCTACATCCAAGCTAATCATATGGACACTTCTGCATGTATCCACACCGCCACGTTGCGGAGAGGGCCGTTAAGTACATGGTTAGGTTTACTTTGTTTCGTCCTCCAAGTAGAACGGAATATATAAAGTACTACAAGTTTGAAAGCGTTTCATCAAGGCGTTTTTTGAAGCATAAATGCAGCGACAAGGACAACGTGAGTCGGAAGAGCAGGCACGGGACACACGGACGGAGAAAAGGTTTCGTGGACAAACAAGTCGACTGTAGTGCGTAGCCAATTTGAACTGATGGCCACTCAGGTTGTTATTTTGGATCAGCTGCAACAGATTGCAACATGAGTTAACTAGGTTCGTCAATAGTAAATAAACCATGATAAGTCTCATCGCTGACATCGATATTCACCACTGTACCATCTCAATACTGCAGTCCACGTTGTTATTAGAGATGAGACAATCCTCTAACGAGTTTGATCGCTCTACGTTGTGGAGCTTCATGTTCATTGATGTCGTGGTTGCGCCAGGGACGCCAGGCTTGGATTGCACATTCCACGTGGGGTCACACGTAGGCGTTCAACATTTGCGGAAAGATTGATAACTCAAAATTTCTAAAAGCCCTCCGTAAGAGTCCAAGCTATTGACTGGCTCTTTTTGATGCCATTTTAGCCTGTCTCGATTAACCAAAATCGTCCTGCACGATCAAACCAAGGTTGTTTTCTTGGGAAGCACGTTGTAACTGCTAGTCCCCAAGTCGATATCCATAGATAAGCTGATGGTGTATGCCTGCGACTTTGCACTCGGTCACGTTGTACTGGAGCCGGTTGTTGAATGTCCACGCATAAGCCCTGTCGAGATCGCTCTGCAATGCCATGTGAGCATCCGATGTCCTGATTTCATGCTAAATTTTGACATCATCTGCAATTAGTAGGAATTCCGACTGCAGTACACTGCCAAGATCGTCAAGGAATGTGAAATAAACGTGGCGTCAATACCGATCCTTGGGACACGTCAGACTGGACGTCAATGTGGTCGGAAACGGAGCCGCAGACTGACATTCAGCAGTCGTTGAGTGAGGAACTTGCCGATCAACCGAGCACAGAATCATTGATTTCAAAGCTTCCAAGCTTGTGAAGGAGAATGCAGTGGTCCAACCGATCGAACGCCTTCGAGAAGTCCAGGTAGACGACGTCGACTCCACTGTGGCATCGGCTGACTCTGTGCAGCTTGCTCAGGCTAGCAACAAGTTTGTAGTGCAGTATCAATTTCGGCGAGTGACACTGGGATATTGTTGCTCTCAAGATATCCCATGAGCGCCTCTGCAATTATACTTTCCATTACTTTGGATAAAACTGGGAAGAGAGTGATTGGACGGTAGTTCGAGAGCTCCGAACGATTACCACTTTTGCAAACAGGAATGGCTAGTCCATCTTTTCTCATTGTCGGAACTTCATCTCATCGAGACAACGTTGAAAGAACCGAGCTAATGCTTCGGCATGGTTCATGGCCGCTGTCTTCAAGGCCTTAGGTTTGATGACATCCAAGCCAAGTGATCTGTGTACGTGCAATACATTGGCTTTTTCAGCAGATTGGCTGACATGAACGATACGTTGTTTAACGCTGGTGGCGATGGAAGCTGTCAAAAGCGGGTGAAATGATGCTTCACTCCGGAAAGTATGGATGACGTATTGGCGAAGCACCTTGGTTGCCTCCCGAGCGGTCGCAAAAGAAAGTGTCTTCCTGCATTATTCGCCTCTAAATCTCTGGATTTATTCTCACAGAGACCTACGTGCTATCATTCGATTTGGCTCCGCGAGCTCCTCCTACCACTGTTCATCTATTGGATCTATCATTCGCGGATAACCAACAAATTGTGTTCTAGCAACTTCGAAGTCAACCGTATTTGAACCTTGTCCGAGGATTTATTTTTCCTCTCGTCGCACAAGAACTCTTTTATTTTAAAGGTCTTTTTGAGAGTCACCCGATCAGCTTACTACTATTCGTTCAAGTAGCTGTACAAAGCGATAGTCGTCAATTTGCTCCACCCTCGGAACAGCCACTGGCATCATTAGACAGTATTTTCCAAGTCATCTTGCTTTGCCTCAATCTTACGCTGCATCGCTGCCTAGCCATTTACCGGCTGGCTCGATAGCACGCACGTCGCCTATCTACCCTAGGGAATGTGTGACTCAGCTGGCCGCGACACGGCTGAACCCGGTGGTCTCAAATCAGCGCCGATAGCCACGCAACGGTGCGTCAGTATCTCTGTCCTCTTGCTACCCCTTAAAAGAACACGCCTACTGTGAACATGTCTCGTATGAAGAGCAAATGCGAATCATGTGCTAAAGTGGTAAAAATGGTCTGGTGTGTACCATGTGTTTGAAATCCTATCACACTACCTGCCTTGGGAAGGGTCGACAAAAACAAACACCGCAGAGGCGTTTTGGTTCTGCCAAGTATGGAAGTCTATTCCATTTGTTAGCTGTCTATCTGTGCTACTGAAGAGGCGCGAAAGGCTAACCGAAGCGGTCGAGCAACTGGTGAATGCCAGAGTCGCACCAATGGGCGGAAGCGGACCTGCACTTGTGAGTGAAATAACACCCCGAATTCCCTAGTCAGGCCGAAGAAGCGAGCCAGGCGTCCCAACCTAACCCAACGACTCAGCCTCCAGCAGTATCAACTCCATTCTCTCTCCCTCCTATAAGTAAAAACAGTGCCTGCAGCGCGCCTGCCTCAACTTCTGTACTGTGTGCTGCACCTAGTAGTCTGTTCGCTACACTCGAGACTGTAAGCTACAGTCAACCAGCAATAGTGAACAACCCGGCAACGTACGCATCGGTTGCCGCCAAGCAAACACCGGAAAGAGCACCGGTAACCTTTGTGCCCGGACTAGAGAAAACTAAAGTGTCGCAGCACGGATGGCACCCATCAGTGCCGTTCACAAATTCACCAAAAACACCGGATACTAAGGCTCCAAATTCAAAACCAGTAGCCACCAGGCGCAACCATGGTGCCCTAAACATTGTATGCACAAATGTCCCCGAATCTAAATCCAATACAATTAAGGGTAAGTTGACGGACGATCGAAATTAGTGGGGTTCCATCTGTACGTCGATCGGTGTCCATGCTAATCCCACGAAATTAAGAAGAATCTCGCGCCACCCAAACGCGTTGCACTACGGCGAACCCCGGTTACTTCGGGTAACACTAAACTCGGCTGACGAGACTGAGGCCGTTCTGCTGTCTGCGAATAGTCTCCGCAACGACTCAAGTGGAGTGCACATACTACCCGAAATCCCGTGGAAGGAACATTCAGTGGATCCCCCTAACAAAGAGAGGTACAGAAAAAGTCAAGCTAAGAAAACAGTGATTGTTCACGGTGTTCCTAAACTTACTGATTCCTCTTCCGACCATGCTCAGATGCACGACCGCGAGCAATGGCACTACATCCGCGAGGCTATTGCTCTCGAAAATATCGTGGTCACCTCGTTGACAAGGATCCTTATGTCACCAAACCATAAGGGGTGGGGTCCCAGGCTGTTAAGATTTGTTTTACAGTAGGAACCAACGGCACAAACTCTTCTAAAGAACTGAACTAAATTCCGTTTAAGATTGTCAACAGAAATTCGTCTGAAAGCAGCGGGAACACCGGCATCTTCTAATGACATTTCAGGAGAGGCACAACTCTTAGTGAAAACGCCAACAGCAAGACCCGACTCAGGTTTGTTTCAAGAGTAATCATAATATCCGGAGGGACACAGCAGAGCACCAGCAGACACCGGGATCCGGGGCATCTGATACCTGCTTATACACTCAGAAACACGGCAGAGATTGAGGAAATTATCGCATGTATCCACTTCAATGGCTGGACTCAGCATGTTAGAGAGCCAACTAGAAGTGCCACTACCTTTGACCTTGTATTCACGATGGGAATCGCGAACGCTTATACATTCATTGATAATCCACTGCCTGGCTGTAATCACAACACGGTGTTTTGTGATATGACTATTGATTTACCTAAACGACCAAGTAAAATGCTAAAACCCATTCGTAACCTCCATCGTGTGGACTGGAGCGCATTTAATGAACTTATTAGTACCATGAATTGGAATACGTCATTCTTAACCCACAACCCTACTGTGGCTACAAATGAGTTTATAAACAACATTGCCCTTGTTGTGGATCTACTAGCACCTACTGTAAGGAGAAATACCCATGAACATAGGGTGAACTCAAGCTTCTGTCCAAAGCCAAAATAAAACTAAAGAAACTCAAATCGCTATACAGCAGGAACAACAGCTTCGCAACATTGCTACAAATACACGAGAACCTACTATATTTACAACGTCTAACCTTAACGGTCAAAACCAAAGAAGAAAGCCGGGTACTCAGAAATCCTGAGAAAGTACGTGCGTTGATGCAACTACTCAAAAGAAGAAACCCTAAACCACTTCAGGAAATTGAAACGTTGGTTCTAGACGATGGTTCAATAACGCGCGACATCTCCTGTATATACGAGGCCATGAACTCTAGTTTTGCCTCCTCTTTTGTCCCCAGCATTCAGCCACTTCATCCTCCACTTCCAAAAAGAACGACCGAACTATACTGCAATATCCCTGTGACGTTAAGAGAGGTGAAAAGTGCCATCGCAGCCATAAAACCATCAACTCATCCAGGTCCAGATGGCATCTCCCCCACTGTTATAAAACTCGGAGGAAAAAACCTCGCACTATTGTTACTAAACATTTTCACACTTTCACTCACTACCGGTTGCTTTCCAGCTCAATGGAAGCAGTCCATTATAATGCCTAAGCACAAGGGTGGACCGAGAAATCAAATGTCAAGCTACCGCCCAATACATCACACCTCTGTTTCCAAAGCCCTGGAGCGAATAGCCAAGAAGAACATCGTCCAATATCTAACAAGACTGGATCTGATCAACCCTTCACAGCACGGCTTTCTCTCAAAACGCTCCTGCGTTACATGCCAGCTACAATTTCTCGATCACATTACGACTATGATTGACAGAGGAATGAGGACCCTAATCGTTCTCCTGTCTAGGTCTGGGCGCCCTGGCAGTATCCCAGCCCACATACAACCATGACATTTTCTTCAAACATAAATTTCATCCTGCATCGGCCGTCGCACAGATTATCAAGGGTCGCCTTATCTGCTGCATACAGCAGGGCGGATAAGCGAAAGCATGCTACTGCTGGCGCCTCCCTTCTTTCTTTTCCACCTTTTTCTCTTACTCCCATCCCGGCCCCCATTACTAACCTTCCTTCTATAATTCCCAGCTTAATTGACAGCAACCGAAGTGCTACTGGAGTAGAACCATCTGCAGCCACCATCCCACAGCACCTATCGGATGCCTATCGGCAAAAGTTCCTTATAAGGCCACGCTGTCCCGTTACCATGGCGACATTCAACGTCCGCACTCTAAGACAAACAGGTCAGCAGGCTGCACTCGCACGCACCTAAGACACACTGGGTGTTGATGTGTGTTGTGTGTCCGAAACTAGGATTAATGACCCTAACAGGGTTATTGCATTGACTGCACCCGGCTTATCCTCTCGTTATTGGTTGCACGCATCCGGAGACGCCGATGCGGCACTCACGGGTCAAGCTGGTGTAGGTATCATTCTCAGCTCCAAGGCTGAGTCATCGTTGGTTGATTGGATTCCGGTGAACAGCCGTTTATGTGCAGCCCGTTTGACTACATCAGCTAAGGTGAATTCGCGAAGTAAAACAAAACACTGTTTGTTTGTGATTTCTGCTTATGCTCCCACGGACTGCAGTTCTAATGCAGTCAAGGACACTTTCTATCACGAACTGAACGCCCTACTACGCAGTGCTACTAGTTCAGATATTATAGTACTTGCAGGGGATATGAACGCACAAGTAGGGCGTCTGAGCTCTTCAGAAGCTCAGCTGGGTGGTAAGTATGGACTTAACGCCGAACGGACTGACAATGGCGAGCGTCTGCTGCAACTGTGTGCGGAGCACCAGTTGTTTCTTACTAACACTGCTTTTAGACACAGTGGGTGCCGAAGTGCCACTTGGCGTCCACCTGTAGCTGGTCAGCGATGGACCCAAATTGACCACATAGCCATAAGTTACAGGTGGCGCGGTTCCATTCTGGATTGCCGCTCATACTGGAGTACCTGTGTCGACTCTGACCATGCCTTGGTGCGCTGTCGTTTCTCCATGAACTTTACCGGAAGGCGCACAAAGCGTCTCCCCCGATTGGCAACGGAGAAATTGTCCCAGTCCTCTGTCAGGCAAGCCTATCAAGAAGCACTGCATAGCGAACTCTCGCTGTCTTGTCCTAATGACACTGAACTTCAGTGGAATAGGATTTTGGCCGCTATGCACGACGCAGGAGCATCTGCTTATGACACTATCAGTCGTCATCGCACCAGTCACTGGATATCCGAGAGGTCCATGAACATTTTGGAAGCTAGAAGGCACCTCCCGACTGGTTCTGAACACAATGTGACCAGACGGGCTATTAGGCGTGAACTAAAGCGGAGCCTACGTGCTGACAAGGAAGCCTGGTGGACCAGTCGGGCTCAAGAAATGGAGGAGGCAGGAGCAGTAGGCAATTACCGGAAGCTCTTCCAGCTAATCCGCACCACTGGTCCGAGGAAACCAGGCGTCAGTGAGACAATCAGGGACAGCGCGGGTGCGCTGATACACAATAATGAGCGCCGTATTGCTCGTTGGGCTGAGCACTTTGAACATCAGTTCAGCTGGCCCCCTGCTCCCGGACCTCTTCCTACTCAGGTGATGCAGGACGAACCATGGACGGTTAGTTTAGAGCCCCCGTCGGAGGCCGAGGTCCGAAACGCGATCACAGCCCTCAACCGTTTTCGTGCCGCTGGCCCGGACTCCCTACCACCTGCACTATTTAAGGATGGAGGTGAGGTCCTCTGCAAAGCACTGACCTCCATATTCGAACGTATCTGGAACGAAGAGAGTGTGCCGGCTAATTGGAGCGAATCGATTATAGTGGCAATATACAAAAAGGGCAGTCGCACAGACTGTGCGAACCACAGGGGTATTAGCCTAACGCCAGTTGTGACAAAATTACTGGCCTCGATTATCGTTCGTTGCCTCACTGCAGAACGGGAATCTCGGATTAGGGAAGAGCAGTCCGGTTTCCGCCCAGGACGTGGCTGTATAGACCATATATTCACTTTGCGGCAGGTGCTAGAGCAGCGCCACGCATACCGCAGACCGACAATAGCTGTGTTCCTCGATTTCAACAGTGCGTTAGATTCAGTCGATCGATCGATTCTGTTCGAAATACTTGCGCGGAAAGGTGTTCCCACGAAATATGTGAACATCCTTCGTGCTCTGTGCTCAAACACTAGAGGCCGCGTCAGGGTCTATGGTGCCCTATCGGATAGCTTTTCGACTACAAGTGGCGTTCGACAGGGTTGCCCGATTTCCCCGTTTTTGTTCAATTTCGTCGTGGATTCTATCATGGAGTGTTCCCTTGCGGAATCTCACGATGTAGGTGTTGAAGTGCTGCCTGGTGAACGGTTAGTTGATCTAGATTATGCGGACGATATCGTCTTGCTTTTCGACAATGTTGAGGCGGCACAATCAACCCTGAATAGTCTATCCAGAGTGGTCCCATTATTTGGTATGCACTTCACACCTTCAAAGTGCAAAGTGTTGCTGCAGGACCACCAGCCACTCGATGACCCCTTGATGCTTGCTAACGAGGAACTCGAGATGGTTGATCAATTCAATTATCTTGGCAGCTTCATCAGCAATGATGGGCGCATAGAAACTGACGTGAGCTCACGCATTGCAAAGGCCAGAGCTGCCTTCTTGAACCTGCGTCATCTTTGGCGACAGAAGGGAGTTTCCCTCCGTCTGAAAGGCCGTGTATACAAGGCCACAGTGAGGGCCGTTCTGCTTTATGGTAGTGAGACTTGGCCCCTTCGGTCTGAAGATCTGAGGCGCCTTCAAGTCTTTGATCATCGTTGTTTGCGAAGCATTGCTGGTGTCGGATGGCACCAGCGTGTCCGCAACGATGATGTGCGTAGGCGAGTACTAGGTGGTGATGATCATGCTAACTCCATAGAACAACAGATAGCACTGAATAAGTTACGTTGGCTCGGGCACGTGCTACGCATGCCTGGTCACCGCTTACCTAGGAGGGCCTTGTTCAGTCTACCAGGTATCGGATGGCGCAAGGCTCGAGGTGGACAGAAGTTGACTTGGCAGCGGGAAATGAAGTCACTGACGACCAAACTGGGTGCCGTTGGTCCGTCTCGCCTTCCGGGTTGGAGCCCACGTGACTCACCTTGTGCTTGGCTCGAGACTTTACAGGACATGGCTCGCAACCGACACCAGTGGCGCGTCTGCTGCCGTCTCCTAATTGGATTGTCTGTTTAAAGTGTGTTTGGTGCTGAGTTATCTGCAGGGTAATGGCTGATTATGACGCGTGGCAGTGAAAGCCGCAAGGAAGCTGTCTCGCCGATGCCGCCTTATCTTTGCACGATAGCCAGCTGTTTGTGACGGAATGTTGTTAACACAAGGTGTAGGCGCCTTGACCCTGCATGTTTGCTTAGGGCATTAAGGTTTTCAGGTAAGTCCCCCTTCTCTCCCTCTTCTTATTCTTTATTTCATAGGTCTTCATGGTTGTACGGCAGCGAAGCATCAGTTCAAATGGCTGATGTACTGCTGTTGATGATGATGATGATGATGACAGAGGAATGGCAATTATTATAATTCTGTTGGACATGTAAAAGGCGTTCGACCGTGTGCCATACCAGCCACTGCTGTCTGCTCTAGAGTCATATGGAATTGGAAATCCGCTGCTTAATTAGTTCGACTCATACCTAAACGGTCAAACTCAGGTCGTTAAAATCGGTCGGCAACATTCTACACCGAAGCCAATAACCAGCGGTTTCTTCCAGGGAAGTGTGCTCGGACCGCTACTTTTCTTAATCTATGTAAACAATATATGTGACTCAATCAAACATGGACATCCATTTCTGTTTGCAGATGATGTCAAACTGGTTTACTCATTTCATCCGGACCAACTACATATGTGTTTGAGAAACATCTGTGAAGACCTATCCGCACTACATATAGATAGTGAGCGTTTATTAATGAAGTTCTCCGCAGTGAAATCCCAAGTACTTGGGTACAGATGCCGCATCCCAGAAGGCTCCATTATACTTGCCGGAAACGTGATCCCAACGTCTGAGTCAGTTCGGGACTTAGGAATTAGGTACTCCGACTCTTTCAATTTCTCCGAACGTGTGCATTATCAGGTTGCGAAAGCAAGGCAGCTATGCGGATATATCACCAGAACTTTCTCCCTACCTGAAGTACGACTTGAATCATTCAAGACAATCGTACGACGGACTCTGGAATATTGTACTATCCTTCACAGCCAATTGAGAAAGAAAGACAGAACGGCTCTAGAAAATGTCCAACGATCATTTACCAAACTGCTCATGGGACGCTGCTCAAACCTGACTTATTATGATCGCTGTCGAAAACTCCAGCTGGATCCACTTTGGCTGAGACGCTTAAAGAACAACCTCGTTCTCTTCTACTACACTATTAACCAACGAATTTACGCAGAGAGCACCGCACTTCAGCTGCGGAAGACTGCAATCTACCACACACGCAATGGCGGTTACTTGATCCGTACAAACCTTTCAAGTCATAAAATTCGATCGAATTTCTTCTTAGTGAGATACACTTATTCGTGGAACAAACTACCCCTACAGATACGCATGTGTACAAGCCATGTCACCTTTCGAAACCTCCTTCAGACCTTCCTCACTATACCAAATGCTCTGAAGATATTTGACTCACAGCAAACACTAGAAACACTGACAGAAGTTGGTATAAAAAAACATTTGATAATAGCTTACAGCTAGCTTACCCACTACATGTCATTACATACCATACCAAATCCTGTATCTTTACAGCCTAATAGTCCCTTCGGTTATTATCTACTCCTGACGATACAGACATCCATAAATTTTACATATGAGTTGCGCGGGTCTAGGACTCAAGGAAAAGTAATCATGATCCGAAATGCTATCAATAAACTTTTATTTAATGTTATGAAACGTGTTCACTATACACATGATCGCTCCCAATTATAGGGCCGTGTACCGTCCGTCGGTAAATATACAAATTTATTTATTTATTTATTTTATTTATTTATCAAATACCTCTCGAGAGTATGCAACCCATCCAAAAAACGATTAGTCGCCGACCCTTTATTGGTCGGCGTAAATTCACTTGCTTCACCCATCCAATCTAACACACTTTTGGTCTCCGAGAAGCTCTCATGCATGTACACAAATGCCCAAGGTCTACTCAGCAAATTAGCAGAATTAAGACTTCGACACGCATCAGCAGCTTGGGACCTCATCGCTGTCACCGAAACGTGATTACGCTGCGAGATAACGGATGCTGAAATTGCACTATCGGGCATGTCCGTTGCTTGGAAGGATCGAACCAGCAAAAGTGGTGGGGTAGCCCTCTACTTTCGTAACCACATGCAATGCGAACCCATATACGATCCGGAAACCGACGTACCTGACGCCATTTTGTGTAAGTTCCGGCTGAGAAGAACGATCTTGGCCTATTGGTTATTGTTTACCGCCCACCATCGTCTACTCCTAAGATGGACTACAACTTGATGGCTGCGTTGAGGCAAGTGATAAAGAGGAAGTACAGTCACATTCTAGTCACCGGCGACTTCAACTTACATGCTCTAGAATCCCTGACCACACCAGGAGAGCAATTCAAATCAGATTTGCATGATCTGGTTTCAGACTTCCCGCTTTATGGCCACGTCGCTATGCCCACCTTGTTCAGGGGAACTGACAGGCCATCCATATTGGACCGAATATTCACCAATGCAGAACTGATGGTCGACAGAGTGATAATCGATACTCCTTTGGGCCGCAGTGAACATGTGACGCTAATGTTTCATTACATGTGCTACGAGGAATATCCTGAAGAGCATGCCGATGAATATCATGTCGTAACCAATTATGACGACCTGTCCGACCGCACTGATGCAACAAGCTGGTCGTTCTTAGCCGACTTGACCCCTGAGGTGGCCTGCGTATCATTTGTCAACGTATTTACCAAGCTCGTAGCAAGAAAATCTGAAAGCACTCTGCAGGTCTAAAAGGATGAAGTCTTTCGTAAGGAGCAGAACACCTAAATGCATGGCATTACGGGACTTGGCATGGTACACCTATATACCCTCCCCGAACGACCATACCTAAGATGTCTACACAATACAAAGAAACCACTGTGTCAAACTCGTCCGGGAGGATAAACTGAAGAACCAACAAGGTCTAGTGGAAAAGTTTTGCTCCAATCGCAAACTGCTGTACAGACACGTAAACAATTTGCGCCGTGTTAAGCGCGGTATTCCTACTCTGCACACAGCATGCGCGTTAGCCCAAACCGCACAAGAGGCGGCCAACATCCTTGGACAACAACTTGGCCGTACCTTCCAAAGCGCGCAATCATCATACATCCTGCCTAAGCAGATAGCGCCGCCATCAGGGCTTAATCACATATCGTTCACCTCCGCAGCTGTACTGAAGAGGCTGATGACTCTGCGCGACTTCAGCTCCCCGGGTGGGGACAGCATTCGCCTGAAGGCGTTGAAAGTTGCTGCCATGACTTTGGCAGGACCACTAGCAATTTTCTTTCAACGATGTATGAACGAGATGTACGTCCCCACGATGTGGAAGCATGGAATCATCAGGCCAATTTACAAAAGTAGCAGTCGTACTAAACCAGCAAATTATCGCCCGATAACATTACTGCCTGTGATCTTCAAGATTATGGAGTCCATTGTAGCTGAGGCTTTGGTGGGGTACCTGGAGAACAACAAATTCTCGTTTCGGAGCAGCACGGATTTCGCCACTAATCTCTTGATTACTCATGCAAACTGCACGCAATCTGTGGACGCTGGAATAGGAGTCTACACGGCCTACCTGGATTTCTCAAAGGCATTCGACCGTATAGACCGTCACGTTCTACTTCACAAACTCCAGAAACATGGAATCGGCGATCCTGTTCTGTGCTGGATAGGAGACTTTCTCGTACAACGTCACCTGAATGTGAGGGTTCGAAGCAACCTGTCGGAATCCATCGAAGTTCAGTGCGGCGTACCTCAGGCCTCGGCACTTGGACCCCGCCTGTTCCTGATTTTCGCCAATGACCTCGCGAGCGTGCTATCTTCTAACTGGTTTTAGATTCCCGAGTGAAGGAACACCTACCAAACTGGGGTCCGATGATACGTGTTCGCGTAAGCTACCAGCATCCTCCATAGGCAGGCACATCTTGGCGACTCGCCACCAGGTCAATCCCTTATCAGCTTTCCGGATCTTGTTACGTCATACTAATGCACGCCTTTTACGATTTGCCGAGGCCGTCGCGATAAGCCGAATTAGACCAGCTTTGTGTGTCCAAAAGCAATTAGTTGTCAACCTGCGGTTGCCGTGGACGTAATCTGATAACAATGATCACAACAATAAATTTGATTGGTTTGTTGATAACTGTTTTAAATTTCTCAAGCGACGAATTCCCCCCGAAACTAACCGTTTGCTGCATCGTATTGTCAACCTAATATGCAAGCTAGCATGCAAGCGTGTGGAAATATCCTTTCTTTCCGAGTGTGTCACCCTTCGCCGTTACCCGCGTTCAATGCTGAAACTATTACGCGGAAACAAGCTCGCGCCTTCCAATCGCAATCTTAGACGCATTGCATCAGCGCAATTAGACAGAAGCAAATGACCAACCGTTACACGTGATCTCGGTAAGTACGTCTTGAATGTGTCAAACGTACAACTTGATGATATGCAACTAGAAGCACTAGCCTTGGGATCGATTACAAAGTTACTCCCAATAAGCTGAATCGATTGTTTGTTGAAGCACAGTTTGAGAATTTTTTTCGACCAAGTAGCTGAACTTCAGTCAACCAGTCCTGATGCTGTCAGTTGGTTTAGGAATAAGCTGACCGACATTGCTTATGAAGTCCTCATGGTACCGGTAAATGAAAAGTGTGCGCTTACAAGCCGTCATTTAAAAGCACTACGAGAGCTGAGAAATAAGGGAGTTCAGGGAGCAATACGTACAAAAAATGCTAAGCGTTTTAAGTGATGTAAGCAAGTTTCAACCACGACAAGATAGAATGTCTGACAAAGTAGAGGCCCGTATAACGACACCTTGAAACGCTTCTCCTACATCGTGTAATATAAACCACTCAACAAATCGCAGCACAATGGCTGTTGTGTTGCACCACTAAGGCAGCACTACAATTTGCACAGCATTAAGGACTCTTTTGAAATAATCGAAGACCTAGACCAAATCAGCCTAGCCGACAAGGTTATGTGTTCAGTGGACGTTCAATCGTTATTTACTAATGTCCCCTTGCTTGAGACAGTTGATTACATTTGCCGCCTCATAGAAGAGGAGAATTTCCGTCTACAATACCGACAGACCTCCTGAGACAGTCCCTGTTACTTTGCACGGAGAATGTCGCTTTCCGATTCGACCAACAGCTATGGGTAAACTGTTTTAAATATCTTCTAACTGTTTGCTATCTGCTGATGATCTAAAGGTATGTCGTACTATAGCTACAGTGGAGGATCAAACAGTGTTACAGGAGGACCTGGACAAAGCGTACACATGATCCATCGAGAACATGCTGCATTTCAACGTTACCAAGTGCAAAGTTCTCAGCATACGGCACAAGAGTATGCACAAGTACCGCCTAGGACCACAAATTCTACAGCGGGCTTCTCACGAGTGCGATCTCGACGTGATAACTCAAGAAGACCTCGGTTGTTTCAGGCAGACTGAAAAGGCATCTAAGAAAGCAAACCAGTACCTCGGCCTTCTTCGCAGAGCTTTCGGGAAGTTGGACCCTTCAGTCTTTCCAACAATGCTTAGTGCGTGCGCGAGGCCGCACGCGGAATACGCTATACAATCGCGGCAACCCTGGCTCAAGCACCATCTCAGCGCACTCGATACTGCACAACGTAGGGCAACGAAGAGCGTCAGAGGTTTGACCAGCCTCCCCTACCCACACAGGCTGAAGACTCTCAAAATATACAGTGGACGTTATCGGCGGCTAAGGGGCGATCTCATAATGGTGTACCAGATCCTGAGAAACCCCAACCACCCATGCCATTCCATTCTAATACTCAGTCGAAGCACCCCGCCAAGGGGTCACCAGTTTAAACTAGTCACGCAGTACAGCTGCCTGGAACGTCGGCTGAACTATTTCTCCCTTCGAGTGTCACAGTCTTGGAACGCCCTCCCGGAACATGTAATTAATGCATCCACCCTATTCTTTTTCAAAAAACGCCTTGACGATACCCTGTCACATTTACACTACGTGCTATAGCCCATGACCACCATATGCTGGCACTAATGCACAACAGACAGTGGATAGTGCCATAACCCTACTCGAGAATGAGTCACTCCAAACGCCTTGCACGAAATTTGATAAACGCTGCTACTATAGAAACTGAATTTCTCTATCCTGTGGACGCAAGATAGTTGCACATGAGTAAGCGTTGTCTTTGCCATCTTATTTATTTTTTTCTCACCTATTATGTGATCAATAACCACTCCCCTTATTGCTTTGTGTGCGCAGATCCTAATTTCCATCTCCATTTATACGGCAGCGCAGTTAAATCTGTAATCGCCCGATCTGACGACTCAATTATCCCTTGATCTATCTTTTCTCGCTCTTACCACCCTACGGGACATGTCAAGCACCTGCTTTTTTCACGTTATAAATCATTGTTCATTGTTCATTGCTGTTTATATTCTCCAAGCTTGTATATGTGGTTCGGCTGGTGAGGAATGTGGTTCACCTTACAATGCGATGAATTAAAGTAGGACGGATCGTGGAATGAACATCCATACGCCCAGTCCACGTCCTGCTGAAGTGCAGCGTGATCTCCTTAATCAGCGATAGCTAACCACCTATCAACATCATTAGGGAAAATCAAGAAATCCGAAGCAAGCGGACGCTTTTGCTCCTTAATGAACATTTGAAACAGGCGCAGCCACAGAACTGATCCTTGTGGAATTCCAGGTTCGATATGAATCGGATCGGACAACGTCCTATGAACTTTAGGGTGCAGTTGTCGATTCTGCAAGAAATTTCTGATCCATCCAGGGACATTATCCCAGAAGCACACATAACTTTCTATCCTATGAAGCAAAATGCCGTGGTCCAGTTGGTCAAGAGCTTGGGAGAATTCGAGGTAAATGACTTCGGCCTCCCTACCTTTATCGACCGCTTCCATCCAACTACTGCGTGCAACCAGTAGCTCTGTGGTGCATGAAAGCTTTTGGCGGAAACCGTGCTGCTCCGGTGCTATGATATTGTTACATCCTGGATGGTCGATTAATGCATCAGCGATGATAGTATCTGTCACCTTTGAGAGTACATGGATAAGCACTACTGAGTGATAGTTTGGGGGTTCCGAGGGACTGTAAGTTTTGCTATTTGGCATTGTTAGACCATGTTTCCACATGGGACGCACAATTTGCTTACCCAAGCACGCTTTGAAGAAAAGCGATAATGGCTCTGCCATCGTTGTCGCTGCTACGTTCAGCGCTCTCGGGTGAAGGTCATTGGTTCTGGTCACTGGCGAAGCAAATAAATTTGCCGCCCGGGGCGGATGTAACATTGTCACCCCTGCCATTTGTAAATCCGTCAGCCCTCACAATTGCGCGAAGCCCTTTAATATTTCGTTTTATATAACAACAATCAAAGATCTAATTCTAGAATACAACCGTAAATGCAGGCATTTGTATTGGTACAATACTCGTGAAAAAACTTGTCAGATACACTACAGATACACTTTTCAGATACTACCCGAGGCAAAAGTATTGATAACTATCATAATTCAGTCCATTCGCAAGTTCTCACTCTATGGGAAGAAATGCTAACCGGTGAGCCTTGTCTGGTTTTTGATAATTGAAGGTAGTTCGTTATAAACTGTGTTTCGAGAATGTGCTGTCACAGCTGGCAATGCTAATAGTTCGGGTCAGAAAGGTGAGCGGCAGATACCCCAAGATGATGTGTCTGTATGATGTTCTAAGGTGCGGGAGCTCCATTAATTTTGTCGTTTCCTAAAGCTCTCATAAAAATACTGCAGTCCTCTCCTTCAGACAAATAATTACTTTGTCCATCCATTTCTTAACTTCGCTAAGAGAACAAGTATAGCAGTCATCAAGCGGATTTGACGGAGTAAAGCAAGCATATTTATTTGCAATGTCATGAACTTGCTGAAAGTTATGACATATTTCCTCAGTCAATCTGTCAAAGATAGAATTTTCCGTACCAATGCGGCATTAAGTCCAATCGATGTGTCAAACCATTTCTCACAACCATCGTTTTAAGACGGATTCCGAACTCCATGCTTATCCCCAATTCACAGCAGAGTTTTCTGGATGTATTCATTACACTGTTTACCATCTTCTCTCTGTTCTAAAGAAAGCGACCTACGTAGGTCATACTGAACGTTCGAGAACGGCGCATAAAGCCCACGGGGAGACTTCTAGAATGGTCCAATTATGATCTAACAAAAATAGCACTCTCCTGTTAATTGGCCGGTTCACCCATTTGAATACATGTTCATCCAATCCATGCGGGTGAGTGGCAGTTCACCGGCCATGCTTTGGCTCCGTGTTGACGATCGGCGGCTCACCCAGTGATTTCTTTCCTAACAACGGCAAAGCAGTCAATTTCCCAAGGTGTCAACATGTGACTGCTAATTACTAGACCTGTTATTCCGTGCGACTGTGATTCCATACGAGTAATACACATTATAAAAACATTCATTAAGATGTTAAATATCAAGCTGCAGTTTTAAGTAAAACGCTTCTCCACCTTTCGGTAAGTTTGGACAGCTCTTTAACCGCAACCCTGCAACTATCAGCACATTTCGATTCTGTCATCCTGTTCATATACGGCCTCATACTACAACCACGAACAACGTAAACACGAATACATTCAATCTACCTGTTCCTGAGTGCATCTGAGCCGCAGCGTGTTTTCCAGGTAAGAACACAATCGCAAAGAGTTTGGGACTTAAGGTAGTGCAATGGTTTGCGCGCCCTAGCGATCCATTGGGCTTTACTGGGCGATGCATTTGGCACCTTTATAGCCAAGGGATCCTGTTGAGAATCCTATACTTTCTCCTGTCTAGGCTTGGGTAACATGATTGTATCTTGCCAACGCAAAACAATACAATGAGTTCCTCTTCAAACAATCCTTTGATGCTCCGGCCGTCGCAGAGGATAATAAACGGCACGCTATGTGCCACATCGAGAAGGGCTGATAGGACAGAGGTTGCCACTGCTCAGGTTTTCACGTCTCTCTCGCTCTATCTCTTTTCTTGTGATTCCCATCCTTATTGTCCCGCTCCGACTTTACTCTTATTCCTCCAGTTTTCGGCCTCCAATGCTTGGCCCACTCCCAGCTTCTTTCAACATGCGTTTGTATTCTAGTTTCAACTCACACACAAGCGCATGGCGTCTCTACGGTCCAGGTGACAAGTCCATGTCCATCGAAAAGTGCAACATCAGTCCAAGAGTTTCGACTTGGAGCCCTCGGTCCTCCCTAATATTGGCATACCTTAATGTGCGCACTCTTCCGCCGATTGGCCAACAAACAGCACCCACCCGAACACTAGATATCCGGTGAATCGATATCTTCTGGGTATCTGAAGCCCCCTAGAAATGTTGTGTTCTGTGGTTACCCTGCTATCCCCAACACACAACACTGGCGGTGTTTTATCATTGCTTTTATATGATCCACATTATTGTCACTTCGCATGCAGGAAACAGCATTAGGAAACCCTACATGACTGCCAGAACTTATTATCCAAGAAGAAGCACCATCCACATCACTAGTTTTGTTGATTGTAGTCGTTTTGGGCGTGGTCGGCTTATCATGTATGCCGTGAAACCGCGGCCTGGTGAAGGTCCTTCAATAACCAATTTTGCATCTGAGGTTGATCTTAACTCCGAAGTGCGAGAATTAGGTGTTCTACCGGACACAGCATGCAATGTAAAAGAGCGGTCCACATATTCATATGAATCCCTGTTAATTTCAAAAAGCACTTTATTATTAATCGCTTCACCCCTATTTGCAGCAAGCAGAGTAGTATTCCCAAATTTGTGACCGCCACTAAGTGGAGCAATATCAACTGGACGCGGGGCGCCAGGTGGCAGTTTGGTATTCTGGTTTACCTCGGACATTCGCCTCCTTATCTCTCGTTGCAGCGGGGTTTTGTTCTCCATAATTTTCAAAACTTTAGAAGTCGTATTAAGCACAATGAGAATGCGAGTTTGAATGATGAGAGGAAATCATTTTGAAACTGGAACTGGACACGCGTAACGCATTACCTTTTTGCGTAATCTGATGCAGCTGGACCAACAAGACTGCATACCGCATGCAGTGAGAAGCACTTTCTAAACAGTTTTTAATGGTAAATTTTCTGGCACATTGCGTGAATAGCGTATTCGACTGTGCACTTCGGTCGAAATGGAGCCTATCAGTACACTTGTAGTGACCTTGAGATTCCCCCGCTTTATGTATAAATCAACCCTAATTACTATGGAATCATAGTTTTCTCATATATCAGGAAAGTAAGTGGTTTGCATGTTTGTATGGTGCACGTGTTTGTGTGAAACGCACCGACAACATCCGGACTTTGTCCGCTTGCTTCGAAAAGAACGTCGGTTCTGCGATCGCACTCAACACCTTACCATGTACTTCCTTGCTAGTAATTTTCCGGTGCTTTATTCTTTGTCTTAAGATTTAGCAACCTTCTAATAAACATTATTCTAGCTTATTTCAGTGTGTTCTGCCGCACGCCTTTGGTTGACCATTCAGATCTGAGTATCGGATATGACATCAGAGCAACGCGTTATAATTGGTGACACCCGACTTGTACTTGGTGACGCACTTACAATTTATGAGTCTTTGACTAAGTTTCTTTTCAGATTCGGCCACACTTTTGTCTACATTTCTAATTTTCTATACTTTTAATTTTGGGTTTCCATTCTGCTGGTTCAGTAATTTTTGCCATGGAGGTTATAAATCCAGATTCGGACGCCCAGGTTAGTGCCGTTAGTCTCCCTATACCTCCTTTTCGCGAGACTAATCCTAAGGCCTGGTTCTCGCAGATAGAATCGCAGTTCCTTTTATGCCATACTAAGCCCGGTTACCTTAAGTTCCACCATGTCGTAGCCGCGCTCATTCCGCATGTTATCGACGACCTGGATGACATTCTAGATCTGCCCGAGGATCAGCAAACTTATGAAACGATTAAAGCCTCAGTTCTGAAAAGAACAGGCTTTTCCGATCGACAAAGAGTAACAAAACTCTTAAGCGAAACGCCAATCTTTGATCTTAAGCTCTCTCAGTTGGTAATAAAACTGCAGAGCGTAGTAAAACCCACCTCTGTAGATGATGATTTTCTCCGGGAGATGTGGTTACAACGATTACCCCATGAAATGTGCCACGTGCTTTCCGCTTATGTCGATGCTCCACTGTCCCGCTAACCGTATCTGGAAATCTTACACCCAAGTTTCGCAGGTTCAAATGACCTCTGATGCTGAGTTAACGGAACTCAGGGCGCAGATGGCCGAGTTTAATAAGCGACTCGAAAATATTCCTGTTTCCGTATCTAATCGCCAATCTAGTCCTAAGAGCCGAACCCCCTTCTCAATCCTCTTCGAAGCCCCCACCTAGACCATCCTATTGCTGGTACCACGAGCCATTTGGTCCGCAAGCCACATCGTGCCGTTCCCCTTGTTCCTTTAAGCGCCAAACACAAGGAAACCGACCGACCAGCAGGTAGGGGCGACGGACTTCGTTGGTCATCGTAGTCGTCTTTTCTTCGTTACCGACAGGAAAACGGAACTAAGCTATCTCGTTGACACAGGCGCAGAAGTTAGCGTTATCCCACGCGATCCCACTGACGTTACTGAGAAGGTGACTAGCTCATTGCGCACAACTAACGGAACCATCATTCGAATGTTTGGTCAACGTTCGCGCACGCTCAATCTTGGATTACGACGATCTTTTAAATGGGTATTCCTCATTGCAGACGTTCAAACACCCATCCTCGAACTCGATTTTCTGCATCACTACGACTTGCTTGTAGATACAAAGCAACACCGTCTCGTCGACCGTTTAAGAAGTCTCCGTCATTGGGGCTTTGACCGATACTGTGTCAATCAGTCCCGTGTACACGACTCAGATGAGCCCACCCATCGGGCAAATGCTCCTCGACCATTTTCCACAAGTCTTTCGTGCAGTCACTCCGATGCCCGCCTCAACCAATGCCGCGAAACATCATATCCTTACGAAAGGACCGCCTGTTTTCGCTAAGGTCAGATGACTTACATCGGATAGACTACATATCGCTAAAGCCGAATTCGAGCACATGCTCGAACTAGGTATAGTTAGACCTTCGAAGAGCCGATGGGCGTCGCCGCTTTATCTGGTGCCTAAAATGTCAGGAGACTGAGTCCATGGGGCAACTACCGTGCTCTGAACAACGTAACCGTTCCCGACCGGTATCCCATACCGCACATTCAGGACATAACGGCTAATCTACGAGGTGCCGGCTTGTTCTCGAAAATTGATCTAGTACACTCCTACCACCAGATCCCGGTCGCCGACGAAGTCATAGCTAAAACCACTGTCATGTCACATTTTGGTTTGTTCGTATTTCTTCGCATGCCATTTTGTTTGCGCAACGCAGTGCAAACAGTTCAGCTTTTCATAGATTCCGTCACTCGTGGATTAGAATGCGTCTACCCCTATATCGAAGATATATTGGTAGCCAGCTCATCCTACGAAGCTCATAGAGAGCACCTCACAATCCTCTTTGAAAGACTCGCTGCCAATAGTATCACTGTCAATCCAGACAAGTGTACCTTTCAGCAGCCGTCTATAGAGTTCCTTGGTCATCGCATTGATCAACATGGCATACGGCCTTTAGACGACAAGGTCCAAGCTATCCGTGACTTTCCGCTTCCGAACACGGTAGCTGCCATTCGCCGTTTTAACGGCATGATCAATTACTATCGACGATTTCTTCCGCATTGCGCTGATTTACTCAGCCCGCTGACCGACCTACTCCGTGGTCGCAAGAACGGGGATGTAGAACTTACCCCGCCGCTATTGAAGCTTTCAATGCCAGTAAAGATGCTTTAGCCACCTCAGTTATGCTTCATCATTTTGACGCCAAAGCGCCGCTTAGCATTGCCGTCGATGCATCGAACACCGCTATTGGCGCGGTCTTACAGCAGATGACTAATGGATGTTGGAAGCCACTTGCTTTCTATTCGAGACGCTTGCAACCAGCAGAACTTAAATACAGCACATTCAGCCGAGAACTGCTGGCTGTTTACTGGACGATCCGGCACCATCGACACGTCCTCGAAGGTAATCACTTCGTCATCTTCACCGACCATAAGCCATTAACTTTCGCCTTTCGAAATCAATCGACGCGACACTCAGCGCGTGAGGTTCGCCAGCTGGATTTCATCGTCCAATTTTCGGCCGATATTCGACACACTTCTGCTCAACAGAATGTCGTCGCTGATGCCTTGTCAAGAGTGTCTGCAATAAGCTCCGCTTAGCAGATAATTGATCTACCTGACATGGCAGATGCGCAATCAACTGACCAGAGTTCTAAAGGGCTTTCCGATTATTCCTCGAAGATATACCCACACCCCCTGCCATCATCCAATGATACAATCTTATGTGACACTTCTATAAGACGACCCCGACCCGTCGTTCCTGAAACCGTTCGCCGTCTTATTTGCGACACGCTCCACAACATTGCCCATCCAGGCATTAAAGCCACGGCCAAACTCATATCCCATCGATATGTTTGGATTGGGCTGCAACCGGATCTTACGCTTTGGGCACGCACTTCTATCACGTGTCAGCAAGCCAAGGTTCAGCGGCAAGTATCCGCTTCACTTGGTCGCTTCCCGCCCGTTTGAACGTGATTCGCCCATGTCCATCTCGACTTAGTTGGACCGTTCTCCCTGTCCAAAGGAACGGACTACATTTCGACTATGATCGATCGCTGCACTCGTTGGTCCGAAGCCATCCCCATTTTTGACGTAGCTGTGGAAACCGTTACGCGCTTTTGTCGAGCGCTAGGTCGCTTCACATGGCTGTTCACCCACAGTGACTGCCGATCGCGGTCCGCAATTTGAATCTTTGACTCCCAACGATTTTCTTAAGATCATCGGATACCAAGTCATTGGTACTACCGCCTATCACCCACAGGCGAAGAGCATAGTGGAACCTTTCCACCGACAGCTGAAAGCGTCATTCAGCACCGCCAATGCACTGAGTTAGACTGAAGCTCTGCCCATGATACTTCTCGGCATCAGATCATCCCTCAAGACCGATCTGCATATCTTCAGCGCCGAAATGGTATATGGACAACCTCTACGTTTACTGGGGCTTCTTTTTCGAGAGTCCCAGAATCCCCCGTTATGACGCGAGCTACGTTCGGCACCTAGACACGAGTATGTGTCAGATCAAGTTTACTGAGACCAGAGAACAACAGCATAAGTCCTTCGTACCTCAAGATCTTCAGTACTGCCCGTTTGTTTTCCTCCGTATAGCTGGTCTCTGTAGACCACTTAAGCGAACATATGAAGGTCCTATCAAGGTTTTACAACGTAAGAACCGTATAATTATCATTGACCAATATGGCAAGCGTGGAGCCGTTACCATTGACTGCCTCAAGATTGCTAGCATGGAAGCTGAGCTCGACGAGGATGTCTGCTGATCTTCCGACGAAGCAACGCAGCCTGTGAAAGAAGATACCTCTTCTTCTAACGCTACTGACTCAAAGATAAGCAATCCATCTGAGTCTTCTACATCGGCTCCACCGATTTCTACTGAGCCGGGCAGCAAATCATCATCCACACCCCCAGACACGCGATCCGACATACTGCCTAAGTCGATAACATCGTCACCCCAACTGCTGAAGTCGACCAGGTCAGGTAGGAGACTTCACTATACAGCGCGTTTGAAAGATTAGCTTCCCTTACACTTCGGTTTTCCCGCTTTCCTTATCTTTCTGGTCAACCCCGTACGAAAGTCAAAAAAGAAGTCAAAAACGTTTTGAAAACCCAAAAAAGGAATTAACTTGGCTAGAAAACGCAAAATGTTATTTTTATTCGGTGCTCCGCCAATCGGTAAGTGCCCTTTTCCTGTTTGCTCGCCACCATCTTCACGATACACATTGTCGTTTTCGTTTCATGCGCGAACCGGGAAGCATGAGCTGAAAGCGAACATCTGGCGTTCACAAGCGAACATTTGATCTTCACGAGGTTGCGAACATTTGACTCTCACGAACTTCCCTCCATTTTGTGTTTCTGGCACGTTTAGAGAGGACACGGATGGGAGCCTCCTAGGGCCCCATCGCACTAGTGCTCCCCCGACAGCTGCATCAGGTCTCACCAACTGCTCCGCAGAAGGTTGGCTGGTAAATTGAAGGGCTACACACGGTTTCCCTTCTAGGAGGGGGGCTGTGTAGTGACCAGGAGATTCCCCCGTTTAATGGGTAAATCAATCCCAAATACTATGAATAGTTTTCTCATGTATTAGGCAAGTAAGTGGTTTGCATGTTTCTATGGTGCACGTGTTTGTATGAAACACACCGACACCATCCGGATTTTGTCCGCGGGCTTCGAAAAGAACGTCGGTTCTTCGATCGCACTCAGTGCCTTACCATATACTCCCTAGCTAGTCATCTTCCGGTGTCTTATTTTTAAGTCTTAAGATTTAGCAACCTTCTAATAAAGTTTATTCTAGTTTATTTCAGTGTATTCTGCAGCACGCCTTCGGTTGGAGTTCAAATCTGGGTATCGGATATACTGTTAGACCAGTGCGTTATACACTGCTTTACGTGAGGTTCATTTGATCAGTTTTTAATGGAATGGAATGGAATGGAAGGCAGCTAGACTCTGCAAACGTTTAAATATTCGTGTGAGCATATCAAATTTTAATGCAACATCAGTGTATGCAGTTTCAGCTACAGATGAACATACTCCAGGTGCCTTTCACTTATCAAGGTGTAGTCCAAGGGCTGATGCTATCGCCACAAAATGAGAAAATGGAAATATACAAATAAATTGTAATATAAACTAGTAAACAGCTTGTCAGTATTGCGCAAGTTTACCGTGGCTAAGTTAAATGATTTGAAAATCCGGTGTTGCCTGTGGCGCTGATTCTGGTGGGGGTTCCAATTTCATGTTCCTAGAAGCTGAAAGGATTAGTCAACAAAGGGAAATGTGGCTACGACTACATCAAACGATCTACCGCTGAATGCTTCGACGATCACAGTGAAATGGACGCACAGGTTGGGACCGTTAGCGTTGACAGTCAGTTTGTTTAGAGTGTGAGCAGCCGCCTGTATAGCAACGTCCACGAACTAGTGCACTACATCAAGCGCTTCGAGAGAATCTCCGGGTCATACTACAGTGTTCGAAAGTTGAAAGCGGATTACTCCGGTGAAAAGCCACTGATAAAGTATCAGTGCCACCGGAAAGGTTTGCCCGCCATCCTAACCAAGGCAAAAAACGAAGACTATTGGATCACACACATTGCGGAGCGTATGTCAATGTTGGTAGGCTGGGGACTTCCTTCAGGATAATCAGGTTAGACATGGTGCATAATCACGAGCTTCGTAGAAATGAAGCATTAAAGTGGTCTAGTAAAAACTTTCGGTTGGAGCCGGAAGAGCTTGAGTTAGTTAGGCCGAGGATTGAATGCCAACGCCGATGTTCTACGTCCGATCGAAGTTCGGAAAATACCTTGCGATCACGGACGTCGGCAACCTTCGAGGAAGACACCTGTTCGGGCGCAACAATCCAGGTAATGGGATTTTTGATTAGGTAGCTTAAAATTCACCAAATTCGTCCTCTCCCCACCCGAGATGTTGGAGGTGTATTTCCGGTTTACCGACGTTTTGCTTACTGATAAAACCTTCTCCACTAACCAACAGAGGTATTTTTTATACCAACTGCTTATATTCCATGGCTGTCTAAAGAGTCTGCCGGTTGCCATTACTATTCTCTGGCGAGAGACGGATTCTGACGTCAGAACCTTCCTCTTTACGTTTATGGAGTTTGTAGGTAATGCTTCTGGTGTCAACTGCATCATGTTCGATGGTTCACTGGCCATTGCGAACACATTACATAACGTCTTTCCTTCTGCATACCATTTCTCATTTCGCATTCGTCTAACTAGAAATGTTCTCAACTTTTTTCCCAATCCACTCTATTCAGAAGTTTTATTTTATAGTGTCTGACAGAGAGTTAGAACCGCTGCGAATAGGACCTTAGCACAATTGCTCACGGTCAGGTTACAAAAGGTGAAAATCAGCAAACCTGTCCGATGACACGAACGGAGTAATCGAACGCTGATCGTAGATAGAGATCCGATAACCGATGCGAAGCACACACAACACTCGAAGGCGGCACAACGTCACCGAAACCAGAAGACGAACGAAATTCGAAGAAGAGTATATATCTTGTTGTGAGTTAAAACAAATATACAAATATTGACGGAAGATAGAATAGGAAGTTACAAGGAAAAATGTGAAGAATTTATAAACACTACAGGGCTCCCCTCCTAGAGCGTGAGTCGGGAGAACGAACGCTCGAAAGTTGTGCGTTGTTGGTAGTCATTAGTTTGGAAGGCAAAACAACAGCGCGTCCAGAGCGTGTGTGCTTTGGTGCATATGGTTCACTCACTGGTTTAGTGGAGGCTGTAGAAGGGGGCACACAGGGTTCACACATTGGCTGGGTAGGAGGGGTACTAGGAAACGTCTGTTCTGTGGCTTGTTGTGGTGTTTTAGTTTCGACATACGCTGGTTTTAAGCGATCAAGGCTCAAAGAATCCTTCGAACCGTTTCTATCCAATATGAAGTATTTCTCTTTGCGAGCAAGAACTTTGAAAGAGCCCTCATACGGTGGTGTCAAGGGTTTACGCACCGCATCGACGCGCACAAAAACGAAAGGGCAGGTATGCAAATCAGAGTGGACTTGCTGATTCCGAGGGCTGAATCTGGGCGGTGTTGGCCGGACTGAAGAAAAATGTTGTCGCAATCGTACCACATAGGAAGTCGGGTCTAGTTCGCCAGTGATTCTGGAATCTAACACCATCTCACCGGGAAGCCTGAGAGTTGTGCCGAAAACCAGTTCAGCGGGGCAACAACCTAGGTCTTCTTTGACCGTGTTGCGAATGCCGAGAAGGATAACTGGTAGCTGTTCGGACCAGTGCGTACTCGATTGTGATGCGGTAATTGCGGCTTTCAGTTGACGATGAAAACGTTCAACAAGACCGTTTGCGGCTGGATGGTAGGCGGTTGTTCGCAGATGACAACAGCCGAGTAAACGATTGAGGTCTCGAAAGAGAGCGGAATTGAACTGAGGACCTCTGTCTGTTGTGATCGTAGCTGGGGTGCCAAACACAAATATCCAGGTTTCAACGAAGGTCCGCGAAACAGTTTCGGTGGAAATGTCTCGTAAAGGTACTGCATGAGGCCACCGTGTGAAACGGTCGACACAGGTCAGTAAGTACTGGAAACCGTTGGATGGAGGAAGTGGTCCAACGAGATCAAGGTGCACATGTTTAAATCTAGCGTCAGGTAACGCAAATGTGCCAGGTACGGTGATTGTGTGCCGATGTATCTTGCTAGTTTGACAAGTGACACAATGCTTCGCCCATTTTTGGATGTCGGAACGCATATTGTGCCATATGTAGCGGTCAGCGATTAACTTGACTGTGGCTCGAATGCCAGGGTGGGAAAGGCCATGCAGGTGGTCGAAAATAAGTCTGCGGAACTGTTGCGGAACAAAAGGTCTGGGCTTTCCAGTCGACAGATCACAATAGACTTTATAATCGGAATTAACAATAGGCAGTTGAGGGAATTTCAAAGAAGTGTTTGTCTTCAAGTCTGCGAACTCAGGATCGTCTTCTTGATAAGCCGCAATATCCTCGAGGTTAATAGTTTGGCGTGAGAAATGATGGAGGCCGATACTAGACATAGCGTCAGCAACAGCGTTGTTAGTGGCATCAACGTGACGAATGTCTGTCGTGAATTGTGATATGTAGTCTAGATGACGGGTCTCACGAGGTGAAAATCGATCGGAGGAACCGCGAAAGGCAAAAGCTAGCGGTTTGTAATCCGTTAGGATAGTGAAGGTACGTCCTTCAAGTAGATGTCGGAAGTGCTTAATGGCAAGGTAACTAACCAGAAGTTCGCGTCCGAATGTGCTGTATCGAGTTTGAGCAGGCTGAAGCTTTTTGGAGAAAAAAGACAAAGGTTGAGGTTGGTCGTTGATTATCTGCTGTAAAACGGCGCCAACGGCAGTTTGTGATGCATCAGTTCTGAGAACGAGAGGTGCATCAACATCGGTTTTCATGTGGATAAGCGCTGTGGCGTTGGATAACGCCTGCTTGATCTTATCGAATGCCACAATAGCTTCTGCTGTTGGCTCAAACTTTCGGGACTTGCCTTTTAGTAAATCTGTCAGGGGCTGAAGTAGCCGGGAACAATCTGGAATGAAACGATTGTAATAGTTGACCATCCAGAGGAAACGACGCAAATTTTTGAAGGACTGAGGCATTGGGTAATCCGCGATTGCCTGCGTCTTTTCGGGGAGTGGGCGAATACCATTGTGGTCGATTCGGTGACCGAGAAAATCGACACAGGATTGACCGAAAGTACATTTATCAACATTAATCGTCACGCCATACTGAGCAAAACGCTCGAAGATCATACGGAGATGTGACAGGTGTTCCTCATCGTTCGAACTAGCGACGAGAATGTCATCGATGTAGGCGAAGACAAAGTCTAACCCTCTTAGGACTTGGTCAATGAATCGCTGAAAGGTTTGAGCAGCGTTTCGCAATTCGAAGGGCATACGGACAAATTCATAGAGACCAAAGGGGGTAGTAATGGCGGTCTTTGGAATGTCGTCAGGAGCGACAGGAATGTGATGGTATGCACGAACTAGGTCGATTGTAGAGAAAACAGACTTTCCGTGCAAGTTGCTAGAAAAATCATGGATATGGGAAATTGGGTATCTATCGGGAACAGTGACACTGTTGAGCGCACGGTAGTCGCCACATGGTATCCAATCGCTGGTCTTCTTGGGCACCAAATGAAGCGGAGATGTCCAGCAGCTTTTGGAAGGGCATATGATCCCGAGGTTAAGCATGTGTTCGAACACTCTCTTGGCCGCTTGTAGTTTGTCCGGTGGAAGGCGTCTTGGCTTGGCAGACACAGGAGGACCGGTTGTGACGATATGGTGACAGATATCGTGCTTGGGCTCTAGAGTGCCGTCATCTGCTCTAAGAAGAGAGCGAAATTGTTGCAGTAATGATGAGTAGCGTGATTCTTTAGGCAGAAGTACATGAAGCTTAATGGAATTATCCGTAGCGAGCTGTCCGGAAACAGTTAATGATGTAGTATCATCTCGTAGCTTGCCACATCGCAGGTCTAGGACCAGGCCGAATTTAGTGAGGAAGTCAATACCAATGATGGGCTTCTGTACATCGGCAATCAGGAAGATGAAAGTGAAATTACGTCGCATACCATGTTTAAGTGTCAGCAGTCTCTGGCCATACGTCGCGCTCTTGGTTTGGTTAGCTGCCTGTAAGGTAATTCCGGATGGTCGCAGAGCACGTTTTTCTAAGGATCGAGGTATAACGCTCACCTCTGCGACAGTATCAACCAAAAAATGAAGTTTGGTGGTGGAATCGAAAACGTACAAGAGACGACTAATGGTTTGGCCAGCAGCAGCTGTCGCCATCACTGGCTGGCGTTGTCGTTTCCCTGCCGAGAATCCAAAAACGTCTTCGGGTATTTACAACCTGGACGACAATTACGAGCAGAATCGCCGAAACGGCGGTGGTAGTAGCAGTATGATCCCGATCGGCTGGTGCGGGATTGACTACAGCGGCCACTCCTGGAGTTGAATCTACGGTTAACAGGTCGTTCACGACCGATGTGAGACACAGCGAGTTCTAACCGAGAGAGTCGTTCACTGATATCTTCAAGTGCGGTACTGCCAGATGGACTAGTGGAGCTCGGTCCAGTCACATTATTCACAGCAGATTTAAAGAAGCGTTCATGGACTTTGTCAGCCGCTTCGGCTAGTTTGTCCAACGGAAGCTCATCAGCAAGAACTGCTAAAATTGCCGTGGTGTTTGTTGGAAGACACTTAGTCCAGATCTGTCGGAGGATGGAATCGTCCAGGGTCGAGGAACCCACAAGTGAACGCATGTGCCGGAAGAGTTGAGATGGGCTGCGGTCTCCAAGCTCTATGCCTGAAAGTAGCATGTGCAGCCGTACTTCATCAGAAGCCGTAGTGCGTTTTAGAACGGCTGATTTGAGCTTGTCATACGGCGAATCAGTCGGCATCGGATCAAGAATATCGATCACCTCCGAGGCTATCTGTGAAGGAAGATGAGCGGTGACGTATGAAAACATCGATGATTGCGAAGTGATCTTTCGAAATCGGAAGATGGCCTCCACCTGAATAAACCAAACACGATGGTTTGAAACATCAAAGGTGGGTAACAAAAAGCCAATTGAGTTTTCACACGGTTCAAGGGGGGCAGCGTAGTCAGACATAAGGAAAAAAGAGAAAAGTAATCAAAAAAAATTAACTAGGCGGGGTCACCAAATATAGTGTCTGACAGAGAGTTAGAACCGCTGCGAATAGGACCTTAGCACAATTGCTCACGGTCAGGTTACAAAAGGTGAAAATCAGCAAACCTGTCCGATGACACGAACGGAGTAATCGAACGCTGATCGTAGATAGAGATCCGATAACCGATGCGAAGCACACACAACACTCGAAGGCGGCACAACGTCACCGAAACCAGAAGACGAACGAAATTCGAAGAAGAGTATATATCTTGTTGTGAGTTAAAACAAATATACAAATATTGACGGAAGATAGAATAGGAAGTTACAAGGAAAAATGTGAAGCATTTATAAACACTACAATTTTCTCGCGATGTACAAGTGCAACTTTTCGAAATATTTAGCTACTTTGGAACTCATTCGTACTATTGGTCAGCCTTCCACCATATCAGTTCCTTTATTCCTCTCAACGCCTGCTGATGGACCAGAAGCAGGATGTCTGGTGCTGCAACGTACGGCATACATGACACGAACATAGTGGAGTCCATGCATCGCTGTTTGAAGATGGAACTACTGAATGGGCGAACTGGATTGTGGGAATCCATACGAGTGTCACGGATGAGCGCAACGTATCTGATTTGGAACCTACAAAAAGCAATATCGGATGCATCTCGTCGCGACCACCGTATTGTCCGTCATCCGGAGTTGGACCGCTTGTGCTGGCGATTGATGCCGTACGTTATTTTCGTAATAGCGTCTGATGTGAGTTCAACGTATCCGGTTGTGGTTTTAAGCAGCGGTGAGCATGCAGCCGTTTTCAGCGATCGTCGACTGGAGACGGTAAACCACGACAGCCGTACGTGCACATACAAAACTAACGAAAGGCGAACAATACACTGGTTCATTGTCCGTATTGTACGCGTTGGTATCATGGAAGCTGTCTGCTGCAGCCCCCAAAAATAAATGTTTTCCAGTGTTTTTTATGCGAACAGGTATACTGCACAATGAGTTGTTGGCATTTTGCAGGCCCGACAGGTCAAGGTGTTTCTCCTGTTCTGCTTAGCTGCATGTGCGCTAATGATATCGTTAAATATACGCCACGTTACTAATAATTTCACTGCCATGTAACAAGGAACGCGGATATAATTTCTTTTTCCATTTACGTCCACCACATAAAGCCAACCCCTCTTCATCGTGGTGCGGTGGCTTAACCAGTTGTTAATTGGGCTAACATGACTCCGGTGGTTTCATATATTGTCCACATATGACTTGTCTTTCCTTTCAGAATATCCACGGATGGGATGAAAGAAAGTATGAAGGCGGAAACTAAAATGTGCAGTGTAAAACGAATAGAATGCTTATGAAAAACTTGTACGTTTTTCCATACTATCCTCTTGTGCAATGTACGCACATAATACACATTGTGGCTACCATTGTATGTAGTTATCTATGGGTGAGGGTTGTCGCGTTCGTTGTTACACATGCTCACTGGGAGCATGTTGCAACCGCACATACAATCTCTTTACATCCGAAGAAATTGTTCGCTTATATTCAAAGGGGCAACAGTGCGGACTAGTGTATTCCATCGTTGCAGCGTGCGAACGTGTTGCACTACCTTGTGGCGAACGCCGTTAGGCAGCCTACGGTTAATGGCTGTTAGCGTCGGTTGCATGCTGTTGGGTGGCAACAACAAATGTAACCCTTTTCCGAACAGACTGCTCTCTTTGTACCCGGGGCCATTTATAAGTGACAGCTAAATAGTCCCACTTCTTGGCAGTTGATCGGGTTAACAGTTACAGCTACAACGATTAAAAAGCAGTGCTGCTTTCGTCGTATTTTAGAGCACAACATGGCAACTGGGCCAGTCAAATGTGTGCGACCGATTTGAGTAATCGTTGACATAGGCTATTGTTTTTCTGTGCACCTAAGTAGGCAGTGGTTAACTAGGTGGATAGTTGATGCCCGAGCTTGTTAACAAAAAGTCAGTCCACCACCTTACTAACTGCAAGTTCTTGGGAAGAACCACGATACCAAAGCGAGAGAAATGTGCGGGTATTGTCCTCATGACACCGTAGTAGTAATTGTTAGCAATACGCTTGATGAACAGCGCATACCCCAACTGCGTACGAGCAGAGACGGATAGCACGACAACCACGGAATGATAAGAAATACAGAGCCGTAATAACGGATGAAGCCGGAGTATGATGTTCACCAGCGAAACTGCTGTCCGCACCAAACGACACCAGTAAAAATGGAACAATGACGTATGATAGTAATGGATGGCAATGCAAGCACGACTAAACAGACCATGGTTTTGTAGTTACAACAGCAGTGAGATAAACCTTCGACTGAGAATTGCAGTTGCAATGGTGTGGTAGTATAAGTGATTACATGGAGGAACAGAAGGTGCGGCGGAAAGGAATGAAGTTGAAAGATGTGTAAACAGTGGTTGGGAAACTTCTCAGTTACCAAAATAGACGGGTACCGAAGGCAGCGAAAGTAAATTTTCGCCATTGACCACATCGTTGCATAACACACTGACGAAAAATCACCACATATAATGCCTATTGCCAGCAGTGGTATGAATAATATACATGCCAAACGACTGAGGCAGTGAGTGTATTTTTCCTAATTTATTACGTAATTGCAAAATACAGTAGAGAAAAATCACCGTATATAATAACCAATGCAAACTAGCGTTTGAGAAGCATAGAAATCAAAAGACAGTGGTGAATACGGAGAGATTGTACCAAGTTCCAGTTTTTCGGCTTACCGCGTAAAATCAACGGCAGTGTGGTGCAATAGCATAAGTTGCTGTGCACTACATGTAAGTAGTTCTGCTGATGTTATGAGTGTGACGAAGTACGGAGCCTCATATGCATATATAACGTAGGTATGTATGACGGTTTTGATGCTCCTGTGCGTGCAACACGTGCAGATGTGATGAAGGCGGTAGTGAAAACACGCACTCACAATCAGCTGTGCTTATTTCGTTGGCAGAAAAAGCACCACGCACTTGTGCCTCGACCGAGCAGTTTGCCGTGTACGATGGAACATTTAAGTTTTGTGGGTATTTTGCAATACACCTAACTTTAATGTGGGCCCAGAAACACGCAACCCACAGAACATGCTATATTCGTTGCATCAGCCTTGTGTGATGTATGATATGCGGTTAGTCAAATTGTTGACTATGGTCCCATAACCTAGTACGAGAGAAGATACCGGGATATCGGACCAATAAGGCCAGATTAATGTGAGGACATTGTTCTCGCGTATAAAATGGATTATCCGCGCTAGATGAACGCGCAAACCATAGAGAAGTCCCTATCCAAGTCGCTCAGGTGCATTAAAATGGATAACCTGATTGCATCGGTACCCTGTTAAAAAATTGAAACAAGTTCCGAATACTGCACAATTAGCTACGTAGCGTTATAGTTTTATCATAGACTGTAAAGCTCTAGGGTTAATCACATTTGAGTGATTATTTTGATGTCTACGCAATTAGCCAGAAGATTTTGACAGTGTGTGATTTCATAAACCTGGTCAATAACGCTACACGCAGTTCACGAGCATGAACATCACAACTCTGCACTTAAGAGAGCGTGCTAAACCATTTGACTGAAGTTAACTCATTGTAACTACAACCTTAAATACCATATGAAAATGATAAGCTATGACTATAAAAGCCTCTGGTGCGAAAGCTTACGATTCGGCTTATTCTCTCATGACATCTGTTTTTACATGCAGTATATTATCTGCGTAATTTCTACTTTGTGCGCCTGAGAATGACATGTGTGCTCCTTTCCAAATGAAACTCCGCATATGAGAAAGCATGTTTCACCATGATCTGACTCAAATGTCCCACCCCGCACATTATCAACACAGTATGAGCCTTCTACTCGTAATTGGCCGCTGTCATTTACGATGTACCTCTGATCATGCCGGAACAGGCGTGTCTCGCTTTGTCGAGAAGACACATCATTTGTGTATTTATATAGTACCAGCAAATGCTTCTGGAAGGAGGGAAATGACGAATGAATTTGAGCTAGTGAAATTGTTCACACTCATTCTAGCATCGGAACACACTGGAAGCAGTGTACAACAGTTTACACCATCGCAGTGCGGTTGCTTTGATGCGGTTGGCCTATTAACTGAACCTGGTCCAACCTATCCGTATACCGTTCTGTGTTTCGACATCTTTATTAGTTACCATGGTTGAGTTGGTTCATTAAACACAAAAGCATGCCATTAGAAACCGTTAGAACACACCGCCTAATGTACCTGAGCTTCGTCATAGCGACGTGGTCCTGCTATAAACATTGGGCATTAGAAATTCCCGTACTTTTACAAATGTTAAGCACGTTCACTAGGGATGCTCACTTGCCACGTGGATTAACACTCAGCACCTTTGTCTACACCGTTGATAACTTAGTGTATACAAAGGGACTTTTGTTCGACTTTTTTGTTCTCCTTCTCCAACTTACCGATTCTGTGCTGTATATGTCTTAAGAATTATCCTACGCCTCTTCGTTATGCAGTTGTCAAATGGTGTATAAAACTCTCTCAAGTAAAGGGTTTGGATATCTCTGCTAGTGAACTATATGCAGATGTTTTGCACTACACCGAACTTTCAGTTTGGCGCAGGAATATAAGCGTTCCATTGCACTGATATTTCCCTTGCATCCACTTAGTGTGACGATGGTGCGAGAGAAGGTACCAAGATAGCATACTAACAAGGCCCGACAAAGTTGAGGACACTGCGCACATGGATGGAACGGATTATCTGTGGATATTCAACACTGAATTTACAGATCATTCCGCATGTCAGTCTCGAAGGTGCATGAAGCAAAACAACCTCGTGGAATCGGTAACCTACTATATAATTCGCCCTATCAACACCACGCTTAACCTTGGCTGTACGGTCCACGGAAATATTTTCCCTAGCCTACACCTTGATGTAGTTGACACCAGAAGCATTACCTACAAACCCCATAAACGTAAAGAGGAAGGTTCTGACGTCAGAATCCGTCTCTCGCCAGAGAATAGTAATGGCAACCGGCAGACTCTTTAGACAGCCACGGAATATAAGCAGTTGGTATAAAAAAAACCTCTGTTGGTTAGTGGAGAAGGTTTTATCAGTAAGCAAAACGTCGGGAAACCGGAAATACACCTCCAACATCTCGGGTGGGGAGTGGACGAATTTGGTGGTCCGACTGTTGTCGTCGCGCAAACACCGGTTCAATAGACCGGCTGCTTGTAGTTTAATCCCCTCGCAACAAGTTAGTACATGTCTGCGTACTTGCGGAACAAGAAGGAAAGTAATACAAGTCACCGTTTAACATATCCTTTGAAAGGGAATTGCAAGGCTGCAATCAAACATATAACACATGCCTCCTTCATCGCTCCATTGGTGATTATATCATTCCACCCAGGAGCTGTTCTGTGTACCTCGATCAGGTTTGACTTGTGTGGTTCGTATGAGGGCGAATTGTTTGGAATATGATTACCTTCTACCCCACGTTCAACTTAGACCTGTGCATCCGTCACAAAAGTGATATTTCATCGCATAAATAAAGAAGTTACGTGTAGTGATTGCTATCCATTCTGCTGCGACAGAGATTGTTCCGCTCCTTATGTTACGGACAACTTGACTTCGAGGTCAAACGGTAGCTTTTACTGCGTCTTCACCTACCCGACCGAACTAGCCTGAATACCCACCAAAATGAGACAACCTATGAGTGCACTCTCACCGAGGCTCCTCTACGCTACGCTACGCTATTGCATGCCACGCCACTACGCACTGATGATGTCACCTCGATTGGTGACGAAACGTTTGCAACAAAATTGCCAAGCTCAGTGCACAGTTCAACAGCCGTCTGAACAACCTGAGCTACCAGTTTTCACTGCTAGAGACAACCTATCTGCGCCTCTTGTGTAGAGTATCGTTTTAGTGCCAGGCCAACGTTCTTCCCTGTTGTCCTGCGTGCATCATTTCCGCCCTAGCCTCAGACATCTCCTTTGCTCACTTACAAAAATGGGCTTGACTCCACTTCAGGCTTATGCCCGGTGTTCTGAGTGCACGCGTTTCCCTTCCCTCAGGGACTGTGTGCGTTCCGATAGATGTCTCAGGCACCACCATTGTCCAGTGAGGGCGCGCGGCGCACTGTGCACAGCCCGAGCTCCGTTTAGTAGTCTCAATTGTCGTCCGTTAGAGTTGGACCATGCTAGTCTCACGCAAGTCTCACTGTTTTCCTACCCAGCTCCGAAAGCGTGAGTATTCTGCGTGTGACTGTTTTCAGTCGTTACGCTATCCGAATTCTGTTGGCTGGTAGCCTCTGCCCACGCAGTGGTACGTGGATGCTACGTGGATGATTAAAGGATGATAGCCTTTGCGTTAAGAATGATAGCTTCTGAACTAAGAATGATAGCTCCTGAACTAAGGATGTTAGTGTTTGCGTTAAGGATGTAAGCGATTGCGTTAAGGACGTTAGCAAGTGAGAAATGGTATAGTATGTCTCTGCAGGAAGAACATCAACTGTTGGAGATTGCAAAGGACGGCGGCCTTAAAATTACCTTCGTGACAACAACTCTGCCGGTGTTCTGGATGCAAGTCACAATGAATTACGCTCAGATTGCCACAACAGCATTTAACTCCCTATTGCCATTTCTGACAACCAGTCTGTTTGCAAAGGCGTTTTCTGCAGTGTCAGCAACCAAAACGAAAATACCGAATAAACTAGACATATGCAACACACTTCAGGTGTCATTGTCTCCTATGACCACCAGATGGAACAGTCTCGTAGAAGAGGAACAAACTCAGGGTTCTCACTAATTTATCGGTCTAGTGAGTTAAAGCATTAAATCACTTTATATTCAATTTTGGGGTAAGTGTATTTAAGTTTCAAGGTGTGTTTATACACAACTAACTTATTAAATCAAAACAAGCTGAAATGTGAATATTAAACGACCCCCTCGCAGTGGACTGCGGTACAAGTATCAAAGGCTGACCGGTCCGCGGCGATAAAAAGATTGGGGACCACTGATCTAGATGCATTACTACAGGGACTAGACCGACTGGAGGTTAAAAACCAAAGTCCACCCCAACTTCAGGTCCTGTCCCAACCAATATATGTCAATTACAGTAAACCATGAACAAGAGCCAAACTGGAGGTGACATCCGTTAACAATATTGTGCTACCTCTAGAGACGATAAGTCAGGCGTCAGCAAACATTAGGTGGTTGACAAAACTCGGCCAAGCATTGACACCTTTGGAGTGCGGCCACTGGCTTGTTGAACCCTACAATAACAGCAACCGCACCGCATCGTCTCAAAGCCCCAATTAGCCTATACGCTAGCATTTCGTTAACTGCGTTAGTGGTAGCAGTTTTAAAAGATCACCCGTGCCATACAATGCTTGCATAGAAGTATTTGTTGCCTTAGACACCAGAGGTGATACGGTTTAGATACCTAAAACCATTGATAAAATCTGTGTAATTTTCGTTGAGCAGAGGCACATCATCATGATAGGTAATGCAGTCGCTGAAACTGTGGATGTCACATGACTCATCACAGTCGTCCTGCCAAATGATGCTCTGAGTAAACTATAAAGCGTTACCAGTACTCCGTAACGTATTAATGCTAGTCTATTTAATTACTTCACATTCGCGCTTGGAAATGCTCCACCTTTCGCCTTAACATTGCACTGGCCATCATGGTTAGTGTGGAGAAGCAGCCAATACATCCATAGATCTCAGTACATGGGTTGAACTCAAGAAGGAAAACAAGTCATAATTTCGTGAAAATGTTAAGTATACACATGCAGTTCATTATTTTGATACTTCTGCCCCATACCTCTTAACCTCCCCACTTGGACATACTTTTTAAAATAATGTGAGAGTATGAACTATCTGTAATACTATGGAGCTGATCTTGATTGGGATCAATATTCCACAAGTCGAGAAAGATACCTTTTATTTGTTTATTTATCAGTAAAGTTATCTGTCATCTCACTCTATCACCTTACTCGACAACATATGGCCCACCCCAAAGCTCCAATAGACCAGACTTAGTAAGTACAATCCATGTCAGATCGATTGCCTGATTATCACTCATTATTCTTTTTTCCTGAGCTCTGAGCAGAATCAAAGAGAACGATGTCCACTTAATACTATGAGTGGTCGATGTGACCTGGTTACTGCATCAGATGTAGTTGAACCTGAAGTGCACCGTGTGTAACGGGGTACAGCTGGAAATCGGGATGTCGGCATTCGATGAAGATTCGGAGAATTCATCAGTGTGGTGGAAAACCTCGGCCTCGTGCACCTGCACTTTGCTTGTATGGATGCAGATGGTAGATATAAAAGAAATCGAGTAAACTCATTCAACACTGAATTGACAACTAGACGAACTATTACCGTTCTATATATGGATGCAAGTCCAAGTGATGGAACTCTGTTCTACAGATAAGTTGTGCTCGCATTTCTATTTAATACAATCCTATTATTTAAACTAGGTAATGTATAAGTAATATTTAGCTAATATCTGTTGACGAGCTGATATCACCACACGATTATTTAATAGCGAAGCTGTTTTTCTGTTCCTTAAGCCGAGGAATCAACTACTATACAGGATGAACCTAGAGTATAACCTCCATAATGAGCGTACAGGAGCAAGACCTATTAAATTCATGGATAGTTTGTCTGTCAAGTGTAATACAGCTGCACACATTCAAGCCGATTTGACACGTCAGCTGCTTGTACACAGGCAACCATCGCAGTTGTGTCGACGCCGTTGTCATGGTCCAGTCAGAATGATGTAATTAATATAAAGTGATAATCAGATAGGTTATAGGGTATGTCACAGCTGGAAGTTTACTAATGACTTAGACACTTGCAATCCATCTCAAGGTACGAACACATTTTGGGATGGGCCATGGTAAAACACTACATTGACAAGCAGGACGTGTACGAATGAGATGTTGTGTCAGCTCTGTGAGGCTCCCTACTTATGCAGTCTTTTTCATTATCCACAGACGGTGAGCATTCCTTCTAACCATGTTGCTGACGATCATAAGTCCACTGTCATCCATCAAACTCGGGCAACTAAATTTCGGGCCACAGTTAGTCTTGCTGCTAGAAGATTGTGATGCTACCAGATCCCCAAGGTTAAGCGCTGTTCGCTATGGTTACTTTGCGTAGGCGCGATGATCTTCCGTTGTAGAATGAGGGTGTACACTAAGCCTCGAAGAGAATTTTGTGACTAACTGATCACTATTACACACCACACTTTCATGAAAGCACATCTAATAGTTATGTAACTTCGCTTGCATGGAATGAGATATTCGGGTCTGTTGCGAGTGCCAACCTTAACAATTCCCGATTCGAAACATAGCGAGCCTAATGGGTGTGTTTCCGTTTCACTGTCTTCCTTTCCTTCAGTGTTGGGAAAGAGCAACAGCTAAACGCCAACCGTTGCCATAATTGAATTTGTGTTTCGCAATCCAAGGCGCACCCTGGGTACTCCAAAACCCGATAATTCATCACTATCCTAAATGTTGAAACACTGGAGTAGTGAAATACTTTGATCCGATATTTGGAATTTATGTATTCGGGAAGCTAGCCAGTCTCTGCATGCACATGTTTGAATACTTATTCTACGCGTGGTTTGGATGTCAGTGATCAATGTGCAGTACAACTAATGGAACCCGAGATGCATTTCATACCTAGTCGACTCACCATCGGCGCACTTGACTGAAGATAGCAGCCTCAAGGATTGACGGTGAGAAGAATATCGAAAGTTAACGGTTCGCACATGTTGGGTTTCAGTCACAGACTCACTGCAAGGGGACAGCGCTACCTCTGCGCAGTTTTCAAAACTATTCAGTTAGAGATTAATAAACCTTAGAGCCTGGTACCTATCAAGATGGTATCCGACCAAAGACGATTGGCCGGCACGTCATCAGCGTACAACTTACATTTTGAGGTCACAATCCGTCATCATGCTTTTCGCCTTGCATGCATTCCACCATCCTAAAGTGAGTGGGTTTAGTTGCTAGACTATTCGATAGAACATTAGTGTAATCTCTGGTGATGCAGGCCGGAGCGCAATATTATGTTCGCTTGTCCGAGGCCGAGTCGCAGCGATCGCACTTGATATTCGTGATTCCAACGAGTATCGCTTATTGCACACCCTGGTCGCCATAATAATGCCGGAACCATCTCGATCAAACCGTTATTGTTTTCGCCAAAGCTTGCCTAAGAATACAGGTCCCGCCGTTTCCAAGTGATGGCAACGTAACTATCGTAAACAGGTTGACAGCGGACAGTAGTTCACCATAGCTTTCCATCTGTAGATGGGCTTAGCCAGGTGGATGAAAACTCCAAGAGAACACATTAGCCCCTTCAATCAATTGCTCATTTACTGCAATGTTCTTCAGTGGAGAACACATCCAGTAACATGGTTTTTCATGAACTCAACTTCCAATCATCCATTAACGTCAGACACAGTCACAAACATAGTGGGTCGGTTAACCAATACATTATGTAAACGCAAGGGTCAACTCTTTTTTGATGGCACACTCAAACTGATGCTCATTAATACCAGTCCCTTTGTCCATAAAATGTACTTAGTCGATTGCTTCGTCGCCTGTCATCAGCCGTATCTCCTACTTAGTACCGAGTCGTGGTGAACAATTTAAACCGCGGACCACCTTATTGCTATCCAACGTTAACTTTTCTTCCGTAAGGAGAGCTGTCATGGCAGGGTAGGTGATTGCACCACTTTTGTGCTAGCAACTCAGATGCTTTATAATGTAGCGATGAACAGTTCTCATCCTTCGACCATACCATTCGGATATGTTATGTATCATTATTATGTATCGTTAGATAACAGTGGCATACTGATTGGTTGTGTCTATCTACCGCCGAACAATAGGGGCAATGAAAAAGTGATTCAGAATGCAATGCTGCAAGCCTGTATTTGTTAGTCGCTTCAAAATAACTGGAAAAGGTTTCAAATTGCCAAACATTGCATGGATCGATCACAAAGCAGCGAAACGTATTAGAAACTCATGATTTGCCTGCACGAAGATGCTGGACACAGCCTGTAGTAAACGTCATACGGTTGCTTAATACCATGGATCCCATACATACTGCTGGACCAGCCGTTGTTTTAATCGACGAACCACACTGTCTACATGCTAGTGACTGTAATGTTATCAGTTGCAAAATGAACATTTCATATACACCTAAAACGCCGTGCAAACCTGCGCAATTTTGGTAGAATAAACTAGAAAATTGCTGATGCTGTGCATGCTTCTGACTGGACCGATTTCTTCCTGTCCACCAACCCACAAATTTCTTCTCAGGCATTTGCCCAAAAGACGAATCAATGCATCGAAATACTGTCAACCGCCCTGAGTTACAGTCAAAACAATTCGCATCTTTAGGAGACAACAGCACGAAGACAGGATGGGGGTACGAATTTAACGTTTCAATAAACTAACGAAGCAAAATATTATTCAGGCTTCACCGACTGTTTTTACAGAATGACAACCTGGGTATCTAAAGCACTGGGAATCATTTTGCTGGCGACATGATATTGATATCCTAAGTGGCACAAATCCACTGTGTTAAATAAGAAGATGACCGATACAGCGGAGCCGCACACAGCAAAGCGCTCCGCTACATCTTATCACATCTGAGAGTGTTCTGATCGATATTCTTGAAGCTGTAGCTGAAGCATCTAACAATTACTTTGCTGATTCCAACACAACTGTGAAAGAGGCACAATGAGTTCACCCCACATAGTACTCTGGACCATGTATCTCCAACATAGCCTTTGACAGTGGCTCTAACAAACACCAGACAAAATCTTTAAAGACTGCATTTTATCCAGTGCCAAATGGAATGCCACCAGTTCTTCTAAATGGCATTCACTGTTTACTGCCTTGATGACTTCTGGGTTTTATCCCGATCAAATGATACCCCTCATCGAAACTACGATTTGAGATGATATCAAAAACTCTCGACCTATTAATCTAACTGCTTTAAGTTCTCAAATTATGGAGCGTCACATTAAGAATAAAATCATTAAATTCTTAACATCAACTAATCTTTTGTCACATTTATAATAAAGGTTTCTACAAAAGTGTTCAAATGCTATTTGGCTATTTGATCACTTAACAAATCGATAGATCCTGGTGATGCCAATAGTGTGCTTCACTTAGACCTTCAATATGCACTGGACAGAGTTTCACACAGGACGCTTATAAATAAACTTCGTAGTAATTGTATCACAGGTTCACTGCTATCCTGGATGGAAGCTTACCTCACTGGTCTGAAGCATAAAATAAGAGCGAATGAGTATTTGCCAGAGACATTACTAGTGGCGCGCTGGAAGGTAACGTACTTGGCCATGCTCTTTTCTTGAGATATGTAAATGTTCTCATCCCTGCAATGTGGTACAGTAGAACTTATTTGTTTGCAGATGACATAAAATTTTGTATGCCGCCGAGTCTCAACATCTAGGACTTACATCTGTGATCCAACGTGACGTTGTTTCATTGTAATAATAGTGTGTCAGATCTTCCATTAAGTTTTCAACATTCAAACGCAACGTCGTGTGTTTTGGACACCGGGTTCCACCGGAAGGTTTGCTTTCACATTAACTTCCACTGCTTTTATGTGACTCGGTACGCGACGTAGGACTATATTACTCAGATTCGTGGAATTACAAGGAACAAGTTGAGTATACGGTGGCCAAAACATGACTGACTGTTGGAATGATAGACCGCCTGTTTATAACAAGCGAAGTGAATCACCTGTAAGTCACACTATACGCCAGGCCGTTAACGGTACACTCTGCCTCCACTTCCAGTAGCATTAGATGATGCGACACAAGTGCAATCGAAGTCACGCTGATGTATATTAAGAAAAGACGGGGTTTCGCCACAATACCCACTTATAAAGGTAGCTACGATCTGGTAGAAATCAAATCGATATGGCATCGAAAATTATAGCTTAAGCTGTGCCTGCTGTTTTAAATTGTCTATCTACTAACACCCACCATTTACTGTCAGCAACAATTCCATAATATTTACCGCAAAACCTAAGAATAAAGACAATATAGTTAAGCTACCTTATTTTCGCAAAGGTCTATGTTGCAATATCTTTACACTTAAACATCCCACGCTAGGGAATGGAATGCTTCAGGTTACCGGAAGCTCCCCTTAGCTTAAGACCCCCTTGAAACTGCTGTAATGCTTTGATGTTGAAAACGTTTATAAACTATTTTGTGTTATTTGCACGGATGAATGGTTGCATGAAAACGTGCCTAAATATACAAATAATATGCATTGCTTAACTATGCTGTAAGTTGATCCAACTCGGGGTTTGAACCTAAGTAGTATACATGTTTCATCCTCTCCCACTCTGTTAAATAAATTTGTTTAGGTGCACAGCTTAGATGTTATGGAATAGGAGTACTAAACTAATAAAATTATAGATGTTTTGTGGGATTTATGCATGATAACTTGTTTTGAGCATTACGGACGCTGGGGAAATTTTCGATTCCTCATGTTCCATCGGTTGAGTTAGAAGATGATATTTATGGCGAAAATACCGAACAAAATAGCTTGAAGGCATAAACAAAATCAAGGTCTATAAGGTAAGACCTTCGGTTTGTTAACGTCCTCCGTTTTCCGGCAACTTGGCGATAAGTTAAGCAGTACGATTACTCCGCTTGGTAGATCTGACGATGGATGATGGAGGCAAGCAGACCGACGAGCGGCAGCATGACACACGTAGCCAAAGCTGAAGGAGCATCAAAATTCAGCGAAGTGTTTTTCGGTTATTGGTCAGTTAGAACAAGCTCCACTAACTAAAGTACATAAGAATAGGTAGGTACAAGTGCATATATTATATTGTACTACCCCACCCTAGAGTGTGAGTCACTGAGACGAATGCTCGATACTGTATTCTCATTTGTCGTAGATCACTAGTGTGTAACGAAAAATAACTGTACGTGCGAAGCGTGTCCGGTGGTTCGAGTTCTAGTCTGTGTTGTGTGTGACTTGGGGTTCGAATTAGGGGTAATGTTACACATTGGCTTAGTGTGCGACGTACTTGGGATGGCGGGCTGGCAAGTGACAGGAATGTCTGTGGATTTCTGCAGTGACCGCGTTTTGACGTAGGCCGGCTCCAAACACTGAATACTCACAATATTCTGGTGACCATTTCTATCCAGCACGACGTAGGTCTCCTTCCATACAACGACTCTGAATGGGTCATCGTAACGCGGTGTCGACGCGCACGAAATTGAAGGGGCAAGTGCGTAAATCCGGGTGTACCTATTGCGTCTGAGGGTTGATTCGATGTAGTGACGGACGAACCGAGGTGGTATTTCCCTAGGCGTGTGACTTGGGAGGTCCAATCAACTTCGCCAGCCACCTTTGTATCGAGCACCATTTCTGCAGGAGGTCTCAGAGGGACAGCAGCCAATGTCTTCTTTAATGATGTTACGAATGCCAAGTAAGATGATCTTCAGTCGTTCTGACCAATGTGCGTCCTACAAATTGTATTGTTGCCGTCTATCAGTATTGATAGTGGCAGGAATGCCAAAGATGGAACTATGATTTGGAATGAATGTTCGCGTCGCAGTGTCTGCAGCTATTCGCGATGACACTGGACCTTAAGGTAGTGCGATGATTTATGTCTCAGTGGTAGATTGAGCTATGCTGGGTGGTGCTTTGTGCACCTTCAGAGCCCCTCATACCAGACTGGTCAATGGTTAGAGGCCAGACAAACTTGGTCTCCTGGCCCTCTAGGTTGGGGATTTTAATGAAGGCGGCTTCTTACTCCATCAAACGGGCTGTCTGTAGTCCAGTGCCAAAAGCCCGCTGCCTTGCGGTAAGGTTTTGAACCAAAGGCTTTGGTTGAGAACCCTAATAATTCTCTTGTTTAGGCCTAGGCAACCTGACAGTATCCTGCCCAAGCAATACCCCATAACATTTCCGTCTAACAATCGCTTGATACTCTGGCGGTCGCAGAGGATAATAAACGGTGCCCTGTCTACTTCATTGAGCAGGGTGGATAGGGGTTTGGCTGCTATTGCTCAAGCATTCCCGCCTTCTTATTTCCCGTCTTGCACTTTTTCACTCTTAGCGTCCAGTACCAACTTCACTTTCATTCCCCTTGTTTTCAATCTCCTAATTCTGGGCCTTCTCTCACCTTACTCGAACAGTCGCTTGCCTTCTAGTTTCAAGTCACCCACAGCCGGAGGACGGCACTCCAATCCATGCGACGAGTCCATGTGCAGCCAAACGGACAACGTCAGTTCATCCCTTTTCCATTGGAGTCCTCGATCCTCGCTAAGACTGGCATGCCTCAACGTGCGCACTTTGCTACAGACTGGCCAAAAGGCAGCACTTGCCTGAACACTCGAGACCCTATCGATCGATAATCATTGTTTATCGGAAACCCGCCCGCAAGCTTAGAGCTCCGTGCATACTCTGCGATCCCCTACATGCGACACTTGCGACACATTCTCATTGCGCTTGTCTGGCGATGACGCAGCTGCAAATGCAGGTCAAGCTGACGTCGACATTGTTTTGGGTTCCCGAGCTGAAGCTGCCCTGCTCGGCTGGATCCCTGTCAACAGCCGGATGTGCGCCGTTCAGTTGGCTGCCTCGCTGCAGGCTTCGAAGTTGCTCGGGGACAAACGGTGCCTGTTCGTCATTGAGGTTCACACCTTCACAAACGGCAGCCCTGGTTCTGTGAATGATGATTTCTATCGCCAATTTAAAGGTCTTCTTCGTTACAGAAGTAGCACGGATATTGTGGTGCTTGCTGGTGCTCTAAACTTGTCTTCTGATGAGCCATATCTGGGCGGCCAACATGGTGTAGGCGCTCGTAACGATAACGGCGAGCTCTTGCTGCACCTGTATGGAGATGCTCGTCTCTTTTTCACGAGCACTACCTTTCGAAATAGCACTCGCAGAAGAGTGACTTGGCGCCCACCAGTCTCGGATCAGACATGGACGCAAATCGATCATATCGCAATTGCTTACCGCTGGAGAGGTTGTGTCCAAAACTGTCGCCCGATTTGGAGCACCAGTGTGTGCTGATCTGCGGGTGCGTTTCGTTTGACGTCCGCAACGTAGCTGTGAGCGCATTGACACCAGCCAGCTGGTGAAGCCAGATATTCTGAATGCGTATCAAAATACGCAGGCGTCTGAGCTGAGTAAGGGTTCACTGAACACAGCCGAAGATCACTGGTCGCGTACTCTACAAGCGTTACTATCGGCTGGCATGTTTTCATGTGGCAAATCAAATTGCCAATCTGGACAATGTGTCTCTACAACTTTTCTGGAAGCGAATAAAATGAGACTCGCAAAAATCTCAGAGCAAAACTGCGTGCTAGCCTGAAGAGAGACAGCGAAGCTTGGTAGTCTCATCGTGTATCGGAAACGGAAATAGCAGCTGCCGTTAGTAATCATTGTAAGTTATTCCGTCTGATCCAGGAAATAGGCAGCAGCAGACCTGGTGCCAGCGAGACAGTACGCGACGAGAGTGGGCAGCCGATCCACAGCTTGCCAAAACGCTTGGAGCGTTGGGCCGAACAGTTCACAAGGCAGGTAAACCAATCTGAGTTGCTCTCTCTTTCGAGCCTTGAGTACCCTTCCCCCTTTGATCCGCCCTCATGCTCAGAACTCGAACGTGAGATCAGGCTGTTGACACTGCATAAGTACGCTAGTGCAAATAAAATTCCCCCAGCTCTCTTCAAATTCGGGGGACCAGCTCTTGTAGATGGTTTAACACTAGTTGCTATTTGGGAGCAGGAAACTGACCCGACAGACTGGAGTCGCTCCATCATTGTTCCAATTTTCAAGACAGGCTCCCGTTCGGATGCAAACATCATAGAGGGATCAGCCTGATCTCAACTGAGACTAAATTACTTGCGTCTGGCATTCTCCACAGACTGACTGGTACTCGTGAAAGCCAGATTCGTGAAAAGTAAGCCGGGTTTCGTCGAAATCGATGATGCTTCGACCACATCTTCACCTTGCGTCAATTACTGGAGTACCGCCATGTTTATTGGCGATCCCCCGTTGTTGTGTTTCTCGACATCAAAGGTGCCTTCGATTCGGCGGATCGATGTGCACTTTGGGACAGTCTGGCGAGAAAAGGTGTGCCCGTTATATGTGTAAACATTATCAAAGCTCTGTGCGCGCGTAGTTCGGGCAGAGTGAGGGTTTATGGCAAACTGCCGCCGCCCTTCAATATCACCAGTCGTGTGAGACAACATTGCCCGCTATCACCAATCCTCGTTAACCACGCTATTGAAACAGCGTTCGCTGGACACGACCTAGAAGGTGTGGAGCGACTTTCTGGTGAGCGACATCTTTACTCGGAGTATGCGGACGACATGACCCTCATATCTGACAGTGCCCAAACGTGCCAAGCTGCACTTGACCGATTAGCACTGGCTGTCAATTGTTTTGGACTATGCTTTGCTCCATCGAAATGCAAAGTGCTTTTCCAAGATTGGCAACGACCCGTCTCTGTTCTGACCCTTGGTGGTGATCAGCTAGAAGTCGTTCAGGAATTCAAGTACCTGGACAGCTATATTAGCATCCGTTTGATGGAAGATGAGGTTATGAACTGTATAGCAAAAACTCGAGGTGCATTTGCCAATCTCCGCCACCTGTGACGCAAACGCGACATCATTCTCGCCCTGAAAAGCAGAGTTTACAATGCAGTCGTCCGTTCAACCCTCTTATACGGTTGTAAAGCCTGGCCCATCAAGTCGACAGATATGAAGAGGCTAGCGACGTTCGATCAGCGTTGGATCCGCAGCTTAGCTCAGGTCTGGCGGGAGCACCGCGTGAGCAAAGGGCGTGTTCGGCGTCGCGTATTTGGTGCAGGAAGTGTTACTGAACCGCTCAGCACCATTATATCCCGCAACAGGCTCCGATGGCTGCGTCACGTATTTCGCACGCCAACACACCGACTCCCGCTACGTGCGTTGTTTGCGCAGCGGTGGTGCTGTTGGAAGTGGAGGAGCGTAGGCCAAGCAATGACTTAGTCGGGAGAAATGAAAACCCTTACATCGAAGTTGTCGTCAGTTTGTGCATCCCGACTGCCTGGCTGGGGTCTTAAGGTTGATGAACACATTAGGTTAGACACACTTGCTGATATGGTTAGGAGCCGGTCCCAATGGCGTTTGTGTTGTGAGTTTGTTTGTCGATCCCCCCATGCTTAGCGTCCCCCTCCAAACATGATCTCATTCGTTTGGCATAATATTACTATTTGTGGCACGATAGTTTACCGTTAGCCCTTCGGAACGATGTCTATCTCTTACTGAGAACTCAGCCGGCGTGCCACTGTTGTTTTTTCTTCTTGATTTTGTATCGCGGCACAACAGCTGAGGTGCTTTCCACCTGCATCTAAAGTGTATAATAATGATGATGAGTGTCTGCAGTAATATCTCATATGTGTGCAGCAGATGGCCAACGGGTATAACGGTCGATGCATGTCCAGAAGTAGACAAAACCGTTGGATGGGGGCAGGTGTCCAATAATGTTAAGATAAACAAGTTTGAAACGGGCGTCAAAAGCGTAACTGTGCCGGGGACAGTAACCACGCGAAGATGAATCTAGCTGGGTTAGCAAGTGATACAGCTTTTTGCCCACTGCTGGATCACGGAGTGCGTGTTGTGCCAAATGAAGCGATCAGTAATCAGCTTAACGGTGGCTCGGATGCTCGGCTTGGGATTCCATGCATGTGGTCAAAAATTTTTGGCGGTAATGTTGTGGGACGCGGCTTGCCGGTAGACATTTCAGTAAGTTTAGGCGTTTGAGTTTAGGATTGGGGATTACAATAGTTTGATCAATGGATTTGATCTCAGTTGCACGAACTCCTAAGTATCTGCTATGTTTTCTACGTTAACTCTCTAGTCTGAAACTTCATGAATACAGATACGAGACACTGCGTCGGTGACAACGTCGTTGCTGGCATCAACTTGCGAATGTCGTTTGAAAACTGAGATTTTATCCAAATGACGGATTTCTCTGGCGAAGAAACTGTCGGACAAACCACGACAAGCAAAAGCAAGTGATTTGTGATCCGTGAGAATGGTAAACATACGACTGTCAAACGGGTGACGAAAATGTTTTGTGGCGAGGTAGGCTTCTAAAGGTTCACAACCGAAGATGCTGTATCCCGTCTGTGGGAGCTGAAGTTTGCGAGAGAAAAGAGATAGGGACTCAGATTGACTATTGATGACCTGCTGGAGTAATGCTTAAAAGGCGGTCTGAGGTGCGTCAGTCATGAGGATAGGGCTAGCGTCAACTGCAGTTTTGTCATGACTGAGTGGTAGCGCTGGAGGACGTGCGCTTTATCTTGTTAAATGCATCAATCGCTTCCAGGGTATGCTCGAATTTTTGTTATTTTCCTTTAGGTAAATTGAGCGGTGACTTAAGAACCCAGAGCAGTCAGCGATGAAACTGTAACAGTAATTTACCATGCCGAGAAAAAGACGCAGACCTTATGGATTGCGGCATGGTGCAATGTGCAATCGCTTGCCTTTTGTCGTGGAATAGACTAATATTGTTGTAATCAGTTGGAGGCCAAAAATTCAATAGAACTTTGGCCAAAGACACGCTTGTCGACATTGATCGTTTGACCGTACTGAGCGAAGCGTGTGAACATCGATCGAGGTTTTGATAAATGCTCATCATGATTGGAACTGGCTACAATGTCATCAATGTAGACAAAGATTAAGCCGAGTCTTTTAAGGACCTGGTCGATTGGCCTTCGAAAGTCTTTGCGGCTTTAAGTAGATCATACGGCGTGCGAAGGAATTTATAGAAACCAAATGATCAGGTCAACGTGGTCTTTGGAACATCGCCGGAGGCACCTGGAATTTGATAGTAGACACCCACTAAATGGATGTTAGAGTATCGATTTTCCATGCAGACCAGTTGAGAATGGGAGTCGGACATATATGGGACAGTAGCATCGTTTAGTGCCCAATAATATCCACAAGATCTGGAGACGCCAGCGAATATTTTGAGAACTAAGTGAAGCAAGAACGGCCATGACCTCTTGGAAGGACCAACGATAACGAAACGATGCGTATGTTCGGAGTAGGTCATTGCAGTGGTGAGCTTGTCTAGAGGTAGTCCTCGAGGTAGGGTAGTGACTTTAGGTCCGTGGCTTAATTTTGGATTATGTTGCGTAGTTTCGTGCTTCTTCTCAGGATATTTAAAAACTCGCCCGATAAAGCACAGGAAACTGCAGAACTAGTTTGGTGAACATGTTGTCTACGGGTAATGCCAAATAAAGACCGATCGAACTTATCGAGGTGAAATTAACTCAGACTGTCAGGGAGGTCAAACTATCGCGCAGTTTTTGATTGCACCGATCCACGAAGAGGCCGAACATGGGGGGAAAATCCACACCAAAGAGAGGGCATTGAACATTGGTAGTGATAAATAAAAGGAGGAAACTTCTACTGCGACAAAATTTGAGAGTAAGTCTTTTCTGACCACATGCATGAATGTTTGTATTGTTATCCACATGTAACGTCAGCACGGTTGGAATTAGGTTGCGTTTTTCTGCAGCACGAGGGACAACGCTAACTTCTACACATGTTATAACCAAGCAGTACAAATTGTTTGAGGAACTGAAGACGTAAAGTAGAGGGCTTTATAGCGACCAGACCAATTTGGCATTATTACTGGCTGGCGTGGAGGTTTCCCTGTTGCAATTTGCAGAATACTGTTCGGATGCTTACAAGCAGATTGACAGTTTCTCGTAGTCTCAAAAACTGTGATGGTACCAACAGAACTGGCGTGCCGAACTTCAGACGGACTTACGTCTACTTCGAGAGGTGCATTTAGGACTTCTATCACAATGGCGATTTATACTCGGGCCGGCGTGCTCCAACTTTGATAGTCTATCTCAAATCGATTCAGTGCAGTCATTCATATTAGCGATGTTGGCCGTCGATTCGACAAATTGGCACATCGTTTTAAAAGAAGCACTCGTAAATCTTATCGGCTGTCTCGTCCAGCTTGTCCTAAGAGTGATCATCTGCGAATACAACAGGAAGAGCTGAAGTGTCCGTTGGCAGGTATTTCTTCGACAGCCATGGCAGCATGGTGACGTCAAGCTTAGTATAAGCGACCAATGTTCGCATGTGCCTTAGACGTGAAAGCGTGCGGTCGCCTAATTCAACACCGGGAATTAGCTGTAGCAGTCTAGCATCGCCAGAAGCTGTGGTGCGCTTTAAAACAGCGGCTCTGAGCTTATCACAAGGCGCATCGGCCGGAATCGGAATGAGCAAACCAATATGGTCAGTTCCAATGTGGGAGGAAGCTGGAGAGTAACTGTGCAAACATCACTGACTACGAAGTAATGCGACGGATACGAAAATGGGCTTACAATTGGGTGCATAAAAGGCAGACATTGAATGACAAACAAAATTTTCTGAAGTATCAGAGCGGGAGACGTGGTCTGACATTGTAAATGCAAAAATGTAGTGTTGAGCATGTATAAATACGAAAACAGGGCCCCGAACTATGTTGTGGAAAAACCAAACCAAAAACGGTTAACTACGTTAACACTCCCAGTCTATGAAGTGAGATCTTCAGTTGGTCAATATCCTCGGTATTTAGGCAAGTAGTCCATTGGTTAGGCAGTACGATTATTCCGTTTAGTGGATCTGAGGATGGATGATCGAGGCAAGCACATCGACGTGCGACATCACGACACGCGTAGCCAAAGCCGGAAGGCTCATAGAAATTCAGAGAAGTGTTTTTCGGTTATTGGTCTATTAAAACAAACTGCAATACAGATGTACTTGAATATAAGTAGACACAAATAAAAACATTAAATTGGACATTCACTACACATCTATAGTACGCTTGTGTAAACAATGACCGAGGTTAACTGAAAAAAGAAATGTTATGTGCGGTCAGTAACTCGATGTTTCAGCATCGAAATCTATGTAAACGTCTAGTAAAAAAGTATGGCAATTTTGTTTGCTTCTTTTGGAATTTAGGTAGCCAGCGTCGATATTGCCTGGCATTCACAGCGCATACAGTGTATGCGGGATGGCTATAAGAATATCATACCTTGATAATTTACATGAATAAAAGGATACAATTAGACACACTTGATGGTGAAAATGACAAGTGCAGCCAAAGGGATGCAACTTTTAACTAAGGTCTACCTAATTTCTATTTCTTATACTGTGATCAATGGCGTTAGGAAGCAGTAATGGTTAAGAAGGGTTTCTCTCTATCAACATTCTTCTGTGTATTGAGGCCGAGTAAAATTTGAACGTAACGGAAGAAAGAAGATTAGAGATAGCAGTTCGGTTTGTCACCCATTCGACTCACATTTGGACAAGACAGCAGCAAGGTGGGTATGGCCTAATATGTGAAGAAGATGAACTAAGAAACAAATAAAACAGCTCAGTTTGTTTCCACTTTTAGCTTCTATGGGGACATCAGCGCCGGAAGGTTGGCGTTACTGGATGTGCATAAAAGGGTAAATGAGAACAAACGGTAGAAATAAGAGCTCGGTTTTTTGTTTCTCCTCAAGTCTCATTTGGACGTAGAGGCCGCAATAAACGCAGGGCCGAGTAAATGAAGAAAATTAGCTTGAAACTGATGTTTCTAACTTCTACGAGTTTGTTATATCTTACCTGAACCGCCTCCAAACACTTCCTTAATACCTTCCATTGCACTCAGCACATTTGTTAGTGTTCATTTTAAGGTACTCCTATATTTCACTCTTAAACTTCTTCATACGTTTGACGATTGATTACAGGAAGTTTGTTCCATAACTTAGAATACACTATCAGGAAGAATTTCTCCCTTGATCTGCTGCTGCGCTTCACCACTAGAAGCTTCTGGTGGGGGAATTCAACCTACACGCAATCGAAATCCAGCATCGCACAGCGAACACGTCAAGGTAGACTTGCAAAAGGTGATTGTCGATGTACCTCTGTATAACCATGTCACCTCTCCCAAACGATTCCGAACGGTTACAAACCCTCTTGTTTTGGACCTTGTGCTCACCAACAAGGAACTAATGGCCGACACCGTGACTATAGATGCATAACTTGGCCGTCGCGATCACGTGCTATTTCTCTTTCGTTACACCTTTTACTCGGATTAGTTCAGTGAGAATAACCTGTAAAACTAGGTCGTTGCACCTGTCCTGTCCAACCTCCTTCAACAAACTAACTGGTCCTTCCTGGCCGAGCAGCCGCTCGATGTCGCTTGGATGGCCTTTGTCACCCAATTCATCGATTTAGGGGCAATTGCGTCAGAAAGTAAGGTCTTTTGCCCGAAACAAGTGAATTCGTTCCTGAGGAGCCGAAGTAGACAATGCATGACCATAAGGGATTCAGTCTGGCGGGCTTACAAGTGTGCCCAAATAATCTGACTTGGGGTGCTTACACAACTCAACGAAACCATTGCGTCAAGTTGATCCGCGAAGACAAACTCCAGCACCAACCGAACTTAACGGCGAAATCCAGTACAAATCCAAAGTTGCTGTATAGACACCTCAACAAGCTCTGCAGAGTGCAGCGCTGAATCCCACTTTTACGTGCAACAGATGGGCTGACGCAAAGTTCACAAGATGCAGCCAAGGAGCTTCGCCAACGCGTCATCCATACTTTCCGGAGTGAATCACCATTTCACCCGCTTTTGACACAGCTCCCATAGTCATCAAGATTAAACCAAGTATCGTTCACAGCAGCCAATGTGATGCAAAGGCTAATGTCATTGCGCGTACACAGATCACCTGGCGTGGACGACATCAAACCGAAAGCATTGAAGACAACGGCCATAAACCTTGCCGAACCATTAGCTCGGCTTTTTCAACTTCGTCTCGAGGAAATACAGGTCCCCACGATGTGGAAACATGGACTAGTCACTCCTATTTACAAAATTGACAATCGTGTGAAGCCCTCGAACTACCGTCCAATCACTTTCCTCCCAGTTTTATCCACAGTAATGAAACGTATGATTGCAGAGGCGCTCATGGGATATCTTGAGAGCAACAACATCCTAGTGCCACAGTAGCATGGATTCCGCCGAAGTCGATCTTGTACTACAAACTCGCTTCTAGTCCGAGCAAACTGGACAGAGTCAGCCGATGCCACAGTGGAGTTGACGTCGTCTACCTGGACTTCTCGAAAACGTTCGATCGTTTGGACCACCGCATTCTACTTCACAAGCTTGGAAGCTATAGAATCAATGATTCTGTGCTCGATTGAGCGGCAACTTCCTCACTCAACGTCTGCTGAATATGATCCAATTGATGTCCAGTGTGGCCGATCCCAAGGATCGGTACTGGGCCACATTTATTCCTAGTAATTATCAAGGATCTTGCTAGTGTACTGTAGTCGGAATTCTTACTATTTGCAGACGATGTCAAAATTTGGCATGTCATCCGGATAACGGATTACCACATGGTAGAGCGATCTCCACAGGGCTTATGCGTGGACATCCGACAACCGGCTCCAGTTCAACGTGACCAAGTGCAAAGTCATAAGCATACGCCATCAGTTTATCTATGAACATCGACTTGGGGACCAGCAGTTACAACGTGCTTCCCAAGAAAACAACCTCGGTGTGATCGTGTAGGAAGATCTAGGTTACTCGAGACAGGCCAAAAAGACATCAAAAAGAGCCAGTCAACATCTTGCACTCTTACGGAGGGCTTTTGGAAATTTTGACTTATCAATCTTTGCGCAAATTCTGAACGCCTACGTGGGGCCCACGTGGAATGTGCAATGCAAGTCTGGCGTCCCTGGCGCAACCGCGACATCATTGCACATGAAGCTCTACAACGTAGAGCGATCAAACTCGTTAGGGGATTGTCTCATCTCTAATAATAATGCGGACTGCAGTCCCTGAGATTGTACAATGGTGAATATCGACGTCAGCGAGGAGACGTCATCATGGTTCACTTACTATTGACGAACGCAATTAACCCATGTCGCAATCTGTTGCAACTGAGCCAAAATGACAACCTGGGAGGCGATCAATTCAAATTAGCTGCGCACTACAATCGACTTGACTGTCGACGAGATGTTTTCTCCCTCCGTGTGTCCCGTGCCTGGAACGCCCTTCCAACTCACGTTATCCCTGCCCCTACATTGACGCTACTCAAAAAACGCTTTGATGACACGCTTTCCAACTTGCATTATTTGATGTAGTTTGTTTCACTCGGAGAACAAAACAACACAAAACAAACCATGTGCCTATCGGCTCTCTCCGCAACGTGGTGTTGAGGATACATGCAGCAGTGTCCTTGTGAGTAAGATGGATGTATCTAAATTGGAGGTACATATCACAGCTGTCAAATGAAACAACAAACATGTGAGCGTTGTCGTTTCCTCCTTAATTTTGTGCGCACTTACTGAACTATAACATCTGTTTATACTATTTTGTGTGTGCATATGCCATTCTCATTTCAAACTATGGTAGACGATTAAGATGATGATTTACTTATTCGTTGACTCTCTCAATTGTGATTTTACTCAAACCATCCTACGGAACTTGTCAAGCACATGCTTTTTTACCCGTGATAAAGCCTTGTTCAATTACTGTTCGTTTCATTGTTTCTGAATTGGTACAGTTTGCTTTTGTTTATGTGCGCGCTATCGACTTCAATATGGACAAACTTTTGTTGACTCGATATAGAAAACAGTGGTTACTTATCAGCCTCCGCAACCACAGTGGGTCAAGAACATGTTCTTGACATCGTTCATGGTAAGTCATAGTAGTGGAGTACCCTACTAATGGCTTTGTGAAAAGCCTTTGCACCAACTTGAGCTATTTTACCCCACTTCCACATATTAGGGCCGACAAATGAGCAACGTTCCAAAGTAGGGCGCCTAAATGCAATATATAGCCTAAGTATACCTCCACCTAGTGCAAACGCTCTGCAAATGAAGCCAATTGTTAGATTAGCCTTTTCTATCTGATAATTGCACGGTCCAGAAAGGTTAAACGGTTCCGAATGAAAGTACGTTGTGTGCGGTCTTCATCTTGATGTCTGTCCTTCAGATGGAATGTGGTATCCATGATAATGGATACTGCATTTGTCTGGAGCCAACGCCACTTCCCGCAGACGACATTAGGATTCCATGGAAGGAAGATCATTCGGAAACGTTGAGGGTGTGATGGGATCCAGTACGCTAGCTGGGATTACCTCACTGGTGCCTGCCGTGGGTTTTGACAAGCTATTTTGGATGTTTTCCATTTACTTTTGCTGGTATAAGTAGGATTTCAACAATGCTAGCGTAGAGTATTCAACTACAGTAAAACTGATTTTGGTCAATAATTTTGTATGCGGAACCCTGTTGAAGCTATTTCCTAAGTCAAGAGAACTAATATAATCGCTTTCATAAAGTCAATGCCCTTTATTTAGGACATTCCTTTGACAGATTTACACAGGATCCTGACTTTATAAACCCATGCTAGGATCTACCAACTAGGTTTTCTGATACCAATCCGAACTTTCACTATCCTCTTCATTATCCTAGATGTAATCGGCATGTGGTTTCCAATAATGCATGGTGACCCACGTTTATGCTGCGGTCTTCAACTGCGTAGGATGGTGTCCCAATTTAAGGGAAAGTTTGGACATTGTTGGCAACCGAATGATATCTTGAGCTCTGCATTTAACCATCACCGGCGGAAACCAAACGGGCGCCTGAAAGCAGCAGGGTTTTAAACACGAGACCAGGGGTAAATCCTTCGCGTGTTTAAGCCACATCAAGGAGACAAGCGCTCCTTAGTGACACCAAGTACTACTGTTCGGGCGATGTTTCTGTAGCTAAAGAAATGAATGCGTCGCAGACATATACAGGGTTATCAGCGTATGTTTCATCAGGCATTATCACAAATCGGACGATATCTATTTTGCTGGAAGTTCGTGAGTGAAAAGTCCATATGGGCTCTCGAGTTTAGCACAAGCTGACAGTGCACTGCGATCTGGGGCTTGAGCGCTTTTATGGAAGCTGATTGCTGCAGCAGAACAGTTTGTGGTATGCCTGAATATTCATTGAAGTTGGTGTAATTTACGTACCGTTTTCTTCGCGATCATACTGCGTCCTTGATTGATTATTTCCTCATCGTTGAGGAGCAACTATCTCGATGCATTGGTGAAAGTTAACATAAAAGCAGTTTGTTGCCTTATTTGAACATGTGGACATAAAGAATCCATTCCAGTTCATAGAGCGTAGTAAGGAAGAACAGGCATCTCATTTAACCAAAGTAATTGAGTGAAAAGTTTTCACTTTTCGCGAACATTTGAAACTAAATTTAAGACGACAGTTGAACATTCAGTGCCCACTACTAAAAGAAATCTTCATGTACTCTTACTTCAAATTAAGGAATAACCAGAATAAATTAACTCGTGTGTTCTTTCCTTTAATGGGAAAGTAAAATTGTTGTGGTCAGCCATCAAGAGGTACGTAAGAGAGATATCCCTGATATATATCTGGTGCACAGCCAACTACCCAGAATATCAATGGGTAGGGGGTTAAAATCACCTTAGGCGAGCTCAGAATCAAAAGGCAACTAAGTAATACAAATGTTACCAATGAGTAGAAGAGGTTTAATTGTAATTTTAATGTTTTCATCTCAGTAGTTAACATGCTACATAGAACAGCCCAGCGCGAAAATGCCCCAGACGCGTTTCACAACGGCTACTAGCGGTTAGAGCATCGATCCCCAGTGGGGAACCGTTGCAAAGCGCACCCCTGACGAGCCTTAATAGGGCAAAACTCGTCTGGTGTATTTCCGGACTAGGCTGTGCTTTGTAGCTCGTGCACTACCGGTACGAAAACATAAACAAAAACTAAACTAAACATTAGTTTAAAAAATGTACCCTCTCCTAATTTCAAATACTATGGACCTAGCGTCTAGCAAAAGGAAGTTACGATTTTCGGAACTTAGCCATTCTAATCTGCTAAGGTAGTAACCTGCCTTGCGGTAGAATATGGGTCGTGCTATATCCCAGTTGCCATGCAAATTATATAGCCGAACAGACGTCTTCGTCGCCTGGGGATTAAGTTTCCAGCTAGCTAGCATCCGCCTCTAGCGGTCATGGGTTAGATCCCCGGTAGGGGACAGACGGAATGCCCAAGAATGAGGATCTAAACCGTCGATCGTTTTTCCGAGCTTCGTAAAGAAATCGCATACGTTTCACCACCATGCGAGGTGGCATCTTCAGTGCGGTAATAGGCAGTGTATAATGTTGCTTATTGAATTGTCAGTCCGTCATCCACGGGCAGGTGACTTTTGAAGGTGGCAATTTCGAGTTGTGCCACGTGATCTCCGCCCATTTGCTTCCACGGCTGAACCACGTCTTGCGACTCGCCAGAGATCTTCCTTTCTGAGTTGATGGTACACGGGGTCGATGTCGATGCGCATGTTGATCAAATTATTAGAGGAGTACCATGTTTCTAGGAACTCTCTTCCTTTCTGTGTTGTTGTTTGAGCTAAAATCACCGTTTTGTTCCACTTGAAGCTATGTCCCCCCTCATCCACATGCGCTGAGACAAGAGGCGATGCATAATGTTTTTTTTTAAAGCCCTCTGATTTTCCTGTATTCTTGTGGACAATCTCCTTCCTGTCTGCCCCACATAGTTCATTTCACAATTATTGCAATTTATTTTGTACACAACGTTTGTTCGTTCTTGTGCATTCCTAATTTCCTTTGGGTTTGACAGTATTCTTCTCAAAGTAGCGGTTGGCTTATGAGCGACCACGATGCTGTATTGTTTGAGCATTCTGGCAGTCATTTCAGATATGTCCTTCATTTACGGCAAAACGAACCTCTTGCTTGCATTTGGTATCGGTTCGGTGTTCATAAGTTTATGGTTTAGACATCTGCGGATGAAGTTGCGTGGGTATCCATTGCTCTCGAACGAATCGAATAGGTGTTTCTCTTCTTCCCGTTTGGCTTCCACTGTACTGTATTATGTTTCTATCCTGCAAACTAGTGTCCTCACGCAACTTATTTTGTGGCACTTTGGATGGTTGCTATAGAAGTTCAGAATTTGATCCGCATGTGTCCCTTTCCTGTGAACGGATGTTTGAAATTCACCATCATTTGTTCTGGTCACCAACACATGCAAGAATGCGAGCATGTTTTCTGCATCTAACTCCATTGTAAACTGAATCGCATCCATTGCACTGTTTAGCAGTTGGTGTGCGATTGCTACTTCACTGCGTTTCAGTATTACAAATGTACCGTCGACATGGCGTACCCACAACTTTGGGTTAATAGCTGGTAGTAGATCTTCTTCCAATTTTGCATGACGATCTCAGCGATCAGACCTGATACTGGTGATCCCATCGGTGCTCTCTTCACTTGCTCGTAGATCTCTCCGTTGAACGAGAAGTAAGTTGTGAGGCATAGTTGGAGAAGCTTGCAAATGCTTGCAGTCGTCATGCTCCCCATTTTCTCATCTCTGTTGTTCAGGCGTTCTATGATGGTTTCTTTTGCCAGTTGCAAATTGACAGATGTAAATAAAGCGGTGACGTCGAAGGAGACCATCGTTTCGTCATGATCTATATGCAAGTCCTTGAGCTTCTCTAGAAATTGATTGGGGTTGTTTACGGCGTGCTGCGAACCGTGGAGTAGATGTTTTGAGGCGCCTCCACAATTCCTTCGCCAGGTTGTAGATGGGTGTGCCTGGAAGTGAGACAATTGGCCGCAACGGAGCACCCTCTTTGTGTACTTTTGGGAGCCCGTAGAATTGGGCGATGTTCGAGTCACACGCTCTCATTTTATTCCTTTCAATTTCTGTACTTTCTTTCAACTGTTGTAGTTTATGCAACGTTCTGTTTATTTGGTTTGTTAGCTGCGATGTCGGATCGTAATTAATGCGCCTGTATGTGCTTGTATCGTTCAGAAGTCGTTTTGTTTTCTCAATATAGTCTGCCTTATCCATTATGACTGTCATACGTCCTTTGTCTGCAGGAAGGATAACAATTGACTTGTCGGATCTCAGGGCTTT
>OX104059.1:52999351-53133675 GCA_944474145.2 Dicrocoelium dendriticum
TAGCACGGAGTTTTGCCCGAAGCCCTTTACGAGTTTCATTGTGTTAGCTGTGTGGCTAAACAACCAGCTTTTTGTTTGAATCATCCTCGTCCGAAAGGTACCTCGCATGTACAAGCTTGAAGTTTTCACAGACTTGACTCAGGGGAATGTCGAATGTCAAGTCCAAACAGGTTCAAATGTGACAGCTTCGTGATGTACACGATGTCGTTTGTCTGAATAGAGCCGAAAAGCCATTTCACAATGTAGCTGTACCATGGCGCTTAACTTAACCCCCAAAAGCATTGAATGCAACATGTACCGTTGAGCTAATGGACGGAACGCCGACATAACGCCAGGTTTCGTGTGAGTTAATTGGGATATCCGAGGCTATGTTCAACTGAAGGTGTACTTTATGCCCACTTAGTTGGACTCTGCTGTACTTACTGCGAGCCACATGTGCACAAGAGTAGGCCGGATTGACTATGCTGTTGTTACTGTATCGCTTGTGAACATTTGTATTCTCTCGCGGGTGTCTGTCGAGTTTGATTAGCCGTCCGTATCGACCGTGTGTACCCTTGTTGTCCTTTAATGGGACTTTTACAAGCGTGTTTCGGGAAGGGACCTACTCGAACAAAATGACACTCACCACATTTCCAACAGACAGTAGGAGCTTAGGATTTTCTCTGAGCTTTACATGACCAGTTTCACTTGGAAGAGGTTTCTTTGAAGTGGTCTTCAATACACTCGGACTCTGGGTTGACTGCTTTTTCTCCAACATTAGCGCGTCAAGCTTGAGATTTAGGGATCTCCAACACTCAGTAGTGATTGTCTGGACAGTCATTTGTGGATCTTTTTCAACTCTGCTCTGCAGACTTGTTCGAACCTTATGCACTTATTGTGGTCGATTATCCACTGTTACTCGGTACATTTTAACTTATCTGCCATGTTGGCTCTGAAGTTAATTTGTTCGCCCTTACGCTTGCGTGCTGTTCCGCGTCCATCTTGTTTTTTGACATTGACATTTCTTGTTGGATCAAAATAGCTGTGCTCCAAATACCTGGCGCAGACACTTGACATTCTTATCATATTTACAGTCTTAAACATTCTTTGGCACTATAAAGTTAACGTCTGGACTGCTGTGCTATTTTAAGTTTCTCTAACATTAATCAGCTTTTTCCTGTGTCACCATGTTGTCCGAGTTCTACGCGGAAGATATTTTCTTTACCCTATGTGCCAGGATACAATAATGTTGCCAGCATCATGTTCACGTGAAAATCGGGTAACTTTTTTAGTGATGGTGTCTACCAATGCCGACGGCTTGATGATTGTAGATTGTGAACCTGGTCTGGATTGACACTTGATACATAAGAGTATCTGTCAGCCTGATTTGTGACGCCCCAAATTTTGCTTGTTTCTGCTGCAGAATAGCCTTGAGAATATCATGCGGTACGGACAAGCTGATTACGGTTAACTAAGTCTCGGGCTGAAGTGGCTGTCCTTCGTAGGTTAAAACTATTGGCCATCGAAAGAAAACTAGATCGCTGGCACCCACAGTAAAGAGAAAAGACAGATTTCCGAGGAGAGGAGAGGAAACTGGACGGTAGTACCCAGTCAAACCGTCCGTTATAAAGGTCAACTCGAACATTCGGTCACGACACATAAAACTCACGTGGATTCCTCTAAACGGGACAACTAATGACCTATCTAGCAATTCCCTTGTAGGGTTAATTGACCGGTTCACCTAGTTGCCTACATATTCGTCCAATCCATGGCGGAGAGTGCGGCTCCCCGGCCATACTTTGACTCCATATCCGGCGATCGGCGCCACGGCTGCTGACTCAGTTAGTTTCTTCCAAACGTGAACCTGCCCTGTTCTCTAACTCGTTTTTCCTTGTTGGCAGCTTAATTAGCTCTATCTTACATCCCTTCCTCTTACATTTTCATATCGTTCTAGCTTACTGCAATTGATGGCTAATCGATGGCCTCGGATAATATGGGCGCATCGATAGTTCCGATGCGTGAGATATATCTCTTAGCTGCTCTCCTTCTGTACCGCTCTATTCTTCATACCATCTATACTGATGTCCCATTGATATCCTAGGAAAACCTGCAACTCGATCAGTTGGATAAATGAGCTACGTCAGTGCCTTCGTACACTTGCGATAGTCGAAGCAATTTGTATTCGATTATTTCAACCATCCTAATACTCTCAAAAGAATCTAGTCCAAGTTCTACAGCTTCCCTGGCCCGAGAAAACGGGGCATGCTGAGGGCAATGACATGAGGTCAAACTCTGTAACATGCAATTAACTGGTTTCGATTTTTCGTCTGTGTTACTTGTACTAACTGATCGATTTTGCTCATTCCAATTGTTAGCCCTATATGTGATTGTACTGGTCTGATGATGAAACACTGAAAGCAATTGCTCACCAAAGGGTTTCCTTGTTCTCATTAAGTTTTCATATTTCTTTTTCAATTGATTTTTACTCAGTTCACACTTAGCCAGAAGAACCTATGATAGCTTGTGAAAAACAAGCGCCCATTATTGGATTGGATAAATTAGGCTTATCTTGGACCCTCCTGTAGTGCTTCATTCCCCGCACCTCGTTAGATGAAAGAAATGTGTGCCTGGAAAATGTGGACCTACTGAAACTTTGAAAAATGGATCCCTCTCTCTAAACGACCTAATTTAGGTACCTAATTTCATTTGCTTTATGTTCTTATATCTTGCCGCCTGTGCGTGGCATGTCGCTTATTCATAATGTAGACAGTTCTCAGTTCAACTGCTTACCGTTAAAGTACTATCTGGTTTGCCCACTCACTATTTTAGTTTAGTATTGTATATCACTGTTACAAAGTTTTTTACACACACTTTTACCTGTGTATATTAATTTTTGCCTCCACAATCGTTATATTTTCGTATTTTGCGTCACTCCGTCTAAACGTGCCAGCGCGATTCGCAGCGCCCGCCACTTCCTAAGCCTTGTGAAACCAAGTTTATGGGAAAGAAGCAGTGAAAAATGAATTATATTTGTTCTTGTACTTTCAGCTTGAATTTCTTATGCACCTTATGATAAGATCAGCTTTGTTTGGCTGATTGGCTGAGCGAACTGGGACTTCAAAGATACGTATTCCATCGCTGTAGTAGGCTAGGTCTTGTGGCCTACGCACACCTTCGTGTTTGCCGCTGTTTTCTATAGTTATATTGCGGCATGTCAAATTGCCATTTTGTTGTGCAGCTACAATGAGTCATGTTGTTTTCGACTCCATTCCACAAGTCCATTAATTTGTATCTTCTCTTGAGCTTCCACTATAGAGCGCAGAACAAAGCAATCAGAAATGACCTTTAGCTTAAGAATCAACCTTCCCATTTCACTTCTGCGGTGACCATACTTGTCCCACTTGATTTGAAATAGAAGTTAGGCTGCACGCATCTATCTAGTTATTATACAATGTACCCATTTTGGCTTACCAAGTGTCATGAGCACACTTAATGAAGTTATTCGCACTTTCAGTTTGTTGATGGCGGACATTACACAATCTGAGAAGCTTAGACTACGAGTCTTCCCCGTTGACTTAACTGCACTCACAAAGTTTTATCGAGCTGAATATATAACGTTATACAAGCTATTCCAGCGCAAGGGATACGAGGTTGGCATTGTGGGCCTTGCGGTTTGCGACGCAATTTTGGGCACTCAGCCCGATTACGTGGAGTTTGTAACCTCAGCTACACCTGATCAGCTGCGCACCATGTTCCAACCCGACGACATTCCGGGATTAGAAGTAGTCAAAGAAACAAACGGAACATTCACAATCACCATGAATAAAAAGGTAGGTAAACGTACTTGGTAGTTTATACAGATTCCTGAGTTTTACATTCTATATGGGTTTGACTTGCTTGTTAATCTGCAATTCGAAGTAAGAAATTTCCTTTATGTAAATTCGGATAGGAATATAAAAAGACAGGTTATGAAATGTCGTAATCTTCTACTCTCCACTCAACCAAATAAATGCAGGCAATAATAAACCTAGAAGAGGCAACAACGTTTGAGAACGATTCAGACCAAAGGCGCAACGGATTGGTGCGTAACTCGAATCTTTTAGTTACTCCTTCGAAAATTCTAGTTGTTTGAGTAGCGACTTTAGACTGTCTGTTTCGTTTCGGAAAAGCACTGAAGCAGCGCGGCAGCCGCTTTCAAAACGTGATCTATTTCCGGCTGTATAAGCAAAAATCGAAACATTTGCCACGACTATCAAAAATACGAAATCTACTTCGATATACCATAACAAATAAGCCACTAGAAAGAAGGTTTTACATTGGGTGATCGAAATTTATTCTTACTAAGTAATCGCTGCATACCAACGGATTATCAACCAAAGATGCAACCTTTGAGTTTGGTTCTAAAACTCTACCTTCTCAAAACTGTGGGACACCCATTGACACAAACTTGTGCAATCTGTGCAGCAAAGTCAATTACTTGACTTAACATCCTCCACTGACGATTTGCTGTTCAAAATCGATGTAGCGGATAAATCGCATCGCTGTTTCAACGTGCCGGTGCGATATCTGACATGTCGTGCTGCGGATTATTCTAAGGCCTTCTGTGAGAGAGATTGCAGGAAAGAATAAATACTGTTTCAACCTGCTAAAGAATTCAGAGTGGCTATCAAGGACAAATTGAATTTGATACAGATGATAGGAACAGCATCGTCAGACTACACCTACTTTAAGCCAAATGCAACCTTGGACACATTCCACTTGGTCCGAAAGGAGCTGTGACTTCAAATTCTCACAGACCGAGAGTTTCATTTCCAATGACGAATATGATAGGTTAATCTGAGGCAGATCTTCTATTGTTGGAGTATCTCACAGGTGTAGAGCATTACTTCCGGCCTCACATGGCCTAACAAACTAGTATTATTCGTCACGTAGACCGTATTAGCAATCTGACATTGTGGGCGTAGGAAAAGTTGCATTGCAACATACGAAAGTGTGCCAAAAAGTGTCATGTTTCCTCGAGGATAACAGTGTCTGCTTCAGAACCCCAGCAAATAGCTGATAAAGATCTATTCCGGAGAACGACCTCAGACAATCCGGAAATTAATCACATCACTATCCAGTTGAAATTTCGAAGTGGACGCTTTGTTTTCCCTACGCTTTCTGATGTTGTATAGGCGCAGCATTATTAGTGAGGTACTAGAGTAATCTGTTTGAAATTACATGTTAGTGGAGCTGACCAATCTGGTGCACACAGTATAGCTAGCCTTGCGAACAGTCAGTAGAGATTTCGGTATTGCAGTGGCTTGTCTATACTTTTCAACCTAGTGTTGCGTGCACTATCATGTCTTAAATCTGCAATATTTTCCATCTTACCAAGCAAATCTATATGAGGCCTATTTCTGAGAATATCCGGTCGGTTCCTTTTGCGCTATGTAATGTCAACAATGAAAACGCAAACTACGATGGTGGAATTGACGTTCTTTAACGCACCAGTGAGCATATGAGTGAAGGGATTCTACCTTTACTTTTCAAACCAAGCGACACCATCTATTTACTCTTCATCCTGCCACAAACGCTGAGTTACATACACAAAATTTAAAGCAAGCATTCGATTTTTGGTGTGCCTGCTTCTCTCTAACGTCACGTGTATCTCTGTTGAATGTGAACTAAGTGCAATCGATCAATAATTCAATGCGGACATCAAAAGATTTCTGGTCATTTTTAACGGGGTGGGAGATCAAGGCAGCTATGCAAAATTTGATTTTTCTCCTTGTTCGCACGAAAAGTGATGTCTAAAAAGTCGATGTGCAGATTTCAGATTGTAGCACACCATTCCTCGATGAATACTGAAGGTGGTATATAACAGAGACTTACTAGTTAGCCTGTTTGAATATTCTGTTTCGATAAACGCTTGAGGCCTAAGCATAGCCACATGTAGAACAGGTTATATAAGTGTAGTAACGATAGCAGTAGTCTGATATCCGGGAATACAGAATGAAGCTAGCTAAGAACTTTACGTTCCTCTTCCAAATAGTTAGGATGAAAACATCGAATGGTGCATGGATCAGTATGCTTACCTGCTTGAAATGATTCCCACTAGGTTAACCATGCATGAAGAACTCCAAGTACGATTTTTGCGCCTATAAAACAGTCAGAACAGCAATCTAAGTGATCGCCGGTCCTAATTGGCCACACGGTACAGGCAGTTGAAACGCAGCTGAAACTTTTTCCCACTTCAAGTGTGCTAGCTGTGAAAAGTCATGCACCGTATGATGTGCAGCCTACGTGTAAAAGAATAAACCGGGGAGGCGATGCGCCAGTTGCTTTTTGTCTTTGTAAGCTGCATTTGCTAGGAATCTACAATACACAAACCAACGGATTACTCACAAAAATGCGGTTATATACCTGCATACCTGTGAATCCCGCGGTAAGTCCAACTCAAATGTAGTGATATAGCTTTCACCGATTTTGCCAAACTAACCATGCCCATTTTAGGGGAATTGCTTTGTGTTTGAATTGTAAGTAACCAGTCTCCCCCGTGGTGTCATTGAATATATACTGCGTAACTATGAGTATCGTAGTTAGAAAGACAAACCAACTGTCTGTACTCACTGGCTAGCTTTAACTTGTGTCTCCCCAAGTTAGTGTTCTAACTAGTTATCAGATATTGGCGGCAGATATACCTCGGATTATTTACTTTCCGTAGACATGCACAAACCGATACTGTTTACTGTAAACTCCTAAAGCTCTCAGTCAAAGTCGGTTAGAGAGACTCTGCAAATTTTCAGGATTTCCGGCCCGTCATATGTTTGCATTAAATGCAGGCTACATGCCACTGAGCTAGTCTGTTGCTTGGGTCTCGTAAATGTATTCAAACTTATTTTTTCTTGCTCTCTAGACTCACGAACGTTAGTGCCAGGTTCTGCTCAGCATTTCTGTGCACAGAATACTATGTGTTAACCGCCGTTTGGGTGCTGGCCAGATATAGCACGTGCTGCGGCTAAACATACGAATTTGGACTACCTGGTGCGGTCGCAGATGCAATAAGTCAGTGCTTACGGTAGACATTTTCGGCATGTTCCACATAAAGCTTTACACAAGCTCTGAGCATGCTGGGTAAGGCAGAGTGGAAGAAAATCTCAGCTGCTTTCCACAGGAGACCAAATTTTCAGTTGCCTTATTGAATATTCAATAACCTAACTTCATCCAGAGAAACAGTAGGATAACGTTTCCATGGGAAGAACTCCGTAAAAGTTACCGCTTTAACTGGCTTGCAACTGGTTCTTGACTGCAGGTGCATAACGCCTTGCACTTGGTCTTGGTGAACTGGACTAGGCTGTGGGCTGATCATTTCAAAATCCTGTCGAAGTCGGCCTGCAGTTAGACGCAATCGTTGCTGTCTTAAATTCTCTCAAAAGCTTAAGAGCATCACTTTAATTTGGAAAAGACGAATGACCACTCAGGCGAAACCGTCAATAAAACAAGCACTGTGTATAATTTCACTATCGAGCTTTGTGGCATCTCAACTGGAACAACTATCGGGTCTAAGAGAGTGTCGCATACGCAGGGATAATTGTTTATCAACCGCGGGGAGAGAGACAATACCTATGTCCCAATCCTGTAAAGGAGAATGTCATCAACCAGACTTTCCTGTACATTTAGGAATGCAGCTAGTATGTGCAGATGAATTCTGTTCAGCATGCAGGAGCTGTCAGCAGGTTCGTGGTACATGAACGACTCTGTTGACAGGAAATGCGGCATTCAACATTGACAGCCTCAATTGCTTCGGATAGAGCTGTGAGGAAACTTATCGCGTCTAGTTTGTCACAAACACAGACATGATGAACCTATCGTCTCAGTGACTGCCGTTTCACCTACCGGCTGACTCAACTCCCGACGTTTCATCGAAATTTGCGAGACGAACAAGCATTTTTACTTCGGTTTCATGAACACCGATCGTGTGTCTTGGATTGCGATACGCATACTCAATGGTCTTTTCCGCTGACTTTAAAATTAGCCTTTGCTAATCCCACCACTGGGACCGTCACTGAAGTAGAAGATTTGGGTGTTGCTCTCAGCCCTGCACACCACGATGAGTTTCGTATTTGTTTGGACTCACCAGGTAGAGATATACTGAGCCGGGATTGGACCTCAGCAGACAGCGGTACACGGCTATTGCCATGATCACTATGCCTTTGAGCGCTGCCAGCAGCGCTTGAAACAGCGATTTTGTTATGCCATTTTTGTGATTTGACAATCCACCGATATTTTCCCTTAACAGTTGCTTATTTCGTTATTCCCTTGTGGAGCAATACATCACATTTTACCATACAGCTCGAAGGCCTGAGTACTACTATCCGGATAAAAACCGCACCTGTCACCAAAGATTGGGAATTTCATGCAGCGCACAAGGAGTTCACAGTCAACTCGATGCTTCTCAAAGTGCATCCAGGATCGTTTCCTTGCGGTCTCGGTATTTCTGTGTGCTTTGGTCAACAGCCTATCCCGTTTCGTGTCAAAGGATACGTTTTTGATTATCATGATGGAGTTAAGGATGTGCGGCACAGACGGATTCGATTCGTTGGCAATCCGACCGCTCGCATAAGTGAAGATCCTCTAAGGATTCTCAAATACTTTCGCATACATGGATATCTAGCTACGCTGGATCAACCTGACCTTCACGACCGCACGACATTGAAGGTGATTTGCTTGTTGTTGCTTTTAATTCATGCTTACACTCAAGGAAGGCGATGGTTCTTTCATTTACGTCCTGTAAGCACTTTCCACCCACCTGTTATTTTGCTGGCTAAACGGGACGAGAAAGGTTATTAAACGAATCGCCTGTCATCCGTGAGAAAGTAATGCATCAGAAGAGCTTGTCATTTAAGCTTCTCTTATTATTTACAGCGAATCTATCTTTATGGATAGAATATTTGGAGTGTGTTTGCTGACAGGTTGATCAAAAAATGCAGCAATTGTCGAACAATTCGTGACTGACATCGGTAGCTGTTTACACAAAAAGAAGATTAATTAGTTTGTCAAATAATCCATAACACTCATCGAGACACCAGTCCATTGGTTATACCTGCTTGTTTAGCATGTAGCTAAAGCAACAGAAATCGGTTTGTTTGATGCTCTGACTCTCAAGCTGAAATCAGATTTTCCTAAAAGTTGAATATCACGGAGAATAGGCTGTGGATTCACTCCGCCTTTTTTGGCACTATCCGCAGCCCTGAAAGTTCAAATTATTTGTATGTAAGCCAGGCGATGGAATCATTTGTCGGGACCTACAGATTAGAGTTCGGTTTTTTCAACCAATAGCACTAATTGCGTCAGCTTCAGTTTCAGTTTCAGAGGGCTTGGTGCCGAATTAATGGTAAGGACAGTGGAACCAATTAACTTGATAACTAAACCCTCTCACCTGCTGCTGTGGAAATCACGTGCTACATCCGTTTTCTCTAGAATGCAGTTAAGCAACTTGCTGTTAGCTATCGAGACTGCTATTTCTCTTTACACATTTGTTGTAGCTATCGATATTCCAACTCGTTCAGGTCCTCACTTAAGGCCATGTGCTTCAAATACTAGAAGGCCAGGTTGGCTGTACAGTTGGAGTGCATAGATATCGTAGACAATGAAGGTGATATAATCATCGCCATTTCGCTCGTTCATCACTGATAGTAACAGTAGAAGGGACTTCATAGGAATCGATTTCACTAGCTAATAGTCCATTCCTTACACATGCTTTCGGTGGTAATAGCTTCGCTTTATTGTGATTATTCATGTTTGTTTGTCATAAATGCTCACAGTCGTAACGCTAACCGTCTCTGCTCACTGCCTGCTACAAAGTCCAACTCAATGGAGAATACCAGAATAGACAACTTGGATGACGACAGATGTTTTATTAGAATTATTCATGGTCGTAGTTACAAATTATCAGACATACGTCATCACACTAATATTTTGATCGTAAATTCTACCCCTTTCGTTTTATATCTGCCACTTGGCTTCCTGTCCAACACGCAGTCTCGCCTACTTCTATGGGGCAAATGACATAATTCGCAGGCTTGCCATCTCCGGATCCTTAGTAGTTTGATGCCCGAAAGGTTTACTTATCTGTCGCGGCTCGGATGGCTTTGCTTTCCTCACACAATGCCTACAGCTCTGACTCAGTGTTCGGTAAGGCCATCTATGCGCGCGGGAATACACTGAGTTAGCCGACTTGTTGACAGGCCTAACCAGCCCGTGCTTTGCGCCGCTAAAGTGCATAAGTGTCATAAATTGCAGTAAAACCATCGAGCTACACCTAGGTTATTAACATCTTGTTTACCTTAACTGTAAAAATGCGAGATAGCCAACTGCGTTTTACAGCTAATAAACCTTACACGAGCACATTGGTGGAACGCAGTAACCGACTAGTCGCATGATCAACAGCTAGTTAGACCGTAGACTTCGCTGAAGGATGGGGTCGTAGTTGGCATCATCCGTTCTTGGTTCTGTCTTATGGAACCACCCTCTGCGAAACAGTGAACACCTCTGCATTGAGGATGCCATCTCGGCTTGTGAGGAAACGTCTACAATTCAATTACACGGTTAAGTGAACGAATCAAAACCGAAATCTAATTTGATTTTAGGTAGCAGTTGCCAAACAGTCCTCCCAGCCAAACTGTTCCTGTGGCGTCGTATGATTAGGTGCCAATAAATTCGCGTGTTGTTTGGCCAAACGTAGCCACACCGTGTGTGTTAAGTGACCCTTTGCTCAATTGAATGTCAGTTGCTGCGATTGTATCAGAGAGATCAATTTGTCCAGTCGTTTGGACCTCTCACCACATCGTTTCCCTACAACTCCTTATTATGGACAGCCCATTTCCCTTTGAATGTGCCAGAACCCCGGCTGCTTGTTTTACCTACCCCTTGAACATTGCTAAACCATTCGACCTTGCTCTCTAGCCCACCGTCTATGGTCACTCGAACCCGCCTTACACATTTCGCTTTTACACCCTTCATCATTTGATGTGCTAGTTAGCGATGTCCCATCGCAGACGTCGCAGGCATTCTCACCATATCCTGCGCATTACAGACACTCCGCCAATCAGCTGTTCCGAACCTGTCTATCTTCAAAGCCAATCGATCTTCCAAGCTATGCTATTGGTATATTTTGCCCTATCAGTCATTGACACATCAAGCGACTTTGACTGCTTGGCATATGTCCATACGTGTAGGCAATCAATGGGTGTATTGGCTTGCTTCGAAACGGTGCTGCCCGGTTACTCCTTCGCGCACTTGTTTGCATTTTGTGCTTATCTTTGCTTGACTTTTGGATCGGTTTTCCGTGGTATCTACTGAAGTTTCTATTGCTTTCTTGTATAAGGAAACCGTTTTAGGTTTGTCACTTTTGGGATTTGTTGTTATTATTCAATAGCACCACAGTTGCACCGGCATTGAGATTTTACTTATCCCGGGGATTGCGAATCCGTTCCGGTCTTGAATTTCGACAACCGGTGGCTGCGCGTATTGCTCAAGGTTTCTAAACGTTTTATCGCTTACAGTGATGTGGCAGTCTCGATAGACAAGCTTAATTTGGGTATTGCCAATTCACCAAACATCGTTTTCATCTGGACTGCCTTTGATGGGTGCTGCTTAGCGGGTTTACTGAGCCCCTTTGTTATTCGCGACCAAATTTTAAACTTTCTGCTTCCTTTGAACAGGAATAAGAATTCGCATCTCCTGAGTAATGAGGATGTAACTTAGATGGTCCCATTAAAATATGATTCCTTCAGTAAGCAGATACTGTTGCGTACGTAGAGTAAATCATCCAAAGTTTACCACCTCTCTAATTGTCCGGATAATTTTTCAATGCCTGAAAGTTCACCATGTGAACCTTATGGATTCAGATCTCTGTGGGTTGAATACCTCTCAACGTTGGCCATTTGGTCTAGTCCATTACTTGTCGAATGATGGAGGTTTTGCTGTACAATAACTAATCGCACGTGGATCCGTTAGCGGGGGTTCAAAAAATTATGTTGTATTAGTTTCTGACGCAACACGTCCTAGCGACAGCACCGGATTTATGGGCTTGACTTGACCTTTATTCCCACAACCTGCATCAATTTATGTTTAAGCAGACAGAATAAGCCGTAGTCAAGAAGGAGTTGAAGGAAGACAGCTTCATTTAGGATATAAACCGGAGATCCGCTGATATAGGAGATGCATTAGTCAAATGTACTTCATTAAGTTAATGATTGCCAACTGTCTTACTTGCTGTCTCCTGGTACTAGTTGAATTACCTAGTTCTTCATTGGCCTCCTAGTGATGCAGCAGTACAAATATTCCCATCGGTTTACACAACACGTAGGTTGCATTACAACATGCTATTTGCGATAGCTTTGTGTCCTGCGTTTCCTTTCGCGTCAGTTATAAAACGAGTTCAGCTAGTGTATTGTTTTTTATTACCAACACCTGGCGTTTCGTCATTGCATGTCATTTTCAGGCGATATTCGAAAATGTGCATACCCTCGCCAGGGTTGACGGCCATTGTTGTTGGTTGGAACTGCAGAAAATTATGTGCTACAATTCGACGCCATCGCTGGTGCGTCGGATGTTTGATACCGGTGTGTTTCCTCACGTGGGACTTCATGGAATACCCGCTTTCTTAGAAATGGATTCCGCCTGGCAAAAGGGCATTTTGAGTCGTAATCCATGGCCCGTCACTTGCCTGGCCACAATTGTGTACAATGAAGAGCAGGTGGGTTCGGTGTGTGGCAATGTGCGTCTTCGACAGTTGTTTTATTAATGTTTGTTTGCTAGAAAAGCTTACAGTAGACGAGAAGACACGCCGAGTTGCGTTGCAAAAGGCGAACTCGCAGTAGTCATCTTGGGTTTGGCTACGCAGTTGACTCTAACCACAGTCACGCGCTGTGGTCAAGTGATCGTTGGACAAAACATGCCTGTTACAACCGGATTTACTCACTGGGAACGGCTGAACATTAGTCGTCCATCTGCCGGTTTCTCGCTTTACCCGATGTTTCCAAATACATCAAATACCGGTTGCATTTTAAAATGTGCGTTGCAGCTTAATTCGTTTGGTGCTGCTTGATGAACCATGCTGGTGAAATCAAAATCAATTCCGGCAACAACATCCGAAGTTGCCCACCACTATATTCTAAGCATCTCTAAAACGACCGTTTTATTTTACATTACTTGAATGTCCACCATGTAAACATTATGGATCCTGGTTTCTGTATGTTTACCACCTCTGTATATTGAGCTATTCGGTCCGGTTTTACTGTGTCCTATGATCCACTTTATGTGAAGAGTAAAGGAAGTCGTGTTACAGCGACCCTATTTCCACACTATCAATTTGAATCAGTGACTTCACTGTACTGGTCCCATTGTCAATCTAATTATTTGCACAGCCGAACAGTTGGCTGCTAGTGATAAGTCCACAATTGACGAGCGCTTTCAGAGTGGATCAAAGATAAACCTACTGAATACTCGCCGCAAAAATTCATAGCTATCTCATCGATAGACTTTGTAATGTGGTGGGGGCGAACCGAAGGCTAAGACATTAGCCCAGTTGTTTAGCGTCTGTAAACGTGGTCCACTGCTTGGTGGATTGCACACATGGCTCCTCTTACTTCACTGCTGGTCTCGTCACTATGTTTGGCATTTCTTCCTTACATGCTGATCTTTTCACCGGTACGCGCGATTAAGTGCAAGACGTCCACCATTATTCCAAAGGAACAAAGCAGCTGTCAGACGTTTCGTTAAGCTTTTTATCATAAACGATACCCTCTAATAATTGTTAAGTTGTTTATGTACAACATTTGGTTCCTTTGTCTGACTATACATATGGCAGCATTATTTAGTTTTTCTCCAGACACAGTATCAAAAGGACGAATTGACATAACCATTGATTCTTGTCTAAAGTTCCGGATTCACGTTTATTCCGTACATTGTTGGGCGCCTCCAGTGAGGCACAGGATATAATAATGCTGTAAGCTATGGATAACTGTGAAAGCTTAGTTTATCTACTTCGTAGAAATATTAAGTACACTTACACGCTCTTGATAATGTAAACACTGCTACTGACTGCTTTCGACACATCTGACTATGAGCAATCCACAGGGAAACTGGTTGCTTCCACATCATTATGAGAAGCTACATGCAATACTTTAGATTTTAGTGATCTGTCGGACTTCCTTGATTTCACAGTTTATACATGCTCATACTGAAAGCTTGCTGCTTGAAGACGGACATGTCTGTTCAGGCACCTGTACTGTGCATTCGGAGAACGACTACGTGAGTAGTGCATTTAGTGGTTACATACGGCAATAATTCTAATGCTTTGATTTGGGTTCACTAATATCTAATGAATGTTTCCCATCTTAAATGAAGAAATGCGCTTCTTGAAAAAGAGGCGTCGACCAATTTGTGTGCAGACGAAAAGCAGGCATTGAGGGCAAACCGTACGGACGGGTTAGTGAAACGTTACTGAAGCGCTCGACGCGCATTCACGAACCAGCGGATCGTTTTCAACCAGGGCACGGCATCCATGGCAGTGGCGCTCAGGTGGCTGGGCACCACACATTAGCACGCACTTACGCGTGCAAACACCAAGTTTGCTGTGTCGTCAGTGCATACATATCGAGATGTCATGTCAGCTGGTGATTACGTAGTGCTCTGTCCAGGCTTGTTTTCCATACATAGGGTTCTGAGCCCTGTAGAACATAAGCCCTCGTATATTTATTTTCTGTGACTACTCCGTATCAGTCAACTGCCGTGTGCGACATAGCAATCCATGCCTGCGAGGATGTTCTTATTTCGTCAGCTTGCCGCGTGAGTTGCGTGGGCCCGCTTCGCGTGTTCTAACCCCGTGCCGGCTTTCATCCGTAGATGTTTACCTAACAATCATTTGATTTTGTATTAGAACACGCGGATCTGGATAGGACCTGTGAATAGGCAATTCAGAATCTCCCTCGGTTTAATTAAAAAGGTAGCGTATTACACTTAGGCCACCAGCAAGCGCTCTCCTACAAAGTGGGAATCCAGGAGTTTCAAGCAATTTTCCGTGGAAAAGATTCGTGCGTTCTGATCCAGGCAGAACTTGGCTGTTCCGATCAGGTTGAAAAGGCATCAAGGTGCAGTCAAAATGTCAGCATCCTGCGGTGTACATTAAAACACTTATATCCGTCAAGTCTTCAGCAGCCAGCCCATACTTTGTACGTCCACATGTAGATTATGCTCCACATTGAGAAGCGATCTCACCTCTTTGGAGCTAGCTCAACGCCGAGCAGCTGTGAACATCAAAGGCTTGTACGAATCGCCATACGGACAAAGGCTCAGATAGCTTGGGGTGTTTATAGGACGATATCGGAAACTGCATAGTGAGTCTATTTTGACGTATAGGATAATGAGTGACTCCAGCTAGATATACTGCTATCTGCCAGAGCTCTGTCACAGCAGCAGGTTGAGAGGCCACCATCTCCAGATGACAGAACAGTACTGTGGTCATGAATGTTGCCAAAATTGCTTTTTCGTACGTTTTTCCAAGCATGGAACACCCCCGCAGGAACTTCCAGCTGTATTCCCACCGTGGCAGAGTTCAAATAGAGCGTTGACTGTGCGCTCATTTCACAGCAGTATCTCACATAGCTCGTTGTCGACAGCAAAACATGTTGTCGGTCATCTTCCAGAATAAGTTCTACTTTGTTCGCCTCCAACACATGTTCAGCAGGTAACAGGGATTGTGAAAGCGCCTCACACCTCGCCATTCTAATCTGATCGACAGAGATTGTACGGCTTTTAATGCGTATACCTCCGTATGTCAGCTGACGCTGCCTTACTTCGGCTGGCACTTTTTCCATACTTTGTGATATTCACCCGGACCATCCAATCAACCCTGCCAAGAATTAACATTTCTACTATTAGTAAACCACTGTCCTATTCCCGTTTGCGCAGAAGTTGAAACGGTCGACATTTTTGTTTACATGACAAGCTGTTTCGCTGGTGGCATTGTTGAGTAGGTTGCTATTTTCATGGCCAAAGGTCCCTCAGCGTTGGTCAATATGAGACATTCCTGGTTCTTTGATAAATTCCACAATCATATAACGACCGCGCAGACAGCGACTCCTTGTGCTCTGTGAGGTATGAATGCAAGATCCTGTCCAGTTATGTGGACTGCAAACGCCGGTTATCGCCCTTCGATAATGTATGTTTGAAGATGACCGATCAGGTACGTGGTGGCAACATTCAGTTTGCAAGGACGAAGTTAGACGAGTCTTGCCAACTAAAAGGAGGTGGCCACGTCTCGCGCACGTTAGGCCACTGTTTACCGCACGGCCTCTATCAACTCTTGCAGTACAGAGCTTTAGTCTTACGTGTCGGTCCATCCTCCGCTTGGCGACAGTACATATCTGCACCGACCTTGAAACGCTTTTATGCATGCCATGAGTCTGATGTAACCCCGCGGCGCAATTGCTCAAATGCCGCGGAACTGCTCAAAACCCACGACCACAGCTGATAATACGAAGACAAACTGAAGCAGAACAGAGTCCTATCTATGACGCACACTGAGTTACAAATAGAAACTATGAACATTTACAAGATAGCTCGGAGCCAATCAGCAACATAGGAGATGCGAAGCAAGGAAACCCAAACCGGGTTCAAGACAGTTTGAACTTGACTTGTCGAACACAAGCGCAATATGAATGATACATAGGGCTCCACAGAATAGCAGAATGAACTCCATTCATATGCGGTAGGTTTGCGCATTTGACTGGAGCAGCCTGTATAAATGATTGATCCCAGGCTCGTTTGATTCGTTTTTCTAACAGCGTCTTCATGACTGCAGGACAAAGAGCAGAAGACTCAAATAGGTAATAACATTCACAGATATGGTGTGCTATGGAAAGGAATGAAAAACCATTTCGCAGGACGGTTTAAATACGCACGACCCTTGAAAAAGACACGAAAGAGTAGCGTGTGGATTACCAAACAAAATACAGCTATGAGTAGGGGTTATTTGATGGTATGCATTCGCTTCGTACGCAAGCTAAGCAATTTGACACACAAAATATATTTTGTGTTGATGATGGTGCATCGAATCTTAACATCATGAAGAAAACGGACAGTGTGTGAGTATACTGTAATAATCCCTTTCTACATATCACAGTCCCCATAAACATACGCCAAATCATATAGAATGGGTTTGTTATGAGTATCTATGATTGTTCATATCAGTAGATTTGCTAAACTTTAGCATGACGGATTAGCAACCGTCGTAATGAGAAAAATAAATGTTATGAGCATCTGCACTACTTATGCCAAAACTTTGTGCGTATAGATATTCGAGGTGAATAATAAGTTACCTGTGTATCCAAAGATGAACTGTCGTTGCACAAAAATTGGAATGTTTCATTTGAATTGCCTGCCCCTCCGTCCATTATAAGAATTTACTTTTATGGCGTGAATCTTATTTGGTAGCTTGTCCGTATTTGTTTTAGGCTGTTGAACTACATGAGCGTCTCGGCTTTTCAACTATAGATCGGAAAATACTTTCATACATCATTGAAAATCGTAAAAAATGCGCAACACTTTCAAAGCCGGAGATAAAGCAACATTTTCGACGTGAACTCCTGATTTCCACTGAGATATTTCATGGCAGACGAATTGTGTTGATGGAAATGATGAAATACTTGGTCTACGACGTTTTACTACTCTTCTATCTGAAGGGATTGAGAATCCCCAAGTGTCCTGTCACAAAGAAGGACGTACGCAGAACCTGGTCAGTGAAGTATGGTCTAGCTGGTATCTATTTACGGATTTTGCGTCAGCAATGGGTGGACAGTGATTGCACTTGGAAAAGATGCAGATTGCTTTCGAAGGAGAACAGAGCAATCGTGGAAGACTTGGCATTAGAGAGTTCCTCAATAAATAATGGAGAAACCCAGATGTGACCATTTTATCACACATTTTTATCCATTTACTTGATTTTATTGGTGCGCATTGCCATCTCTTATACCTAACATTCAGCTTATTTTCGCATGCACAATAGTTGTTCTGCACTGAAAAGTTAGGCTACTAGCGCGCATCGAAGTGGTTGACGGTGGGTGTTTGCATGGCTTATTGATCGCTGGACACTTGCAGCTCGGAACAAATATACTTCTTTTATCTTGCAAACATGCAAATTAGTTTTCTCTTACCACAATACTAGCATAACTAATAATAATAGGTAGATCTCTCATCAGGTGAGAAGGTGCCTTCACACTTGGCACACATCAGTTATTTACGAATAATATCCTGCACGCTTGTTCTTATATGTGTTTGTGTTACTGGCCAGGCACATAACTAACTGGTTTGTGTTTTGTGCAAATGTAGGAGGCACTGTTGCACTTTGGGTTTTGCAACCACTGCGCGGTAATTGTATTGCACACTCTTCGGTATTTCACTCGTTAGACGTTTTCTGGGCCTTCACTAAATTGATCTTCAGATGATCCTCCCCAGGAACAAAATGACAAAACGGTATCTAGGTCGAGGTAGCTTCCCAAATTACTGCGCAATGATTACAGTCTCATCTAGCCTAACTGTGGTTGGGAGCTGATTTCACAGAACAGCATAGCTGGTTGGAAGGAAGTTGAACCGCATATTGCTCCTGTATCGTAGTTTAACCAGGGTAAAGCCATGGTTACCAATGACCCTCGTGGAACTATGTTGCAATATGTAGATGGATTGCAACAGGCATTGCCATTAATCAGATTGTACAGCCGTTTCAAGTTATACCTTTTTTCTTTGTAGCTGAATCGGCTGGAGATGGAGCTGCTGGCACCACTCCCGATAGTTCATGGTAGAAATTTTTTCAAAAATAGGTCCTTAGCAAAGCGTAGTTACTGGATTTCTATTGTTGTTCTCTCTGATGTCCTCATGTTGCCACAGATTAGGTTACAATACTCTTGGATGGGACGAGTGGGGATTTTAAAAGGTTTAGTTATGGCGGATATGGTGTGCACCTTATAGGATATGTTTGCCATGGATTTTTTGGCTCTTGCTATGTGGAACTCAATCTGTTCTGAAATGTTAAAGGTGCAGAAATATCTGATTCCGAGGTCGCGTGTAGACCGGTCTACACAGAGGAATTCACAGTTGTGTATATATCCCTCGGGTATCAAACAATCGCAACACATGATACTTGACTTTTGTGCAGTATCACACATAACGCCCGGGGCTGTCGCCACAATCGAGTTGTCAAGATGGTTGATCAGCTTGCGCTGCAGAACACCTTTCGCACCCGCACTGAACAATTTATCCCTACGGGTTCCAGGCAATATAAGCCGGAGTTGGTGACTTTTAGGAGGCAACACATAGTTGTGACTTACATGGTAGTCGCTCTGGAGGATCGGGTGAACAGTGGATGGAATGAGATGGTTGTCAAGTATAGCGCAGCATTTGGTAAGGCTTTCGTTTGAACTGTGATGTTGGATAAACGAGAAGATTGTGACGACGGCCCGGTCCTTCAACTCTGTACTTATAGTCACATCGCAGGACGCGAACTTTTATGTCAACATCAGCTTATGCACTGTCAGTTGCCACCACAGTCTCGAGCTACGGAATATTTTCGGGGTTTTGTTTAAACAAGGTCACCAGATAGAAACGCTGCATCGTGTTCATTCTCATGAGTAGTTCTCTTTTCTAGTCCCGTTCATAACGAGTGACATAAGAAACACCTAGCATGTAAACTGAAAAGTGCAAACGCACAACTGAACTGTCCAAGAAAGGGTACTTCCGAACCGGATGCGTCGTGAGCGACGTGGGAAGTTTGAACACTTATGGGTTTACCGAGCCTGATCCAGGTCGACTCAGAAGTTATGGCAATATTGGGAGCCGTATCCAGTAGACGCGGACAGAAACACCGTTTATCACAATCTTAACATTACCTCCACAATGACCGATAGTTCGGGCTACTGGTTGAAAACACCCCACTTAAAAGGCAAGGCGGAATACTTGGAGTTTTGGCATGGTTTTGTGACGGTATTCCTGAAGCTTTCTGCACAAATCTGTTTTCTTTTTGTCCAGTGTTCCCATAGCGCTCGTAAATATGTTGTCTTAATACACAAACTCGAGCGAAGTGCCACTGACCACAGTGCCAAGAAGCACTAGGCGATTGGCGTCAGCGTGCGAAGTCGGAGCGACGTACTGATTTGTGCGATGGCCTGGGGCATGCAGGAACATTACGAACACCCACCACACAAGACTCACTGTCCCTTTGGATCATTCTTGCGTCATACCTCAGTGGCAACATACGTTAACATTCCTTTACAAGCTCCTGTATCGAGACTTCTAGATTAAAATCCAAAATGGAAAACAAACGCGTTCGAATTTCGGAATATTTTGGAGAACTTAATCCACAAACCAAAATGAGCGCGTTTAACCTGATCACCAATGAGTGTGTTAAGCTAAAAACGCTTTCATTCTCTGCTTAAGATAGCTGTATAAGTCATAAAATCATCCAATCAATCAAAATTATCTAATTCAATCAATTGAAAACATCGGAAACGTGTGTTGAAGAGTGAAGTATTAGGGCCGAAAATCTTGTTTAAGTGTTTCACAGTGTCATCCAAGGATACAGCGCATAGGTTCGTGGGTAGAATATATGTAATATTTTCATCCGCTTTTGGACCCAACTGCTTCAACAGAATTCGCATTTGAGCTACATCGACTAGCTCACGCCCAGCAATTTTTAACATCTCCATAGCGGGGAAGCCATGATTCATAAATGAGGTCATCGTCCGGTCGGTAATGAAATCCTGCGCCAATTTGTCTGCAGTGGAAACCAGTGAGTACTTAGATGCCGACTGCAACGACATCCATGTTGTCAATGTTTGCATTAAGCGTTGCTGTCACGCCTCGAACAGCGCTTGTTATCTGGACAGCATTTCTTAAAGAAATTCCAAAGGGGTCGTCATGGATTGCAAACTTCAATTCCGTCGCCAGTCCATTATAACGTTTGACTGCTCGCAAGCCACTCCGAATGAAAAACAAGGACACACACGGTGGGAGCAGCTGTCTTGAAAACTGACATACTTGTGTAAAAGGCGTACACAAAAATCGATAGATCAATCAGCCAACCACACTAAATGGTAAACAGGAATGATAAACGGTCTAACTCTGAACGTCAAAAGTGCGTGCGTCTAACCCAAGCACGTGACAGGACATAGTCACGAATGTCAAACGGTCTAACTGTGAACGACAGTCAAGCGCGATCCCGTCTAGTAGGGCAAAATACCTGAAGGTTATAGTTTTAGGTTTTGAATACCAACCATTTTTTGTAAGCTTTTTATCCAAAACCTTCTGAAATCACAAAACTCCAGTCGGTTCCAAGCGTATTCCGAAATATTTGACAGTTAAATGATAGGTCGTCATTTTTCGAAGCTCCTCACATGTGGGCAGTGAGGTGTTCATCTCCCTAATCCGTCGGTGAACAATTCAGCTTGCTGACAACCATGTGTGTTATCTATAGACTTTAACCACATCCGACAAGACAACGGGTTTCGTATGTCTTGAAACTCACCTTTGGGGATTCAAAAAACGTCGATTAATTTCATTTTCATCTTGCTTAAATGGAATGACGATTGCACTGTTGCCGAGCAGATGCACACAACAGTAACAAAATGCACATCAAGCTAATGGGACGCTCAAATATGGAATCTTTTGTTAATTGGATTATCTTTCCCGAAAGATCCTCGCGCTAATTAACATTATGCTTCCTCTAATCGGCCGGTGAACTACAGTAAAATGTGAATCATGCCGTAAGAAGACGAACACTGGCAGATGTCAACATTTCGTATTGTCCCTTCAGTGCCAACACAATAACATGAAAATATATGAGACGACAGGTAGGGTGAGACCGGAACAAATTAGAACAGGGTAGAGGGGCAGGCGTGGCACCCCTACGCCCAGGGCAGCCGTATGCTTACGAACAGCTGTTTCTGCACAAAGAGTACGAGTCTGATACGGCTGATCGCGACTGCCTCTGCAAAACGTAGGAAACGGGCGTTAGCATGTCTTAACACGATTGTAAACATTTTGGCCGGATCAAACTGGTGACAGGTGGCCAGTAAATGCCTGCCTATGGATGAAGCAGGTGGTTTACGTGAACAGATGGTATGAGCAACCGACAACTGGGTGATTTGACGCTGCAACCATTTGGGTACATGATCCATTATTCTGGAGTTCAACGATCAATTGGTACGGCCGATGTAGTGTATACCACAACTACAAGTAACTTGGTAAATACAATGTGAGTTGGCGCCAATAGGTTGTCTTTCTGTCATTGAGGTAACAGGTATTCGATTAGTCCGGTTGATAAGGACAGTTTCGGCAGCATAATAGGTCCTCTGGACTGCGGAAGTTATGCGCTTCATTGTCCTCATATTGGCAAAATCTCCCTTAAATGGTAGCTCAATGTAGATCTTCTTTTTAGACACTCTCGAAACCTTCTGTCCCGGCACCCTCGCCTGACTATATTTGTCGATGAACGTACTTGGATAGCCATTTTTCAACAGCGTATCCTTGAGCAAGTTTATCTCATCATCTAAACTGTCGGTAGTGCATATTTTCCTTGCACGGTTGAACAGCGTCTTGACTAAGGTCCGCTTGTACCACATCGGGGAGAAGCTGGTAAAGTGCAGGTACTGCCCTGACCAAGTCGGTTTTCGGTAAAGCTCTCTTTTGATGGACCCATCTGCTCTTCGGCAAATCAACACGTCCAGATATGGGAGGCAGTTGCTTTCCTCTGTTTCGCTGGTTACTTTCAGATTCGTGTGCATGTTATTCAGGCGATCGACCAGACGCGCAATGTGCTCCTCTGATGAGCTACACACTAAAATATCATCCACACACCGCTTATAGTAGGAAAGAAGCGATATTTCCACACTCAACTTCTTTTCAATCATCGACATGAAAAATCTGCTAGCACTGGGCCCAACGGACTACCCATTGCCACCCCATTTATCTGGCGATAGGGAATGTTTTGGAATTGGAAACCGATGTTCTCAGTGCATAGTAGTAAGCTGTACTTTAATAATTCTACTGGCATTGGAAGAGTAAAATCGGAGCACTCTGCCATTTCACGCACGTAATCAACTGTTTCATGTAGTGGAACATTGGTGAAAAGCGATTGTACATCCAATGTGGACATGACTTTATCGGATAGGTTAAACTCATCTAAAGCCTGTGTAAGTTCGAAAGGGTCCTTCAGACGGTGTGGGATAGTCTGCTGCTTCAACGGCGCAAGAACTTCCACCAGCCAACGTGCCAACTTATGTTGTGCCGAGTTTGCCATTGACAAGATCGGTCTAAGCGGAATACCACATTTATGGGTCTTTGGCAAACCGTATGGCTGAGGTATGTTGGACCCTCCCGGTTTTAGGTTGTTATATACGTCATCATCAATTACACGGTGTGAGAGGAGCTACTTTAGGTGTTCTGTGATGCGTCTTTCCACTTCACTAACATCCTCTGTTCTTGGAAGGAGTTTAAATTTGCTAGCGTCATTCAGTAAATCTTGCATTTTCTGTGTGTATTCTTCCTTGCACATAATGACGGCTCCTGAGCCTTTGTCTGGCTTAAGTACAATCACCCCCTTCGTCCTCAGCTCTCGCAGTGCACAAAGGTGACGGCTTGTTAGCAAATACTTCTCATGCACTGGCGTCATTGTGACCACATGGGCAATATCAGTTAGTTTGTTCCTAAACCAGTTTGACATATCTGGACTAGACGCCTGTAATCCTGCTAACTGGTCACAGAAATTTTCAAACTGTGCCTCTATGAACAAGCGGTTTAGCTTACCAGGTGGGACTTTGTAATCCATTCCGAGCGATAATGCTTCCAGTTGTAAGGCATCAAGCGGAACATGTGACAGGTTTAAAACGTACGTATTGGAGTCACGATAAGCAGGCTCCTCAGGGCAGTCAACTAGTGAATTCTGCCACCGGACTTTACATTTCTCCTTTGTAAGATCAAGAGTAAATTTGCAGAAGTTAGTAAACACAATCCTGCAACACGACAATAAGCCATCCAGTATTGGCATTAGGCGGGAATGCGTCTCGAGTAGCGCAGTGAGTCGAGTCTGAGCAGTCTCCAATTGGGCAGAGGCAATGCGCCGGAGATTTCCATTGGACGGCTTTAGCTTATTTTTGCGCAACACTTTCCAAATCGAACGTGGATATTGAAGTACGGTGATACAGTTTGAGAGAACAGATATTTCCGAACGACAGCGAACTAGTTTGCACTTCAGACTAACAATACGGCGTAACGGCCTGACGAAATCAAGGGAAATTCGTCTTTTGGGAAATTTGAAACAATTAGATCTCTTTAGTAATTTGAATAAAGCCGTAAGAATACGAACACTGGCAGATGTCAACATTTCGTATTGTCTCTTCAGTGCCAACACAATAACATGAAATTATATAAGACGACAGGTAGGGTGAGATCAGAACACGTAAAAATGTGTTACAGTTTTACGTGTCGGTTACCGAGCTAGACAAATAGCTAGTTCAGCTTTGAATTTTGCCTTTTCCGCTCAGATGCTAACTCGGATAGATGTCCGGTGATTGTGATGACCGACAGCGAAGCAAGGATGAGAATATAGGTGCTCTTATGTCCTCTAGTACTAGAAAACCCAGTCACCACCTAAAATTGGCGTACCGCACATTACTGACTGTAAGGGCACTCTCGTGTGAGTTACTTGTGGGCTAGATTACTTATAGCATGTCGACGTGTCTGGAATCTATTTGAACCATCACAAGTCCTGAGGGTTTTTTTATCAGATGGACAGAAACTGGCTATGTGGTACGGATATTCTTATCATACCATGCACATTTTTTGCTTCGATAACGAGGTTGCGGATGGTTCTATTAACAACGCACACATGCCTAAACACTGCTAGAGCCGCTTTGCTGTCCTTGGCATAGAAACATCGGAATCCCAACAGTCGATGAGAAAAGTTGCTCAACACTGCAGTGCAATAACTACCCATCGTTCCATAGCTGGTGTTTAATTAACAAGTGGGATCTCGTAGGTGATGTGCTCGGGGAACCTAGCCAAGACCAATGGGAAACTCCAGTCTTGCTTGCATGTTCTTCACTGGGCGTACAATAACGGCGCATGACTATACTTGTCTTGATTAAGTCGAAGACGATACCCACATAATCCCGGCAACTTTCTTCATGTTGTCACAGGTTCAATGTGCGAATCCCACCAGTGTGGGCTCTAGGTACATTATGACAAAAGATGCAGTCGTTGAGCTGAAAATATGGTCGAGTGAGGTAGTTTGCCCAAAAGGAACTTTTATGTATCCCCAACCTCGATTGCTTACATGAGGACACGGTATCTCTACTCCCTAATTATTCTGCTCATTTACATTGCTTTACTGTGTCCTACAATCGGTTATCATATCGTATATGTATTCCTTTCACTCGATCCTTGACGTATCCTTGACTTTTCAAGGTCATTCTTATTACTATGTTACTGTGACACAGCCCAAATACTCGAGCCCACCTCCGCACGCTGTACAATTTCTGCCCTCTTACACTACAATTGCAAAACCTATTCAATTTATGCACCAACGATACGAGGTCTAAACTAAGTACGTCCTATGAAAACTAAACTAGAAAATACGAACAAATAAACCTAGACTGAACGCACGGCTACAGGATAAAACGTTTTATTCTTCTGCCCAGACCGTGCGTTAAGTCTAGGTTTATTTGTTCGTAGTTTCTAGTTTAGTTTTCGTACAACCTACTTAGTTTAGCCTTCGTATCGTTGGTACAGTGTGCTCAACGGTAAAACCAGGTGATACCCAGTATGACTTACGAATTTCTTGTTTTCGGCACGCTAGCTTGTGGCTAGGCTGTTAAGCCGAGGCTTCCAGTTGGGCCCCGTCATGTCACCTCCCTACTTCTGCTTACACAATCGTGCAGGATCACGTCCTCTGACAAATACTCTGACGTCACACCTATGCTCCCGCGAACTACACTGTTCATGTACCCTAATCACACAATAAGCGTACTTTCGGTAACACTTCTTGCTCCTTTGAGTCCACTTCCGATAACAGTTTGGAGTCCATTACTATCGAAATTGATGTATTTCCGAAAGCCCATTACAAGGCACAATCATCGTACTTAAGTTGGGTTTTGTTGATCCTGGAACCTAATATTTTCTGCTTCAGTTTGGTGACACGCATGCAGCTGCAGCCGGATTGGCTGGAATTGGCATCGGTTTGAGTGACAAAGCTGAGGCCTTGCTGTTGGATTTCTCCCCGATTCACAGTCGTCCATTCTCAGCCAAGGCCCAGAATTCCTGCAGAATCGACAAACATCGTAAAGTGAGAGGCAACTAGTTTGTTATCTACAGCTTTGCTTTAAGTGGCTGCGACTGTGCGTTGGTTTAGGAGCATTTTAATCACGGACCCCACCAGCTTCAAGCAAAACTAAAAAGATCCGATGTCTTTGCGCCTGCCGCCGACTTAAATACACCGCCACACCACTATCACTATCGTGCTCGTTAGGCCATTTATGGAGTTCTCACATTATATGAATATAACCGCAAGTAGCCCAAGGGAACAATTTTGAAATTACTAAGCTCGAAAAACTAGCATGCTTTTCAACTTTGTGGGCGCTGTATCTGCTAATGTCACCTCACAGAAGGTCAGTTCTTTACACGTTGCTAAAGTTTAATCAGTGTACCCTAGCCTGAGTCATCTGTGGCACGTCGGGACCCCTTACTCTCAACAAGGGGGAGGAAGCATAATGTCGGTGTTTAGACGGTGCTGTTGTGCAGATCGAGTTCCGCCAGACTTGTGTGGATGATATGAGCCTGCTTTCGGCCGTTGATGATTAACTGTTGCGGAGGGTAGCGCGTGTGTGGTGAGAACACCACGTTTGCAACTGCGAGTTTAGGCGGGCCTGTTTCTCATCATGCTAACACCACTGCACCGATTGAAGTGGATGGATTGAATCATACGAAAGCCGCTCGAGCGTTTGCCACGTCCCGCTTTATTCGCTCGCCCAGGTCAGCAGTAGTCAAGTCAAGATGAACGTTATGCACCCGTATTGAGCATTTTCAGCAAGGAATAGCGCGGTCGTCAGGCTGCCAATTAGTCGCAAAACGCCAAACGTTGACTATCGTTGATGTCACGCATCTTCCGGACCGAGCGTCCAAAAATAAAGACCAAGAAGTTTGAAACACTTGCAAAAGCGGAAGCCGTAGAGGAATTGTGTGAAATTATGTCTAGATTTAATCTTTCAACCTCACTAGCACTACATTGAAAAATGTAGCAAAATGGTTTATGCAAAATTAAAATCCCTTGCTTTATTTTCCGTTCATCTTCTATTTATGACCTTCGCATTTGCTACGTACAGTTATTTTGTTGTTCCAGTTGACGCAACGTCTATTTTGTAGTAGTTTGCCATCTTGTATGTAGGTCACAGCATCAAGCGTAGCACCTATGTTTTCAATTGTTATCCTGTGCGCAAAGTTTGCTCGATCAGACGTTGTTCGGATAGTTCATGGTAGATCGACTAGTGAACTTGTTTTGATGGTTTACTTAGTCCTTTCAAGTGCGTCATTAGTAAGGAGGCCAGCTCTTTTGCGGGCCAAAGCAGGACGCTTCTAGAATTTTTGCGGGCCAAAGTGGGAAGCTTAACCTAACCCCCCCCCCGTTGTCGCAGGATATGCAAACTTTACATAAAACTGAATAGTTTGATATCCACATGTATAACCTTACTGCAATAACAAAGACTACTTGCGTCATTAGTCAGTACAATGGTTGCGCTTCTGAACTTGATGTGCTGCTTGCCATTGTATCATCTGGAACCACAGTTGCATAGCAATACTACTCCGATGAATGTGTTTCCATAGTGGGTCTAGGTGCTACATCGGCATGTGGTGAAGTCGTTCGCAAAGTTACCCGGTGCTCTTGTCCTCAAAATTGCACTTCACAATAAGCATCGCTTTCAGAGTTTGAACGCTAAGCTGCGTTTTCTCGCTTGTCTATACATTGTTCATGTGTGCGAAGATTCGTGCAGTAGGTGCATTAGTTCCATGGAGGAGCAAAATTCAATGTTTTTGTATCTGTTTGCACGGAACCGATTCTGGCTGGAGTTGGGAAATCACTTCTACGCATTGCATGTGTTTACAGTTCAAATCGGAGATTTTGTCAGTTGATGCAAACCTACACATTTAGTTAACTTCCTCAAACAGCTCGCTGTCATTTATTTCTAGATCTGGAAGTTTAGATCTAAGAAGACGGACGATTGCTTCAACATTTTTCCGGCAGAGTAGTTGTTTCAATGCCACCCAACTGAAGCCACTAAGTTCTTGAAATTTGTTCACTACTTTCTGTAGATAATCGAGGCAATTGTCGTAGAAGCTGGTGAAAATATTCATCACACTTTTTCTGATAAAACCCGTTTGTTCGAGTTGGCCAGTTCGGATCATTACGTCGTTTGGCGCAGTTTCTGCTCCTGTTCCTGCACTACTGTAGGATTTCTACACTGCAGTGCAGAAAGCATTTTTGTTCTTTTAGTCTAAGTGGAGTAACGCAAAAAATGGCGGAGATGTAGTGTATAAAGAAGCTCCGCAGATCAGCGCAGTGATTTTCAAGGAAACATGATAATACATTAGGGTATTTCTGGTGAAACAAAATTAGGACTTGGTGGTTCGGTGTTGCTCCTCCCAACCCTGAGACCCCATGACCGGTTTCGTCCTCCTTTGGACTCATCAGATGGAGATACCCTGAGCTGGGGTGGACCTCGAGGTATAGTGTTCAAAGGTTGACGCCCTGACCACTATGGCTCCTAGGTCCGCGAGCAACGTTTGAAAATTAGGACTTCAACACTAGAAACAGCTTCACGATTCTCTCCACTGCTGCCATAAGTGAAAGCCAGCTGGTTTTCCCGTATCCTAGGATGCGTTGGTACTCTACCAGAATTCCTTTACTTCTTCAACACAAAAAGTTTGAACGTAAAAGTAAGAATTAAAAGTAAGAATGTATATTCACCGCAACTGTTTCAACATCAATAAGCACATAGCCAGCTGCCGTTTGCAGTGTTGTGGAAAACGTGAACCACGCAACCAGTTCCCACAACTTTTTCTGCAATCGAGGATTTTAAGTTCGTAAATACCTTGTTTTGTCCTCTTCTCTGAACGTCACCGAAATTTTGTGTTGGCGTCCTCAGAAAAAAATCCCACCGTTTCCTGGTCATGTTAACTCGTTTCAACATTTTATTTACGAATTCACAAATGATGTCCGATGGTTCATCAATAAGTGACTGCAACTCTAATAACTTCATTGCAAATACCCGAAGACGGCAAAAGATATCTCGCAATGAGTAGAAACACCAGTGCTTCCTTGTGATTTGAGGCGCCCGTAAATATCGGCAAAAATTTTGCTTGCTTCAATTTTTCATCCCTTCACATTTTTCGCGGGCACAAACAAAACGCAGGTCAAACAAGTTCTCTACCAACTTGCCGGTGCAATTCATGGAGCGGAAACTGTGGTTATGTAATAAAGCGTGAAAAGCGTACCATCTACGGCGGCTAATTTGGCGTCTATGTTTCCAAACGTTGCTGATCGAAAATAATTGCGTACAGGGTAGAAGATGCTTCTGCAGACACCGCTAAATAATGGCGACCTGATTTTAATTGCTTTGTCATATCTGATCTGCATGTGTCACATGAAACATAAGAAACGCTGTCGCGTTTTTCCTTCTTAGTGAATGGAAATCGCTCTCCAGTTGAGCAGTTATACATTCGTTTAGACATGAGTTTCCCGCCCAACTGTACTAAATGCAGACGTTCTCCCCAGACAAAATTTCATCATCTCTTTTTTCACTCTTTTTATACCGTCTCAAAAATCCCCTTCTCGCGTTGCCAACCCACGCGGTCGACTATCTCCTCAACTCATGCCCGCCCACTTAATTTGGTCTTATGGTGTGCACGCACCGCCACTGATTATGTTTTCGTTATTTTTTCCAAATGCATTGCACATTCTTAAAGCTGGACATTCTGAGGTCTTCGACCTCCAAGCGGGACATTAGTGCGTCCCGCCTAGCATTTCTAAAAAAGCGGGACAGCAGCTTGAACTTTGGGACTGTCCCGTCTAGTGACATGATGTCACGTGGCTGTATGCACGTAACTATTACTATTGCAATGCAGTACGCATTCGCATTTCGCTTGTGAAACATGGTCCATAGTATGCATGAAGTGTTCTAGGTATTTCGAAATCTATAGACAATAACCTACTTTGAAATAGATGTTTTAGCAGAAGGATTACGAAAATGGTAAAAATCGATCCATGTTGAATGGGCATTATTTTCAGCAGGAAAGCACACAATTCAATTGGCCAGAATAGTCTACGTGAATTCGTTGACGTATCACTTGAGACAAACACAGTTTAGTGGTCTGGTACTGTTGACAAGGATCATGCATTATTAGATATTTTTTGGATTTCGGACTCTTAGTTAAGCAGTCAGACAGGTGGTTCAGAGCCGCCCATTCCGAAAATCTTTCCAGATATACTGTGAAGTTTATTCAGGGTGAACGAGGGAATTTCCAACAGTGGAACCATTGGGCATGTGCAGTTCCTTTTTGCAGAGCTGAAATGGCCACAGTTCATAATGGCCGCATATCGACCGATGTACCTTTCCATATCTAATGTTGGGTATAATGATGAACTTTTCTGAGATGAAAACTATTTAATTCGACGGAAGGCTGCCTGCGTCCTCCAAGACGTCTGTTTCAACAAGCTGTACCTTGTTGTGACACCTCGATGGATAAGGGATAGCAGGGGGAGGGTTCCCATCAGACCACGGGCGCAAACCAGCTTGTTTTTCCGCGTTTAATACAGAAGATTTTGCGTCGAGGCTGAAAGGTGCGAGGATACTGCACACCATAGCTGTAGCACATAAACTACCTCTGTGGTTCACTGAACGTTGCTAACTTACCAACCGCGTGGATACCATCAATGCCTAGGCCAACAGTGAATTTACGTGCAAAATATTTTCCCTTTGTTAACGATTCCAACAGGATTCCTCTCATGTAATGATGGACTCGGGAAAGATAACAGCCTTTAACGATCTCTTTCATCAAATATTCCTGCGGCCAAAAACTCGCTTTGCATTTATTCTTCAAAAATGTCTCGAATTGACCAGTCAGTTTGCGCAGTGCGGACATTGAAAAGTGCATTTAGTTTTCGTACATGCTTTGCACTTTTGTCCATTGATGTTACCTTTCTCTTTTCGGCTGCTCTTATTTTACTTGCCATGACTTCCTTACCTTGTTTTTTGTTTTGCTGGCTCTCATTAGGCAGCATAGTTGTCACTTTTGCTTTTGAGACGACTCGGTCCAAGGCAACTGAACACCACATTTCCGCGCTGTTCTTGTTTTTGACCGAAGGCGTCGATCTCATCGTGTACAGGCTCATCAAACATGCTTACGCAGAGCCAAATAAACCAGCGGTCGTTTTCTAGGTCGACGTACGACGCAATTTATCTTCCTGCCGAGTGCCTGGCCGGAACTGAATTGAAAATAACCCCAGTGCACACACATATTAAGCTATTTCAAATGACATCCGTCTTGAATGCATGGTTGGCGGTATCCGGTTTCGTATTTGTCTGTCAATGTGGCCAGCCACAGGACACCTACGTTTACAGAGGGACCATAGATAGCTTGCGATGCATCACCCACAGTTCCAACCACACACCCCATATCCAGTGTAAACCCGAAGGAATAAGACCGGGAGGCATGCGGATGGGAGCCACGTTGCATCAACGGAGCCGGCCCACACTCCTTCACAGGCAAAAACAAGCAGGCTGTATTTGGTGAATCAAGCGCACACAAGGTGGTGGCTGGACCGTGGTCCGCTCCACACTGAGTGCATGAAACCACTCTTCGAGCCTAGCACGGCCACAAGGACCGTGCACCCCGTCCCCTCCAGCAACGACCAACTGTCTCCTGGAGCCAATATGAACGAGGTAGTGGGTAATAGACAGGTAGGCACCTTGTCAACATGCACCTCAAGCGCAGACACACCTGGGATGTCAAACAACAGCCAATCATTCGAAACGGTGATAGCAACTAAAGGATATCGAATAAAGGAAACCTATATGACGTCGCAACGAGACTGGACCTTAGCGTGGTGCGACGGTTTGCGTACCTCATTGACCCATTGAGCTATACTGGGTGATGCCTCCCAGCATCTTGAGAGCTACTCCTACCAGGTTGGTCAATGGTGAGGTCAGACAAACTCAGTCTCCTGGTCCTCCATGTTGGTGTTTGAAATGGAATGGCGTCGATTTCTGTAAAATTAAATCACTACCACCTCGCTGCCTTGCGGACAGGCTTTTGAGCCAAAGGCTTTGGATGAAGACCCTAATCGTCCTCCTGTCTAGGTCTGGGCGCCCTGGCAGTATCTCAGCCCACATACAATCATGACATTTTCTTCAAGCATAAACTTCATCCTGCATCGGCCGTCGCGCAGATTATCAAGGGTCACCTTATCTGCTGCATACAGCAGGGCGGATAAGCGAAAACATGCTACTACTGGCGCCTCCCTTCTTTCTTTTCCACCTTTTTCTCTTACTCCCATCCCGACCCCCATTACTAACCTTCCTTCTATAATTCCCAGCTTAATTGACAGCAACCGAAGTGCTACTGGAGTAGAACCGTCTGCAGCCACCATCCCACCGCACCTATCGGACGCCTATCGGCAAAAGTCCCTTATAAGGCCACGCTATCCCGTTTCCATGGCAACATTCAACGTCCGCACTCTAAGAAAAACTGCTCAACAGCCTGCACTCGCACGCACCTTGGACACACTGGGTATTGCTGTATGTTGTGTGTCCGAAACTAGGATCAATGACCCTAACGGGATTATTGAATTGAATGCACCCGGCTCATCCTCTCGTTATTGGTTGCACGCATCCGGAGACGCCGATGCAGCATTCACGGGTCAAGCTGGTGTAGGTATCATTATAAGCTCCAAGGCTGAGCCATCGTTGCCTGATTGGATTCCGGTGAACAGCCGTTTATGTGCAGCCCGTTTGACGACATCAGCTAAGGTGAATTCGCGGAGTAGTGCAAAACGCTGTTTGTTTGTGATTTCCGCATATGCTCCCACCGACTGCAGTTCTAATGCAGTCAAGGACACTTTCTATCACGAACTGAACGCCCTACTACGCAGTGCTACTAGTTCAGATATTATAGTACTTGCAGGGGATACGAACGCACAAGTAGGGCGTCTGAGCTCTTCAGAAGCTCAGCTGGGTGGCAATTATGGACTTAACTCCGAACGGACTGACAACGGCGAGCGTCTGCTGCAACTGTGTGCGGAGCACCAGTTGTTTCTTACTAGCACTGCTTTTAGACACAGTGGGCACCGAAGTGCCACTTGGCGTCCACCTGTAGCTGGCCAGCGATGGACCAAAATTGACCACATCGCCATAAGTTACAGGTGGCGCAGTTCCATTCTGGATTGCCGCTCGTACTGGAGTACCTGTGTCGACTCTGATCATGCACTGGTACACTGTCTTTTCTCCATGAACTTTACCGGGAGGCGCAACAAGCCTCTCCTCCGATTGGCAACGAAGAAATCGTCCCAGCCCTCGGTCAGGCAAGCCTATCAAGAAGCATTGCATACCGAACTCTCACTGTCTTGTCCTAATGACACTGAACTTCAGTGGAATAGGATCTCGGCCGCCATGCACGACGCAGGAGCGTCTGCTTGTGGCACTATCAGTCGTCACCGCACCAATCACTGGATATCCGAGAGGTCCGTAAACCTGTTGGAAGCTAGGAGACACCTCCCGACTGGTTCTGAACACAATGTGACCAGACGGGCTATTAGCCGCGAACTAAAGCGGAGCCTACGTGCTGAAAAGGAAGTCTGGTGGACCAGTCGGGCTCAAGAAATGGAGGAGGCAGGAGCAGTAGACAATTACCGCAAGCTCTTCCAGCTGATCCGCACCACTGGTCCCAGAAAACCAGGCGTCAGTGAGACAATCAGAGACAGCGCGGGTGCGCTGATACACAATAAGGAGCGCCGTATGGCTCGTTGGGCTGAAAATTTGGAGATCAGTTCAGCTGGCCCCCTACTCCCGGACCTCTTCCTACTCAGGTGATGCAGGACGTGCCATGGACGGTTAGTTTAGAGCCTCCGTCGGAGGCCGAGGTCCGAAACGCTATCACATCCCTCAATCGTTATCGTGCCGCTGGCCCGGATTCCCTCCCACCTGCACTATTTAAGGATGGAGGTGAGATCCTCTGCAGGGCACTGACCTCCCTATTCGAACGTATCTGGAACGAAGAGAGTGTGCCGGCTAATTGAGGCGAATCGATTATAGTGGCAATATACAAGAAGGGCGGTCGCACAGTGTTCTAACCATAGGAGTATTAGCCTAACGCCAGTTGTGACAAAATTACTGGCCTCGATTATCGTTCGTTGCCTCACTGCAGAACGGGAATCTCGGATTAGGGAAGAGCAGTCCGGTTTCCGCCCAGGACGTGGCTGTATAGACCATATATTCACTTTGCGGCAGGTGCTAGAGAAGCGCCACGCATACCGCAGAGAGACAAGAGCTGTGTTCCTCGATTTCAAGAGTGCGTTCGATTCGGTCGATCGATCGATTCTGTTCGAATTACTTGCGCGAAAAGGTGTTCCCACGAAGTATGTGAACATCCTTCGTGCTCTATACTCGAACACTACAGGCCACGTCAGGGTCTATGGTGTCCTATCGGATAGCTTTTCGACTACAAGTGGCGTTCGTCAGGGTTGTCCGATTTCCCCGATTTTGTTCAATTTTATCGTAGTTTCTATCATGCAGTGTTCCCTGACGCAATCCAACGAGGTAGGTGTTGAAGTGCTGCCTGGTGAACGGTTAGTTGACCTAGATTATGCGGACGATATCGTCTTGCTTTTCTACGATGTTGGGGCGGTACAATCAACCCTGAATGGGCTGTCCAGAATGGTCCCATTATTTGGTATGCACTTCGCACCTTCAAATTGCAAAGTGTTGCTGCAGAACCACCAGCCACTTGATGACCCTTGACACTTGCTAACTAGGAACTCGAGGTGGTTGATCATTTCACTTATCTTGGCAGCTGCATCAGCAATGATGGGCGCATAGAAACTGACGTGAGCTCACGCATTGCAAACGCCAGAGCTTCCTTCTTGAACCTGCGTCATCTTTGGCGACAGAAGGGAGTTTCCCTCCGTCTGAAAGGCCGTGTATACAAGGCCACAGTGAGGGCCGTTCTGCTGTATGGTAGTGAAACTTGGCCCCTTCGGTCTGAAGATCCGAGGCGCCTCCAAGTCTTTGATCATCGTTGTTTGCGAAGCATTGCTGGTGTCGGATGGCACCAGGGTATCCCCAACGATGTGCGTAGGTGAGTACTAGGTAGTGATAATCATGCTAGCACCCTAGAACAACAGATAGCACTGAATAAGTTGCGTTGGCTCGGGCACGTGCTACGCATGCCTGGTCACCGCTTACCTAGGAGGGCCTTGTTCAGTCTGCCAGGTGTAGGATGGCGCAAGGCTCGAGGTGGACAGAAGTTGACTTGACAGCGGGAAATGAAGTCACTGACGACCAAACTGGTTGCCGTTGGTCCGTCTCGCCTTCCGGGTTGGAGTCCACGTGACTCACCTTGTGCTTGGCTCGAGACTTTGCAGGACATGGCTCGCAACCGACACCAGTAGCGCGTCTGCTGTCGTCTTCTAATCGGATTGCCTGTTTAAAGTGTGTTTGGTGCTGAGTTATCTGCAGGGTAATGGCTGATTATGACACGTGGCAGTGAAAGCCGCAAGGAAGCTGTCTCGCCGATGCCGCCTTATCTTTGCACGATAGCCAGCTCTTTGTGCCGGTATGTTGTCTACACAAGGTGTAGGCGCCTTGACCCTGAATGTTTTCTTAGGGCATTAAGTTTTCAGGTAAGCCTCTTTCTCTCCCTTTTCTTATTCTTTAGTTCATAGGTCCTCATGGTTGTATGGCAGCGAAGCATCAGTTCAAATGGCTGATGTACTGCTGTTGATGATGATGATGATGATGAAGATGATGATGATGATGATGATGATGATGATGATGATGATGATGATGATGATGATGATGATGATGATGATGATGATGATGATGATGATGATGATGATGATGATGATGATGATGATGATGATGATGATGATGATGATGATGATGATGATGATGATGATGATGATGATGATGATGATGATGATGATGATGATGATGATGATGATGAGATGATGATGATGATGATGATGATGATGATGATGATGATGATGATGATGATGATGATGATGATGATGATGATGATGATGATGATGATGATGATGATGATGATGATGATGATGATATGACGACATAAATACTCTATAAATGAGCATATGGAGTAACTTGATTATAAGCGCATCCGCGATAAGTACAAAATGTCTGAAAGTTATTTAAAAAGTACCAAGGGAAAAAGTTACGCAACGTTCCCACAATTAGCAGTAGTAACTTGTGCAAGTTAAAAGAAGATTATCAGGTACGCAGAACCAACCAACTAAAGTGGAATGAATTTCATCCACATTAAACAGACCTAGTTTAAATGTATGTCTTGAATAAAGGCCATAAAATAACATAGCTAAGAGAGAATGAATAGTTTATAACAATAACTGCGGCCGGATCTTACAGCCGAGCACTTCAATAGTGCATATGCATGTAAAGAAGCGGCGTACCTCGATCGGAGTTGCCATCAATCTTTGCCGACCGAGTGCGAGTCCATCAGGCCCTGCCATATCAACTGGCGTTTAACACTGGTGGAAAGCTTGCTTTCGGCGTCATTTAGTTTCTTACGACATCCGGTTTCACAACAGTCACTCCCCTCGACTGTACGAAACCTGTGCAATGTCGAAGTGATGCAAACTGAACTCTTTTGCTGAAGCAAAGTTGAGTTGTTTTACGTCCATACCAGGCTATGGTTCCTCCAGCTGTGAGTGTGTTTACCCAACGCGTCTTAAAAGTGGGTATGTTAAACGAGAGATACGGTCACTTAATATAAGCGTTTCATATCAGTGGTTAGCGGAACCGTGCATTAATTGTGGGGTTCCGCATTCTCCGTTGTGTTTGATGCTCAACTGTAATTTGCATTATGATTTCGCTTAAGACAAATCTTGTTCGTTACAGTCACTGCGATCGCATTCGAATGGGTAGCACAGTTAAAAGTCAAGTCAAAACTGCGGTTTATGCAACAAAATGCTATAAATATTTGGCATCTTAAAAAGATAGATCTTAAAGCGTGCAAATGGCTAGGACAGTAACACGTGAACAGTGGTAACTTTCTCAACGATTTCATTCTGATCCTGTAAACTCGCGCTGGTTGGAACAACAAACGAGTTGTGAGCACATTTGCGAGCATACAGGAGTCCAGTCGATGAAATTAATGCCCAGTTTTGTACAACCCCATGAATTTGATGATTTGACTCGGTGAATTACAGTAAAGCGTGATTTTAGCTAAAGCTGTCATGAGTAGAGACAATAATAACAATGAAGCATTGTTTTCAGATATTGACACCTCAGGCCACGTGCTATAGTGAGCCCTTGAAATAAAGAATGAAATTATAAATAAATGGTATATTTTCGATATCGCAAGACAGCCCAACATGCTGATGTGATCAAATATATGCAAGGAGATCGCAGAAAACAGATCACTGCACATTATGCAATGTAGTTTAGAAACGAATTTTGGGGTAAATTATAGATGAATGCATCAGCAAGACTAAAAATCTGTGAACAATAATAAGTGGAGGCATGCCAAATGTTAAAGTAAAGTAATACAGCCATCCGTGGGACCATCCCCTGGGGACCTGCTTCCACGCAGGATATTTCCTCGAAAGTTTGCACCCGCAATTCCAAGCCCCAGCTGGATGTGTGCAGGTGTGGCGTAATAGTAGGCATGCCTGGACGGGTTTACTCATATTTAGGGCCGCTTATATGCACTAGTCATGAGCTTTCGAGTTGTCCAGCCCGTTCTATTAATCGACTCATTCCGGGCATGGCAATTCATTTATTTAGATCCATGTTAGCCAGCGACAGTACACTTTGCAAGAGCGGGATTATTAGCCTGGAAGTGTCGATCCATCACATCTGTACATCAGCTTAGTCGTGGCCAACAATAAAATCAACACCGTCATCATACACGTTAGCTAGAGCTGGGAAACAGATCCGCTACTGTGCTGTAATATATATAGAACGAGGGGGAAATGCAACAGGTGAAAGCCAGCTGAGCTACCGGTAACAGATGGGTGTGGTTCCGGTAAGCTACCAGCCGGCTTCTATGCAGCAAAAAGGTTACCATGCTAAATTATAAAAGGCTAAATAGTGAGATCATGATTGAAGGAGGAAGCTAAGAGGGATGGGGTGGGACAAAGAAACTCACAGCACGAACGCCACTAAGATGGCTTCCTAGCCATATCAGCAAGTGTATCCAGCCAAACGTGTTCATCGTCTTTCGGACCCCAACCAGGGGGTCGAGACGCTCCGACCGAGGCCAGCTCAGAAGTGAGGGCCTTCATTCCTCCCAAACAAGTCATCGACTGGCCAACCCTCCTCTTCTTCCATCCACACACCCGGCGCGCAAACATCACACGTCGCAAAAGTCGGTAGGCTGGCATGCGTAACACGTGGCGTAGCCATTGGAGCCTGGTGCGTGAAATAACGGTGCTGAGCGGTTCATTTCCTTTTCCTGTGTCATAAACAAGGAGTCGAACACGCTTGTTACTCACGCGGTGTTCCCACCAGAGGTGAGCTAAATTACGAAGGCACCGGCGGTCGAACGTAACTCTCCCCTTCAGGTCCGCTGCTTTAAACGGCCAGGATTCACAACCGTACAGTAGGGTCGAACGTACCGCCGCATTGCACACTCTACCCTTCAGGGCGAATGTGATGTTGCGCTTGAGCCATAAGTGGCGAAGATTAGCAAAAGCACTTCAAGCTTTTGCTATACGGTTCCTGGTCTCATATTCAATCCCACGGGCGCTGATACAATTACCCAGCTAGTTGAATTATGAACGACTTCTAGCTGATCCACAACAACGGTCAGCGTAGGAGGTGGTCCAGATCAGTCTTTGAGGAACGCTTTGCACTTCGAGGGTGCGAAGCAAAGCCTGAAGCGGTTGACAGCCAGTGCCAATCTGTCCAGTTCCGCTTGGCAAGTTTGTGAGCTGTCATAGAGTAGGACAATATTATCAGCATACTCTAAGTCAAGAAGTCGTTCTCCTGGGAGCAGATCCACACATTCAAATCGTATCCTGTGAACGCGATTTCCATGACTTCGTCAACAGCAAAATTTGGAGAGAAAAGGAGACAGATGGACATCTGTTTCACCTGCTAATTATATTAAATGGCGACGACAGCTTGCCGTAAGCCCTCACTCTGCCCGAGCTACGCTGATATAATGCTCGGATAATATTTAGACATTTCTCGGGTACACGAGTTCTGACTAGGCGGTCCCAAAGGGCACGTCTATCCACCGAATCGAATGCTCCTTTGGTATCAAGGGACACGACAACGGTGGGCCGCCAATATATGTGTCTGTGCTTCAACAACTGACGCAAGGTGAGGATGTGGTCAATGCAATCCTGACCTCGAGGAAAACCGGCTTGCTCTTCATGAAAATGGCGTTCACAAGTGTCAGTTAGTCTGTGAAGGACAATAGAGGCAAGCGATTTGGAGGCGATGGAGGTTATACTGATTTCTCTATGGTTGCCGCATTCCGATCATGAGCCTCCCTTGAAACGTGGGACTATGACGGAGCGGCTCAAGTCTGTAGGGACATTTTCCTGATCCCACAGTTTCACTAGTAACTCGTATAAATCATCCACAAGAGCAGGTCCCCCGAATTTGAAGAGGGCTGGATATAGATCATCTGGTCCCGTGGCCTTATTTAACTTCAACAGTTCGATCTCACGTTCGAATTCTGAGTGAGAGGGTGGATCCAAAGGGACAGCCCAGAGAGCGAAGCGGTCAGTGACCGGCGAGAAATCTAACAATGTCGACCGGTTAAATTGCCTTTCAAAGTGCTCAGCCTAACACTCCAAGCATTTTAACAAGTTGTGCATAGGCTGTCCACTCTCGTCACTTATAATTTCACAAACACCAGGTCTACGACCGCCTGTTTCCCGTATCAGCCGGAATAACTTACGATGATTACCAAGTGCAGCGGCCATTTCCTCCTCTGATGCACGATGAGACCACCAAGATTCGCGGTCTCTGTTCAGGCTAGCATGGAGTTTTGCCCGAAGCGCTTTGCGAGTTTCGTTATGTTAGCTTCTAGCCGGAATAAGCCGGGTAGCCTCGGTAAGTTCTATAGACTGTGAAGAGTCCCAATGTTTATGTTGGCGATTAGATATACCACATTAATATTTTCCTGCTGCTAGTAAGGTCTGGTGAATATGAGACCAGTGAGCTTCAATTGCATCCGATGGGCGAGTATCCAACTAGCATGACAGCGTACTTTGATAGGCATTCAGAACAACTGGCTTCGCAAGTTGGCTGGTGTCAATGCGCTCACAGGCTCGTCGTGGGTGTCCGCCAAAACGCATTTGCAGGTCAGCACAAACAAATGCATGGTCGGCGTCCACACATTTGCTCCAAATCGAGCGACAGTTCTGGACGCAGCCTCTCCATCGGTAATTTATCGCAGTGTGATCGATTTGCGTCCATTGATGGTTCGAGGCTGGTGGGCGCCGAGTCACCATCCGGCGGGTGCTGTGTCGGAAATTAGTGCTCGCAAGAAATAAGCGTGCATCTTCACACAAATGAAGTAACCGCTCGCCGTTATCATTATGGGAGCCTACACCATGTTGACCGCCCAGATGCAGCTCATCAGTGGATAATTTTCCAACTTGAGCGTTCAGATCCCCAACCAGCACAACAGTGTCCGAGCATATTCTGCGTCGAAGGAGCTCGTTCAATTGGTGATAGAAGTCGTCTTTTACCGAATCATCGCTAGAGTTTGTCGGTGCATAGGTAGCGATAACGAATAAACACCTGTTAGTCACACGCGACTTCGAAGCTTTGAACGAGCCAGCCAATCGGACCGCACACATCCGGCTACTGATTGGAATCCAATCAACCAGAGTAGCTTCAGTCCGGGGACAGGAGAATACCAACACCGGCTTGGCCGGTGCTCGAAGCTGCATCGTCACCGGATAAGCGCAATGAGAAAGTGCTGCCGGTGTCACCTGAAGGGGATCGCAGAGTGAGCACAGAGCTCGAGTCTTGCAGGCGGGTCTCTGCTAACCAGCAGATATCGATCGAGAGGGTCTCTAATGTTCGGGCAAGTGCTGCCTGTTGACCGATCTGTAGCAATGTACGTACATTGAGGCATGCCAATCTGAAGCGCTCCAAATGGAAGCCGATGAACTGGGCTTGTTCGCTTGCTTGGACATTGGCTTGTCGACAGTGCAGTAATGACGCTTCGCGTTCGCATGTCAGTTGGAACTAAAAGGTAAAAGCCTATCGAAGCAAGGTGGGGAGGGCCAAGAATTAGGGGTTGAAAACTGGAGGTACAAAGTGGAGCTGGAACGGGATGGTAAGAGTGAAAAAGCGTAAGAGGGGAAATAAGATGATAGGTAGACTTGAGCAGTAGCATCCAAACCCCTATCCACACTGCTCCACTCAGCAGCTAGAGCACCGTTGATTATCCTCTGCGGTGGCCAAAGAATAAAGAAATTGTTTGACGGAGGATTCATAGTGTTGCATGAGCAGCATACTGTCAGATTGCCCAGGCCTAGACAGGAGAACGATTAGAGTTCTCAACCAAAGCCTTTGGTTCAAAAATCTGATCGCAAGGCAGCGAGTTTGCGATTAGGCTAGAAGGAGTGCGTTTTAGATAATAAGGAGCCACCCTTACTAAAACTCCCAACCTGGAGGACCAGGTGGCTGGGTTTGTCTGGCCTCTAACCATTGACCAATCTGGTATAAGTGGCTCTGAAGGCGCAAAACAGCACCACGCAGCATAGCTCAGTGGATCTCTGAAGCACGCAAACCATCGCACCATGATAAGGGCCAGCCTCATTGCTATGACAGCGGTGAAGTAAGCAAGATTAATTCATAAGGCTTCCTCGAGGACCGGTAAATATATTTGTTAGGCGCACAATGGGTCGCATTTGACACGGAAGCTTCCTCAGTAGAGGGAACTTGATGAAGCTGTCATGTCAAAAGCGAAACGTTCAGCAATTAACAATTACATTGAACGGTCATCTACAAAGCCTTCTGCAATAATGACTTCCCAATCGCTTCCAAACATATTCCACTATGTTGAAATGAGAAGGAATATAGATAAGCAGAATTAAAAGTAGTGTTAACATATAAGCTGCTTCTCGACAAGATGGGATTCATCTCGTCCTCTGTGGACCAATCATAGGGAATGGGAATGGTTCAAGATAATATCAGATAAGTTGTTATTGGTCCAGCATATATTTTTTCGCAACCAGTTATGCTTCACAGAACAAGTTCCGTCAGGAAAATACTAATCGCTGCGTAATTGTTTCTGGCTATATGGTAGTATTTTAAACGACTGCTTGGAACAGAAAAATATGCACAAAAGAAATGCAGTACCGATGAACAACAGTTGCGGAGAAAACACGCGACTAAAGCAAAAGCTGGTTGGTGTGTGTAAAAGCAGTATAAAAGATGAAGGATAAGACCATGAGACGGAATATTTCAGAAGAACTGATTAAAGGGGAACAAAAGATTGGAAACATGATCAAACGTTCAAGTAAATTAACACGGCTAACCGTGGAACCGTCTCCTGGAGATCTGTTTCCTTCCAGGATATTCCCTCGAAATCTTGCAACAGCACCATGTCCCATCTAGTCGTGTGCCGGTGTCGCTTATCAACATCTATGCCAGCAATCCTTTTACACATATTTGGGGCTGTTTTATTCCTACATTATGGATGACCACGATATGCATCCCGTGCTATTATTCGCCTCTCTCTGAGCATGGCACAATCTGCATTTTTCATTTTTTGACGACAATGAGCTAGTGGCGCTATGCCTCAGATGGGTATAATTCTTATAACATGAGCGCCAACCTATCACCTTAACTAATCAACCTATTCGAGACCAACGAGAAACAAATGAAAAATATAAACACGAAGAGGCAAAAGCGATAACAACATGTAAGTCAGACCTCGGCGAGCTGAAACACGGTTTGTCACACATGGAATGTTGCCACATCCGGTGATGCCTCTCGGAGCGAGTTCCGCAAAAACAAGCAGATCGCTGCTGGTACATTTCCGGTCAAATCGTAATACTCCGGGCCTTTAGTCTGGATAGGATTACATGCCAAAATTGAGGAACATAATGCCAATTACTTGAATTGCAAGTGTGGTATGGTGAGGGCGTTATCGGTAAAGGGACAAACGTAGAAAATACGCGAAGATTTAATAATCGTAAATAATTTCCCCTTTAATCTTGAATGTAAAATGGAGGCATACACGGCTGTCAATTTGCCAATCTCCGTATTAATGATGTGCGTTGGTCGTTCATCTCACGCCGTTTTGGTTATGTTCATCACTTCGTAATGCACATTATATGTCATGTGGCCCTTTCCAATAAGACTCTTCTTTTAGTACTTTAATTCAGCATAACACAACTGTTGTGTTTATGGTGAAAAAATTGTTCATTCGATCACGAAACACACAGGAAAACGCGCAAGACTTTAATGCCAGTAGACGCCAGTTTCAATTGGCTGCATATTCATAAAGAAAGTACTTTGCGTGTATTATAGTGCGCAACATTAATTCTGACGGGCTGAATCCTTCGTTTCGTATTTCGTAACGGTATGTTGTAATTGAAGAGAATACATCGGCACATGAGATTTCCGACGTATCAAATTCAAAGGAGTGGCAGGTTAACTTGAAGCCATCTGAGCCAAATAGATTCAAATTTCAGCGTTCTGTAGCTCTCTGGGTAGTTAAGCCTGCGATTGAACCAATATTCCATCTTTTAAATGTGAACCGAACGCGCCCTAGCGCCAATGCATAGCACGACCGTGTTTCAAAGTAAACAGAAGCACAGTACTCTAGCACTGGGTGTGTATATTTCTTAAAGAATATAAACTTGGTATTTTGAATCGACTAAGTATCGAAACATCGCATTTTTTATTTTAGTCGTTGCGACGATAAACTGTGCACGTTCCGTGAACTTCAGACGACTAGAATAATGTAATCCTAAGTCATGGAATTCGGTACAAGTAAGCGTTTAACCAAAAGTCAGCGGGCTAGATTAAGTATCACAGCGTCATTAACTATAGTTGCTCTTTTCAACTGAGAAGCTCAATTTCGATACGGAGAACCACGACTCAAGGGCCTCTAGACCACTCTATACACGAATGTGGTCAGCTTTCTGTTGTGCTGCATTAAAGGTGTACACAACTTTAATATTATCCGTAAACATATACGGGCAGCCTGAAATAAATACATCAACAACATATTTAACGTACATAAGATGTAGTAAAGGACCAAGAAGACTATTATGGATAACGCCAATTGTTACCGGTCTGCGACAGGAGATTTGGTCAAGCTTACCATATGTGTGTCATAAGTTACCTGGTGAAAGATCTTTCGCATATCGAGAACTACACTAATATGAGATGTACCTTTATTGATGGATTTTGTGATATGATTTACAAGCTTCAGGTGGTGTGACAGGCCCGAACGATATTTTATAAAACCATGCTGTGCTGAGGTAATAAGGTTTTTAGAGAGTATAAATTCATATAACTTTTTATTTACAGCCATTTTCACAACTTTAAGCAATATAGCGTTAGGAGTAATCAAGCTCTTTTTCTAATGTGGAAATAATTCGGCACGCCTCCAATAAATCTGAACATAGCTAACCCCCTTTGATAAGTGTGCATCTTCTACAGTAGTATAATTTTCGGGCAACCACATTTTAAGGGAGCTGAAGGAATACTATCAGAGCCGACATATAAATGTGGTTTTATGGAGCTAAGGACCATTTTAATATTTTGTGTGAGTAATTTTTATTGTCACCAGTTTATCAGTCAAACGCATGTTTGGTAATGCAGTTAATATTGTGTGCGAGTTGCCATTAAAGTATAAACACAGTTGCTGATAAATGCAATATCACAAATAGTCGTGGGTATGTCGGTTGGGACTGATGGAGCTAGGGCAATTGACGTAATGCCGATATTCCGGATCCACCCCTCCCACCCACCTCGACAAGGTTATTTCGTTTATTGAAACCTGAGAGAGTTCGACGTCCTTGGATAACACTCTTTTCAACTCGGCATCCTTCCTATCTGCTACATAGATAGCGCAGTTGATACAGTGTGACAAAACATGCGATTTCTCCTAGACGCTGACTAACGTGCGGAAATCCTGTTTAGTAATAGCGGGAGCAACGTTGTTTTGAATTTTACAGGTGTCCGTTTTTCTCGACAGGCACAAGAATATCTACATTTATTGATGTTCCGATAGAAAGCCTCAGCTATTATTTCAGGGTCGTATGTAAGAAAGAATATGTGCCGTTTATTCAACCTTAGCAATTATGCAAATATTTCCCAGTTAATCAAGCCATATGGCGGGCAAGATGTATCGTAATTTCGGCCGTACTTTTTCGGGAAACCTGATATAGAATGCCACAAGGCTATGAGCATTACGCCGAAAGCCTTCCATTTGAGAAGGCCGAGGTAAAGAGTGGTCAAAGATGTTACTATTCCTTGTCGGAGAATACCTTGAGCCGAAGCTTATGAGCATATGCTAGACAAACGCAAGCAATCTGTGGTGCCGATTTGCCAGTTGGTTGCTAGCATGTTGAAGTCGCCTCCAACCAACTTAGAGTTGTCTGCCCGCTCCGAGACGTAGTCAAAGACTTCAGTAACTCGTCCGATATTAATGTTCCTATGGTGTGACGGCATTTTGGCACACTCGATGAGGAAGTTGCAATCATTTGTCATTACTGTAATCCATACTGAGTCAAGGAACTTTTAAAGATTTGATTCAGTTGGAGGTGACAAATGGGTCACTTCATCAAGATAAATTCTGCAGTCTCCTCCCCTACCGCTGCGACGACCGCTTGAGTGGCTTTTATACCTTAAGTCGTGCCAGAGGAACTCCTGCGTGTGAACCTTGAGTCTTGATTCCGTGAATGATGGTTCAAGAGTTGTCCCATTTGATGAAGGAGAAGTGTGTTACAAACCGTAGTTGATAATAAACATCGTAATACTTTTGGGCGAGTTAGAATCTGATAGGTAATTATTAAGTCGCCATGCTGGCGTTAATATTGTTCGCCGTAGATCCTAAGCGTTATGAGCATCAGTTGGTAAGGTAGATAAAACAGACCCTTTAAATTCTTGGTCAATATTCTTTGTGTCACTTCAAGCGCGGTGTCAGAGATACCAGCAGTCGATGGCATATTCCTAATGCGGCCTATCGTAGGCATTGAGTATCTGAGAGAATATTGAGGAGTGAAGTTGCTCGGAATGCTTTACGCAAAAAAGCCAGAGTGTTCGCTAACTTTTTGGACACCTATTCGGCCTGACTTGAACAGACAAGAACCTGTTAGACTATCATACCTAGGTCAAATTCAGTAGAAGCACGCTGCAAAGCTTAATCCCCCAGTTTGCACTCGCAAGTGGATTGATAGCATATCCTCAATGTCTTACACTTGGTTGCGTCGGAATGAAGCAGGTTCTGAGTCTCGCATTCCTGTACGTTATCAAGTTAATCCTGAAGCGCCACGTGGTCACTCGTTTTGATAATCCGCCATCATCAGCGAAGATAAAGAAATTGGTACAGATCACGCTCGTGTGACGGTTTATGTAAATCAAGAACAGGCGTGCAGCACGTACTGAGCACGGTGGCATTCCATACGAATCTGTGTTAGGACTAGAGATGGCGCTACGAAGTCTCAAAATCGGATGTCGTTGAAGCATATAGTTGCCCATTAAATAGAGAACTAGCTCACCAATTCTGCAACTTTGAAGATTGTGAATGAGGGCGTGGTGGTCCGATCTATCGAATGACTTTGAGAAGTCCAGCTAAAATGCTTCAACTACCACAACGCTGTCGATGGTTTCAGACAAAATAGAGTGAGCAGACAGTAGATTTGTGAGGTATTGTAGTGGCGCGGAAGGCGGCAATCACGCAGGAGAGTGAAGAGCTATAAGAACGAGCGACGACCGGAACGGTCGCATACCTTATGGACAAGATCGGACAGCCCAACACCAAGCCCAACAATACGAGCGGAGAGCGGAAAGCGAGCAACGAACTAGAACATGCCTGAGCCAAAGGGTACTGAAAAGCGATGTGTCCATAGACCAATAAATCAGACAGAAATACCTATGTCGATACATCCTGGAGTAACCCCAAGACGAATAAGGCAAACGAAAGCAAGCAAATCAAGAGCTTTAGAACAACTCCAGGCTGGTCAGAATTCGAGCTACAGTAGCAAAGATTCTGGGTCAGACAGGCAACCATGTAAAACACTATTTGCTCACTTGCCATTGCTACACACCTGGCGCAAAACCTAACCGAATTTCCCCATGCCATTGTATGTGTTTACATTCACATTCGAAGCCGGTTACGCTTTACCCCATGACACCTACTCCTATTCGCATTTTGTTAACCAAACTAACGCCTATTTGCAACAACTAACCCATTAATTTGTGGTCTAACTATTGATCAATATTTGTACACCCTGCACATTGAGGTCCATACCATTTCTCACTTGCAAAAATACTTTACGTAATAGCTTACATCCTTAGTGCAGAAGCTATCATTCTTAGTGCAGCAGCCATCCTCCTTATGGCAGTAGCTTTCCCCCTTAGTGCAAAGGCTGTCATCCGATAATCATCACACTTGCATCCAGGTAACACTGCCTGGGCAGAAGGTACCAGCCAATCGAATTTGGTATAGCGTAGAGACTGAACACAGTTACGCACAGAATACTCACGCTTTCGGAGGTGGGTAGGAGAATTGTGAGACTTGGGTGCGACTAGCGTGGTCCAACTCAAGTGGACGGCAATTGAGACATTACAAACAGAGTTCAGCCGGTGCACCGTGTGCCGCGAGCCCTCACTGGACAATGGGTGTGACTGAGACATCCATTGGAGCGCGCACAGTTCCAGCGAGAATGGGAACGCGTGCGATCAGAGCACCGGGTATAAGCCTGAAGTGTAGTCAAGCCACTTTTGTAAGTGATCAAAGGAGATGTCTGAGGCTAGGGCGCAAGTGCTGCACAAAGGACAACAGTGCACAATGTTGGCTTGGTACTAAAAAGGTGCTCTAAACAAGAGGCGCAGATAGGTTGCCTCGTTTTGGTGGGTATTCAGGCTAGTTCGGTCGGATAGTTGAAGGCGCAGTAGAAGCTGCGGTTTGACCTCGAAGTCACGTTGTTCGTAACATAAGGAACGGAACGATCTCCGTCGCAGCAGAAAGGATACCAATCACTACACGTAACTTCTTTCTTGATGCGATGAACTATCACTTTTGTGACGGATCCACAGGTCTAAGATGAACGTGGGGTGGAAAGTAATCATATTCTAAACCATTCGCCCCCATACGAACCACACAGGTCAAATCTGATCGAGGTAGACAGGACAGCTCCCGGGTGGAATGATATAATCACCAATGAAGGGAGGAAAGAGGCATGTGATAGATGTTTGATTGCAGCTTTGCAATTTCCTTTCAAAGGATATGTTAAACGGTGAATTATATTACTTTCCTCCTTGTTCCGCAAGTACGTAGACATGTACTATTTTGTTACGAAGGGATTACACTACAAGCAGCTGGTCTCGTGAAATATGGGAATAATGCGAGCCGGTGCACTCTACGGCAGTGGTCCCCAACCTTCGTATCGCCGTCGACCGGTCGGCGTTTGATAATTGTACCCCGGCCCGCTGAGGGTGTTTGTTGAACGTTTACATTTTAGCTTGTTTTGAGTGAATAATTTTAGTGTAATTGTGATTGAACATGCCTTGAAAATGAAATCCGGTTACACCAAAAAATAGATATAAAGTGATAGAATACCTTAACTCACTAGGACGCTAACTTACGGACAACCATGAGCGTATTCCTCTGCAGCGAGACTGCTCCATCTGGGGAAAATAGGAGACCATGACGCTTGATGTGTGCTGTCTAGGTTTAGTCAGTTTGGTTGCTTTGTTTCGGCTGCTGACACTGCAGAAAACCCCGCTTCACACAGTTAGATTGTCGGAAATGGCAATCTGCGCGTAATTCACTATGAATTTAATTGCAGAACACCGGCGAAGTTGTTTGTCACGAACGTAATATCAAGGTCGCCGTCATTTGCAATCTCAGTAGTGGTGCATAATGTGGGATAGATGAGTAATAATAATGCGCTAATCTCACAGATTGTGAGTCAACAGTTTAGAAACTGACCTGAAAATCGTCGAAATGCACAATCTTTAAGATATCACACACAAATTTCTATTGTCATAATCATTATCCACCAGATGAAAAAATATCAAATATAGTGTGCTGTTGTTTGACAATTGAATTGAAAGGAAGTTAGTTTTGCCTCACGTCCAGAAGAAGTGCAAATATGCCAGTATGTCCGCTATGTATTGCGTAGGAGCGCGAAATATCAACTTCACCCTGTGTGTCTGTGAATGTATACGTTTTCAGAACGTTTGTAGAATCCTGTTCCTTCTGGTAGTCTGATTCATTATTTACATTATCAGCTGCTAAAATCGATGTGGTTGGCAGGTGACAGTTTATTTCTGTTGTGTGACGTGTTTGGAAATAAGAATCAACCAGATGGCTGTCAGCCAGTATGCATCCAAACAATTCCTTTGAGAGATTATCCATAGCAATTGCGTTTGAAGGAGGCACAATATGCTCATATGTCTCAGGTCAAGTTTGCATTGTTCTCTCAGAATCTATTTCTGCAGTACCAGTAAACCCCACTTAAAAAAGATGGCTGAGTTCTGCACCTCCTTCCAGGTAGAAGTTATGTAGAACACGACGTTTAATAAATCTCCTCGTTTCATGAAATCAGTTCCGGACATATCTTTGTGGGATTCCATGAGCGCTATAAGATGGAGAAGCTGCTTTTTCCTAAACATCAATTTAAGCGCCTGAATGACACTCTGGTCGTAGGGTTGAAGTAACACAGTGATGTTGGGTGACAGGAACTGCAATTTGATAGTAAGTAGGTTGAATTAGGGAGGGCAACGACTTTGTCGAGAGAAGGTATGATGTTGCGTTTTTCTGTATTTTGCTGTTAAATCTTCGGAAATAGCTGTAGTCATCCACGCCTTTTTATTATCCTTGTAAACTGTCGGTAGTTTCTCACGTTGCTATTTTTAAAATTCGAGTGTTGGCTGAATTCCAAATCACTGCAGCCGGTTCTCGCTCTCCCAATGTGGTAGTGCACAGCATAACTGTGATACGCGACTTGCTTCTTTTCCCACCTGCGCATTTCTATCCTTTTACACAAAGCCTTTATCCGACGTTTTTTTGAATAGCAAAACAGTTTCATGTGAATTAAAAATGTCTTGAGCTGTGTAGCCGGAATATATTTCGGGCAATTTTTCTGCAGTACATATATTTGTGTCACCACTTTCGCCTGATTGCTTATCAAACACAAGATCGTCTACGGATGAAAGCCTGTAGCCAACTGTTTGACGATGTAAAGTCTGTGTTTTGCAATTCTTTTGCGAAATGTAATGTTCGTTCTTGAATCACGTGTCCAGATAGTGGGATTCTCCCGACAGCGCTGACTGGTATTATTTCCAGCAATGTGCGTTCATGTCTTCGTTACCCATTTTTCTATCATTCTTTCTTCTCAGTCTTGGTGTGTGGTTCACAAAGTCATTCAAAAACGGCTTTCCTCCTTTATGTTACATGGATTTGTGTTCTTCCTACTCTGAAATTTTGTGTCAATGTTAGCGAACTGTTCCTTCTTAACATCGTCGGACCACTGATACCATTTCTTTAAATGTGAATGCCATTGGCTTTGCTGAAATGGAACTAGCTATTTTGTCCTCCGTAAGAACGCAAAAAATAACTATAAAAACAAGCATAACTATACACTAAGAACGTACGTCAGAAGTGCCCGCTCAGTTCTGACAATCGACTGGTTACACAGTAAACAAATACACACAGCAAGTGATAGTCACAGTACTTGCGACTGTATAACAGCATCACAAATCCCAGAGTGCGCGAGGGGAGTACTACTGCTCTTTTATTGTGTAACATGGCTCTAACAAATTTGGTTATTGCACAGCCCATAGCAGCATACATGCATTAGTTATATTGGGTGAAAACCTGGGGGGAGTGATGCGTCACTCGACAATTCTAGTGTGACTTCTCCATGTCGTAGGCGGTCCAATGCGCCTGTCCAGCAACCGCGAATAACGCGCGACTCGGAAGACGATGATCGGGCATACGCAGTATGTGTCCAAGACACCGCAGCTGACGCAGCGGGACGAGCTCCTCCAGCGAATGGCTGCCTCCACCCAAGCCACGCTGTCTAAATTCCACATTGGTTACTTGGTGCAGCGGCCACACACGGGCAATCGACCGCAAGCAACGGTGCTCAAAGACAGCGTGACGGTGCGGGTTAGCGATGCGAACAGGCCAAGTCTCGCAACCATACAACAGTACAGCGCGGTCAGTCTCACAATAAACCCTTTTTGATGAATATACCGGTCATGGCGGCGTCACAAGTGCTTTAGCTTAGAGAAAGCTACGCGAGCCCTTGAGATACGCAACGAAATCTGGTCTCCAATAGCTCCCTTGGCTGTGATGTAACCACGCAGATAGGCAAAACTCTCCGTAACCTCCAGTGTCTCACCACCAAGCGTGAGTACAGGTACAGGCATCTGAAAGTCTTGGAAAAGAGCTTTGCACTTGGATGGGGGAAAGGCATCCCATATTTTGACTCTTCAACCGCCAAGCGGTTGGGTGCAACTTGGACGGCCTGTGGACCGTCACCCAGCAAGACGATATCATCACCGTAGTAAAAGTCAACGGTTCGGCTACCTGGGAGGAGCGCAACGCCAGCGCGTTTAACAAATTATGCAGAGCATTCTTTAGGACTTCCTCAATGGCAAGGTTATTAGGATATTTGCACCTACATTGTCCCGGAATATCCCGGATGAAACCTTCAGCCAGACGTTAGGTACATTGGCCTTCTTTTAGGGACAACGCCATCCATGATTGCGTCGCCAAATGTAGCAAATGTGCATCAGCAGCGAAATTTCCAAGCAAATTCATCCAACCCTGTATGTCAGCCTCTAAGCCATGGGGAGGCTTCACCTTGATTTCTCTGGTCCCGTTCAAGGCTAGTTTTGTGAATTGTGATTGATGCGTATACCAAGTGGCCGGACGTATACCTTATGAACACAACTACGACAGCGGCCACGGTACGAAAATTACGACAGTTATTTGCACAGTTCGGTTCACCAAACGCCTTGGTTTTCGATAACGGTTCGTAATTTATCTCCGACGATGTTGGTGTTTTTTGCCAGTGTAATTGTATCAAGCACTGCCGGTCGCCTCCGGGGCATCCCCAATCCAACGGGTAAGCAGGAAGATTCGTGGATACCATCGAACGTTTACTTCTAAAGCTGAGGGAGAAAAGACCCACAGAGGAGATCATACGGCTGTTCCTGATAAGTAATCTGGGCTACGCAAAACCCCGATCTAGCAGGCGGCAGATCCCCAGCGGAAGCCATGTTCGGGCGTGAGACACATCCTCCAATTGATGCAGTACTTCCTAAGGTTACGCAACAGCTACTGGCCTTAGGCGTGAACAGAGGTTTTCTACTAGGGGAGCCGGTGTACGCGTTGGATGCATGGTCGAACCACCAAACCTGGTAACCTGCAGTGGCACGATAAAGAAAATGCTCTGTGCTGTACGTGGTGTCTGTAGGAACGTTCTCTGTCATACAGCACGTTTATCAGCGACGCAAACGACGTATCGAACAAACAATCACTTCTACTTCCGAGTTGCCATTTGATATACTGCTGGACACGTTTGAACTATCAAGAATTATGGGAGAGCCATGCGTCGGAGTCACTGGGAGAACTATGCGACCTTCCCAACCTATGCTACGTTTACATATGAACCCAGCGCTTCATTTGTATGAGTCTGGAGAACGTGTTTTCAAAGAGCGAGATGTTAAAATAGGCAATTTGGTGCCTTAACAGTACAATGTCGTCCCACACACCTGACCGTGAATTTCACTCTCACCCAATGATTCACTGTGGTTCATATCCATCAGGCCGCCTCCAATCCGAAACTCTCACACCGTAACCTTTGTAGTCAGCTGTCTTGTCTGTTCCATGTGACTTGAGATCTGGTCCATACACTGTCCGGTGCGGTGAAGGTTTTTGTTCTGACGGCCTTAAGCCCCATTAACCGCAATTATAACACTTAGGTGAGCGACCATGCAGAATCGAGTTTGCGTGCCGTTCCTGGCCGTATGTCAGGTTTAATGACGGTGCATTAGAAGTCCGTAGACTATGGGAAGATTGCGTCGCTCCGAAACAATGCATTTGCATCTGATGGCGTTCAACAGTAATGGAAAAATATACTCCCTGGACGTCCTGTTCACTTAACCTGTGTTATTGTTCAAGCCTTTGGTAGGTGACCTACACAGGGTTTAAGGTGTGTCTGCTTGGGAGCTGAATTCCTGCGGGTACATCTTGCGTGGTTATTCTAATGTGCTACACGCGCAGGCGACTCGTAATTGTTAGTGCAGCTCAACCGACCAGACGGCTCACTTTTGTGCAACGCACTTGCCACTCAGCTCTGCAACATGGAACGAAAATATTCCGCACACACTTCGATTTCTGCTTTTCATTATGAACAATGAAATGTAAATAGTTCGGCTGCCGATGCTCAGCATACGCAGTAATTCACTGGAACATGAATCGTTTTTGAAGGCTGGAAACCGGACACTGTAGACCGTCGCACAACTCACGTCTGTGCGTCTCGTTTGGACACCTGCGGCCTTTCAACATGTGACGAATTAGGAAATCGGCCAAGTCCCTGAATATGGGACGGCGAAAGTGGCCTTCCCGCGCCCTCCCTCCGACGCGTTTGCGCTGTTTCGACCAACATGTTAAAATCCTTCGGCCGTCGAACTAAGAAAGAGTCGCGGGACGTTGCGGACAGGGGCCCGTCAAGTCAGGCCTGAGAAAGTTGTCATCCGGGGACGGCCGTAGCGCACAGATACTTGTGTTTCCAAAACAGGTGAGTCATGCTGTAGGGGGCTTCACACATGTACAACCACCACTAACAGATGTGGCAGCGGAGACAAAATACACACTGGTCAGCGGTGACTTGACCGGTCGCTTAAGAAGTCCTTGCACGTGAACATGGAACTACCGTAGTTTGAGAAGAGTCTTTCGTTTTTGCTCAGTCGACGCGCAGGTCAGGGGTAGATTGGAGCGCACTAATTTGCCGACCCCGCAATGGCATGTAAGTCTACTGTATTTACTCATCCACGCATGTCTGGGGGTGTGAATACGACGTGCGGACGCATTGCGGTGCATGTGGCCTTGAAATATGTTAATTACCCTCGTCGATTTTGACACCGGCCAGTTCAGATTGGGTCGATGCCGACGTTTTTGGCTGGTGGTTTGCAACATCTCGACAGCAGTGCATAATGCACTGGCTACCGTGTTCAAATGTTGATGGCGCTTCAACAGTTGCTTAATGTTATCCCAGCAAATGATAAAAGAGTTAGTGACAACGCTGTTGTAGACTGAATGTTACCTTCACATAAACCACCTTAGCAAAATACGAATTCGTAACAATTAGACGGTGAAAATATGAGATGCTACTTCTGCATAAATGAGTCCGGAACAATGTCTACCAGCTACTGGAGGCTCATCGGATCTATTTGCAAGTGCGCGGCCGCCTAAGGAGTTAATTCCAGCAGAATACAGAAATAAAAAGAAAGCTGAGTGCAGTGGCTTTTGAACAGATTTTATCAAACCTCATTTTATTCCATCAGCTTGGACAATTGCATCGAAATCAGTTTCGCAATGAGCACGAGAAGGAATTTTACAGTATTGGTATGGTAAAAGAATCCTAAAATAGATAAAGAAGCGTTTAGGTCAAATCTAATCACCCAATTTAGAAAGAAAGGTGATGGAATAATCCAGCGCGTACGATGCATTTATTTGATGAAGCCAGTCTGTTTACGGCTGAACATTCAAGCGTTGTTGGTGTATTAAGCATTTTATTGGCCTGACTTGAGTTCCCCGCCTTGGCAGAGTTGAATGTTTAAATATTCCTTATCGCCCAGATACGTATCCGGCCAATCTGGAAAACCTTAATATGCCATCCTACTAGCATTTTTGGTATTTTAAGTATCCATGGAAACTGTGTAAATAGATCACTGAGGATTTACGCTCAACCGTTTGTTCCACGGTCATGACACATTCAGTAGTCGTGAATGACTTAACAAGCGTAAAAGTATTGCCCATTAGTTAATTTCCGGTGGCCGGTGGGACTCTCTGGGACTCGTTTAACTTCCGATATAATTCCACGGGATGTACAGCTGAGCGGCTAATCGTACTCCCACAACGACAGAACAACAACAGATCATGGTGACTTGCTGGTATAGATTTGCTTTCCTATTTCGTTAGACTGCTGCTACCAAAAGAAATGCGGATGTTCTACGTGTGCCCTAAAGCTCGATCCACCTGAGTGTTGGCGAAATGTGGGTGGGTGAGATTTACTGTTTTATGTGAAGCTGCCATTTGAACTAGTTGCAAAATACCCAAGACAAAATGAACCGTAATCGCTTTCAGCTCAAACGTGCTTTTGACACGTCAAAGAAATTGACCAGAGGTTCAAATTCCCTACAGGCCTTGTGAACTGGAAGAAGAGAGGGCGGAGATGATATCTGAGATTGGGGCAGCACTACACGTCTGCTGGTGGACTCGCACCAAACCGCAATCAGATCCCTCATGTATGCAATTGAAGTTGACGAGCTGCTAACAACTTGTCGTGGAGTGTGAGGCATGAATCCAGTTTTGCAAGAGTCAACACCAGTAGATCTAAAAGACTGAACAGAAATTTCCTGGAAAGCAATTACACTTGGACAAGTATACTGTCTACCTGTTAAAGTGTTTCAACTGCGGGTTCCATGGATATAAAATTATTCAAAACTAAGCAATACATCAATTGCATCAGAATTAACGTAACAGTGGAATGCGATATCAACTTATGAGAGCAACATAGAATAGCAGACAAAGATAGAAAGAGACAATCAATTAAGTATGGTGAATATTTTATTCCGTATGACTGTCTACAAAAAATACGGTTAAGGTTGCGCCTTATCAAGTCTTGCATTTTTCAACAGACCTACAAATTGCTAATGGTTCGCTAACCGTAAATCTCATTGTCTCCAACGATCACTTCTTCCTTCCGAAATGAAGACGAACTGATAAGCCATCAAATTACTTTTGTTGGCAAGTTAACCTGGTTTTTCCAGTTCAGCATTCTGCAATGTTCTCATCTTAGTCTAAAACCTGACCAGCAATGGTTTGCAAGGACATGCGTCAAACCGACAAGTAGTGAAGCATATTTGAATGGTGGATGCTACCAAACCCACAATGCCACCCGCAATCTCAACGTGGAACATGATTCGCACAGATTTGAAGCAGACAAGTAAATGCGAATCGTTAGGTATAGCATGTGAAGCACCGCCAATTACCCATGAATATCTTGCGAACGAATTGGTGTTATTGGGTGTCCCTCCCCAATTTTGAAATCCTGTTCAGTAATCACAAATCTTCCGATAAGTCTTTCAGAGTGAAAGTTTGAAGTTGCCAAGTAAGATCATCCCTCTGCCGGATCATAGAACATGCTGTCTCCCAAATCAGCGCACGATCATGTGATAGGAGCTTCTCCCGATCTTGCGTTTTAGATCATTTTGATCAAACAACGGATTATCATGGTTTCTTGAACCTTCATTGATTAGATTTCATTGTACTTGCTTTTAGGCACCGCTTGTATCACACGAGCGATGAACTCATTCACACAACAATCTTAAACAAGCTTCGTAAAGTGAAGCATGGCATCTCTCCACTTTTCCCGACAGGTGGTAGAGTACAAGCGCAGAAGAAGCAGCTAATGCCTTGTGGCTACAATTTGCCACAATTTTCGAACTCGCAGCCTCTACCTGTCCAATAATGTCATGCAGATTACCAACTCCAATGTTCACGCATGTAATTTTCAACCCAACAATGGTGCTAAGGAAGTTACTCTCTCTGCGCCATCATAGCTCTCCGGGAGCCAACAACATCTGCCAGAAAGCACTGAAGGCTGCGGCCACCAAGCTAGTTGAATCACTTTTACAGTTCTCCCAAAGGTGCTTTAATGAACAACAAGTCCCCAATATGTGGAAGGGTGGCATTAGCACCCCTATTTTTAAAGGCGGTAGCCGTTCAGATCCTGCAATCTATCGCCCAGTGACTCACCTCCCTGTGATGGCGAAGGGGATAGAAGCAGTCGTCGCTGATACTCTAATGGATTACCAGGGAAAATGCAACATCTTGACACTGGAGCAGCATGGCTTCCGTCAACATCGGTCATGCACCACTAACCTACTGATTGTACGAGGCAGTTGGACGGAAGTGGCTGATGATGGCGTCATCTATCTGGACTGCTCCAAAGTTTTCCACCGCCTAAAATCACGGCATCCTACCTTACAGAACTACGGAAACGGAGATCCTGTGTTTGGTTGAATTGGCAACTTTCTTCACCAACGGAAGCGTCAAGTACGCGTTAGGGAATCACTCTCTAACCCAATTGTGGTAGAACGTGGTGTCCCACAAGGCTCAGTGTTGGGACCGCGCTTATTCCTGGTGTTTATTAACGACCTGGAAAGAGTTCTCTCCTCAACTTTCCCTGCTTTTAGCCGAGGACGGCGAGATATGGCGGGCGATTAGTAACAATGGAGAACATGATCTACTCCAATATGAACTAGTTTTCATTTATGAATGGTCAAAGGATAATCTGCTTCAGTTGAACATAACTAAGTGCAAGGTGATCCATCTGCGTCCCCAGCCGATGAGCGTTTGCAAGCCTGGAGACCACGCCTTACAGAAGGCTTCCCAGGGTTTACTGGTACAGGAAGACCTCTGGCGCTCAAAGCAAGCAGAGAAGGAGATGAGAACCGGCAATCAACATTTCGGCCTACTTCGCAGAGCCTTCGGTCGGTTTGAACCCTCAATCTTTCCCCAAATGCTTAACATCTACGTGCGACCGCATCCGGAGTATGCTATACAGGCGTGGCGGCCGTGGCAGCCGTGACAGAAACAGGATCTCGTTGCTCTGATAGTCCTCAATGAAGGGCAACCAAGAACATCAGGGGTCTCTTTCATCTGCCCTATCAGCTCAAACTGAAATCTCTAAGAATTTACAGCAGTGAATATCGGCGTTTACGGAGATCTCATAATGGTTTACCAGATACTGAAGAACCCCAACCATATTTGTCATCCGCTGCAGGAATTGAACCCCAACACTAACCTAAGGGGTCATCCTCTGAAACTGAAAATAAGGTATAACCGGTTTGAATGCCGCAGGAAGTTCTTATCCCTTCACGCGTACCAGGTTTGGAACACCCTCTCTTATTATGTCGTCTTTGCTCCAAATCTGGCGATATTTAAAAAACGAGTCGACGATGCGTTTTCTCATTTGCATTGCATTTTATGACCTGTTAGCCATGAGCTACAAAACGAAATTAAATAGTGTCTTACCAAATTCACAAACAATGGATTTATACTTTTAACACGTGAACATCTCCGCTACTCTCTATAAATGGTAAGTCCATCAATGCACTTTGCACTTTGTCATTCAGTTTAATTTTCGCAATTATTTTCATCTTACGGAACATGTTAAGCATTGCTTTTTACCCGTAATACGCCTCTGTTCCATTCTTCCAATTTCTTCCGATATGTGTGGGTTTGGAGTAACAATACCTAGGTGTAATCACATTTTAACGGACACCCCAAAAGGCACGGACTGCATCCAGACCTCTGCCTATTGTAAACTAGATGTCCTCAATACGGAGGGCGCCGAAATTTCCTTACGCCTTATCTTCACGAAACTGTCATAAGCGCTACCAGTTGTTTTCCTCACTAAGCGATACTGCGGCCTTCAAGATTGTAAATAGTTACAGGTAAGCAATAAAGGTTTTCCGCCATCGATTTCAAGTGTATAAAGTAGGTTTCTCTATAGAACCGGACCAGAAGACCGGTAGGGTATTTTAATAGATATGTTGACTGTCGCCAAATCTCTGGACTCCATCCTAGTAGTCGTATATCAGCCCTTAATCAAGAATTAAAAGACAATGTATACTGGACATCTGATGCGCTACAAGTTACGGGACATAAAGAAGGGGATGTGTATATTTGCGTGCCGACGTGGGTGTGAAGGATCATTTAGAGTAAGACAAGCTTAGTCAAGGAACATTAGGCAAACAAGTGGAACTAGGGTTCTCGGCCTTCTACTGTACAGACGTTGCACTGGATTGAGACAAGTCTGATGATGTCTTGTTCGAGTCTCCAACGGCACCAGATACGGGTCTTCATGAGTGACCCCAGTCTTTAACAACGGTCTCTTGGTATGTCTGACTGCTGACTCGGCTTTTCAGTTTGATTCGCTGTGATACGGGTTGGTTTGTTGATGTGAGAATTCTCGCTATTTGCAAAAACCTGGAAAGCAGTACCTGTAAACTTTGGCATGGACGGAGTCCAGTTTCTACGGTAGTCCTTTATGGCGAACTGACATCTGAGCATATTGATGACTTCTCCCGTGGTGGCAGAGAGGAGTGGATCAGTCGCGAAGAATTAACTGCAGTAGTCCGACTAAGTAAATAACTTTTACACTTGTCACAGAATAAGTTCACCTCTACTTTCTGCCCTGGTTGATCAGGAAGCTCACGCAATATCGTTGATTCCTTGACTAAGCGATCTAATTGAGACCTCAGGCTGAGCAGCTTGACACTTGATCTCGTAGTTGACTCGTCATTCCGGACCAGCACATCAGTTTAAGTGCTCCACTGACAGTGCTCTAAAAACAGTGTCAAGCCAGTCGCCGGCTGGTCGGAAGTTTTTCGTTGCATCTGATTTTCCTAGTTTTCGGATTCAAATTTTTCGCATATCGGCCTGGATAGCCTCATTCAATCGGGCTCGATCACGCCTACACACTGCGCAAACTTTCTCGAGGATACTATAAAAGGATCAACGTCAAACGCCGGTTTTCAATTTTGGCTGTGTTTCAGCGCGGTCGTTCGCCTACGAGTGCACCAATTTTCTCTCTTCATCAAGATTATAGTTGTCGGAAAACTTATTGCTAGGTTTACTTCAAACATAACCCAACCCTGTCGGTAGCTGCATAAGGCAACTAGAAGCAATCATATCTTCGTACACTGCCTAGGTTGACCAAGAGCTCTCATGCTGCATTGCGAATCCCGTTCTATCGAACGCGCGCAAATGTCTGTCTGGTCGGATTGGTGCGTGTGCACTTGTTGGAACTTGCGGCATAACGTGACGCGGCACGCCACAGAACAATGGAACAATGGATTTATGCGGGTATAAAAGCTAAAGCTTGACAAATCCCGTAGGGTGATCAGTGCGAAAATCATAGAAGTGTGAAAAATTCAATGGAAACCAATTCAGTAAAATCGTTTAACAACGAGTCACTACAAGCTTGTGGACTCACCGAGTTTGAAGTGTCAAAATAATAATCCACTATAACTCCGGAGAGGATCATGAGGTATGGAGTATTTGGTTAAAAGAGTCACCGCCCCTTGAAATTCGCATGGGGCAAAGTGTGAGTTTGAAGCGTCAAAATATAAATATAAATCCACTGTTGAAATTTGTGTGGGGAAATTATTTTTAAAGTATGGATTTTGGATCTCTCAAAATTAGATTGTACTATGGGAGATAGTGCAATGAAGTGAGTGCACTATCAACTCGATTTTTGAACTCGATCAGGTTGGGTGCACTGACTACAGATTCTGGGAGAGCATTCCAGGCTTGGCAAACACGCACGGAAAAGAAATTCCGTCGACATTCCAAACGGCTGTACTGCACTGTCAGCTTCAGATGATGGCCTCTCAGATTGTTGTTGTTACTGAACTCCAGCAGATGGCGGCAGGTATGATTGGGGTCTGTCAGAATCTGATAAGCCAAAATCAAATCTCCCCGTAGTCGTCGATATTGACCACTAAATATCCCGAGCAATCTCAGTCTGTCTTCGTAGCGTAATTGGCCTAAACCTTTCACGTTCTTCGTTGCGCGTCGTCGAGGTTTCTCTAAATCAGAGAGGTCTTTCCTCAGCCACGACTGCCAGACTTGTATTGCATACTCCACGTGTGGTCGCATGTATGCACCTAGAAGTTGGTGAAAAACGGATGGATCGAAGCGTCCAAATGTGCGCCGGAGAAGGCCCAAATTTCGAATGCTCGCGTTCGATGCTTTCTTTGCCTGGGCTGAACAACCAAGGTCGGACTGAATCAAGACTCCTAAATCCTTTTCCTCAGCAGTTGTGTGAAGCACATGGTCACCCAGTTTATAGAAAAATGCTGATTGGTGACGTAAGTGTAATACTCTGCACTTTTCTGTGTTGAGTGTGAGGTGGTTCTGAACTGACCACGCATACCCCTTATCCAGATCCTCTTGAAGTATTGCGGAGTCGTCTGGTGTATTGATCGCTCTCCAGACTTTGATGTCGTCGGCATAGAGTAGGACGTTGGAAAGAAGGAGTGCCGCTATGTCGTCAATATACATCAAAAACAATCGTGGCCCCAGTACCGATCCTTGTGGTACACCACATTCGACTTGGATTGGGTGGGACAGGGACCCACGCACTTTTACCTCTAAGCTCCGGTGGAGAAGAAAGCTTGTGATCCATCCTAGGAGCGGATCACCAATGCCGAAGCTCTGAAGTTTGCAGATCAGGATTCCATGGTCTAGTCGATCGAAGGCCTTTGAGAAATCTAGGTAGACCACGTCCACTCCTACACCGCTGTCAATTAATTTGGTCCAACTCGATCTTGCTAGCAGCAGATTTGTGGTGCACGATCGATTCCGTCGAAAACCATGCTGTTCATGTGCAAGGAAGGCAGACTCTTCTAGATAGGCTGTTAATACGTCAGCAACAATAGCTTCCATAACCTTTGACAGGACCGGGAGAAGGGTTACAGGACGGTAGTTGGCTGGATCAGAACGGCTACCGCCCTTGTGAATTGGGGTTATGATCCCACATTTCCACATCTCGGGTACATACATCTGATCGAAGCAACGTTGGAAGAATCGTGCCAGAGGCTCTGCTAAACTTTCTCCCATTACCGCAAGGGACTTTGGGTGAATGTTTTCGATTCCAGGAGAGCTGTGCTTACGCATACACAACAACTTCTTTAATACCATCCCCGCCGTGAAAGTTATGTGCGTAAGTTTTGGTTGTAAAACAGCTGCTGACAAAGGAACAGATGACCAAGGAATGCAATGAAAGTTCGAAGCATATTGCAGAGTTGACTTCAGGGCTGCCAGTGCAGATTGGTCGATTACTGAAGGACAAACTACCCTTGGAGGAATTTGGACAACTGAGCACTCTTACAACTGCTTGGTTTGTATCGATCGTTCCATCTGAAACCGTGGCCTGTTTGTACCCGTGTGATTCTCATGCACTTTAGAGAGATCGTATAAGCCCTAAAACTAGGTCTTTTTAAGCTGGATAAATTTCATGCAACTTTATTTGGTTTGTTTTGCCCACCTGAATAAGCTTCTATTAACTGACCACGTTGCTTACGCTAATTGCGCTTCGGTAACTTTGCTGCGTTTGTAGCATTTTTAAGTAACTTGTGGACATTGCTTACTTATCGCGGATTCGTTGCTAACCAACTTATTTCATATGCTTATTTAGCGAAATCGCCGTATCTCTATGCCTAATTCGATTTATTTTATTCCATCTTCTCGTTTCAAGTGATTAGCTGTTGCTTGATATCCTCGGTGTGGCTGCGCTTGAGGTGTATGTTGCAAGGCGCCTACCTGTCTATTACCCACTACCTCGTCCATACTGGCTCCAGTAGACAGTTGGTGTTTGCTTTAGGGGACGGGATGCACGGTCCTTGTGGCCGTGCTAGGCTCGAAGAGCGGTTCCATGCACTCAGTGTGGAGCGGACTACGGTCCAGCAACCGCCTTGTGTGCGCTTGATTCCCCAAATACAGCGTGGTTGTGTTTGCCTGTGAAGGAGTGTGGGCCAGCTCTGTTGATGAAACATGGCTCTCGTCCACATGCCTCCCGGTCTTATTCCTTCGGGTTTACACTGCATATGGGGTGTGTGGTTGGAGCAGTGGGTGGTACAGCGCAAGCCACCCATGGTTCCTCTGTAGGCGCAGGCGTCCTGTGGCTGGCCATAGTGACAGGCAAATCCGAAACCCGAGGCCGGTTTGCCGATAACCGTTTGATTCGTCTCAATCACTGTAAAAGAAACGGTGAACTTTGTCCCCTATTTCCTTATCCTTGTCCACACAAAATAGTTTTTACAAGCCCTAAAACCGAGTGACCAATCAGTAAAAATGGTCGTTACCGTCAAAACAAGAAACTCAAAGAAGAGACAGGAAGCCACTGAAACGCTGACAAAATATCCTACTTATAACCAGTCCGTCAGCACGAAACAAATTAAAGTCTCATCATCTAAGATGAACATAAAGCCGAAATCGCGAGTAAGAGTAAAAAAGCAATCTGATAATAGTTCTCATAAGGTATCTGATACAGCAAAGCGCAGTTAATGCCGAATCGCCCTCTAAAACGATTCAAGCGATTGCTGCACTTGAACTACACCTGAAGGATTTGAGTAAAATGTTACAATATCTGAACCAAGTCCTAGAGCACTTTAACTCGCTTAAGTATCTTTTTAACACTCCAGATACACCAAAAATGGAACACCTTCGATCCGTTGGGAATTTTATACAACATGTTGCATTTGAGGATCATGAGCGCATTAAACGCTCCAAAAATATTATAGCGTTTGTTACCAGAAAAGTTATCTCTTGAGGCTATCTCCTCTGCAGTGGCAAACGATTGTCATATTGAAAGACTGCAGTTTTCTTGCATGAGGCTGCGAAATAAATCTTCCAAGCTGAAAAATTCATTTGTTGTAGGAGCGTATTATCCCTTAGGAATGATTACCTATTCATGGTACTGAAACTAGATTTAACAGTACTACAAAAGGAGTGCAGAAATGCCTATTTCTGACAAACAGTCTGTGACCAATTTGTTCCGCTACCAACGGAAACTCAGGAACTTCCCCACCAGGTTGACCTAGATGACACTGATCATAAATGAATCAGCTCTAGGGTTGAAATCAAATAGCAACTGTCTTAAAAATATCTCTTCTAACTCCACTCAGTGTCACGTTAGTATAACATTACTGCGCAACTCGTCCCAGAACATACAAGAAATTTCCTTTGCGCAAACGACTATTTCTACTCACTCTTAGTCGTTCACCAATCAGGTGCAAAGACGCTCTGGTACGAAACTGAAAACCACCTCTCCAAAAGGCTGTGAACCTATAAAACTGCGGAACAGCCTTGTTGTAACGAACACTGGTAGTAAAACCTCACATGGCATCTATACGGGTGCTCCTAAGCACAGTAAAAACACAGCTATTTTAAACCTTCCACCAAACGCTGTCACCACTGGAAACCTGCAGACAATCGGCATATCACCAACCATGCAACACTTGAATATGCGACCTGTGCGCTCCATAACCTGTGAGCCTCTTGCTGGTAAATTTCAAGTAACTGAGAGAAATTGGCACAACCAAAATCCTCTCAAACTACCTCAACACGTAAATAATCTTAACGGACAGGTAGGTTATTTGCAACGGCCAACAAACTGTAATCTCCCAGTGCGTCGACATTTTCAGAGTACTTCACCCTTCCGCTCTTTTTTGTGAGTACAGTGGCGTTTAACCCGCCACACCCCCAAATGACTAATTCCGCAAATTATATGTCCTCCGTATCCACCACCCCCACTCCACTCTTTTCAAATACCACCTCATTGGGGTCCTGTACCTGGATTCCTGTAGACAACACAAAAGATAACAAAACACTGCATTTACTTTTAGTTAATTCCCGTTCATTGTTAAATAAAATGCACTTCCTGCGTAATATTCTTCACCTTTCTTCTCTTACTATAGTATTAATAACAGAAACATGGTGTTCAGCGAGGATGCCTGACGCATTATTCGGGATACTTGGTTATAACATCTTTCGTAAAGACCGCCTTTATGGTAGAGGTGGTGGCTGTATAATCTAATTCAAAAACAAATACATGATTCTTCCTCTGAATGAACCACTCCTACGGAAACTTCCTGATTCGGTGTGGATTCCCATTTCTATTAATCCAACAAATCTTTTAGTAGGTTGCATTTACATACCCCCATCATCTGCACTCACCGTAACCGATGACTTGTTGGACACATTTTATATTGCTGACCTCTCATACCTTAATAAAATAATCGCTGGGGATGTTAATATGCCCGAAATCCCATGATCCCTTAACAATAAACCACAAAAACACAATCCTTTTATGTCTACTCTTGGTCGACTGAGATGAGTACAGCACGTTAAAGAACCTACACGGTTTGGTAACACACTTGATCTAATAATTACTATGGGATGTTGGCATGCGTCCACATACATCAGTGACAAGTCGCCGGGTAGTGATCAGAACATCGTTGGTTGTTATTTCCAAATTATTTCTAAACCGATAAATTCAGTGATCAATTACCGCCCATTCTCTTCTGTGGATTGGTCAGTTTTCTCGGATCTTATAAGATCTTCATATTGGGATCCATTCTTATTAGCACAGAATGTACAAATTGCTTGTAATGAGTTCTACCATCGTATTCAGCTTTTTGTTGAAGTTGTGGCTCCAGCACGTAGTAAGAAGTTGTAAAGGACTGCTGCACCTGCAGGAATCTCGAAAAAGTTGGCCACTAAACTTCATAAAATAAAGAAAAAATTTAGGAAAATAAGCGATTTTACTTTGCTGATGCTCCACACTACATTGCTTACAGCGTTATACCAAGATCACCACAAAATGCTATGCTCTGATGAGGTAATGGTACTGAAGGGTGCCAACGTGGTAGGCTGCATTTCAAAACTTTTGGACCGTAGGCAGAATAGAAAATCAAGTTGTATAAACTCTGATGTAACTGCCATAACCTATCGCGCAATCAAATGTTCGATCTTCAATGACTACTTTTTGTCTACTTATGGCACCAATGCGAAAGAACATCCTCAGCTCTTGCTGATACGCAGATGCAGTAATACACTCCAAACTGTTGAATTCACACTTAATGATATATGTCGCCAACTCAGATTAGTTCGACCATCATGCTCACCAGACCCCGACAACATCCCGCCACTTCTAGTCAAGCACAGAGGTCCAGATATCCCCCTGTTTTTGCTTAACGTATTTACACTTTCCATGCTCAATGAAAAGTATCCTATGCACTGGAAACAATAAACTATAATACCACAACACAAAAGCGGCTCTATGAAAGAGGTGAAAAGTTACTGCCCAATCCATCACACATCTATTATCTCCAGAGCCAAGGAGAGATTAGTTAAAGAACGCATAATAGAATAGTTGAGTTCTCCGAGCCTTCTCAGTAAATCACAGCATGGTTTTTTGAAAGGTAGGTCATGCACTACCGGTCAGTTAGAGTACCTTGATTATGTGACTAGAGCAAGAGACGCCGGAAGTGTTATCATCGTAATATTTTTTGACATCCAAAAGGCTCTTGACTGTATCCCACACAATTTACTGTTGCAGAGGCTTACGTAATGGTATCACAAATTCGCTTCTAGATTGGTTGCCTTACTACTTCGAGGGGGGAAAGCAAGTAGTCAACATCGGTAACTATACATCTGAAACCACCACAGTCTCTAGTGGAGTGATTCAACGTAGCGTGCTAGGCCCACATTTATTCTTAAAATATTTCAACAATCTCCTTGATGAAATCTCGTACGAGAAGCCATTCCTTTTCGCTGATGATGTTAGAACTGCGTATTGTTCCGCCCTTGGGCAATGTAGTCCTAATTTAGCCTGTATTCAGTCTGACTTGTTCGCACTGGAGCACTGGAGAAACTCCTGGAAGTTGTACTTCGCCACTGACAAGAGTAATCCATTGTACCACGACTATGGCCCTTCTCTGAACATCATTACATTAAATGATACACATATTACTGTGTGTGGCGCAGTCCGAGACCTTGGTCTAAGATATTCTGCCTCGTTTAATTTTTTAGAGCATGTTCTATTCTTGCAGGCTTCTGCCAGAAAAGTGATCGCCTACATAAGTCAAACTCTTATCTTCAGGGACTCCAGGCTACAAGCCTCCAAAATATGTGGTAGGCCGAAGCTTGAGTACTGTACGATAGTGCATAGTAATCTGGGAAAAGTGGACATCATAGCACTAGAAAACATTCAACGATGATTCACAAAGAGGTGTTTGAACATGCCTAAGATTATAACATTCCATGAGCGTTGCGAGGCTCTAAAACTGAAGCCGCTAGGGCTAGGCAGACTCAAACTTGATCTGACCCTTCTCTACCGCTTATTCTTCGCATTAAGCTTCACTGCTCAGCCACAACTCGAGTTTCAGATTCGTATGCGCTATGAACTAAGAAACAGCAAGCACACACTGCAAATACGAAAGTCTCGCACAAAGCCCTGCTCAAAATTTTTCTCCGTAAAATATGCGTTTATATGGAACAAACTTCCATCGAGTATTAGAAACTGCACTACCTATCCGCAATTCAGACGCTTGATTAATATTCATCTGACTGTTGCAAATATCTGGTCAACACTAAGCCAAACGATGACTCTAGATGATTGGTATGAGAAAGGTCCTGGATACATTTGAAATTCGCCATATCCTCTATTCGTTTCAATATTATAAGGTTAACTGCATATAGTTAAATTCTCGAGTATGTATTTATAAACGTTCTTACTTCTATCACTCTGTCTAACCAATTCTGTTTTCTCCTTTGACGCACTGGTTCCTAGATGCACTATGCCTTCCGAGCTGATGTCTCTGTACCATCGTCGTCACTCGTCAAGATTTCCCATCAAATTGTTATTGGCCTATCGGCAAGCATTTGTATTCATTTTATGTTTTTAATTCCTCATGCTTTATCTTCTTCTTGGTTTCATTGTTGGTCATGACTGGGCTGATCGATTGTGGTGACGGATTACAGCTTCCAAAATAAAAAGTATACCCATGCAACTCATATTGCTACTGTCTCGCTGGCTTAAAACAAAAGTGCCACACTTGTTTGATCCGCATGACGGAATGGGCTGAGGCTTCATCGTCCATAATGTGTGCATAAAACAGCCCTTAAAAACATTTGATATCCAGTCTGATGGCCTATTTGTTATTTTGCCACACCGGCACAGAACCAACTGGAGCATGGAAATGCGGGTGAGACCCATCGTAGAAATACCCTGCGTAAAAGCAAGTTCCCTGGGCACAGTTCCATGGATGGCCGTATTACGTTACTTGAACTTTCCGTGAACTCTACATTTATTATTGTTCCTAATTTCTTAATCTCTCTACTATTTTCAAACTGCCAATCACTTCAAAAACCCATACGTGAACCATTGAACAAATCACGTAAATTTAACTATATTATGCGATCACGTTGTACATGTCGATAAAACCACTCAATTGATCTGTGCTTCGCACTGTCGAGTAGTAAAACGTTTATTTATTTATTCATTTGATGCTGTATTTACCACCGATGGGCGAGTTTTTAGCATGCTTTCTGGATTGGTAGCGGGATCAAAATGCGACTTCCTTTGACAGACATGCACCATGAATTTATGCTGAAAGCTGAAGTAGGGTGTTATTTTCTTTGAAAGTCCGACCCTTGCATCTAGCGATCCCCTCGAAATCACCTCTTGAAACGACGCGCACTTTAAGCCAGCCTCCGTATGGCGCCTTATTACTTTCACGCGACCTTCCGTTACCGCCAGATGTCGTACCGGACTTATTGCGATAGTTTCTTCTAGCTTGTGTTCCATTATCGGAAGCTGATCCCTTTACAGAGCGTCCACGACGGCCAGCTGCGTGCACGGAGTGTGCACAAGATCTGTAAGGTGTTTGTTGGACGGGATATGGATGTGTTAAAGAGAACAAGGGACACTGTGCAACGGTTTATTACTTATTGACAAGAACAGTTTAACGTCACTATACACGGTAGCTCCCTGGAAAAGGTGTAATGCTTGAATGGCTTCATAGCGTAGACAACAAGAGGCGTGCTTCATCTTTGTTTGTGCGCCGAAAACTTGTCAGTCGATACACCACCGGTTGTTCGGTTAAACTCATCAGTACGCAAGGATCTATTTACTTAAATCCCAAAATTTTCCAGCGATTAACCTAATTCTATTCCTCCATGTCTAACAAAGCAAGTGTTGGCACAACTGGTTGCGTTTTAATCGGCGACTGAGCACCGTTCGGTGAAATTCCGTCGGTTTTCTCTGACACCAGTTCTCAGAACTCCGTCCTTCAGGGACAGTGAGTTACTCTACAAAACAATCACAGCGAAAATGACAGCACAACTTGCCTGAAAAGTTTGATCTTTAGAACCGACGCTTTCAGGAATAACGATGATTTGGCATTATGAAGTACTTCCTTTGCATAGGTCAACCCAGTTTCTGAGCAGTCAAGTATTAAACAAACTGCGTACAGGCAGTGATGTGTAGACGTCCAATCATCTGCTCCGTTTGCTTGCGGCAATCTTGCTACTTGTCTGGTCATGTAAATCCGTTTTGTCTCCCTGATTGCATGCTCCTATCACACCAGTCACCCCAGATTCCTCTGTTTCCTTGTGCATACGTCTACCCAGCCTCAAGCCCGAGGTAACTGGGCTACGCGGTAAACAGGTCAGACGACAGGTTCATCTTTCTGATTTTGCGAAAGCTTGCTATTTGTCCTGACACGCTACTTTTTACCATTCAGAGTATCCGTATGTTTCATTCACATAAGTTTTAGAAAACGACGGCAACCACGAAAGTTGGAAAAACCATCGTTGTCCTGCCACATATCTAGATCACGGCCAAACCCTTCTTGATTTTTAGATGCCAGAAGCCTTATTACACAAAACCGCAGCGTTTCTGGCCCTATTTCCCGCGGCCACAGGTCCAGTCATTTTGGATCCAAGAGACCGCAGTTCCCCACGTTGCACATGATAAGGGCAACTAGGCTTTTGATTGCGAAGGCCTGGCCAAGTTTTCCCCAACGACGGCGCCAGGGATTCTTCTTAGCATGGGGTTCGGTTTGGCCTTGGGCTGGGGTGCGGTGCGTGCGGTGAGTGACATTTCCCAAACGCACGACTGTGCCATCAGCGGAAGGAATGTCGGTTTGCTTTTCTTTGGGTTAACCAGCTGTCGTTTGTTATACGACGAGTGCGCCCCGACGGCCTGCCGATGACGCGCGTCGATCCCAGCTAGGCACCGCATCCCACACATGCATGGCCTTACTGCACGCCTCGTAAGTATGATGACCATCAATAATGTTGATCTTGTACGGGTAAACCATCAGACAGAAGAATAAAGACATCCCTAAAAGGGGTGTCATAGCTCCTTCGGGCTTGTTTGAAATTTTAAGAATAGCTTCCCGACTGTGCAATCCTGCATAAACCTACAATTCACGCTTCATCCACGTTGTTATTCATAGTATATACCTCCCATCTTCCTATCTCGATGACATTTTAGTATCCAGTTCATCGGGCGAAGAGCACCCGGACCATCTTCGGTCTCGTTTTCAGCGGTTGACCTATCACAGTGTCATGTTAACCTGACTAATTGTGAACTCCGCAATTCGAGGCTAGAATCTTTTGTCCAATTCCCCATATCTTCTGGTACCGTTCATCCTGATAATATCCTGGCGATATAAGACTTCCCAGCTCAGACTTTATCCAAACACCTCCATCGATTTTCTGGTCTGATCAACTACTATCGACGCATTATGCTTCGCTGTGCTCAGCTTATGCAGTCTTTGACTGACCTCACCAGAAGAAATGAACGCAAGTTCACTTTCCTGGACACGATTTACACATCCTTTAGTGGGTTCAAGGCTGTATCTTTGCGCTCATTCAGAACCACTGATCCCCTATCATAACTGACACTTCAGACGTCGTGGTAGGAGCTGTGCTTCAACATATTGATGGGCAGTTGCAACCAGCGGAATTCCAATAAAACATGTGTGGTAGAGAACTGCTTGTCATCTGCTTAGCCATTTGTCACTTCCGCCACCCATTCGGTCGTGCTTTTACGGTCCATACTAACCACAAGTACCTTAGCTTTGCCTCCAACTCAGCCTCTAACTAATTCTCACCACGAGAACCTTGACACCTAGACTTTGTCACGCACTTCATCACATTCCGCGTGCGTCGACAATCCCGTCGCCTACACTCCGTCACGTAACCACCCACCCTTTCCTCTTCGTTTACGATCGACCTTGCCGCCATTTCGTTGACACATCCCCATGGCTGAGACATTCAACGGACACTGGAGTCCAGTTCAACTCGTGTGCAGCTTATTCCACACCAAAACATGGAACCAGCCTTTGCGACAATTCCACAGGCTATTCCGGACAATTCCTGTCCACCGCTTTCAAACACACTGCCTTCGACGCACTCTATTCATTATCAATTCCTGGTATCCGGGTAGCCTTGAAACTGATCACCTAACGTTCCGTTTGATCAATTGTAAATACAGATGCTCATATCTGGGCTTCCGCTTGCCTTCAACAACAGCGCTCTAAAGTACATTGACACACCCGTAATCTGCTGGGCTCACTCCCGGCCACAGATTCTCGGGGTTGGCAGATATATATACAGATCTGGTTAGTTCTTTGCCCCGGATACACATACATTCGTAAGTGTGTCCACTGCTTCACCAGATGTCCAGAAGACGTCTTTGTACCAGATTGCACAGCTGACTGGTATCCGCGCTTTCTTGGATCATCTGATCACTCACTACGGATGCCCATCTACCATCACAACCGACCGTGGAGCGCACTTTAACTCTTCACAATTCAATGTACTTTGCAACCTTTTAGCCTGCCACCGTATTCATGCGATAGCGTACCAAACAGCAGCCAACCGAATGGTTGCGCTTCCGTAGACAGATTCTAGTCTCGTACTCCGACTCTTCAAAACCAAAGTGGAACAGGAACGTTTACCTTACGCTCTTAGATATTCGCAACGGCATAGAGGATTACTTGCAGTACGCACCATCACAGCTGGTTTAAAACACAACAGAAGTTTGCCGAGGGAATTCATTTCACCTCCCGCACCGTTGTGTACGCTCTTGTCTAAAGCTGCATGCATTCAGCAAGCCCGATTCCTACATGTGAAAATAGTAGGGATATGTAGATGTACATCGGACTAATTAACTCCACCTACTTTTTCATCCGCATTGACGCAGTGCGACGGCATCTCCATCCTCCCTACACAGGCCTTTTAACTTTAGCAATGAAATCCGGAACATTTGCTTAACCGGAATGATCACCGAACGACGGTGTCCATCGACTGCCACACAGTGACTTTCTTTCACTACCCACTTCCAACCCATCCTGATGCTTTTGCACAGGTGCCTGCACCTGCAGTGACTTCCGTAGCACAGGATAACCGAAATTCTTCAGTTGCTTTTAACTATCTACCTACTTAGCCCCAACCTCACGCAACCGACCGACGCGGCAGAAAGGTGAAACGGCAGATCCGTTTTACAGATTTTGTGAAAGTCTATTATTTCCACTTATGCGCGCGCTTTTCTGTTTTGTCACCGCCTGACAAAATTGGTGTATGCGTGGTGGTATGCGTGGCTATTTTACTTCAGTAGTGTACATAACACATTTACGCTTTCAGTACTTTGTTTACATTTGCTTTTATGTTTATTTCTGTCTTCAGATCCTACAGTGGTTTTACTGAGGGTATATCTGGTTTGCTTTCAAATTCTCTGTTAGCCATGTGCTGCCATTTTTTTAGTGTTCTAGCCAAGCTGTTCCCAGTTCATTGCAGCTCTGCACAATATGCCTTGCGTTCGGCAGCGTTCACACTTCTGGATAATCGGTATCCGTATTGGGTCCTACTTGCTTTTGTCGAAAGCGGTACTTGCGCACCACTCTAAAACTGGTGACCCCGGTGGCAATCTCACTCGCAGCCATCTTGAATTAGGCATCGCGGTAAAGGTAAAAGTTGTCAATTTTGTTTGCTTTTTCTGTTTTCGTTATGTAGTATTCTTACATGCTGCATCATCTTGACGTTAAACTTCTCAACCTCGCTTTTAATGTCGTTGCGGTTCCGGCCCCACCGTTTATATGCAGTGACCCCCACTTTTTGTTTGTATTTGTTAGAGTCTGAATCCACACTTCATAAGCTCCTCTTTGCTTCATCAATGTTTAATCGGTTACTCGCTTGCATTCCCAGTAACGCAATTCTGTAACTTAATGACCTTTCGATGCATCCTGTTTCTGAGCAATGCTACGACACTGAACCAAGCGGTCATTAGCAGTCACTCCCTCTGAGCGGATCCGCATACATCAGCTACTCCAAGGTACGCAATTGGGTGACAAGAAGTCCTCCACGCTGTTGAACGAGATGCGCCAGACGCTTAGTGCCTCATCCATGGACGAAGCATTACTGCATGAAATCTGCTTATGGTGGTTACCAGAAAAGGCGCGACGTATACTTGGAGCTATTCAACGCCAATCGCCAGGCGATGCCTTCAGGTCGCCGACGCGGTAGTGGATGCTTTTCGCCGTCAGTCCGTTTGAGCTGCTTCAGGCTGCTCACAAGCAATATGTAGTCACAATATTGTTCCTCTTCCTTCCTGTTCACACCCCACTCTATATGCCCCAGCATCATATGAGATAACGACTGCCTTAGCGGAAGCAGCAGCTATACATCGCGAATTTCGCAACAGGCCTTCTAACAGTAACGTAAGCCGCTCAGGTAGCAATTTATTTAACTGACGCGACGCGCTGGTAGTAAGCACTGCTTCAGGTACCATCGCCGCTTGGTGTGCAAGACACGGTTTTTACCATACGGGCCATTTAAATGTGACAGCCAGAACGTAAGCGCGACTGACATTACCGGCACGTCCGACAGCAGTCGCTTCCTTCATTTTAAGGACTATAAATACGGAATAGCCTTCCTGGTTAATACCGAGTCCGAAGTAAACGTGGTCCTTTCCGCACTGCGTGAGCGACTCAGCGGGCCACTCTTAGTCTTCGTGCCGCCATCGGCACACTCATCACTACTTACGGCTAACGGTCTTTAACCCTTAACGTAGATCACCGTATAATATTTCGCTCACTGTTCATTATTGCAGCCGCCCCGTTTTCCAGCATGAGCATAGACTTCCCTGACAGTTCAGTCTCTTGGTCGATGCAAAATAAATGTGGCTAATCGACTCCGCAAAGAAGCTCGGCATCACTGGCACCATTGCCGGAATCTCAGCTATCACCCCGAGCTACTTTACCCCACAGACCTCACCTGGCTTCCCAGAAGTTTACTCGCTATACCCTAGGCTCGTTTAACCAATGAACGCAGCTCTGCCCATGGCACCTCAAGTCACGTAACATATCTGGACTAACGGCCCACCCATCTCATCACGTCCACGCAGACTTTCGCCGAGACAATTGTAGTTAACTAGAGTGGAGTTTGAGCATGTGCGCGAACTTAGAGTAACCCGTCCATCAGATCGCTCTTGGGCCTCTCAACTCTAGGTCGTTTCAAAGAAATCTGGAAGCTGACGTCCATACGGTGACTAATAGGCACCAAATAAACTTACGGTCCCCGATAGGTACCCCGTCCCACAGATGCGGGACTTCATCGCACGCCTCACAGGTAAGATGGTCTCCATGAAATACATGTCGAGGAAAAAGACATAGCTGAAACAGCTATCACTCCCTTCAGCTTGTTCGAGTTTTAAGAATGCTCTTCGGTTTGTGCAATGCTGCACACACGCTGCAACCCTTCATTTACGACGATACGCATGACCTAGACCTTGCGTACTCATCCTTGATTACATCCCTGTAGCTAGTTCATCCAACGAAGGGTAGTTCGCTCATCTGCTATTACTCTTCCAGCGACTGACCCTCCACGGCGCCATCGCTAACAAGAATAAGTGTGAGCTTAGAAAGCCCATGGTAGAATCCCTAGTCTACCTCGTCCCCTCTTCTGGTATCGAGGTCCTTGCGAACCAGATCTAGGCAATTAAATAAATATAAATAAATAAACGTTTTATTCCTCGACATTGCGTGGCACAGACAAATTGAGAGGTCTTTTCAACATGCACAACGTGATCGCATAATATAGCTAATTTTACGTGTTTTGTTCAATGGTTCACGCATGGGTTTTTGAAGTGATTAGCAGTTTGAAAATAGTAGAGAGATTAAGAAATTAGGAACAATAATAAATGTAGAGTTCACGGAAAGTTCAAGTAACGTAATACGGTCATCCATGAAACTGTCCACTTGGGACTTGCTTCCACGCAGGGTATTTCTACGATGGGTCTCACCCGCATTTCCATGCTCCAGTTGGTTCTGTGCCGGTGTGGCAAAATAACAAATAGGCCATCAGACTGGATATCAAATGTTTTTAAGGGCTGTTTTATGCACACATTATGGACGATGAAGCCTCAGCCCATTCCGTCATGCGGATCAAACAAGTGTGGCACTTTTGTTTTAAAAGCACAAGTAGAAGACGAAGTTCGGCAGATGCATGCATTTCGTATCGTCTCATCAGTGCCGATAACGATAAGCGGTAAATTTGTACAACAGTTTGTGGGTATAGACATCCATATAAACAAACGCGAGAAAAAGGTGTCTTTCGTCTACAACCAGGGTAGCCTGAGGCTGATCGATAATTGTTTTTGAACACAAAGCACTGGCCTAATCCGACTAATGGCAATCGCCTCGGCAAACCGGAGGAGCCGGGAATTAGTATGGCGAAGCAGGATTGTGAACGCCTTGTTGACCTCAATTCGATGACCTGTTGTTAATAAGTGCCTGCCGATCGAAGATGCTGGCGGCCTGCGTACACACGTAGTCTGATTTGGGCTTGCTTGCTGACTAAGCCCGCATTGAACCCATTTTGGTACGTGCTCCTTTATTCGGGAACTCAGTGTTCTATTGGTTCTGCCTATGTAACTATCCCCGCAGTTACATACGAATTGATATACACAATGGGAGTTGGCGCCAATAGGCTGAGTTTCCTTCAGTGGAGGCAACGGTAGCTTATGGGTTCGGTCAAGGATTACAACGTCGGCAGCACAGAAGCAATGTCACCCTTAAAGGGCAGCTCTAAGAGCTGCCCTTTAAGGGTGACATTGCTTCTTTGAGGACTAGAAGACGTCTGATTTCCGCCACACAGAGCACTTTCTGTGCTGCCGACGTTGTAATCCTTGACCGAACCCATAAGCTACCGTTGCCTCCACTGAAGGAAACTCAGCCTATTGGCGCCAACTCCCATTGTGTATATCAATTCGTATGTAACTGCGGGGATAGTTACATAGGCAGAACCAATAGAACACTGAGTTCCCGAATAAAGGAGCACGTACCAAAATGGGTTCAATGCGGGCTTAGTCAGCAAGCAAGCCCAAATCAGACTACGTGTGTACGCAGGCCGCCAGCATCTTCGATCGGCAGGCACTTATTAACAACAGGTCATCGAATTGAGGTCAACAAGGCGTTCACAATCCTGCTTCGCCATACTAATTCCCGGCTCCTCCGGTTTGCCGAGGCGATTGCCATTAGTCGGATTAGGCCAGTGCTTTGTGTTCAAAAACAATTATCGATCAGCCTCAGGCTACCCTGGTTGTAGACGAAAGACACCTTTTTCTCGCGTTTGTTTATATGGATGTCTATACCCACAAACTGTTGTACAAATTTACCGCTTATCGTTATCGGCACTGATGAGACGATACGAAATGCATGCATCTGCCGAACTTCGTCTTCTACTTGTGCTTTTCAAGTTACTAAAGGGAACTAACTGTTTTAAATTCAGCCAGTGAGTCAGTAGCAATATGATTTGCATGGGTATACTTTTTATTTTTGAAGCTGTAATCCGTCACCACAAGAGATCAGCCCAGTCATGACCAACAATGAGACAAAGAAGAAGATAAAGTATGTGGAATTATTAAACATAATGATGAATACAAACGCTTGCCGACAGGCCAATCAAAATTTGATGGAAAATCTTGGCGAGTGACGACGATGGTACAGAGACATCAGTTTGGAAGGCGTAGTGCATCTACGAACCAGTGCGTCAAAAAAGAAAATAGAATTGGTTAGACGGATTGATAGGAGTAAGATCGTTTACAAATACATACACAAGGATTCAACTATATGTAGCTAACCTTATAATATTGAAACGAATAGAGGATAGGGCGACTTCCATATATATCCAGGACCTTTCTCATACAAATCATCTAATCACCGTTTGTCTTACTGCTGACCAGATATTTGCAACAGTCAGGTGAATATTAATCATGCGTCTGAGTTGTGGATAGGTAGTGCAGTTTCTAATACTCGATGGAAGTTTGTTCCATATTAACGCATATTTTACGGAGAAAAAATTTGAGCAGGGCTTTGTGCGAGACTTTCGTATTTGCAGTGTGTGCTTGCTGTTTCTTAGTTCATAGCGCATACGAATCTGAAACTCGAGTTGTGGCTGAGCAGTGAAGCTTAATGCGAAGAATAAGCGGTAGAGAAGGGTCAGATCAAGTTTGAGTCTGCCTAGCCCTAGCGGCTTCAGTTTTAGAGCCTCGCAACGCTCATAGAATGTTATAATCTTAGGCATGTTCAAACACCTCTTTGTGAATCATCGTTGAATGTTTTCTAGTGCTATGATGTCCACTTTTCCCAGATTACTATGCACTATCGTACAGTACTCAAGCTTCGGCCTACCACATATTTCGGAGGCTTGTAGCCTGGAGTCCCTGAAGATAAGAGTTTGACTTATGTAGGCGATCACTTTTCTGGCAGAAGCCTGCAAGAATAGAACATGCTCTAAAAAATTAAACGAGGCAGAATATCTTAGACCAAGGTCTCGGACTGCGCCACACACAGTAATATGTGTATCATTTAATGTAATGATGTTCAGAGAGGGGCCACAGCCGTGGAACAATAGATTACTCATGTCAGTGGCAAAGAGCAACTTCCAAGCACCGACTTTCTTTAAGTACCTCCGCCGATTTTGTGGTTTCGTCAACTACTATATACGCTTGATTCCTCGCTGTGCGCAACTTATGCAGTTGGTGACAGACCTCAGATTATACTAGTGTAACTTTGCCTTTCCCGATATAGCACACACTGCTTTCACCAAGCTTAATATACCACCTACAACATTGTTCTCCTCGTTCACTTCTAACCGTCTGCTCCTGTTTCTCTTACAACTAACGCTTTAGAAATTGCGGGAGAAGCTGTGCTCCAACAATCGTTGGCCGGCAGTAGTGAACTCCCTGTTTCTTCTCCAAACGCCTGAAACTAACGGAGTTCTACTACCGCATGTTTGCTAGAGAACTGTGTGCCATCTACTTAGCTATCCGCCACTTTCAACACATATTAGAAGGGTGGATTTTCTCAGTTTCACTTAAAGCCAACCCCTTGTCTTCGCCTTCATCCAATCTTTTGATGAGTATTCACCACAGAAAAATAGACGTTTGGACTTTGTCAAGCAGTTAACCGTTGACATACTTCATGTCTCAGATCTCACCAACCTTGTCACTGACGCTCTCTCCCTCGCGTCAGCTTCACTCTTCACTCTTTGGCGACTGACGACCTCGCCAACATGGCACCGCCTCATGCCCATAGCGAAGACCTCGTATGCACCCTACAGTCCACTTCACTGCATTTGCAAACGCTTCCTCGCCAAACCACGGACGGTAGAATCCTTTGTGACATTTCCACAGGTTGTCCTAGACCTCTCGTGCTCGCCGCGAACAAATGCAACTTCACTCAGCCTCTCATCCCGATATTCATGCCTGTTTGCTCTGATCACTAAGCGTTTCCCTTGACTGAACATAAACAAAGATATTCCAAGCTGTGCCCGTGTTTAACTTCCTTGACAAGACTCTAAGGTAGGTCGACATACCCGTTGTCCCCTCGGCTTTTTCCCTACACCGGACTCGCGGTTCTCACACCTGTAATTAGGCCTGGTAAGGTTCTTACCTACTTCCTGCGGATTCATATACATACTGATGTGTCGACCGCCTATTTAGATGGTCAGAAGGCATCCATGCACCAGACTGCATGGCCGTTGGGTATCGCAATACTCATGCCCATCCACCCTCGCAACCGACCGTCAAGCAACTTTTAAATCATCACAATCCAATACACTGAAAGTTTAGACTTTCGCCGTATTCACACGACGGCATATTACCATAGCAGGTAACGGCGTAGTCCAACGCTCTCATTTACAGCTTAAGTTAGCTCTTTATGCTACATTCGGCACTGAGCGGAACGAACATATTTTGCTACTACTTCTGGGTATTAGCAGCAGCACCCAGGCTGACCTACAATGCCCACCAGTAGATCAGAGGATGGCCTCGTTTTGTTTGCCAGATGTAGGATGGCGCAAGGCTCGAAAGGCTAAAATTAACTTGGCAGCGGGAAACAAAGTCACTTAAGACCATACTTGGTGCCGTCGGTATGACTCACCTTCTGCTTGTCTGGAGACTTTAGACGACATGGCTCGCAGTCGACACCATGGCGTGTCTGCTGTTGTTCCTAGTCAGACTGCCTGTTTACCGTGTGTTTGGTGCTGAGTTATCGGGGTGCTAATGGATGGTTACGACGCAGGGCATTGAAAGTCGCAATGCAGTTGACTTGTCGACGCCGCCTTATCTTTGCATGATAGCCAGCTGCTTGTGATGGTACGTTTTCGACAGCGTGTAAGCGCCAGGTTCCCCCACTCTTCGTCTTTGATGCGGTTATTGGTCGTTCCAAGGCCAGCCACTGCTATTCATCCGGAAATGTCTGCTGCTTCGGAGGGCGTGTGTCTATGTACGTGTTTTTGTGACAACCAATCAATGTCTGCCATGGATTCGCTTCCAACCGACCCTCCTTGTCGTGCTTGTGTGACTATCGTGACTGACAGGTTTTACGTGCTGACATGTGTACCGTTTCATACTTGCTACTAAGTTTTCCTTCTACCATACGGCTGTTCTGATTTCGGTGGGTGTAACATATTGGCGACCGATCGACCCATTGCTTATGCCTCAAGAACACTGACAGTAGCAGAATGTAATTACTCGCAGCTAGATCGACAGGCTGCAACTATGATCTTCAGTACTACCCGATTTCACCAATATTTACTTGGCCGACTCTACATGCTCTATCCGGATCATAACGCTCTTGGTTCCCTACTTGGTCAAGAGAAGGGGATTCAGCTAATGACTTCACCCAGAATGATTCGTTGGTCTCTCATTCTATATGCATATAGATACAAAATCCAGTACGTTCCTGGCCGGCTAAATACCTCAGCTGCTGTTTTTAGTCGACTACTTTTACCAGAGGTACCTTCGGAGGAATTTACTCCACAAAAGCTTGTAGACTTGGTTCAGCATTTCATTAATACCCCGGTAACGTCAAAGGACATCCTCCAGAAGACTGATAGAGGTGCAGTTTTACCGCTGGTGAAATGCTACGTTTAAGTCGGATGGGAAAATAACACAACCAAGGAACTTGTGCCTTTCCGTAATAGGATGTCTGTGTTCAGCCTTCAGAACGGATGTTTACGGCGGGGCGCACGAGTTATAGTCTTCAAAAGATTCCGATCACGTATCCTCGATGAACTACATGATGCGCATCCAGGAGCTGCCAAAATTAAGTCACTAGCTCGTTTTTTTATGTCGTGGCCCGAATTGGACGACGACATTGCAGCGAAGGTTGGAAGTCACAATTCTGTCCCTGCTGCACAGTCAAAATTTTCCTTCGCCTGTGGTTGCCTTTCAGTAACTTGTGACTCAATGGTTCCATGCGGCAAATCTAAACGTGTACGCAAGCGTCGACCGAACATAAACTCTGTCGGTACGCTAACAGAGAACGATCCAAAAGTGCACGAAGTGTAACATTTGGTTGTGTTAGCCGTTTTCCCAATGTCTGTACAGCCCTCTCTGCTAACCCGTTGAAGGATGGATGATAAGTTCCAGTACTTACGTGTCTAGCGCCGTTCGAGCGAAGAAAGCTAAAAAATCGCCACTAGAAAATGTTGGCCCATTGTCAGACACTAGTGTTTCGGGGAAATCAAACGTCACGAATGTTGTGAGAAGTTTAGTTATGGTGCTAGCTGAAGCTGCTGGGGCCAGAATGTGAACTTCCGTCCATTTAGAATGGACGGCAATGGTCACTAAAATAAGCTGACCCTCGAATTAACCCGGACCGAAAATATTCTACGTGGATGGGTCTCCAGGGTGTTTTTGGCCACTTCCAATGCTGCCCTGCCGCATGAAACTTCCTCACAGGGCAAACCCTGTTATTTTAGTGACCATTGCCGTCCATTCTAAATGGACGGAAGTTCACATTCTGGCCCCAGCAGCTTCAGCTAGCACCATAACTAAACTTCTCACAACATTCGTGACGTTTGATTTCCCCGAAACACTAGTGTCTGACAATGGGCCAACATTTTCTAGTGCCGATTTTTTAGCTTTCTTCGCTCGAACGGTGCTAGACACGTAAGTACTGGAACTTATCATCCATCCTTCAACGGGTTAGCAGAGAGGGCTGTACAGACATTGGGAAAACTGCTAACACAACCAAATGTTACACTTCGTGCACTTTTGGATCGTTCTCTGTTAGCGTACCGACAGAGTGTATGTTCGGTCGACGCTTGCGTACACGTTTAGATTTGCCGCATGGAACCATTGAGTCACAAGTTACTGAAAGGCAACCACAGGCGAAGGAAAATTTTGATTGTGCAGCAGGGACAGAATTGTGACGCAGTCACCCAATTAACGTTCGTTTATCTACAGACTCTGGATGGGAGCCGGCCGTTGTAAAAACCACCAACGGAGAGATCGCAGAAGCCGAAACTGTGGATGGCCGGATCGTGTAGCATCATTCGGACCATGTAAGGCCAAGACTATTGAACCGAAAAACAAGTGCTGAACCAGATCTGTCATTCCAATCGCTGACCCATATGGAGATGACTGACGCACACTCAGTAACTGTACCTTTGTCAGGTCGTTCTAATCCTTAACGGCAACCAGTCGAGCGCTTCCAGGCCGGTTAGCCCGAACTAAAGGGGGGAGCAATGATGCGGTCATTGGTCGTTCCAAGTCCATCCACTGCTATTCAGCCGGAAAGCCTGCTGCTTCGGAGCGCGTGTACCTGTGGTTGTGTGATAACCAGTCAGTGCCCGCCAGCGATTCGCTTCGAACTGGCACCCGTCTTCGCGAGCATGTGACTATCGTGGCAGACAGTTTTACTGCTGACGTGTGCTGAGTTGAGTGTACCGTTTTACGCTTACTACTAAAGTTTTCCTACTACCATACTGCTGTTCTGATTTTGCTTGTATGTGACACTCTTATTGTTCTTCGTTCCCTTGGTCAGCATGGTTTGTACGACAGCGAAGCATCAGTACAAATGGCTGATGTATTGCAGTTGATGATGACGATGATGAAACCTATTAATTTTGAAGGCTATCGGGAACATCGGAAGTTAGCTTGCCTTCCGCAACCCTAGTACCGGTACACTTAAGGGAATGGTGAATACTGATATATGACGATCCTCATCGATGACCAATGCGAACTTTACGGCGTACGTGGACACGACTGTAGTTCACATGTAAGTGGGATACCCCAGGAGATATCCAGCAATTCACACGGTTTTCTCACGGATAGTGAAAAATCGCCTGTCGTCCCATGATGAAGAGCACTGCTGGTTTCCGTGAATCCGTCGGACATCACCCATAGCACCAGCAAAAACGGTGATGAATGCATGGCGCATTACTTTGTATGCATAAACAAAGTTCGTCCATTACAAAAGGATTACAAAAGTTAACAACTATTTAAAAAAGATGATGACTTTTATTGGTTAGCAAACCCACTGATCGTAATTTCATTAACAAATATTTATTTCTTTACGTACTTTTTTCACTGCACATTATAGAACAATTGTCAAATACCCTGCGTCGCCGCAGATTCGAATAACGACGCTACACGGAATGACAAGATGCCCTTTAACTGCGAATTTCTGGAAAACAAGAAGCAAGGTACGAAACAGTTATTGCAAGAAGTTTAAAGATAAGCTAATAAAAAGTACATAAAAATTAACGTTATAAATTAAACTTAACTGAAGTGAATAACTTCGTACCATCGGCCAATCATCCATGGGGAACAGCATGATGGATCCGTTCCGCCGATAGCTGCATTCAGCGCAGCGAATTCATTGCACATGGATAAAGCGCTGTCTATTATGCTCCTAGGCATCCGAACAACCCTAGACGCTGAGTTACTTGCCTCCAGCGCGGAACTAGTATATGGGCAACACTTACCTCTGCTAGTGACTACTTTTTCTAAGATTCCAGAATCCCCGTTGTAAATCAAGTTGCTGCCATCCACTAACAACCACCATGCATCACAAATAGCTTCCCGGCGTCAGAGGACAACCACTTGTCTTTTGTCTGTCAAGACACACAGCACTGTCCGTTCATCTTCCTCCATGTCGATGGTCTTTTATGACCACTAGAGCGACTCTACAAAGGTCCTTAAAAGTCCTTCAACATTGTTCTCGTGTCTATTTTCACTGACCACCACGGCAAATCTAAGGCCTGCACCTTTCAACTTCACAATTTTGCCCACATGGGAGTTGTTCTTGACGAAGACTATTGTCCATCTTCTGGCGAAGCAACTTGTCTATGAAGACCCATCTAGTTCCAACATCTCTGTCCTCAAGAAGTACTCTCCATCTAAGTCTGCCACCTGGGCTCCGCCGCGTTCCATCGAGCCAGTCATTTGGCTAGACCGTTCCTCCAACTCTGCTATCCGACAGAACGCCTAATTCCACAACCCATTTATCGAAACAGTAGAAGTTGATCAGGTTCTGTAGGCGAGTTCAGTTACCAGCGCGATTAGGTTGATTTTCCTTCTCCTTTGCCTTGCACCTTTCCTTTAACGGTTATCTTTCCCTTCTGGGTAATTCCGTATGAATACAGAGAAAACGCTAAAGACATTGCTAACGCCGAAAAACCGACAAATTTTTTGGAGAAAAGGCCTAGAAACGTTTTGAAATTCCAATCCTTGAAGACAATGTGTTAAATATGCATAGAAAATTGGCTTTTGTGTGGCGCCTCTCGTCATCCGGTGAGCGCCGTTTCCGTTGTTACCATCGCCCACATTGTTTCCGCGTACGTTTCCGTTTACTTTCCATACTAGAGCAGGATGGATGAGGATTCCGAAACAAATATTCGACACTTAGGCACATTTCTCACCGTTCTGTTGTTAGCAATAGTAGAGAGGACACAGGTGGGAGCTTGCCAAGTTCCGATCGCGCTGGTGCTCCCTCCAGCAGCCAGCTGGTAGGCAGAAGTCTGGCTGACGACGGATAGTCCTCACGTAGCTTGAAGGTACAATCCGCTTTCCCTTATTATAGAGTGGCTGTGCAGTGACGCGGAAAGTCAATCTTTTGTCTGTGTAAATTATTCTAAAATATTGTAAAATTATAGTTTTGTTTGTTAATAGAAAGTAATTGGTTTACTTGTTTGAATATTGTTCACATTTGTTTGAGTCATACATACGCATCATTCGCTGCCGCTCGGACGTGACTGACCATTTTCGCATTCAGTACTCGACCACCTCTTCACTAGCTAGTTCTCTTCTGGTGCCTCATTTCTGGACTTAACCAATGAAGCGATTTTCAATAGACTTTCTCAAGGTTTCTGTCCTATCTTCTCGTGCTCACTATGGTCAGGCACTTCTCTGCAAACTTGATATATGTCGCACAAGTAACGCACAATATTAGTATGCACTTGGCATAGAGACTCGTGCTTGGAATATGAGGGTCAGGTCAGTGGCACTGTACGTGCCAATGAAATAGGGCCCAGGTGCGCATTAGCACGCAACAGGCACGGAAACTCGAGGTTCAGATATATAGGGGTGGTCAGTGACGCTTTCAGTGCCAAGGTAATAGGGAAATGGGGCGCACTTTTATGCACCGGCCAAAGAGGCTCGTTGTTGAATGATAGAGGCTAAGCCAGGGGCTTTTAAGTGGGAAGTGCAATATCACGTTTATTTATATGACGCGTCGCGCATGTAGTGACAGCTGATATGGTAATTTATGTCCAGTGGTACAGATGACTGGTTGGTGTTTTGTGATTCCGTGCTGCAACTCCATGCCTGCAGACAACTTTGCAGTTCGGCATTGCAGGTTGCTGATTAATATGTGAATACTTGGCATCAAATCAGGTGCAAAGCCATAACAATACAGTCAAAAACTTCTTAGAGCTTCCCAACTTATTCCCACACAAAATTAGGTATTGTACCGCTTTTCGTTATTCCCATTTACCACTGCATTGTGACAGCAATATATTAGCAACTATTAGCTCTACAATGATTTCTTCTAATAACAATGTGTCGGAAATTGGTACTTTATATGAACTTGCCAAGCATAATCAGCGGCCGCTATATTTGCTAACGCGGAAACAGACGCCTTGTTACTCACCACAAAATACTTCTTTCATCCAGCACTAATGAATTTCACAAGCTTATTCAGAAATAAAAAAGTAAAGCTTGTTTTCGAACAATCTGGTTGCTGGAATCCAACATGCCAAATAAATTCCCAAGACAGCAAATTAATTAACGGGAGATATTTGTCAGATTAAATATTTTAAAAGGCGTTGCGTGTGGGGGGTGGACATAGTCAGGATTGATATTTTATTGTTTCAAAGGACTCCCTAAGTAAAGGTATAAATTCATCACATCTGATTCACTAAGTGTGCAGACATTTTGTGATGCAGTAATGGAGGCGATTTTAGCTCATTGAAACACCGTTATTAGGACAAAACAAACAAGAAAGAAATCCGAAGAAAGTAGAAGCCACGATTACAATTCACGCACAATAATATGCCTCGACGGGGAGTCGAACCCCGGTCCACGAATTTCCGGTCCGCTGCTCTACCACCTGAGCTACCGAGGGCTGACGATTAGGCGCGCAAATTTTAAAACATGTCTTCTGCTTGGTGCGCGACGTGTTGCCAATAAACTCACAGTACCTGACCTGATGTTGCAGATTGGCTCACTCACCCGTCACTTCCCAATAGACCGAAGTTCCTGTCCTTCAGACGTCCAATGGGCGATGGTAGATTAATGGTGGATGTTTGTGAGTAGTGTAAAGTTCGAGGAAATTCGTGGACCGGGGTTCGACTCCCCGTCAAGGCATATTATTGTGCGTGAATTTTAATCATGGCTTCTACTTTCTTCGAACTTTACACTACTCACAAACATCCACCATTAATCTACCATCGCCCATTGGACGTCTGAAGGACAGGAACTTCGGTCTATTGGGAAGTGACGGGTGAGTGAGCCAATCTGCAACATCAGGACAGGTACTGTGAGCTTATTGGCAACACGTCGCGCACCAAGCAGAAGACATGCGTTAAAATTTGCGCACCTAATCTTCAGCCCTCGGTAGCTCAGGTGGTAGAGCAGCGGACCGGAAATTCGTGGACCGGGGTTCGACTCCCCGTCGAGGCATATTATTGTGCGTGAATTGTAATCATGGCTTCTACTTTCTTCGAACTTTACACTACTCACAAACGTCCACCATTAAGAAAGAAATCACTAGCCAAAGTCCTTTGCACTATTACAGGCAAGCCGCAATCCTCGGCATTCTTAGAATACCCTGTTTGGACTGGGACAATTGGGTGGCCAACTACACAGAGATTGTTGGGTGGAACCTGGGATACTTGTCGGTAATCAATGACACGTAAGAGACATGTCAAATACGGGACAGTATAGAAGTTAGACGCGACTGAACTCAACGTATATTGTGTAGGCTACAAAACTAGTAAGCCAAGCAACCAGAGCGAGAAACGGTGCAGCAAGGTACTCACCAAAACGATTTGCGAAAACGGATGTGCCGTCAGTAAAGCAAGTGGACGTTTTGGAGGCTAAAACAACCGTAAAATTTTATGTTACAAAATACTGAAACGGCGTGTTTCCCTGTACGCTACAAGACAGCGGCAGCAACCGGAAGCACAGTCGGAAATAGGTACCTGGATACAGTAAAAAGAAATGCCGCAATAAAGTGGCATACAACCATTTCGCTACAACAAGTTTAACAGAACAAGAACAACGAACATTTTGCGGAATATTCAGAATCCAGTATATTTTATGTACTCTCTTCAGCCGCTTACATACAAAGAGTGAAAATTTCAAACGATTGGGATTAATAGTTCAATACCAGAAATCGATGGTTAGTTGCGTGGGCTAGCCTGTCCTGCCTAACCAAGACAAAGCAAGATTGACCACAAACTCAAGTTGTTTACATGGGTTAGGTTTTAAACGCCGGATGGCGGAAGCCTCATCAAAACGCAACAACTTGGTGCTGCTTTGTCGATTAATGACCTTGAATGCTTCGTAGAGAGTTTAACACATAGAGTAGTCGAATAAGAGCCGGGCAACGGAGCTGGCAAGTAAGGTTGCGCCACAGAGAGCAAGATTCCGCGGGACGTGTTTTGAAATCCGAGTGGACTACCTCTCCGTCCGGCCAAGGTACATGCTACCGTAAGTACAGTTAAACTGGTAAACACATGAGGCGTTGACAGTAGAGTGAGGCTTGTCCAAACTGGATTCATGTAGGAGCTTTTGGGTTCTGTGGACCAACACAAGCTCAGCTGTATAGTAACATCTCTTTATGGCATGACGTAAGCGACAGAGAAACGTCTGTCATTTTCTTCCCCATTCGCAAGGCAGTGCAATGCATACCTTTTTCTTTGAAGCTGCAGTTCGCTCTCTGTGCGGCCTGGTTTTCTCCAAAAACCTTGCAATGAATCTGGCAGGGTGCCCATTTTCACGTAGGGTGGATGCGATACCCTGTAGTTCTTTTTCTATCGTTTTCTCTGAACAGATATGGCGGGCTCCCACAAAAGATGTACTAACCAGGGTGCCCATGTAGTTTACAAAGTCAGTAGTTGTCGAAGTTTAGATACTGCCTCGTCCAGTTCGGTTTGTGATAAATTGATCTCAGAAGCGACCCATTTGATCTTTTTTCCAAGCTACATCCAGGAAGTAGTATTTTCCTGAGGTCTCGCCTTCCATGGTAAACTCGATCTTTGGATGATATTCTTTAAACATTTGGAACATGCGTTCCCATTCCTGGCCTTCGTCAACCACCACAAAGGTGTCATCACTATATCGAGCGTACGATTGAGCTTCCTTAGTGAGGCAAGACAGTCTAGCAAACGCAACTAACCATCGATTTCTGGTATTGACCTATTACTCCCAATCGTCTGACATTTTCACCTATTGTATGTAAGCGGCTGAGACACATACATGGAATATACTGAATTCAGAATATTCCGCAGAAATCTTCGTTGTTCTTGCTCTGTTAAAGTGCTGCTATTTGATAAAGTAGAACCTGGATGAAGGCGGCTAGTAATTCGTCCCGGATGTTGTGGTTTATCCGCCGTTCTTTCGGAACCCTAACCGCTAATATGTTTGTGAAGCACTTCTCAGGGTTCGTACGCCCCCACCTGGAATATTGCATCAAGGCATGTCCACCATGCCTTGTTCGGGACAAAATGGTGCTAGAAAGGGTGTTGCGTGTCGATAATAGGTTGGTCAACGGGTTACGAGGACAAACGTACCCCGAAACGCCTACTTAGTTTGGGGATGCATTCAATGCACTATCGAAGGATTAGAGGGGACTTAATCCTAACTTACCGTATTTTGACTGGGAACGTTGGCCCTGATTTGTCCTTGCCATTTAGTCCTGTTAGATTATTTGGTCTCCGCGGTCATTGTATGAAGCTGGACAAAACGCGATTCGAGCGAGTTAGATCGGAGACACTATTTTCGCGTCAACTCATCGAGCGGTGGAACACATTTTCAGAAAATGTAGTCATGGTAGCTACGGTTAAGGGGTTTGAGCGTCAACTAGATGCTCTTGGTTGACAACACGAAACCTTTCCTTCTTCTTGAATAATTCCCCTCTTCATACTTCAATCCTATTTTCTATACTTTCCTTCACTTTGGTATTATCCTCTTCTTTTAACTGATTTCCCTTAGTCTTTAACTTCGAGTTTTGTCCCCTCTTACTTCCTTCACTCAACTGGGACAGTTAATGCGAGGAACGTGGGCATTAATTTGGTGGACCAGGGTGTTTTCTCGGGTGTTTACGTCTTGGAGACATCAAGAAGTCGGAGCACCCTTAACAAGTCCTAGATCAAGGACCCACTAAAGAAGGCGCACTTACGGGATTTATCCCATCTTTTCAGTGATATCTGGATTAGTTTACAAGAAGATAGGGTTGTTATGTAGCTCTTGATGCACATTTCTTTAAAATGGTGGAATATGTGGATAAGCAGCGATTAATATGTATAACGGGACTTCAATAAAAAGGCAAGGTTTCGCCATGAGCTATAGCGAAAACCGGTGAATGATCCGTATTTCGGAGAGCAACTTATCCTAGTTAAATAAATAAATAAATAGTTTTATTCTCGGTGAAACGAGACACACTAATACAAGCATGATCGAATGATTGTCAGAGCCACAGGAGAAAACTGAGCGTATATACACCATACGACATAGGCAAGTGTTCGCAAAATACAGGATTGGATAAATGGTACGTAGTTGACATATAGGAAAGTCGCAAAGATAATGGGCATGCTCATTGGAGTCGGGTAGATGTGTGGCGCGGAAGCAATGTAAAGTCTATAAGGGTTTCCGTTACAGAAATGCTGGGTGGGATTTTGAATAGTTCAGGAGATTGGTCTCTATTATTCCGTATGCGTATGAACCCGATAGAATGATTGATAAACACTGTTGAATGAGTGGTTCATATGCCGTTGTGTTGACAGATTTCAGTTATCGCGATCTCGTCAGTGTTTAGCAGTGGGCAGTGACTTTATTTTGGTTGCGAGTCACATCCGCCACGTCACAGTTTTGTTAGTAGGACATGTGTGGATTTTTATAAGGAGAACGCTTGCCACGCGAAAACCCGTCACATCATGAAACACTGCCGTTAAGCATAAGTTGAATAGCAGTGCACTATTGGCAACGCCACGTTACGATCGCTCGTCCGCACGGCTAATCACAGCCATGGTGCACACGTTTATTTATCGGCTGAGCGAAAGATCCAGTCAGGAAACTTCATTAACGGTTGGAACCGGCGGTAGTGAACGGTGTAGTGTACCGGAAAACACGCCGTTTCAGTATTTTGTAACATTGGATTTTACGGTTGTTTTAACCTACAAAACGTCCACTTGCTTTACTGACGGCACATCCGTTTTCGCAAATCGTTTTGGTGAGTACCTTGCTGCATCGTTTCTCGCTCTGGTTGATTTGCTTCCTACTTTTGTAGCCTGCACAATATACGTTGGGTTCAGTCGCCTCCAACTTCTATACTGTCCCGTATTTGACATGTCTCTTACGTGTCATTGATTACCGACAAGTATCCCAGGCTCCACCCAACAATTGGTGACCCCGGTCAAAAACACGCCGTCCACCATTTTGTATTTTTCTTTTGGTGGGCTGGTTCCAGTGCCTGATTCATCACTCGCTATCCATTTGTTTTCCCACCTGCTGCATTTACTTTTTCATTTCTCACGATGAATAGTCCTAATAATGGACCATCTACGTACGTGGTTAGTGCAGTAGGGCTAGCCACCCCACCTTTTTGGGAACATGACCCGTTGTTATAGTTTGTGCACGTAGAATCCACGTTTTACAATTGTACAAGTTCTTCTGATAATGCTAAATATCCTCAACTCATGTCTCGGCTTCTGCAAAGTGTATCCTCCCAGGTGAGAGACATCATAGCTTGCCCCCCTCCAGATGCGAAATATGAGAATTTACAGCAGGCGAGCATCCAGATTATCACGCCCTCTGACAAGGTCCGACTGCATAAACTCTTTAGGGATCTGCAGCTAGGGGACAGGATGCCTTCAGTTTTGTTGAGACAAGTGCAACAGTTCCTAGGCACACCCAGCATGGACGTTGGGATTCTTCGCAAACGTGGATGCAACATCTCCCGGAAAAAACCCACAGGCCGTCTTCGCCGTGGCAAGCGCCTCTCGCAGCAGTTGCAGAACTAGCAGACCATGTCATCTAACGACATCAGCCAACGAACGAATCTAAGACATTCACTCGACTTAGCCCCACCGCAGCCCCAGCGGCATCCGCTACTAGTGAGCCGTCAACAATCAACGTTTTGTCAGTACAAATTGCGTCACTACAACGCCAAGTCGAGAAACTCTCCCTAGATCGTTATGCAGTGCAGCCGCTCTAGCTCCTCATCCCATCGTACGAAGCGTAACAATTCAGGCGTTTGCTTTCACCACTTGCTTTTTGGCAACAAAGTCCGTAAGTGCGATCAACCAAGCAGTTCCTCTGCCGCGAAGCAGGAAAACTTTCAGGCTGTCCCGTAATGGCGACTAACGGTGTCGGCAAAGCCCAAACTCACCTCATCTACATTAGGGATTATGATTCCGAGACCCAGTGCTTAGTTGATACTGGGGCGGAAGTCAGTGTCATTCCCCATATGCCAGGTGAGCTTATCGCTTCTTTGTCGACAATTGTAAGTGCCGCCAACGGCATGCCAATAGCCACCTACCGTCATCCGTCGCTTACCCGGGACCTAGGTCTTCGGCGCAAGTTCCGCTGGGTATTCACCTTCGCTGCTGTCCCATTTTCATCATCGGCATTGATTTTCTCAGGCATTTCGACCACATGGTCAATGCAAAACGTCAGATGACAATCAACACTGCAACGAAACTCAGTGTACGTAGCACCACCACCGATATCGCAATATAACAACAGTCTACGCATTTCCCCAGACCCCGCCAGAATACGCCAGAATACGTTGACCGTGGCACCCCAAGTCACGCAACACATACGGAGGAATGACCCCCAGTCTCATGCCGTCCACGCCGACGATCGGCCGAAAAATTAAAGGTAGCTGGGACGGAGTTTGAGCACATGCTCGAACTTAGCATAATCCGCCCTTCCGAAAGCACTTGGTCCTCTCCCCTGCAGATGGTCCCTAACTAATCTGGTGACTGGCGCCATTGCGGTGATTACCGCTCACTCAATCGGCTAACCGTCCCAGATAGGTATACCATACCACACATGCAGGACCTTACCACATGCCTCACAGGTAAGACGATCTTCAGCAAGACCGATCTGGTTCGCGCCTATCATCAGATATCTGTAGAAGAAAATGACATTCCTAAAACAGCCGTTATCACACCTTTCGATTTGCTTGAAATTGTTAGAATGCCATTTGGACTGTGCAACGCCGCTCAAAGCTTCTACCGATTCATCTACTATGTTACTTATAGCCTAGACTTCGCTTATTCCTATCTCAAGGATATTTCAGTAGCCAGCTCATCGGAACAAGAGCACCTCGACCACCTTCGAACTCTCTTCCAGCGCTTGACTCAACTCGGTGTCACAGTCAACCTGACTAAGTGCGAACTCGGCAAATCAATGACATAATTCTTAGGCCATCTCGTTTCATCGTCTGCTATCGAAGTCCTTCCTGATAAGATCCAAGCAATCAAGGACTTCCCAGCTCCGACTTCCTTCAAACACCTCCGTCGATTTTGTGGTTTGGTCAACCACTATCGGCGCTTCATTCCGCGCTGCGCTCAGCTCATGCAGCCTCTGACTGACCTGCTCAGTGGAAATGAACTTAAGTTCGCTTTCCCTGACAGAGCACAGACAGCCTTCGCAGAGCTCAAGGATGCTATCTCTAACATAGCCCTCCTCGCTCATTCCGAATCGACTGCACCCCTTTCTATTATGACTGATGCCTCAGACGTCGCGGTAGGAGCCGTCCTCCAACAACACGATGGTGGGCAATGGCAACCCCTTGTCTTCTTCTCCAAACGCCTGAAGCCAGCGGAATCCAGCTACAGCACGTTTGACAGAGAACTGCTTGCCATTTACCTAGCCATTCGTAACTTCCGGCACACACTCGAAGGCCGCGCTTTCACGGTCTACACTGACCACAAGCCCCTCATCTTTGCTTTCAACTCTGCTTGCGACAAATATTCACCATGGGAAACAAGACACCTAGATTTTGTCATGCAGTTCACTGTCGACATACCTCATGTCTCAGGTATCGATAATCTCTTAGCCGACGCTGTCTCACGCGTCAACCTCACTCTCCAGCCTTTGCCTGCCGTCGACCTTGCCGCCATGACGTCGGCTCAGGCTCACGATGAAGTCATACAACACACGCTGCAGTCCACTTCGCTGCATGTGCAACCTGTTCCTCTCCAAACCACGGAAAGAACCATTCTCTGTGACACCGCCACAGGTTGTCCTAGACCAATCGTGCCTGTCTCTTTCAGATGCACAGCCTTTGACGCACTGCACTCACTATCACATCCCGGTATCCGTGCACCTTTGAAACTGGTCACCGAACGTTTCGTTTGGCCACGCGTAAACAAAGATTTTCGTACCTGGGCTCGCGCTTGCCTTCAATGCCAGGGCTCCAAAGTACATCTTCACACCCGCAGTCCTTTTGGTTTATTTCCCGCCCCGGATTCTCGGTTCTCGTATGTGCACGCGGATTCGTATACATTCCTACATGTGTCAACCGCCTCTCCAGATGGCCAGAAGCCATTCCCGTAACAGACTGCACAGCTGCGACGGTTATCCGGGCGTTCTTAGATCGGTGGATCTCGCACTACGGATGCCCATCCACCACTACAACTGACCGAAGACGTTACTCGAATATTCACAATTAGCTACGTTCTGCAACTTGTTAGGCTGCCGCCACATGCTTACCGCAGCGCATCACCCAGCAGCCAACCGTTTAGTTGAACGCCTCTGTAGACAGCTAAAAGTCTCAATCTGCGCCTCCTCCGACCCTAACTGGAGCGATAACGTTTCGTTCGTACTCTTAAGCATTTGCAGCAGCATCAAAGCTGACTTGCAACGTGCACCGGCAGAGTTGGTTTACGGCACAACGCTAAAGTTGCCAGGAGAATTCGTTTCACCTCGCGCATTGTCGGGTGTCTCCTCCCTAGCTCAACCCATGCGTTCATTACGCCCGACTCCGCCCCGTGAACAGACTAGAGATGTGCAAATATACAACGAACTCTCTACCTGCACTCACGTCTTCCTCCCCACCGACGCATTACGACGCCCTCTCCAGCCTCCCTACACTGGCCTCATCGGTGTCCTGCAAGGGACTCCGAAATACTTCACTTTAGACCAGAATGGTCACCGAACAACCGTGACCATCGAGCGCCTTAAAGTGGGTTACTTTGACTTACCACTTGCAACCCATCCTGATGATATCACACAAGCACCCCCCACTTGCGGTGACTTCCCGAACACTGGATATCCTGAAACTCTCCGTTGTCCTAGTATCTCAACCCACCTCGCCTCAATCCCAAATAACCGACCGACGCGGTAGATAGGCCAAAATTCCAGGCCGTTCTTCAGATTTCACTATTCCATCAACATGCATTTTTCGTCTTCAGTGATAATCGTGCGTCTCATTCACAAACGTTTGCAAAGTCGACAAAAAAACCCAAAGCATTTTGAAAACTTAAATAGCGTATTTGCTTTCATTATCCGTGTCATGTACCCTCTTCGGCGTCAAGCCGCTTCCCCAACCCTTGCCCACCCCCTCTGACTTCTACCTTTCTGAAACTCAACCGCCGAAACTGCCAAGTCAACCCCCGAGTGACTCGCCAACTGATTCAACGCACCCCGAGTGACTCGCCAGCGGACCAAGGCCCCTTCCTGACTAAGGAATAGTCATTCGCCCTCGGCCGCAGACAGTCATCAACGGGTTGGTCCCCAAACGTCTGGCTAGGCGTTGCTGACGAGGACGCCCGGATTTCTTCGTGGGACGAGGACCGTGGACTGGAGTGCGGTGGGGTGAGTGACAACATCCAAGCGCACCGTCGGGTCTGCGGCGGAGGGGAGGTCCTGTCGAACTTTTTTCTGGACTAGCCATTATTTTGCAGTCCGACTATCCCGCCCCAATGGATGATGCACTCTGGTCCACACGATCATCACAAATAATAAATAACAAAAGCCTGGACCCAGCGAACTCTGCTACACACCCCCACCTTGGAAGCCGTTGCTCAAGCCTATGCAACTATGCGCACCCATCCTCACCTTCCGTTTTCCCTTACTAACAGCTCCATCGAAGGCTTCCATATTTCAGCCTTCTAGTGTGAGGCCCTTGTAGTGTACCGGAAAACACGCCGTTTCAGTATTTTGCAACACTGAATTCCGCGGTTGTTTTAACCTACAAAACGTCCACTTGTTTTACTGACGGCACGTCCTTTTTCGCAACTCGTTTTGGTGAGTACCTTGCTGCACCGTTTCTCGCTCTGGTTCATTTGCTTCCTATTTTTTCTAGCATGAACAATATACGTTGAGTTCAGTCGCCTCCAGCTTCTATACTGTCCCGTAGCTGACAAGTCTTTTACATGTCATTGATTACCGACAGGTATCTCAGGCTCCACCCAGCAGCGAAATAGGGCTATCTAGATTGGGATGCAGTTGCTTAGGTGAGCAATGATCTTAGATTAATGAGGGTCTGACTTGTCACACGTAGTATAATTGTCCAAGCAGATAACGCACGGGCTCAGTGGGCTTCGCAGACAGGTCCAAGAGGAAGAACCCTTGCCGGTAAGTAGAAAACTTGCGGGGAGATAAATCTTTTTGTGAGATGTTGCAGACGCAAAATGGTTGTGATTCCAATTGTTCAGGCCCGTAGAAAACGCCGATCAAGGGGCTTGTGGTAGTCTCCGGAAGGACCAAGGCAATATGCTGGTAAAGAATACGGACGATGTTATATGAAAGGTATAAGATCATCGGCAGGCCACACTGGCGAGGTGGTTAAGGTATCCCTATTATAGTTGTGCCACGTAGATAAATATTGCGATATTGCAAGAGAGGTAATCCACTGGCTAGATGGACGAGGCATAACGCCATGGTATCACAAGTAAATAGGAATCTTACAAGTAAAGGAAGTGTTTTCGTGGTGATGCTCCGGAGACGTGAGGGATTTGCACCCAACTATTTAAACCAGTAAAAGGTATGGATTGGAAGGTTCACTGTATTCTCCAGAATACAGGTATGGCTGAACGCAATAGTACAGTCTATAATAGATAAGCATCCAATGAGCATAGGATAAATAGTAGACCACACTGGCGAGGTGGGTAATGTATCCATAGGATAATGGCGCCAAACAGATGGAAATTCTGATGCTTGGAGGAATACACTGGCGAGGTGGACGAAACATAATGTCATGGAATCCCAAATAACTGGAGCACTTGCAGGAAGATAATGCTTTGTTGATATATTCCGATGGTGATAAGATTTGAACCCAATTGTTCAAACCGCTGGAAACTGGGACAGAGTGCCCGAGATGGTGGTCTGGGCTGCCTACATATGCCTTGGGATCTACGAAGATTGCCTTCAAGGCTTTTACCGAGATAAGATGATCAAGGTGAGTTTATTTAACGCTTCTATGTAAGTCTCGCGGAGGTGCTTGGAATAAAAGGTCAGAAAGAGGTACACTTCCAAACGGAAAGGAGGAAGTGAGCGGAGCTGGCGACCTGGAGCCCTATCACTCTCTTTACCTCGTTCTTTTTATATACAAGCTACGGCGTCATGTGTATGTGTGTACCTTCTTATATAAGTGTTGCGAAAGGAATATCCGTATGCAGAAACCAGGTATCAGAATACGTGGAACTGTTCAGCAAAGATAAGATGCGATACGCGGGGGTGGGGTGATGAAAGAGCGACCGTCTCAGGGGAGGGGCATCAATTGATAGGAAAAATGCCGCGGATGTAGCACAGATAGGTTTGGAGAACAAGCTATGTTTAGCAACGGTATTTATGGAATGAAGTGACCCAACGTAGCATTAATGGATTAACTGAACCACTTGAAGTTTGAGTACTACAGTGTCACTCGTAGGTTCTTGGGTCGCAGAAGGCAGTGAGGGCAAAAGCCGGTTTAGCTTCCTAACTGATGACTTTCGTGTTCGAGAGACTGAGACAAAGACTGTCAAGCAGTCATTTGAGGAAATGGGTGGTAGAGATAAAACCTAATGCCGTAGTTGCAACGAAGATGGAGTGGCGGAGCGATCAATCCTATAAACCTACATTTGTGGAGAAAACGGCGCTTAAGTGAACCATTCGACGGTGAAGTTGCGGTGTCACAAGTAAGTCAGTTGGCCGCAGAGGGCTGTGTGGGTTAAAGACTAATTAGCTGTGTAGCGGAACCCGCTCGAGATTAAGAGATTAAAGGAACGAAAGGTGAAGAAACTTTATGCATCCTTGCTGTGGTTAAAAGAAAAATTACTAGAAATGCTCAACGATATCTGCATTGGAGGATGGATATATATGCGCTTTCTTGCGGAGGATCTAAGTCAAAACTGCGTAGCTACAGGGTCAAAGGTTAGTGGGAAGAGCAGCATAGGTAGTTGGTTCATCAATGGAGATAAAAGCCATAGCCAAAAGATTAAATGAAGCAGTAAGATAGAACAAAAGACACGAAGCAAGGTGAAGAGAGAATATGCACTTTTGTTATGGCAAACTAAGGGAACAATAATCAGAGAAGACGATGTCAGCTTTGGGGTAAGGATATACTCAGGCAAAATAGCCACAATGACAAAGGTGAGCTGGTGGAGCTTCGGAAGTAGGTGATGAATAACAGGAGAGGAGAGCCAGAGTCAAAGAGATAAGTGAAATAGAACTAGGCAAGTGATACGAAACAAGGTGAAGAGGGACTATGCAGTGGTTATGGTTAAAAATATGAACCATTATTAATGGTATCAAAGACCAGCTTGCGGGGAAGTATATAGGTGCGCAGCACATCTAAATAGTTTAGGTCCTACGCACAAAATTGCGAAGCTACAGTGTGAAATACAAGTCGGTGGGGCATCGGCAGTAGTTGGTGCATACGAAGAGTGGAAAACCAGAATCAAACAGGCAAGAGAAGGAGTAGGACCAGTCGATGAACAATGAACAAGGATTTATCACGGGATAAAAGCAAGTGCTTGACACATCCCGTAGGATGGTTGGGGTGAATATGATGAAATCAAAATATATCTGCCTCATCTACCAAACGTCTGCCTAGATAAATACTTCGATAAATTACATCAGTGTAAAATTAAGATAAAAATCGAGCGTAAACCTTCAGAAAGACACCGGGGTGCAGTGATCGTTGATGTAAGGCGTGATACATAAATCCTGTAGAAAAGCACGCTTGGCGTAATCCACAATAGAGGAGTTTAGGTAACAAAGTGCTGGGAGCTAAGAGCAACATCTAATCGTTTTCTGAAAACGTGCAAGATTGAAGAGGATACAACTGAGTCTGGGAGTGCGTTCCAGGGTTGGCAAACCCGAAGGGAAAAGTAATTCCGTCGACACTCTAGACGGCTATATTGTTCCTTCAACTTTAAGCAGTTACGCCTGAGCTGCGTGTTGTGGCTAAGTTTCAGCAAATGGCGGCATAAGTGGTTGCGGTCCCTCAGTATCTGATACGCTAATATGAGATCACCGCGTAGCCTTCGATAGTGTTCGATGAAAATTCCCAGCAAATTCAGAATTCGGTGTTAAGTGTGATAGCGCAGGCCCTTTGCATTCTTTGTTGCTCTTCGTTGAAGTGCCTCTAACGCCTCTAGGTCACGCTTCAACCAAGGTTGCCAAGCTTGGATAGGGTATTCAGCATGCGGGCTCACGTAGGGACTGTGCATCATTGGGAATGCCCTTCGCAGCATGCCGACTTGCTGGTTGTCTCTTTTCGCAAATACCTCAGCCTGTTTTGAACAGTTGAGGTCGCTCTGTACGATCACACCAAGGTCACGTTCCTGGGAGCCTCGCTGCAATCCGTTTGTCCCAAGTAAATAGGTGTAGTTACGTCTGTGGCGTAATTGTACAGCGCGACATTTGTCTACGTTGAATGGTAGGGCGTTTTGAACTAACTAGTTCGATAGCGTGTTAAGATCGCACTGGAGCCGTTCGTGGTCGTCCGGTCCTCTGATCCTTCGCCATACTTTGATATCCTCCGAGAAAGTAGGAAATCAGAAGCAATTGAGCTCGCCAAATCGTTAATGAACACCAAGGATAGACGAGGTCCAAGAACCGAGCCTTGTGGTACTCCACACATCACATCGATTGCATCGGACAACAATTCTCGGACTCTCACTACTAGCTGCCATTCGTTAGAAAATTTCTAATCCAACTCAGGATTGGGTCGACAATAAGGTAGTTCCAAAGCTTCTGAAGGAGAATTCGATGGTCGAGGAGATCAAACACTTTTGAAAAGTCCAGGTAGATGACGTCGACTCCAACTCCATCATCAACTGCTTCAGCCCAGCTATTACGTGCAATTATTAGGTTAGTATTACACGAATGCTTTTGACCAAAGCCATGTTGCTCTGGGGCTATTCAGTTGTGGCTTTCTAGGTATTGCATTAGCGCATCTGCGGTGAGTGATTCCACAACTTATGGATAGGAGTGATGACCCCTCGCTTCCATACTGGTGGAATACGGTTCTCTTCTAGACATCACGGATAGAAAACAGCCAGTGGTTCTGTTAGATCACTAGATACCGCCTGCAGAGCCTTTGGTCGGATGTTGTCGGCTCCGGGAGAATTGTGGATACGCAAGGATAACAACTTCTTCAACACGGCTACTGCAGTGAAGGTGATGTCGTGTAAACCCGGCGGTGGAGTATTAAAAATGAGGAGAATGTTTGGGCTCGTTACCTGCTTGAAAGTTAGGGAGTAATGAAGCCGTAGGAGATCGGCTGCTTTCACTGCTGATCGCGTGCACCCATCAGCCGTGACTAGTACTGGAACCCCCGCTTCATCTTTCGAAGGCTGTTAACGTGCCTGTACAGAAGTTTGCGGTTTGTGCAGAATCGCTTCATTAACTTCTGTTGATGATGTCTTCGCGGATCAGTTTCACACAGAAGTTACAATGTGTCACGTATGCAGTCCAGGTTTTGGCATTCGAGCAGTCCTGCTGATCTCGCCATGCCAAATCCCTTCGGGACATACATTTACGTGTTTTACTCCTCATAAAGGACTTATGATTGTTTTTGGGTTGGAAGGACTTCTGTTCCGATGCGTACGCAACCAGTGTGCTAAACGTCCTTGTAGTGCGTGGCAGTATACAATTTATTATCCTCCTTTTCAGGGAACTCCGCATAACATATATAGTCAAAGGGTAGAGTAACATGATCACTACGACCCAGTGGTGTGCTTGTAATTATCCCCTCAACCATGAGTTCTTCTTTAGTTAGCTAAGCTCCAGTATCGACGGCATGTTGGCAGTTGGAAATTTGATGAGAGAGGTTACGTAGTTGTACAGAGGGTGGCTAGCAATTAACTCTTGCAAGCAGGCTTTAAATTGCTTACCGTCGGTTGCCGGCGTTTCTATGCCGTGCACGTTAAAGTATCCAGCGATAAGAAATTGGGTGTAGGACTTGTTCAAAGCAAACTGAAAAACGTGGTTAAGTTTTGAGTCCATTTCTGACGTTGCGTTTGTGGGCGATAAATCACGGATAGTAGGCATGTGTCCTTTTTTCGCAACCATAGGCGGCACCAAAGCGAATCGGGAGCTCCGATTTCCGGGGGATCTATAACTGCACAGCGGAGGTTTGTATTACAGTAAAGAATCACACCCGCCACCCCTGCCGGTTCTATCAGTCCGAAGCAGCGACATACTGGGTAATTTGATCTCAGAATCGGTTATCGCAGGGGTTAACCATGTCTCTGTAACCATGACGATGTCCCGCGGTTGTGAGGCATGGAGTTCTCTATGGTTGGCCAACTTGCTTAGAAGGCCTTGGGCGTTTGTGTACATGCAAGATAGGGCTGTTTTTGTTAGAAGTGCGTTGACGGATGTCAACTTTGTGTTAGATTTTAAGGCGGCCGTTAGGTGGTCGGCCATTAATAATTTTTCGTGTACGTATGTCAGTCATGTTGCATGGCATTATTGAGCGTTCCTGTACAGACGTTTCACTCGTGCTGTGCTCTGTCCTGTTGCATGTCGTGGGCTCTGTTTTGTCTGTCTCTCCGCAGGACTGTGCAAATAAAGAATTTGTAGCGTTTGCAAGTTCCATCGCATTGCTTCCGACTTTTGGCCGTTTGCCCGCTACTTTTAGCCGGATCTCTGTCAGCAACCTATCTCGAAACTTTAACCAGATATCCAACAGAACTGGCGTCATTCCCTCGGAGTATTTTATTATTTCATTAGCCTTGGACCGCAGCCCTTGTAGTTAGGTGATGACAGAACGCTTATCAGGGATTTGGCAACAGCATTGTCAACAGAGAGTGCTTCGCGGATGTAACACCACTGCTCTCGGTCATGTGTTTACGCATCGTGATCAGAAGAATTTATAAGCTCGGGAACACCATGAACAAATGTTGTTTTCTTGCTATCCTTATTAGGAACGCCGCGTTGCTCAACTGCTTCTTTTGGGCGAGCATTTTAACTTCGATCAGGCAATACGCGCACTCCGCTCGTTGAGTTGCGAAGACGAACTGCTGAGAGCAGGACAGCCTCTGTCTCACCTGCTGCGTCTAGTGTTACTCGAAGAATTCGAGGTTCACTAGAGTGCAATGGGGTCGGGTCACGGGCTACGCGTTGCAGCATTGCAGGTTCAACCAGAATACCAATGGCATCACAGATGGAACTCCACTGGTTGCGATCGTCTTGCAACATGCCTTTTATTGTGGCAGATTTGGAATCGCGAACATTGCTGCACACGATAGTTAACGCAGCGTGGTGTTATCTAGCGAATGTTGACTTTATACATTTTACTGGCAATTCGGCTTATTTAGAAGGCATCACTGGATTTGACTGTGAAAGCTGGTTTGCGCCACGCGTGCTCGGTACTGAAGAAGGACCTATATGTGTCGCTCTCGGTGTGTTTGTCGGGGCAACCGATGTGCACCTTACCTGCTTGTTATCTGCACCGGATTGCCTTCGGCTCTGAGCTGTCGGTGTCACGGCTGAATCTCCAAGTGGAGTATCTATGGTTGGAAAAATGGAAGCAGATACGTTTGAGGCTTGTCCACTTATGGGAGTGAGGTGACCCAATGGATTTAGAGTCACAGACGCTGCATTGTGGTTGGAGCGTCTAGCCTTCTTATTCGGCTTAGACTGGGAGCTAACTTTGGCTGTGTGTGGTATTATTGTGGCCATATGTACCTCCGTGGGATCGATCTTAATATTTACAAAATGCGCGATTATCTCAGTCATCCTATCGCACATTTTCATGAGCAAAGATAAACACTTGACAACTGGAATGATTTGACATGCTGAGCAAAACCAAATCGTGTCAGCAACTTGGTTTGTCTGGCTCACTTATTGGACGGATTTGCCTACACATTGCGGACAGTACGATCTAATGCAGCTAGAACAGGTGACACTGAGCTTATGGACTTAACTGCAATTGTCTGCGCAACGTAGGCGACGTTGAACCATTGAAATGCTAGTCGTCCTCTTATTGTTTACAGCAAGGCCTATCTAAGCGCGCACCTTGCTGAGTGTTCTTTGCACCAGGGGTGACGCATGAATAGGTCAGAACACGCACACGAATTGAGAGTTGTTCAACCGCACCAAGGTCAGGCGTTAGAGACAGATGGAGGTCGTAAGGCGCAGGCTGTCGGGTTCAGCGATTAATCGCATCGCAGTGGTACACACACCCGCACAAAGCGACAGCGTGTGTTAATCGGTCTGCCTTAAGCGACGATGCAGGTGGAGCGCTGATAAGCGCCCCTAGAGCTGCTCAGTTGATGAGCGGAGCAAAAAAACTGTAACTTGGTTATGCTGCAACTTGCAGGGATGGTTGCCGCGTAGTATAAGAGCCCTCAGCTTCTGCTTCCGAAAAAGACAAAAATCTTTTCCAAAAAACCGGTTTGATGTAGTTGCACAAGTGGAATCCGGCAAAGCATGTGCTGAAAACTGGGAATTGGAACAAAAGTATAATTCACACAGGTTAGATCCAAGAGCTGGGAAGCACTGAGTAGAGCTCGTCGAACTGGTTCCAACGAGCGCACGCACAATATTGTGTGGGGAGAAGTAGAGTGGCCACAGAGGGCAAAGCAAGAGTCGAGTTAAAGTGTGGCCGCAAGGGAACTTGACTATGACGGCTAATCAGTGATGTGAAGTGAGCATATTCAATGACCTTAGGGTTAATTAAGGTATAAAAAATATTAGAGGAAATGATGTCAGCCTGGGGAAGAATATACGCAGGTAAAGTAGCCAGGTACTTTGGGTCCTACGCATAAAAGTGCGGAGCTACAGTGTGGAAAGTAATTCGGTGGAGCATCAGAGGTAAGTGGTCCATAAGTGGAGAAGAAAGCCAGGGCCAAAGAGATAAGGAAAGATGTAGGACGAGACAGGGGATATGCGGACATCATAGCCAGATACTTAAGGTCCTACGTACGAAAGTACGGAGCTACATTGTGAAAAGTAGGTTGTTAAAACATCGTAGATAGGTTGTGCGTATGAGGAGAGGAAAGCCAGAGGCAAACAGGTAAGGGAAGTAGTAGGAATAGGAGATGGATAGAGGCGAGATGAAGTGGGAATATTCAAAGTTGTTGTTGCTCACAGGTTAAAACTTATAAGAGCTAACGATGTCACTTTGGCGATAAGGATATAGTTGGGCAAGATGCTTGAGGTCCTACGCACCAAAGTGCGGAGCTACAATGTTGCAGGTATGTAGGTTGAGCATCGCAGGTATGTTGTCCATTATGGGAGAGGTAAGCCACAGCCAAAGAGATAAGTGAAGGAGTAGGACGAGCCAATGGATACGAAACAAGGTGAAGATGGACTGTGCAGTGTAGTTTGGGGTATATATGATAAACGTTATCAGTGATGTGGATGTCGGTTTGGTTGAATATGTCGGCGGGAGGCTTACTCAAATAATGACGTCCTCCGCCCAAATGTGCGAAGCTACCGTGTAAAATAAAAGCCGGTGGAGCACCGGAGGTAGGTGGTCCATAATGGAAGAGGAAATCCAGAGCCAAATAGATTAGTGAATCAGCAGGAAGAGACAAGGGATAAGACGCAAGGTGATGCGGGACTCTGCAGTGTTGTTATGCCTTAATATAGGAACAGTTACTAGTGCTATCAATGTCAGGCTGCGGCGAAGGATAACTTTGTGCAAGAAAAGCTAAATAAAGGTCCTACGCACAAAGGTGCGGAGCTACATTTTGGTAGGTAAGTCGGTGTCAAGTAGATTTGGGATAAAGTTATAAGTATAAAGTTGCATGTGGTACTAGTATGTCTTAACGTTAATATAGTTAAATCTGTATCGAATGAGTTATCACTACTAAAATGCCTATGGTCGGAACTCAGTAGATTTAAGTTAAAGCAGTCACAGACCCACGGTAGGCTTTGAGTTCGAATGATTCCCAGACTGGTGGTAAGATCCGGTATGCAGCGTGGCGCGAGCTTGACGCTAGTTCCTAGCTATTTGAGCGAAGACCGCTGAGCAGAGCAACCCCTGCATGTGTAACCTGCAAGCACGGAAAAACTCCAAGGGTTGAGAACCAAGTCCTATTACACAACCCATAACCTCTACAAAAATAATCAACATGAAGTAAATTGGAACAAAGGAAGTTACAGTTAACCAAAGTCGTCGTGTGCTTGTTCTCCTCCGGTAATTGAGCGGGAAAGGCGCCCTGAAAGGCAAACGGAAGAAAGTGTCGTAAATGCAACGATTCAACTTATGACGTGTGGCAAAACAGTTTCGTTCCTTCTCTACACCTCACCCCTTCTAATCAGGCAGCGTCCCCGTTGCCACACCATAGCCGCCTTGAGCCAGCACCTCCAGTTCAACTGCTACTTCTCCAGGCGTTTCGTTCGGCCCCCTTACAGATTGGTCAGTTGTACTCCGGAATGATTTAAGTCGGTTGAAATATACTATCATTGCTTGTCTGGCAGGGTTTTGGGATCTATGATAACACATGTCACATTCGCTATCACCCGGTGTATTATCTACGGCCCTGTCCACTCATAATGTAGCTTAACCGGGACTCCTGCGGTTGGTACTTGGTGCAAGTAAACTTTGTCGCCAGCCTTCAAAGCAGCGCCGAACACTTTCCTGTCGTAATAGTTTTTCTGTCTTCGATGGACGTTCCCATAATGAACCCGTGCCGCTTGACGTGTTTGCTGAAGCGAATCAAGGAGTTTGCTAACATACTCTGTCACCGATGAATGTGACTGTTGCGGACTGGGTAGTCGAATGTCAGACGGTAACCGGACTTCTCTTCCGGTCCACATAAAAAATGGTTTGACCAGTAGAAGCGTGCACTGTTCTCCCATCTGGCAGCAGGCATTTTGGTAACATAGCGTCCCACTCACATTTTGATTCACAAAGGCATTTAGTAGCGAGTTCAGCGACCGATTTGTACGCTCAACTTGTCCGTTGCCTTGCGAGTGGTATGCCGTCGTCCATGTCTTGTCTTTGCCGGACATAGTACAAAGTTCTTGCACCAACAAACACTCGAAACATGAGCCCCTATCAGTGTAGCTGCCCCAGTGCTCTGCAGTGACACACCCACTGATTTACCATCGCCGTTGTCACGGTGACTGTATCGACTCCTACGATCGGAACTGCTTCGCACCACATAGTGAAATTGTCGACCATGACCAAGATGTACCGATGCACACGTGATGTTTCTGGTAGGGGACCAACAAGATCTACTCCCACTATCTCATTCGGGTAGCCGGCCTCCACAGGCTGCAATGGTGCTCTCCGGGTGATGCTCGGGTTCTTGAACGTGGCAAAAGGCTCACACGTTTGGCGAAAGTTAGTGACGTCTCTCCGTTGATGTGGCCAGCAAAACCGTTGACGTGCTGCCGCTTCAAGTTTGTTGATTTCAACAAGACCCAGCCGTTCGTGTAGTTCAGCTAACACCTCGGAAACTAATGATAGCGGAACTACTATTCTCCTGACATAGTTTGGGTCAAAATCAAACACTAACACGCCTCCTTCGTTAAAAAGCTTGTCCCAAATCGCCCATAACCATCGAGCTTCGTAACGTTTTCCATCCATTTCCTTTGCGGTAGGTTTGTCGCTCCCCAATCGTCGTTTGTCATAGATCGGTGATACTTCTGGGTCTGCTGCCTGCGCCTCCTGACAACGAAGTACTCCGAACTTTGAAGGTTAACTAGGGCCACGTGTTGTGTAGCACAAGACGGGCAGTCACCATGAGCACGAGCAGGAAGTTTGGAGAGAGCGTTCGCGTTGGCATGCTGTGCACCAGGTCGGTGTCAGCACTCGAACTCATACTCCTGAAGTTGTTCCTGCCATCTGGCGATCTGTCATGCGGGGTCTCTGAAATTCTCTAACCAGCGATGTGACTGATGATCTGTTCTTGCCGGAAACTTCCTTCCTAACAGGCAGTGTCGGTTTTGTGTTAGAAAGAATACTAGGGCTGGCATGCCCTTCCTGGCTGTCCAGTAGTTCCGTTCTCTTGCACTGAGGCTCCTACTGCTGTATGACACCACTAGTTCTATTCTGTCCTGCCCTTTCTGCGACAAAACAGCTCCAATCGCCTGGTCGCTCGCGCCCGTGCCTAGAATAAACTACCCGGTATTTGGTGACATGTCGGGGAAAACCAACACCCAAGCAGCACAGAGAGATTCTCTTAACCGATCGAAGGAATTTCGACACTCGGCTGTAAATTCGCAGGGTTGCCCTTTCTGTAACAAAGTATTCAAAAGCGCTGCGATCTCTGCGCACCTTTTCACGAATCGCCGATAGTATGAGTATAACCCTAAAAATGGCGCAGTTCACCACCGTTGGCAGGGGTTGGCCATAATCTCTTTTTCTCCGGCTTACAAGGGTCAGTTCGAATCCTCATTCCAGAAGTGATGTTCCCAAGATACGTTGCCTCTATCTGTAGTAAATGACATTTTGTTGGATGGAGTTTGAGGCCCACATTTACTAGACCCGTTAGCACCCCCGCCAAATAGTGTAGGTGTTCATCTTTTGTTTTTCCGTTCACAATGACCTCTTCCAACTAAACTAGACACTTGTGGGGTATCAATTCGTGTAACCCTTTTTGCAGCAGGCATTGAAAAGTCGCAGGGGTGGTCGAGAGGCCAAAACGCATGGTCTGGAACCCATACAATCCTGATGGTATTACAAACGCCGCTTCTGCTCTGTCGCATTCCTCTAATTCTACTTGCCAGTAGCCGGAAGCCAGATCTAGCGTACTGAAATAAACTGGTCTCCCAGTGTGCCAAGTAGATCAGCGATCCTGGGTAGTGGAAAGCGTCTTTCCAAGTAATCTCATGTAATCGTTTATAGTCGATACATAGGCGAAAACCACCATCCTTCTTCTTCTTCTTCACTAGAACAACCGTGGCTGCCCATGGTTAAGTAGAGGGCCGTATTGTTTTTTCTAGCATCTCATCTATGAGCTTTTGCAACGCAGTCTGCCGATGTAATGGTATGCGTCTTGCGGGAATTTTAATCGGTATTGCATCCCCGGTGTCGAATTAGTGTTTCACGAGATTGGTTCGACCCAAGTCGATACTTCGCCATGCGGATGCGTCTGCTTGGTTGCGCAACCCGTCTTTGGGCCGCTTCAGTGTCTGCTCATCCGTGACTCGGTCGATTTAGGGAATAAATGCGTTCAGGTATTTCGCACTATCTAAGGTGTCCTCATAGTTTGTAAAAGCCTACAAACCACCACTTTCACAGAGGCTTAACAATACAGTACAGTTGTCAGTGATTAGTTGACACCTGGCGAAATCCAATCGACACTTCAACCGGCGCAACACATCCATCCCAACAATAACAGGAAACGGAATTTTGTGCGCGAAAATAAACCCCTGTGTGAAGCTGTGTTTTGCAACGTAAACTGGTGCGGTTAGGGATTCTCGAACGGACAACAAGCCTTCATTGGCGGCAGTTAGTCGGCAGCGACAAGGTGCGCATACGCGTTCTGCTAGCTGGTTAGTCGAGTTAGATCTGATTAGACTGTTACATGCACATGTGTCAAGGAGACCTATTAACGGAACACCTGCCATCTGTAATTCTATTGCTAATGCTGATTCTGTGGTCGATGCACAAACAATGGCTGGTATAAAGTGTGAATGCAGCCGGTGCCACTCACTTGGGTGTCTGTCATTGTAGCGAGATAGTCCGCGGCTCGGTATTTGTCGGCGGGGCCACCGAGAACCCGATTGCGTTGGTCGCCGTGAGCCTGAATATCTTTGATGATAGCCAGGATGCCCCGTCCACCGTTCCGTTGGCGCACGTCTGGGGTGTCCGATTCCCCTCAGCGCGAAGCACCCGGAAGTCGGCGTAGACGTCGCTTTGTCAACTTGCTCCAGTTGTGCGCCAGTTAGTATGGCTGCATCCAACTGCTCAGGGTGGGGTGAAGAAGGAATTCGCGCTTAATGGAGGTTGTTTGGATTCCTTCTAGGAGTTGTTCCAGTATACGTTTGTCACGCGCGCTCGATGACTCTGGCGCTTATGCGATGTCGGCCCTCTTTCGGAGTGCGCGCACATACTTCCCAATACTCTCCGGGTCGTTGGTATCGCGAGTGGAATTCTCTGAGTAGGGGAACAGCGAAAGCAGGACGGTCCAGTGCACGGCGCAAGGTAGAGAAGGTCTCCTTGTAGCTTCTTTTCCCAGAATATTGCTATCGACAGCGATATCGACTGCCTCACATGACAGCAGGCCAGCAAGCACGCCTGCATGTACGTTGACTGGAAAATGGCGGAGGTAAAGCTGGACTTGCTTCTCCCATCTGGAGTACGACATCCCAGGAGTGTAGCTTCCTGGAGGAGGGATTGCATGCATGCAGACTGAAGGATACGAGCCTGTAGATAATTTCTTCAAAGTATGGGACAAAGACGTCCAGGGAAGTGGAAAGTCTGGTCGCTGGGTCAACAAAATCGGATTTTTCGGTCGTTTTCGGCATGAGCTTCATTAGACTAATAATGCTGGATTCCTAGTTCTTGTGATCCTGACAGGGTCGCCACTTTGTAACATGCAAGTACAGAAGAACTCCTAGGGTTGAGAACGAAGTTCCTTTACACAACACGTAGCCCCTACAAAAAGTAATCAACATGAGGTAAATTGGAACAAAGGAAGTTACAGTTAACCAGTGTCGTCGTATTCTTGTTCTCCTCCGGTAATTGAGCAGGAAAGGCGCTCTGAAAGGCAAGCGATTCAACTTAGGGCGTGTGGCAAAGCAGTTCCGATCCTTCCCTACAGTTTAGAGGGTTGCCTATTCCGGTAGCCCAGAGAGCGATTCCAGAAGACAGATCGAGTTGCAGGGAAACTTTTATTGGTTCAGCAAAAGATTCCCTGTTAGCTAGCTATAAATGAACGACACCGTGGACGCTCTAGCTAGGGAAACCGATCAAGCACAGCACACAGAGCAGTCGCGCGTTGCAACCGAAGCGAGCGCCAAGCAAAAATGGCGATGAGCAAGTAAAGCATTCGAACTCAGCAAGCAGTTCAACAAACCACACCGGTTGCCTAAGTGTACAATTATAGAATTTTGGTTAGAATTTTACACAGGCAAACCGGGGAATCTCCAGACTGCTACAACAGAAACGGTCAAGGTTACGAAACCAAAACGGTGCAAATAAAAGGACCTTCCGATGTATTTAAACTACACGTGTTTTGGCCAAATAATCTCACTTAACATGCATACTAATCTTTTTTATTAACAAATCCAAAATAAACGCATTTAATTGCCACGAACTGGACTGCTGTCCCGTTTCTGTCCAGTTTGCTACCTTTACAGCCTACCCTGGTAGCACAATGGATGCAGTAAACGTAGCAAACTGGACAGAAATGAGACGGGACCGTCGAGTCCACTAACGGCAGAAGTTTGAATACGGGCTGTTGCTCATCAGGACAACTGGGTTCTGATTTCACTAAATGTATTGAATTTAATAGGTTTATTTATTGCGGTATATGTATATAATGAGGTCAGGAACACCAAAAAGCTAAAATCTTTACTGTGTCAAGCTTAATTGCAGTCGCAAAAGTTTGCTAAGTTAATTTATACGCAATTGGTTAAAAAGAAGCTAAATGTGAAAAGTCGCTTAGGAAAGGCAGCGCTGTGTGTCCGTAAAGGAAGTAAGTGTTGGCATGTATGGTTAATTTTCCGAAATATATAAGTGTCCAAGTATAGCATATGGTTTGTAAGTACCAGCTGTTTTACGGCGGAAGTTGCCTGTGGAAGTGATAAACGTGGAAGCGAAATGGTGCCCAGAATCATTGTAAATCCCTACATAATGGACCGCGTGTGTGTAAATAGGTTCCCTTAAGGTAATATATATATGATTAGTAATATTGCAATATGTTACTTGCGCATGTTAGTATTAGTATACGTTTGGGATTATTTTATATTAGGCGGTGGTTATGCTAAGGCATGTGTAAACGCGGAATTGTGAGGCTGTGTGGATATGCTGAGGTTTATAAGTACGTGTGTACGTGTGCATAAATATGTCAATAAGCGAATGCTCACACACATAATTATATCTATATGGATACGTAGATATATAGGTATGTTGATTGTTGCTTATATATATGTTTAGGATTGTGGTTTGTTCCTAATTAAGAAATACATATGCGTATGTGTGTATATGTGTCCACAGTACTGCATGTAGGATCCGCAATACATGGAAAAGTAAAACTCGATGAGTTTTGAGACTGTTATGTTTCCAGAAAGAAACATAGCAGCTTCATTTGCAAAATATTTTGTGATACACATTTGCGGACGCACAGGAATATAAGATTTGTGAATGATGACTGCAGGTGTTTCTTATTGGGATCAGTAGCCGCATTACTGCTAGTTATCCTAAAGGTAACGTCATTGAATATCGTGAGGACAAATGACCATGCACAAAGTGATGGTATGGTTTTGGGCGAAATAGTGTTGACAATCATATAAAACTATTTAAAGCATATCCTTTCTGGAAGTGAAATGGGGTAAGCGTGGTAAATGCCGCGAAATAAGAATGATGGGAGTCGGGAAGTGTTACTTAATGGATACATAAGACTTGTCCTAATTTTCCATTGAGGCTAACTCAAGGTGCAGCCGCTTTTAAGGTGTCGCAACGCGTTTATAAAGTAACCCGCTACTGGGAAGGGTGATATGACATGATGAATAGCATGTGCATTATGGGATTAGCGGTATTTCAGTGAAATAGGAATCGATGCACAGAACGACGTGGAAATGATAAGGGCAGTCCGGTTATAAGGATGGATGTAAGCGAAAATTCGCTTTGAAGGGCCTTGAGCCAACGCGTATCCAGCCAGTCAAAGAACAAAAACACTGGACAAGATGACGGTCCTGTTAACAAACGACCAGGAAGCAAATATAATACAAACCACAATAGTAGCACTTCTACTCAACGCAGTTTCAAAGAAACACAATTCGGTCCGAGAACAACAAGAAGGGGTGCAGATCGTCAATGCGATACAGAATACAGAACACTGGTTATATAAATAAATAAATAAACAAATCTTTTATTCTCAACAAGGTGAGGCACGCCTTTACAGGCATGATCATTTTGACATAACGATGCATTATCAAGAATGTGCAAAAATCCGAAATGTTTGCCATAGCAGTTTGTGTTTGTGTATGGGGTGTGTATATATGTCATTCTGTGTGCACGTGTATGTAGCTGTGTATTTTGTGCTTGTAGTTGTGCTTCTCCAATCTTCAATGTTTGATATCGTCATCAATATGCGAGTAGGAGATTGGTGTCCGTGGGTTGGATAGAATTATCCGGATATCCACGGGGCAGTGACTTTATTTTGTGGCGAGTCACGACCGCCACGTCACAGTGTTGCTAAGCAGACATTTGTGGCTTTTTATAGGGAGAACGCTTGCCAGGCGAAACCCACCACGTCCTGGAACACTGCCGCAAGTGAAGTCCATGCGATTGGTCAAACACAGACCGGATGAAGGCCGGATGCATGAAATGAGCGTGTGGGGGAATGATAAGTACATTGCTCATAATCAGTGCGAGAAAGCATGAAAACACCTGTATCGGGGGCACGTGCGGAAATAATTGAGGTGAAGGTCGTGTTGATAACACAAGATAATTGAGTCGAGGGTCGCGCTGATAACGCGATAATTGGGGCAAAATTGCAGTGATAATGGCGAAGATAAGAGGGAAGATAATTGCGCCCGGAGTAGTCCGCTCTCGATGGTTGACAGATAGTTGGCTTGAACACAAAGCATCAAGAATCCTTCTACACTCCCGCCAAATTTCGGACAGAAATTTCATTCTCGGGAGCTTGAGGTACTCTGGTTCGCCCTAACCTGCTCCATCCACTATGGAGAAGAGTTGGACTTACAGTGGTACGTTTAAACTTCTCCTCTTCGGTCTGTTGAACTCACGATGGTCCTCCCTGAGGCAGCAGGTCCGAAAACCCACCTCCCACTTTCGGTGATTCAACAGCCGGGACTGACCCCTTGCTCCATTCGCTGCCTTCGATAAGGCAGATCTTTCGAACGTCGCGCTCAAACACACTCCCTTTTATACTAACCGACACTGTCCTTTCTAGGCCGTCCTCGGAGGTCTTACAACTCTCAACCACTGCCAAAGGCCAACTGTCCTGACAGGTGAATCCGAAGTAACTAAATCCACGTCTCCATGCTTAACGTTGCGTTGTAATTTCGGCCACCTTTGTCTCAGGTGCATTAATGTAAGATACTCCTTGCTCCGCCGTTTCCAAATTAGTGTGGCCAGGTAGTTAGTTTGCCTACAACTTTGTGTAGACCCGCTACAAAGCCTCGCTGGAGCTATTCCCTCTGTATTCGGTCTGAGTATCAGCAGATCATTAGGCGTGAGAACTGGTTGATCAAGCGCGTCGGTCATCAGCAGGTTAAGTGGCCTACTGTTAATGATGAGCTCTGCTTTGGCGAGGAACAGTGGGTGCTCTGCAGATACTGCGACAACGTGGGCTTTCGTGCGTCTATTTTCCACACTACCTGGCGTAGGGAAAGCTTTTATAGATGCAGGCCACTGGAGTTCGCAACCCCACCGGAATTCAGGTCCAGCCAACCAGTACTTCAGCCGAAGGCATGAAAAAACCTCGCGGCAACAGATTGGCTGTATTGTCTTCCGACTTTACGTGCCCCATTGATTTGGTGAGGTCACTTCTAGGATAGCCGACAGACGATTCGCGATAAACGTGCTGAATATAGTGGACAGTTTATTTATATAAAACAATACCACTTGGCTCCCTAACCGGGAATTTCTCCAAGGAAGACCAAGCTTAATATGACCCTTTACCAAATGCACCGAATCCTGCGCAATAGGCAAGGGGGCGTTAGCTTCTACTGAAAGTGCGTGATCGCCTGTATCTACACGAGCAAAGTCGGCGTTGTACAATCTATGTAACTGTTCTTCCACTGTCAGTCGACTAATATGACAATAATGTACGGAATCAGTGGCAATCCTACTTTCTCCAACTGGGCCTAGCAATGTCCAACCGAGTAAGGTTTTCACAGCAAAAGGATGATTTCTATCCCCAGACACTGCTATAAATGCCAATGTGCCTCTGGCACGTTAGCACCTAAGAGTATTCGGAGCCGACTATCCCGGATTTCCCCAAATGGGATATCCTCCATGTGTGGCCACTGGCTCGCCAACTCCCTCTTCGGAGTTATAACGGGTTCCAAGGGCAGTCTTGGCAAGCAGTAGGCATGCCTAACGGAAATCGAACCAGTGGCATCTAGGGATGACAAAGTGAAACTTACGCAACCCGCTTCGATCGAGAATGTGCCCGAGATCGTCGTGAATTCCAAACGAGTTGGTGTGACCCCGATACCGGCTTCTTCCATAAGTCCTTGTTCTACCAAAGTTACATTCGAACCAGTATCCAATAAGGCATATGTTTCCAATAATCCTCTTTGGCTTTCTATACGCACTGGTAGCACTCCCAAACACACCTGCTGCTGTGCAGTGAAGGTTGCGGTGCAGGTATTTGCTACGGTCGGTGAAGTCAGTTGTCTGGACTCTGAGTGACGCGGCGGATGATGACGCCCTCTGCAGTCAGACACATTACATTCTTTGCTAGTTTGACAGGTGGCAGATCTTTGACCTGTTTCTAGACACATGAAGCACCCACCTCTGGACTTCATGAGCCTCCACCTGTTAGGAACGTCCAAAGACAGAAAACTACGGCACGATGCCGTGGCATGTTCACCACCACAAGTCAAACACGCTGTTTTAGGAGAAGCACCTGACCAGGTGTAGAGGACGTGGCTATGATCTTCTTCTTCTTCTTCTGTTCTCTACTCGCGGTGGTCTGGCATCGAAATGCTGTCGAGACGCATTTGAGGAAGCGATTTGGCCGAATCTACTACGCGCAACTCGAGATTCCGAGGCAACGAAATCAGCCAAGTCCTTGAAATCGACCTCCCGCCCACCATGTGTGCTCGAATCTGTCACTCTCGCCCACCAGGCCTGAAGGTTGCTCGGCAAAACACGCACTACTCGTTCAATCGTTGCAATGGAACGCAAGTCCGCAGTAAACTTCATCTGCGACAGAGCGATATAGCAACTTTCCATTTTCAAGGACAATTTAGACAATTCTTCTGGATTAGCAGAGAGTGGCCTCAAGCCAGCCATGAGACCATCAATTAACCATCTGGCTATAACATGGCCTTCTCCAAAGAGTTCACGAAGAACCTTTCTAGCTCTATCGTAGGCCACAGAGGGAGGCAACATCACACACACTGATTGTCTCCTTGACATAGCCACGACAATAATGAATCAAATAAAGCAATAGCTGGCCACTATACAAAACGCGGCTCTCGATGTAGTATTCGAACTGCTTTACAAATTTCCAATACTTAGCAGGATTACCATCGAAATATTCTAGTTCAACCCTTGGCAGGTCTAGCTGTAAGCACTGCTGTGACACTGAACTATCCCGATTGGCTCTGTGACCGTACACCCCAGATGCAGATAACTGACACGGATCAACAAAAGCGCCTATACGCCGAGTACTCTCACCACAACTAGGGGCCGATATCACTTTAAGATTAGAGTGGACACTGCCTTCTTCCAATTCTACTCGAAGCTTGGCCATTTCTAATTCAAGGTCTACAAAATGCTTCTGCTTATCCAAATCTGACTGTCTTTTTCTTAACTCTGCTACAGTCATTACAGTAGACGAACGACGGGAAATAATGCTATGCTCAATCTTTTGGCTTACATGCGAACCAGAGCATGAAGCACCGTCATGATATACATCAAAAACTTGCCGGTATGCTGCATCATCCACGGCATTTTCAGAGGTAAAATGCCTTGGAGACATTGTCCGATGTGATTGAGCGAGTTCCAATTCACTTCAAGGCGTAAAGAGCCGTCAAATTCTGGGAATCCAGTTGAAATCCAACGAAATGCTGCTGAGTACGGCAATCGAAACTTCAAATTTCACTCCAAACGAGGAAGCAGTATTGAGTACTGTAGGCGACACTTCGCTTTGAAGGGCCTTGAGCCAACGCGTATCCAGCCAGTCAAAGAACAAAAACACTGGACAAGATGACGGTCCTGTTAACAAACGACCAGGAAGCAAATATAATACAAACCTCAATAGTAGCACTTCTACTCAACGCAGTTTCAAAGAAACACAATTCGGTCCGAGAACAACAAGAAAGGGTGCAGATCGTCAATGCGATACAGAATACAGAACACTGGTTATATAGGACAAGTGAAGTCCATGCGATTGGTCAAACACAGACCGGATGAAGGCCGGATGCGTGAAATGAGAGTGTGGGGGAATGATAAGTACATTGCTCATAATCAGTGCGAGAAAGCATGTAAACACCTGTAGCGGGGGCACGTGCGGAAATAATTGAGGTGAAGGTCGTGTTGATAACACAAGATAATTGAGGCGAGGGTCGCGCTGATAACGCGATAATTGGGGCAAAAGTGCAGTGATAATGGCGAAGATAAGAGGGAAGATAATTGCGCCCGGAGTAGTCCACTCTCGATGGTTGACAGATAGCTGACTTGAACACAAAGCATCAAGAATCCTTCTGCAATGGATGTGATTATCAGGTGGACAAATGGACACTTAGACCCTATGCGAATATTCTCGTCTACGTGGGGGAACGTTGGGAACGCTCCTCACCCAAGCCAAGCGGGAATACTGAAACATGGTTCATCACGTGGTTTCACAAGGCGAAAGGCGTGCGCAAATGGGTAAACCTCAAAAAGCGGAGGAAACAAGCATTACAAACAACTTAGGATTACAGCTGCAGGTTCAGCGTTGAAATTAGTCGCATAACCAAAACATACTACGTTTTTAAGGGACGAGCATGTTGTCCGCATTGCTTGCAGTGTTGCGTCACACTTCATAATGTGGGTTTTGGCCCATATATTGGCAGAAGATTGCGGAACCACCCACTGAACCTGTGGCATTGTAGTTCGCAGCAAGGAATCTGCAGAATTGCGTGTTTCTTATACGATGTGGGACCACAAGACAGAGTGTCATGGGAGGCCCTGATAAGAGCTTTTCGTCCGTTATCTAAGGAAGGCAAAATGTAGACGAAACTATAAAGCGAAGAATGTCCGGAGGCGGAGTTATGGCAGGAGACGTCAAATGGACGTACGGGACAATGAGGTGACAAAAGGCGGTAAACTGGACGACGGAGGGCGGCGCACGTGTACTATGTCTCTAGAAGCAAAGCCATCAATTAAATCGGATGTAACCTTTGGCTAGGATTTACTAGTGAGGTTGAGACTGTATTTACGAGCAAGTAGAAAGGTTTCTGTACAACTCTAACGAAATACGAAAAATCAAAAACATTCAGTTGTGAATCATCAGCAGTTGCATCTGGCCCGTTAATCGTTTATCCGTGTTCGGTTAGGAATTTGTATTGGTGTCATTATTTCCGGGCATACGGTGTCTTCTTTTGGTATTGTATGTGTATCGTTTCACAAAAGCACAGTTTTTCGAAATAATCGTCGATACGCGTTTTAAAACACTTCACAGAATTGGCCTCTACTACTCCTTCGGGTAGTGTATTCCATAGGTTTACTATTCTTCGTTTGATATCTTGGTACCCGTCGGTGCGAGGAGGGTCAACGGCACCAGTAACTTGAACGGCTGCAGGCGGCGCATATCTACTTTGGCCTTAAAAGGAGTCCATCGCTGAAATCTAACCTTACCTGTGGCTATGTATCACCGAGGCATCGTATGGCGGTGCCAGTACGTGGAAGGAGGGTCAGTGGCAGCGAGCACGCGGACGGCGGAGGGCGGCGCACATTACTTGGGCTGTGCAAGCAATGTCCATATTGAAATGAAATCTTACCTGCGGCTAGGTGTCATTAATGCATCATATGGCGGAGCCAGTAAGAGGGAAGTGGGCCGGTAGCAGCGTTAACTAAGACGACGGAGGGTGGCGCATTTGTACTTTAGGCTCTGAAGGGTGGGTCATCTTTTAAATCCTGTGGTACCTGTGGCTATGTATCACTGATTCACCATATCGTGGTGGTCCTACGTGGGAGGAGGGTTTAGTGGCAGCCCTAATTGGGACTGCGGAGGACCATGCATGTGAGTTGTGCTTTGCAAGCGAAGTAATTATTGAAGTCCAAGCTTCCTCAAACTCGACTGCCCACTGGTTTCACTCTGCTCAACCTCGCCCATACCAAGCTTATCTCCCGCAAGGACGGTTTCCCTCCCTCTAAAAGGTCACTGCACCGCTGCACTATCACCCGGAACAGTTGCAGCAGAGTAGACCGCTCAAGTAATGTTTCTTTTAAATGCTTATTTCCAGTTTCAACGCGACTGGTACTATCTCCCCCGAATAACACCACGTGGCCCAGCAAATGCGCCGCCCAGCTAAGCCATCATGGGAGCCACGTGCTACGTTGGTACTGAAAGCCTTCCGAGCTGCGCACCGATATACCCTCCAAAAGCCAATGATAATGCGCGCAATTATGGGTATACAACAAGGAACGCGGTCGATCCTGGGGGCCACTATCAGCATACTTCTCACTGCCTCTTGGTAGGCAGTCTCAGCCTCATTGGACAACACCGCATAAAAGAACCTCACACCAAGGCCGCTGACTTCCACAAACATACAATACCGCAGGATATAACCGCCGTACTTTATCTTGTAGGTTAGGTCCGCAAAAATTACCTTCCAGCATGCGCGAAGGGACGTAAAAGTGGCATCGGTTTTGCATTTCCCTCGGGTTATCTTCACTTGTCCATTTCTTCGCACGAACTACGCAACCTCCTTCACATCCGTGACACAAGCGGTACGATGGCGCCGCCGCATATCATACAAATCGCGCCTCGTTAAACGAATGATATATTGAAGACGCACGAATGCACGCATCTCCTGCGTCCGAGGAATGTCTTCATCAGTTTCAGCACCATGCTTTACTGTTCCGCAGTTAGCCGCTGACTTCGGCATACAGCCAAGGCTTTCCAACGTGAAAATTGTGCGGATGGCGAAGACTGGTGTATCTAATCACGTAACATCCCCCTTCGAAACCGACGAGAACTGAGCAGGACACTTTTAACACCGGTAACTGTTAACAAATTATCAGGTGGCTACACAAGACGTACAGCTTTCCAGCGACATTCGATCGATTGCTATGCACTCACAGAAACTAAATATATCGGTACAGGCATCCTTCCGGTAACACCTGTCCAGTCTCCCTTTGGTATGTTTTCGCAGTACTAACACACTGACGAATACACGGTATCGCCGTTGCCCTCTGTAAACGTTTTAGATCCTCAATGATCGCTGAGAAGTCTAGCTACGGACCATTGGAGATACGTCGGAGTGCGCTAGAGTCATCCACCCTGGCTACTGTTGCTCGATGCGGGAATCTGCTTAACCATCGTGACGCATTTAAACGGTTTCGTACAAGGAGTTGTAATTCAACTCCTCAGCATATTAACGACTTCCACAAAATAATAAACATACTCATGCATCCAAAGGCCCAATATGCTCCTTCAGCAACTAACAACATTGTGTACCACAAGCACACTGTCAAAATATCGTTGATCGCCATTGGCGGATCCGACGCTCCGACCAGGGTAGGTTAGTGCAGGGTCCTCGGGGACAGACGTAACTTGAATGCTTTCTCGGTTTGGGGATGTACTCAATGCACTACCGAAAGATAAGAGGGGACCTGGTTCTCACTAATCGTATTTTGACGGGTAAGTTCGGCACGGATTTGTCCTGCTACGTTACCTAATCTCCGCGGTCACCCACTGAAACTGCATAAACCACGGTCCGATAGGAGTAGGACGGAAACTCGTCTGTCGCGCCGAGTTATATATCGCTGGAATTCGCTTTCAGCATAAGTGGGGATTTCATTGCTTCTTCTTTTGACTGGAACTTGCTTCTTTGTGACCCACCTGCGGACTCCTTGAGGCCAACTTACACGAGACCAACCCACCCAGCACAGCGAACCGTAATCACCACGAAAGAACTATCATCACACACTATCGGGACTCCGGCGTGAGCGGTTGCGAAATAGTGGACGTTCAACAAACCGCGGCCCGAGCAAATGCGACGACTTTTTGAACCAATCAGTGTACGACCCTACCACGCTCGGCCTTGAATCAGGCGATAAGTGGTAACCAATCAAGACGCACAGCTACCGTGGACCACAGCATGGGACACTATACACGCTTTACGTTTTGAAACACGTCACCTATTGCGGTATCCTACTTATCTGAAACTAACCGCACTCCCCACCGTAATTGCCGGTGCAACGAAGTTGGGAAGGCACTTGTTAATGACGCAGCTCCCAACCCCTACCTGGCATCCTTTGTATCCTCAATGCAAGAACGACCCGGTGCGTTTCATTTGCCGAGCAGCAGAGAACAAAAGCTGAAGGAAGGACGTTATATTTATACAGGTGTACGAAGTGTACAACATTTTGCTTCTCAAATCCACGATTTCGTCGGGGGTGTTGGTATCTACCTGCAATGAAATCGTATAGCGACTTTCAGATGAAATGCGACAGTACCAGGCGCTGTTGCAGTAACTGCCTCCGTAACCTACGAATTGCGGATCTATGGAGCACGTTATGCTGCCAGTATTTGATAAGTTTCACCACGTCCCTGGGCTTGATGCCCGTGTTATGAAACTTCAAAATAATTTGTCGATTGCATGGTTGCTGTGCTGTACATGCAGTTATCATGAATGGCCCGGTTGTTCTGAGTCCCAGCAGGTTGCCGGCTCCTGAGAAATTCATTTGCGAGGCGTTTGCGCGTGTGAATACGCCGAAAACTGATACATATCCGAGGGTTTAACTGGACCATGGTACAGCCAAACGGCAAAAAGGCTTGAAACGAACGCTGAAATGATTCTACACAGAATTGGCCACACCTGCAATCGAGACAAACTAAAAGGGAATCCGTATAAATGTGGTCGGATTTTAACCTACAGTGGTGGGTTAGCATTCTGGCACCGATATGCTGCCAGCAAACCAAGCGTACACCAGGGTGACTGTATGTCCCGGATTCCAAGCTGGTGCTTTCCGTTTCACGTGGAGTCATCATAAGGGTTCTATAATCTTTCGGCAAGTCGGGGTGATGTAGCCGTAGAACTGACAGTAACACATTACCAGCTGACACCGATATACGCCAATTTATAATCCACCGCCGCAAATAATTTTGCTGCGTATCGTCCTTTATGTCGCATACTCCGGAGACGACCGCGTGGTCCAGGCGATGCTGCATATGAAAAGCTGCCTACACTACATATCAATGGTAAGGGTAGTCGCAATCTTACTTTCTGGAACGCTACTGCTGCATGGGTTCTCTTCAGCGTTTTCAGAGGTAGGTTCGGCATCCTGAGCAACTGCACTTCTCTGGTCTAAATATTTCCTTTGAACTTGGACATATATAACCTGTTTCGGTCGGAAGCACTGCTACCCCACAAGTGCCCATGTGCGTAGTGTGCACATCGCCAAGGCCTTGTGTATAAACAAGCTGCAGCTATTCCGCCTCCCTACGCCATCTGTATAACGATACTCGGCTAGGTAGAAAGTAGGAGCACAGGCGATAATTTCTCGTCATCTCAAGCGCCTAATACTCTTGCTTTAAAATGGGCAACTCACTTATGTAATACCAACAACGAAATCCCCGCAGTATGACACCAAGTAGAGAGCCCTCAAAGCGACGGCAATCAGCAGCGCGCCCGAAACGGTAATGGCCGATATATATGCATTTTAACAAATGAAATTTAATCCTTCACCTACCAGTATTCCCGTTGATAACAAATTGTATAAGCCACTTCACTTTGACCAGAAGCGCGGCAATGTTTTTTACTAATAATTTCTTCCAGACACTTTTTGCTGTGATTCAAAAAATCGTGGCGGAAACACGATTCCACAATGAATTACCACAATTTTTCGTTGCTCTTTGCTGGGTGAGATTCTTCAATGTAAGTTGCTTCAACACGTCAAGTACAAGTTCAAGTTCGGGTGAGACCGGAACGATAGGAAAATCCCGTAAGTGTTCCATCTTGAGTGGATCGTTTAGGCTGGAATTGGGGAAATGCTCAGTTATTGATGGATCCAAAACGGAACACCCTTGTCGCACTGTGGCCAACCAGTTAATGCCCACGTTTTCTGACTTTGCAATCCTTGCTGTGGCAGTCATGTGAAGTATGCGGATAACGACGTCCTGTTGGGCGTTCTGGTTCATTGATGTATTTTGATCCAAAGAAGACGAATCAAGCTCATTTCGGTGTCTCATCTGTTTACTATTTGGACTTCAACTGCTATGACGTACAAATGCTTGTCGTGTTTTAAAGGGGTTTCTTCGAGCTCTAAAGCCTTGCAGTGCACCAGCTCCGGTGGGTGGACCCACATAGCTTGCTGAGGAGTCGAACATGAGTTGTACGAATTTCTGCCGTGATCCAACCTTCCGGGCTTAGGCATCTTTTGCGACCTGTACCGTGTTTCCATAAGCAACAGACGATGCCTTAATGGACTGTCTGTGCTCAGTCCGCTCGCCTCTCCTGCCCAAGCTGAGATAAACGTCGCTGCTAACTTGCTACCGACTCCGCGCCCTATCTCATGTGCTTCTGGCCAACTACCCCAACGGGTAAGCGTAGTCGAGCACCGTCCACCATATCTACAGAGACACCGGCGGTTGTTGACAGGAGCAAAGTGCCTAAGCTCAAGGCATACGCAGAGGTGGTAAAGGCAAACTACGAAACGTTGAACGTAAAGGCAAGACAGGAGTTTGGCTAAAATTCAAGTCGTCATCATCTCAGTCGCAGCAAAATTTAAATAAATAAATAAATGGTATATTCTCGGTAAAACGAGACACACCTGTAAAGGCGTGATCAAAAATGCATACAAGCACAGCTTCTTTGGAATATTAAAACATTTCGTTTAAATGAAAACAATAAACGAAAAGATGTAGTCCATATGAGCGAGCATATTGTCAGGTAATGGCCAGATCAAGAGCCATGATGGCGCTGTGGCTCGCAAAATTGTTGCGTCAAGATACAAGTGGGGGGTAAATTTGCCATGTAGTGATCCATGAGCACAGGAGCCCAAACAGGGTTTTGGTGCACTCAATGACCATTACGAAGCCGGAATGATCTGTACTCCGTTAAAGTATTCTTCATAGTAAAGGCAGTTGCACAGGTTGGATGTAGAAGGCTGAGGACTGCTTCAGTGTGAAATGTCTATTTGTGACTTTATTTTGTGGCATGATGTCGCTTTCTTACAAAATTTGGTTGATAAACTCCTGTACCCCGATGGGCTAGGTATTCATATAAAAAGAGTATTACGCGTGGGAAAACGAAAGGCAAACACGCCACGTCCGTTGCGAATTGTTTTTGAAAATGACATCACCCCAGCGCGTCTTCTGTCCCGACGTTGGCGTCTAAACGGCCTGAAAGTCCACGTGCGTGCCGACCTCACTTTGGAAGAACGTAATCGCCTTCAAACTGCTACCATTGAACTTAAACGGCAAACTCCACAAGGTGAGAGCAATATACATATCGTAAATTTTCGAGTAGTGCAGAAGCGCCAGCTGATAAACAAGCCGGTGTTGCTGATGGCGCGCGCTCCAAGCTAGTTGCCGGTCTCACTGTGGCGCTTACGAACGTTCGCAGCCTCACCAATAAATTTGATGAGGTACATCTCTGGGTAGAGCAACATTGCCCAGATTTATTTTGTCTGACTGAAACATGGCTCCACGGTGATATTACTGATCCTGAAATTCACATCGATGGATACACGACATTTCGGTGCGAACGACCCAAGTGCGCTCATGACGGTGTATTGTTATATATAAAGCCCGGCATGAGAGGGGGACTCATATCTACACATTATAGTGCCGACGGCCTATACGAACAACTTTGGTGCAGAGTTACTGTTAAATAAATAAATAAATAGTACATTCTCGGTAAAACGAGACACACCTGTAAAGGCGTGATCAAATATGTATACAAGCATAGCTTCTGTGGAATGTTAAAACATTTCCTTTTAATGAAAGGTATAAAATAAAAGATGTTGTCCGTATGTGTGAGATACTGTCAGGTAATAGTCAGACCCAGGGACATTATGGCGCTGTGGCGCGCAAAAATCCATCAAAACACAAGTTGGGGGTAATTTCGCCAGGTAGTGATCCGTGAGCACAGGAACCTAAGCAACGTTTTGTTGCAACCAATAACCATTACGAGATAGGGATGATCTGTGCTCCAACAATGCATTCTTCATAGCAGAATTAGTTGCACAGGTTCAATGTAGAATGCTGAGGACTGCGTCAGTGTGACATGCTTAGCTGTGACTTTATTTTGTGGCGAGTCGCATCCGCCACGTGGCAGTGTTGTTAAGCGGACATTTGTGGCTTTTTATAGGGAGAACGCTTGCCAGGCGAAAACCCACCGCGTCCTGGAACACTGCCGTAGCTTTCGTTGAACAGTAGTGCAAGTCGGTTATGCATCGTATAGACCGATTTTGCATTCTATTATTCGCAGTCGGTTGACAGCCAAAATTCTTCGTTGGTTGGCCGAATGGCTTAGTACTGATCCGGCAGCAGTCGTTGGGGCCGGTCAATGATGCAAGATTCGAAGAGTCGAATGATAATGATGCAGCCGAAGGAACTGAGAGTGGGAACCATTTATCAGAGACCTTCAAACACTTCCCGTGATTGGATCGACGTAGTGCAGCAGCGCTTGAGCTGCCGAAATTTTCTGTTGCTTGGTGATTTTAACTTTCCACACATTGATTGGCCGCATTATAAAGCTCTACCTGGCAGTAGCAATCTCGAGTGTGCTTTTGTCGATACAATGGCGGAGATGCACTCTGTGCAACATATCCTGCAACCAACAAGGCAGCTTCCGGGGCAACCTGAAAGCTGTCTTTATCTCCTTTTCACGAACGATGAGCAACATGTCGAATCCGCTAAAGTAGTTGAACCCATTGGGTCCAGCGATCACTCCATGATTTCAGTCGTCCTATGTTTGCCATCTGTTGTATCATTACGAATACCGCGTCGTAACGTTTGGAAAGCAAACTGGGATCGGTTGATGAGTACTGCGGAACACATGGACTGGTCCTTACCTTTGAATGGCGGCGTTGAAGTGTGTTGGGAGGTGCTGAAGCAAAACCTTGTTCAGTTACTAGACCAATTTGCTCCCTTAACACCAATAAAATGTTGGAAGAGGCCGCCAAGGATGGATAGCGAATATGTTGTCATGTCGAGGCGACGTGCAAAATTGTGGAAGTGGTTCAAACAAACCCATAGCGCCGAAGGTTACACAGCTTACAAAACACAAAGAAACTGTTGCAATTCAGTGAAACTACAGAAGCGTGCGGCTTATGAAACACGCTTATCAGCAAATGCGAAGGAGGCACCCAAAAAGGTTTTTACATATATCGAGCGCAAGCTTAACCCAACTGACGAGTTACCTGCTTTGGAAACTTCGCTTGGTGCACTGTTGACCGCCGACAATGACCGAGCCATCGCACTTGCTTCACATTTCGAGTCAGTGTTCGACTCAGCTTCTCCAGCATTTCAGTGTACCCAAGTCGACGCCAAACTGAATACAGCATTCTGTTCAGAGGACCAAGTAAGGGGACTGCTTGCTAATCTAGACTGCTCCAAACCGCCAGGACCTGACGGCTTGCATCCACTACTTCTCAAAAGGCTGGCACCTGTTATCGCACCTGCCGTGCCGGAATTGTTCGAGCCCTCTTTGACACAAGGGAACGTCCCACGTGAATGGAAGCAAGCGGTCGTACGGCCCTTCCCGAAAGGAGGAAACAGAAGCAGAGTAGAGAACTATAGACCGATTTGCCTGACACCAGTGCTGACCACATTGCTGGAGAAAGTGGTCAAGAAGGCGCTGCTTGAGTTCACAGAACCACACGGTGTGCTTACATCAGTTCAACATGGTTTCCTAAGAGGACGGTCTTGTACCACGAATCTTCTGACTTCCCGACACAGTTGGATTGAAGCAGCTAATGACGGTAGGAGCTTTGATGCCTTGCTGATTGACTTGAGCAAAGCATTTGATAGAGTGAATCACTTTATCTTGCTATCTAAACTCAACAGTTATGGTGTGGGTGGAAAATTTCTGAAATGGATTCAGTCTTTTCTGGACAAGCAGCAGTGGTGCGTCCAGGTCAATGACTACCGAACCAAATGCCTCTAGTGGTGTGCCGCAGGGCACAGTAATTGGCCCAAGGCTTTTTCTGTTTCATATCAACGACTTACCAGGACGTTTGACATCTACCTGCGCGCTGTTTGCAGATGATTTGAAAGTTTGGAGGGAAATATTGACCCCTGTCGATGAGGATATACCGCAAAGTGATCTCGATACAATCTCCTCATAGGCATCAACAAACTGCCTTCCACTGAATGCTGAAAAGTCCGAATTGCTCCGCATTGGCAAGTGCTGTCGGGACAGAACTTACAGTGTCGGTGGGCGTCTACTGTGCTCGGTTGCGACAGTTAGAGATCTAGGGGTACTATCCCGATGGGACTTAAAATCGTCAGACAACAAGCACAAGGTCTACTGTTCCAGCCTTCGCATGTTTTGGTCATTAAAGCGGACCTTCCACGTTTGGTCGGAGGAAATTGCTGTCAGGCTATACGTCTCCATGGTGCGCCCGCTTTTAGAATACGGGGCATCGGCCTATTATCCAAGTACAAAAAGTGAGATGAGAAAACTGGAAAAGGTCCAGCACCTAGTCACCCGCCTGATCCCCACGCTCCGAGGCTTATCTTACCACCAGAGGTGCCACAGGTTACGTCTCCATACACTATTATACAGGAGATTAAAAATTAACCTCATTACAACGCTTAGAATCCCTCAGCTGAGACATTTTCCTCACCTGAGACATATGTTCTGTATTGTGGATGCACCTATCACCCGAGGGCATTCTTACAAGCTGGAAGTTCTACGTATGGACAATATCACTCACATTCATTGTTTCGCGCAACGTGTGATACATTTCTGGAACTGGTTGCCCAGTTCCGTTGTTCGTTCTGATTCAGTGTAGTGTTTCAAACGAAGCATTGACAAACGTTTTTCAGACTTGTGTTTCGATGCAGACTCCATGTTTGACCTCCTTTCGTCGCGTGGTTATGTCACGGCTACACTAGCAACCCTAAAAGACCAAGACACATAGTGCTTTCTTTGTGCTTATATATCGGTATTTTGTTTGCTTATTACTGAACGAATATTGATGTGCATTCACACAGACCCATATTCGGCATGGGTCATTTTTGCTTTACTTATGATGGAGATCACATAGATTCCTATCTTATTCTTCTAATAAATTGATTCTGATTCTTATTCTGAGTCACATGTGCCACGTTGCAGTGTTGTTAAGCGGACATTTGTGGCTTTTTATAGGGAGAACGCTTGCCAGGCGAATACCCACAACGTCGTGGAACACTGTCGTAGTTTCCGTTGAACAGTAGTGCAAGTCGGTTATGCATCGTATAGCCCGATTTTGCCTTCTATTATTCGCAGTCGGTTGACAGCCAAAGTTCTTCGTTGGTTGGCCGAATGGCTTGGTAATGGTCCGGCAGTAGCCGTTGAAGCCGGTCAGCGATGTAAAAGTGTCACTGAGTCGAATGACAATGATGCAGGTGAGTAAACACATTTTAATAGAGGCCAGCTTTTTCTATTATATTGTCCGGTTCGCAACCAAGGTCCAGCTATCCATGCAGGACTTGTCATGGGGACGGTGAGTGCAGTTGTTTCTCGTGTCTGAATATGTCCATAACAGGAAAAAATGCTATTCTCCGCAAAGTGGACTAGGAATTCCTTTAAATGCAAGTGTAATTGTCTCCATGGCCAAGTGAAAACTCCATGGATGATCATCGGAAATGCCGCTTCCCTGCTAGCACATGTACAGGTCCTGTCCAGTTTAGCATCGTAAACGTTCCTATGAGAGCATTAGGCTACACTGGACAGGAAGTATTACCGTAAGACGGCTAAAATGGGTTCCTGTCCAGTTTACGTTGGACCAATGAAGATGATGCTAGCGTTGACCAATAGAAATTCACCACTATGAGTGACAATCCGATTGGTCCAGATCCCGTCATTGCCTCCCATGGGTATCCGAATACGGACACCACACTAGAACGCACTATGCGCCTAAAGATTATATGGACGGCTCGGACCTAGCGTTCACCCGGTACTTGTTGCGGTAGTAGCTGGACTTGGGAACCCACGTAGGCGGCGACTAAAAGCTGTTGGTCACGAAAGGAAACTGCTCTTACCGCGCACCTGACATCACAAGGCGAAAGAAAATTAAAACCGAGGTATAGGAATGCTGTATATACATGAAGTGGTGCAGTAAAAAGAACGTTAGTAGCAGAAAGCGGCATAGTCAATATTGTTAATCCGCTTCCGCGAGTGTCAACATAGGAGGCTAAAGATGTGCCCAAGGAAGCAGGGGACTCACCTCATTCGCACTGCATACTCTAGTTTGCTCAACCGGCGGTCTTTTGTGCCTGCAGAATGCAACCATGTTTTGATTTGCCGTGTAATGTCAGCATCCGAGGCTGCATCGCCCACGCGTTGCCGAATGATGCTTGGTAGTTTTTATGGATAATTGCATTTCAACCTACCTTGTACAAGGCCGTTCATATTTGTTCGCCTGGATGCAAACGAACCTCTAGCTCCGGAGTAATTTATCTCCGCGGCAACTGATCTTGTCATTAGCCGCTCCATGGTACCCCGAACGATGAGTTACACAGTATCACTGTGCACAGCACATAAATGGTTGACCTAAAGTAGTTGAATAATAAGACGAACTTACGAATCTGATTTTGAAATCGGTGTCCTGCAGCCGTTCATCATATCTCTTTAGCTCACTGAGAGAGGTAAATGGCAGAGATAGTCCCGGCGCAACACTTTGGGATTGTCGCTGTAGCATTTGCAACATCGCTTCGGACATGCAGCGATGGCCGACCAATTCAGATCGAATGAGACACCACTCATCTAAAAATAAATAAATAAATAAATAAAATGTTTATTCTCGACTAAGCGAGGCACGTCTGCACAGACATGATCATGTTAAGAGTGCAAACTGTGATCAATCAATGTACAATGGATCAATGGGATTGTCGCATACGTTGATATATAAATGTATGTAAGTGTGTATGTGGGCGTGTTTAACCGTGTTTATGGAATTCGTAAATGTATTCCAGTCTTTTTGATCGTGCTTGAACGTGTGGCCAGTGTTAAATGGGTGCTTGATGGCTGTGGACTTGAAGCGGTCGTCCGGATAAGCAATGGGTGACTTTAGTTGGTGGCGAGTCACAACCGCCACGTCACAGTGTTGTTAAACGGACATTTGTGGCTTTTTATAGAGAGAACGCCTGCCAGGCGGAAACCCACCACGTCCTGGAACACTGCCGCCGAACTATTTGCTGGAACGGGTAAACGCAATCCACCCAGCTGGTACCACGAGGAGGTTGTTCGGCCAGCCAGCTGAGTGCAATGCGATACATCTGTGGCGTCTTACATTTTATGGCCTGCAGTTTCTGCAGCCCATCCAGATTGCATGGTGCGACGTCAGCAATAACTGGGGGCGAGATTACTGTTTAATAGGGGCAGTATGAAATCGATACTTACGGTTGCTTGTTGATGGCCCTGGACGTGATGGACTAATGCCACTGAACAGCGAGGAGGGCGCACGTGCTTATGTTGCTGCAGAAGGCCTTTTGGGTTTGCTGGGACGCGCGGTATCCTCGTCATCGGAGCTAGAACGGAAGGGCCGGCGTCAAAGGGGAAATAAAAACCACCATACACACATTGCACGCTTAGCTGGAAGGCCCATGGGAATTGTATCGTCTGTCTATGGTAGCATCTTGCGCTCAGGTTGCCGTTCCATTTCTCGGGCATGCTGGAAACTAACTAACGAGGTGGGTTAATATAAGAGAAATACTTACTCGTGCTAACGATTATGGACACGGCAGTGCGACCACATCGACAATCCGGCGCAGTGTGATTTTTCACCGCTGCATAGTAGTGCTTACCCCCGCGCTGAAGGTATTTGAGCGTACGAACCCTCTTCTCTAAGCCAAGTGTTACTGACAATAGTTATTAAATCCTCGGAGTCAAGGAGTTTGACAACGCTGTATCCTTGAAAAGCCATCATTGCTGAAAAAGGAAGATGTTAGTAGTTGAAGTGTATAACTGTGTGGCATAGGGTAAATTACAAGGAAATCGTTCAAGGGTAAAGCAATGCACTTAAATAGAATACGACAGACAGAGAAGCTACATACCTCAGTTGACAATTGCGATGCACGGAAGATGTACGCCGTTGAGGAATCCATGCTATGCGTGAACGGACTACGGAGATTCATAAATTCCCGGTATTGCACGACAATGTTCCCGGACACATTCACAGACACGTCTGTCAGTACTCTGGGTTTGGCATCGATGATGACCACGTTATCCGGCTTCACAGGGGAAAACAAAATGCCGTGCAAACAAAACGCGTTCTGACCCTTATATGTGCACATCTCTACATTCCCAACCGTGCTTGCGTTGCTGAAAGTAGGAGGAAGCTGTTCCTCTTCCGACGTACGCCGCATGATTTGAGCAACAGGACGCGGGGATTTGTGAATCATGCGCTTGATGGAAAACAAGTGAGACTCGAAGGGAAATGCTGAGAAGCTGTCTAACGTCCCCATCGTTCGTACGTCAGCGGGCAGATGAACCAGTGAGTGTACGTTCCACGTCATCTCACTGGGACCATAAAGATCAAGGTAATCATGTAAAAATACATGAAATAAAGGAACAAGGAAATCAAATAAGTAAGTGTGAAGGTGAGGGTGGCACATGATATAAATAGCAATGAGAGATCTAGAAAGTTTTGATAGAAAGCATCAGGCAATACCCCAATTAAACAAGCTGGTCCGGCGTACAGCAAAAACTGGCGCAACTCAGTTGCCTTCCAAGATCGGTATTCATCCAGTGATCGAAGCTTACGTGGAAAGTCCGACGTCCAGGAAGGCCCGAAGTCATGCAACCATTCGTTTACCAAAATCAATCGCTCTCTGCGCAGTCGAAATCCACTTGTCACGGGCGAAGTGAGCCAGTTTTTTATCATTCTGCGCATAACACCCAAACATACTGAATGCATATAGTCAATTGGGAAGTCTTCAACCAAATCGACATACAAAGCAGCAAAAGGCGACGGTTGGTTATCATTCCTTCGAACGGATGCATTAGTCCGTAGTGTGCTATCCGTAAGTGGGTATGTTACCTTGCGGCTCATATACTCACCACGTTGGGTGCATTCGTCACAGCTGTAATAACCCGAATGTTCTTTTTTTCTTTTCACATAAGCGCGTGCAGGGGTATCACAGATAACGGCTTTAAGGTTGAATAATCCTTGGCGTTGCAAAGTACGTATCTCATTAATTGCGTCGTACAAGTAATCGTCCACGTCATTCGGCTTCGAGGTCCCACCACAAACACCAACAATGAATGGCTTCATGATCACTGGCTTTATGACACGGCACAAGATTGGCCATACATGCATCTTGGATGCATTAAGAGGTTTAAACCCGTCAACATGCAACTGATAGTCAACAGTGTCATCAGCGGCCAGCGAAATAGCAGAGCATGCACGCTGTAAACCTCTCAGCAGACCTACGTGACCGTAAGTTCCCGGTAAAACAACGCGAATGCGGGAGGTCCGTGGGGTGCGCATCAGCGTCCGGTTATCCTTCGGCCAAAATGGCATCCACGACTGCACAAGGCACAACAGTGGAAGAACAAAAGACGACGGTACTTGAGATTTTGCGATCAATTTTCTCAAGTTATGTACCAATTCATCGGGGTCACTGTCATCTTCACTGCGGTTGATAACGCGTGCAGGTGCCTGAACTGTGTAAGCAATCATATTTAAGATATGTTATAGATGCTCTTACCCTTCTGTCGTTTAGCTTCTGACAACAGAAGCACTTCTTCATAGCTGAATCCTGATGTCATTCTTTTCGCTGCACGGTAAATGGTGCTACGAGACGGAAACTGTCCAGTTAATTGATAACTTCGTCGACGTGACATGCTGAAAAGGAACACCTAGGTATCAAACAAGGTTTAACCGAAAAACCTGGTAGGTACACCTGCGGAAACGCAGTTTCAAGGAAGCTAGACAATAGCGCAGAACGAAGCAGTATCAGCGACCAAGGTTACGAAACCGAAACTCTGCAAATAACATGACCTACCGATGCATTTAAACCACTGTGGTTATGGTCAATTAATAGCAATTATAATGCATACCAACCATTTATTTATTAACAAATGTCAAACTGAATGCATTTTGCTGCAAGAACTGCATTAATAACCGAACAGGACATCAGTCCAGTTTATGTCCAGTTTGCTACGTTTACTGTTACGATTGTGCTACCAGGGTTATACGCGCGCAATTCTGTCCGTGAAATGACATCAAAAAAGCTCCAGGTGACTGGAAAATCGGAATGTTTGAGGCAGTGAGGGTAATCACGCCAGAATTGTCTGCCTTCGGTTGTGGAATAGGGGATTCATGTAAATATAGTATTCCAGGTGAGTAACTTGTTCTACTGTGAGTACGAGGCGAGCTAAACCCATTTGTTTAGACCCTGTGGTGGTAGCTTCTACAGCATGGCGGAAAGAGCTCCATTTGGAACGATGTGTGGGTTCTTCATATCCAGAGAAAAGCTCAAACGTGTAAACCAGCTGGCTATTGAGGGTAGGTCGACCAGTCCAAGTGGATAAACCTTCTTGTTTTAACGGATGCATCTGTGGAAGTCTCGGGAGAAAACGGGCAACGGACAAGAGGCAGCCAAACAGAAAGACAGCAATGAATCAAGAAGCACAAACACAGACTTGTGGCGCGCAACGGTGCCTATGATACATTAAAACTTTTGTAATTTTGTTTAGTATACATGATTTGCAAGCGCGTTCTTTACATCACGTCGCTGGTGTGACTCAGACTAAAACTACTAGGTAGGAAGAAGTTTCTGCACGCGCAGGGTCAAGAGACCGATATAACAAAGCGCGTTGACAAAAGTTAAGCGATTAATAGAATTGTTGGAGAGAAACAGGTAAACCGATAATGATGACAGCAGTCCGAATGCAAGAGGCATCTTAGGTGAAACTATGGACAACTAGGTTGAGACCGAATGCGGGAGCAACATAGGTAAAGCAACGTTCCAAGAAGAAAAGGAAATTTAAGGAATCAGCTATGAGCGGATGAATGCGGACGGCAGTGCGAAGAGTAACTAGTGACAGTAATTACGAGGAGATGATAGTCAGGATAAAAAAGGTTTACTGCTAAAGTGTGGTGAAGCCAAGGCCACTCTCGTGCGAAGTATGAATCGTACAGTTTTGAAAAATCACCGGTGATATCCCGGGGGTCTGAGAGAACTCTGAGAGCCGGAGACCGAACAGATGAGACTTGATTAGTCGACATATCCGGAGGCCTCGTAGTAGTCCCAGAGAATTTCACTGATCGGATGATGGTAACGAAGGGCATGGCACTAAACGTTGGTCGTCCGATTGAAGAAGGATTGAGTGTACAGGTTACGGATTAAAGTGCCTATATTAATAAATAAATAAATAAATAAATAGTATATTCTCTGTAAAACGAGACACACCTCTAAAAGGCATGATCAAATATGCATACAAGCATAGCTTCTTTGGAATATTAAAACATTTCGTTACAATGAAAGGAATAAACGAAAAGATGTAGTCCATAAGAGCGAGCATATTGTCAGGTAATAGTCAGACCAAGGATCATAATGGCGCCGTGGCGCGCAAAAACTGTTGCGTCAAGATACAAGTGGGGGGTAAATTTGCCATGTAGTGATCCATGAGCACAGGAGACCGAACAAGGTTTAGTGCAATCGATGACCATTACGAAGCCGGGATGATCGGTACTCCACTAAAGCATTCTTCATAGTAAAATCAGTTGCACAGGTTCGATGTTGGAGGCTGAGGACTGCGTCAGTGGGAAATGTATAGCTGTGACTTTATTTTGTGGCGAGTCACATCCGCCACGTTGCAGTGTTGTTAAGCGGACATTTGTGGCTTTTTATAGGGAGAACGCTTGCCAAGCGAAAACCCATCACGTCCTGGAACACTGTCGTAGCTCCCGTTGAACTGTAGTGCTAGTCGGCTATGCATCGTATAGACCGATTTTGCACTCTATTATTCGCAGTCGGTTGACAGCCCAAATTTTTTCGGTGGTTGGCCAAATGGCTTAGTACTGAACCGGCAATAGTCGTTGAAGCCAGTCAATGATGTAAAAGAGTCGCAGAGTCGAATGATAATGATGCGGTGAGTAAACATATTGTTAATAGAGGCCGGCTTTTCCTATTATATTGTCCGGCTCGCAACCCGTGTCCAGCTATCCATGCTGGACTTGTCATAGGACGGTGAGTGCAGTTGTTTCTTGTGTCTGAATATGTCCAAAACAGGAATAAATGCTATCCTCCGCGAAGTGGACAAGTATTTCCTTCAAATGTAAGTGTAATTGTTTCCATGACCAAGTGAGAACTCCAGG
>OX104059.1:53134150-53187086 GCA_944474145.2 Dicrocoelium dendriticum
CCGCGCTGGATTCTTCCATCACCTTTCTTTCTAAAATGGGTGATTATATTTGACCTAAACGCTTCTTTATCTACTTTTAGGATTCTTTTACCATACCAATACTGTAAACTTCCTTCTCGTGTTCATTGCGAAACTGATTTTGATGCAATTGTCCAAGCTGATGGAATAAAATGAGATTTGACAAAATCCGTTCAAAAGCCACTGCACTCAGCTTTCTTTTTATTTCTGTATTCTGCTGGAATTAACTCCTTAGGTGGCCGCGCACTTGCAAATAGATCCGATGAGCCTCCAGTAGCTGGTAGACATTGTTCCGGACTCATTTATGCAGAAGTAGCATCTCATATTTTCACCGTCTAATTGTTACGAATTCTTATTTTGCTAAGGTGGTTTATGTGAAGGTAACATTCAGTCTACAACAGTGTTGTCACTAACCCTTTTATCATTTGCTGGGATAACATTAAGCAACTGTCGAAGCGCCACCAACATTTGAACACGGTAGCCAGTGCATTATGCACTGCTGTCGAGATGTTGCAAACCACCAGCCAAAAACGTCGGCATCGACCCAATCTGAACTGACCGGTGTCGAACTCCCGAGGGTCATTAACATATTTCAAGGACACATGCACCGATATGCGTCCTCACGTCGTATTCACACCCCCAGACATGCGTCGGTGAGTAAATGCAGTACTGGGTACTGGGTCCACATTTGTTCTCAGTACGCATCAACGAACTTGCCGCTGTTCTCCGGTGGCACTTTCTACTATTTGCAGACAATGTCAAAATCTGGCATGACGTCAAGCCAGTGGATGACCAATTGGCATATACGTGGTCATTCGAAAATCAGCACAGTTCAACGTGGTGGATTGCAGAATTGTGACTATATGCCATCAGTGTACTTATGAATAACGACTTGGAGACCAGCAGTTGCAACCTGCTTCCCATGAAAGGGACCTCGGGGTAATTTTGAAGGGTGACTTTGTTGCTCGAAACAGGACCAAAAGGCATCGAGGAGAGCCCGTCAGCACCTTGGCGTGCTCTTACGGTAGGCTTTCGGAAAGTACGAGCCATCAATCTGACCGTAAATGCAAAACGCTTACCTCAGGCTTCACTTGGTGTACACGATCCAAGCCTAGGGTCCCAATCGTAAACACTATACTGATACGTATGAAGGTCCACAACATATAGCGACCAAATTCGTTGGGTGTTGGTTGCATCTTCCCTACCAACACAGACGACAAGTCCTTGGATTACACAGCGGTGAATATCGACGTCAGCAAGGAAATATCATGGTTTACCTAATACTGACAAACCCTAATCATGCCTTTCCTAACTTGTTGCAACTCAGCCACAGAAGCAACCTGAAAGGCCACATGGTCAAACTAGGTACGCTCTATAGTCGACTTGATTGTCGAGTAAACATTATCTCCCTTTGGGTTTTCAGAACATGGAAGGCCCTTCTAACCCAGGTCACCTCGACAAAACTATTAACTCTTTTAGAAAATCGTCTTGACAACACACTATTCCAATTGCATCACGTAATACGGTACGTTTTATTCAGTGGACAATATAGCTTAAACCAAACTATGTGCACACCAGCCATTTTCGTAACATAGCGGTGAGGAAAGTTATAACAGTTTTCATGGGAATAACTTGGTGAGTCTTAAAACCAATTTTTCTCCTTTTCTCCACGTTATTTTTCACCGTTGTTTTCAAAACCCTCACTCTGCTCATCCTACGGGACATGTCGAGCAATCACTTTTTGTCCGTCGTAAATCATTGTTTATCCTTCTGCAGCTGAAGTCTTCCAAGGGATTTTTGAGAACGTAGTAAAGGACATATCTTTTGCCCATGCGTAGCTGGATGATATTCCTATCTCCGAATGCTCTGACACAGAGCATCTCCGTACACTCGCTGTCATGTTGGAGCGTTTGGAACGGAGCGGATTTATTTTGAGAAAATCCAATGTAATTTCCCTTCTTCTTTCATTTGTTACTTGGATACCAGTTTTCTAAACAGGTGTTATTTACGTTTGGTAAGGATACATTTTGGGCTTTCTTAACCAAATGCCCCCCAGATGTTGCCTGGGAAACGTTCACAGGGACCTTTAGCACACTGGTAGCGCACGCACGGGAACAGGTCCTTCCAACCTAAAAACATAAGTCATTTCTGGGGAGCAGAACAAGTAAATGTATGTTCCTGAGGAATTCGGCATGGCAAGCTCACACGGACTGCTTGAATGCCGATATCTGGACTGCATACGTGCCCCATCGTAACTTTAGTGTGAAACTGATCCGCGAGGACAAGTCACGCATCAGCAAGAATTAATGAAACGCTTCTGCACGAACCACAAACTTGCGTACAGACACGTTAACAGCCTTCGATAGGTGAAGCGGGGGATTCCAGCACTACAGGTGATGGATGCACGCTGTCAGCAGCGGAGGCAACTGATCTCCTACAGCTTTATTAATCTCAAAATTCCCAGCAGTTAATGAGTCCAAATATTCTCATCGTTTCTAATACTCCACAATCGGGTTTAGGCAACGTCATTTTCACGGCGGAAGCTGTGTTAAAGAACTTGTTATCCTTGCGTATCCACAGTTCTCACGGAGCCGACAACATCCGACCAAAGGCTCTGCAGGCGGTAGCTAGTGATCTAGCAAAACTACTAGCCGTTTTCTATCAGTGACGTCTAGTGGAGAACCGTATTGCACCAGTATGGAAGCGAGGGGTCATCACTACTATCCATAAAGGAGGTAGCCGCACTGACCCTACCAACTGCCGTCCAATAATGTTACTTCCTGTGCTATCCAAAGTTGTGGAATCAATCATCGCAGATGCGTTGATGCAATACCTAGAAAGGCACAACTGTATAGCCCCAGAGCAACATGGCTTCCGTCAAAAGCGTTCATGTACTACTAACCAATTATCTGAAATGAAGCTGTTGACGACGGAGCAGGAGTCACCGTCAGCAACCTGTACTTCTCAAAAGCGTTTGATCGCATAGACCATCGAATTCTCCTTCAGAAGCCTCGGAACTACGGTATGGATGACACAATCCTGAGTTCGATTAGCAATCTTTTATACGTACGATGGTTGAATGCGAGAGTCCGGGAAACTCTGTCCGATACAACCGAGGTGGTTTGTGGTGTACCACAAGGCTCGCTGCTTGGACCTGGTCTATTCTTGACTTTCACCAACGATTTGGCGAGATCAGTTGCTTCCGATTTCCTATTTATGAGGATGATATCAAGAAATGGCAAAGGATCAGACGACTGGACGACCATGAACGGCTCCAGTGCGATCTTAACTCGGCGTCGAACTGGTCAGTTCAAAAAGCCCTACCATTCAACGTAGACAAATGTCGCGTTGTACAATTATGCCACAGACATAACTACACCTATTTACTTGGGACAAACGGATTGCAGAATAGCTCCCAGGAACGTGACCTCGGTGTGTTCGTACACAGTGACCTCAACTGTTCAAAACAGGCTGCGGTACGCGCGAAAAGAGGCAACCAGCAAGTCGACATGCTGCGAAGGGCATTCGGGAGGTTTGACCCATCAATCTTCCCAACGATGCACAATTCCTAGGTGCGCCCGCATGTTGAATACGCTATGCAAGCTTGGCAACATTGCTTGAAGCGCGACCTGGAAGCATAAGAGGCAACACAACAAAGAGCAACCAAGAATGAAAAGGCCTGCGCTATCACTCTTACCAATCAAGCAATCAACAACAGCAGTATTTCAACCATTTGAACTAATGCTTCGCTGCCCTACAACTATGATGACCTATGAAATAAAGAATAATAGGAGAGAAAGGGGACTTAGCTGAAAACATAAATGCCCTCAGCAAACATTCAGGGCCAAGACGACTACACCTTGTGTAGACATACCACCACAAAAATCTGGCTATCGTGAAAACATAAGGCGGTATCGCCGAGACAGCTTCCTTGCGGATTTCACTGCCCCGCGTCAAAATCAGCCATTACCCCGCAGATAACTCAGCATCAAACACACTTTAAACAGGCAATCCGATTAGGAGACAGCAGCAGACGCGCCACTGGTGTCGGTTGCGAGCCGTGTCCTGTAAAGTTTCGAGCCAAGCACAAGGCGAGTTACGATGACTCCCATCCGGAAAGCGAGACGGACCAACGGCACCCAGTTTGGTCGTCGGTGACTCCATTTCACGCTGCCAAGTCAACCTCTGTCCACCTCGAGACTGACACCATCCTACAACTGGCAGGCAAACAAAGCCTTCCTAGGTATGCACTGATCAGGCATACGTAGTATGTGCCTGAGCCAACGCTACTTATTCAGTGCTATCTGTTGTTCTATGGAGTTAGCATGATTATCACTACCTAGTACTCACCTACGCACATCCGCGTTGCGGACAGTCTGGTGCCATCCGACCCCAGCAATGCTTCGCAGACAACGAAGATCAAAGATTTGAAGGCGTCTCAGATCATCAGACCGAAGCGGCCAAGTGTCACTACCATAGAGCAGAACGGCCCTCACTGTGGCCTTGTATACACGGCCTTTCAGACGGAAAGATACTCCATTCTGTCGTCAAAGATGCCGCAGGTTCAAGAAGGCAGTTCTGGCCTTTGCAATGCGTGAGCTGACGTCAGTTTTTATACGCCCATCCTTGCTGACGCAGCTGCCACGACAAATAAATTGATCAACCACCTCGAGCTCCTAGTTAGCGAGAGTCAAGGGGTCATAAAGTGGCTTGTGGTCCTGCAGCAACACTTTGCACTTTGAACGTGCGAAGAGGATATCAAATAATGGGATCACTATAGACAGGCTAATCAGGGTTGCTTGGGCCGCAGCAACATCGTCGAAAAGCAAGACTATATCGTCCGCATAATCATGATCAACTAACCTTTTATCATGCAGCACTTCAACGTATACATCGTGAGATTCCGCGAGGAAACACGCCATGGTAGAATCCATGACCAAATTGAACAGAAATGGGGAAATCGGACAACCCTGACGAACGCCATCTGTGGTCGGAATGCTATCCCTTAGGCTACCGTAGACCCTGACGCGGCCTGCAGTGTTCGAGTATAGAGCACGAAGGATGTTTACATGTTTCGTGGGAACATCTTTCTGCGCACAGAATCGATCGATCGGCTGAATAGAACTCACTCTTGAAATCGAGGAACACAGCTGCTGTCGGTCTGCGGTATGCGTGGTGCTGCTCTAGCACCTGCCACGTCCTGCGCGGAAACCCACCTGCTCTTCCTTAATCCGAGATTCCGGTTCCATGGTGGGGCGACGAACGAGAATCGAGGCCAGTAACTTTGTCACAACAAGCGTTCGGCTAATATCCCTGTGAGTAGAACAGTCTTTGCGATTGCCTTTTTATATTGCCACTATAATCGATTCGTTCCAATCATCCAAGGCAATCTCTTCCTCGCAGATATGTTCGAATAGGGAGGTCAGTGCTTTGCGGATGGCTTCACTTCCATCGTCAAATAGTGCAGGTGGGAGGGAATCGGGGCCAGCAGTATCACTTACCACCGAAGACTGAATTGAGGGAAAATATAGCAGTCTTGAGTGTAGACGGAATTACTCTTCCCATCGAATGTGCCAACCCTGGAACGCAATTCCAAACTCATTTTCATCCGCCTTTACCTTGGACGTCTTTAAAAGATGACTAGATGTTGCTCTTAGCTCCAGGCCTTTTGTTACCTAAGCTGCGCTATTATCGTGTACACCAATCCTGCCATTTTACAGAATTTATGTGTCAAATGGACCCAAGTGAGCAACCGTTTTATACTTTTCTCACGCCTTCTATCAACACCACTGCACCTATGTTTCCGCAGCCTTACACTCGATTTGTATTTTGCGCTAACGTTATTTATCTTAGCATTCACCTTGGTAGACACTCGGTAGATGACCCACGTATATTTTGATTTCATCGTATTCACCCCAATTATCCTAGGGGACGTGTCACGCACTTGCTTGAGTCCCTTGATAAATCATTGTTCATTGCTCATTGGATCGCACGTTTCAAAATATAAGGTGAACGCTATTTAGGAAAAAGTCCAGAGTCAAAGAACAGTAATGAACTCCATTCGTTCCTGGGCATGCTGCCCACTACCGTCTATTGTTGCTTAATATATCTAAGATATCATCTCTAATAATTCAGTTGTTGCACAAAAATGTACCATGGCTCTGTGGTTCTAGTTGGAGAAGTGCATCCAAGAGCGCTGAGAGGGCTCCTACTTTGTCATAAAGGTTAGTACGTTATAACTACAACAAGCCACTCATTCTTCAGTGTGACGTGTCGCATTAGGGGATCGAGGCTCTCCTATTCCATCGCATAAACCATGGCTCTTTACGTCTTGTAGCATGTTTATTGCGCACCATGCTACCAGCAGAGAGACACTACGCACAAAAGGAGAGGGAGGACTTGGCTGTAATCTTCTGGATAAAGAAATTTTACCAGTACCTTTGGGGGATTTCTTTGAGCTGCACACCAATCACAAACTCTTAATATCGTTGTTGGGGAAAACCAAGTGAATTCAACAGATGGCATCATCCAGCATGTAAATATGGGCTGCAATTTTGAACGTTTTCAGATAAAAACTTTGTTTACAGTAATAAATAACTAGAGAGTAGTTTATTATAAACCCAACGTGTAAGGAATTAGGTACTGTTGACATGAAAGTGGACCCAGTCAGATATCGGCAGCCTCCGGTGTGGCGTAGCGCTGCCATTTTTTCATTCGGCTTGCCTTATCTGGCAAGCAATTACTGTGTAATATAGACCACTGACGCCCGCCATAACGTGCGTGCGTAATGTCAATCTTAAAACGGTCTGGCTGCCTAGTGGTTTCTCATGACGACGTCGGCATGGATTAGCGGCACACACTAGGGTCAGACTGTCGACAGCCAATCAAAAGTGGTTCCCAAGACGAAGGGTATGATTCATTCCTGTAATATGAGGATTTAAGTTTTCAAAATTACTAAACAACTTGCACTCAGAGACGTAGAGTGGTTCAGATGACCTTTTACATTACAAGCGAACCACAACTATTACAGAAGGCAATAGTCTGTCACAGAAAGGGAGAAGTGTTGCGAATGATGTTACGCTGAGCAACACTAACCACAACAATATGAATGGTTTCACGAAAGTAGTCTTTGGGACCTACAAGCCAGTAGAAAGAGAGCAGCGTAACCAACTGGGCTTCAATGACGCCAGCACGATAGCTTGGAGGCACTTTTACATTCCAGTAGTACACATCAGTACGGCAACTATGATAAGTCATAAGCTGTATCAACGTACGCGCGCTGCTTAAAATCAGCACAGTCGCTAGTGCGAATCTTAGGGAGGAGATAAAGTTGTTGGATTATGCTGACATTGCATCGGCTCGTTCAGTGAGCAAAGTATCGAGTTTAAGTAGCTTGTTTTGTCAGTTTCTCTGTTCAGTCAGGAAACTGTCGACGAAACCTGGATTGTCTACTTATAGCTATCACCTCAATACCTAAACCGCAACTTTAGCTGCATCCATAGAAAACCAAGAGTCTCATCGAGTATATTACCGAGGAGGAACTAATTTACTATGACATAAGATGCGAAGAGTACTCGCTCGACCTTGAGAGCAAACGACGATAAACACTGGAAGATAGTATCCGAAGTTAGCTTCATTTTTGTTCAGTATTAACTTGAAATGTTCACGGGTTGTCGCTTGAAAGTGAGGACTAATCGATAGTGTTGCACACAAATAAAATTGAATGTATGGATAAAGACATCGGAAAACATCGGACTCTCCTTGCCATTCAAATGGTAGATCAATCTGCTGCACTAGTAGCTATGCGTACTAGGATGGCTCGGTTCTCGTTAGAAAGTAATTTATGTTTGTCCCAAGACTCGGGTAAAACAGTTGCTGACAAGACAAAACCTATCCAGCAGTTCCCAACATGGGTTCACTATAAGGCTCCTGTGTCACATGTTAAGTACAATTCCTTGAACACGTTACAACACTTGATGATGGTATGGCCATCATGATCATCCTTTTAGATATGTAAAAACCATTCAGTTGTTTACCGCACGAACAACTGTGGGCCGTGCTTGAGTCCTATGGTATGAGCAATCCACTACATGGTTGGTTTGACTCTTATGTGTAAGAGCAAACACAACGAGTACATAATGGTCTGCACTGTTCTACTTTCAGAAATGTCACAGGTGGTGTCGTTCAGGCCAGCTTATTAGGCCCATCCTGTTTCCTCGTCCACATAAATGATAAATGGGAATAGATTAGACATAAGCGTGCAGTTTTATTTGTGGATGACATCGAACTATGGTACTGTATTCCAACTGACCACCTAGAACCATGCCTAACATGTGTACGCGGGGACCTATCATACCTATACACATGGAATGAAAGCAGGTAAATGCAGTTTTCTGCAGATAAATCTCAGATACTCTGCCACGGATGCTATGTACCAAAAGTATCCATCACTTGCGGGCACCCCCATCCCAACTGCATATTCCGTTCGAGACCTGGGAATTCGATAGTCCAGCAGCTTCAACTTTCCGAACACCTCCTATATCAAGTAGCGAAAGCGCAGCAACCAACAAGCTGCGTCACTAGATCATTTTTCGTATGCCAAACGAGACTTGAATCATTCAAACTCATGGTGCAACTCACTCTAGTGTATTGCGCAATGGTACATAGCCACTTACGTAAAACAGATAGAATTGCTTTGGAAAACGTCCAATGCTCATGTACCAAAATGTTCATGCGGCACCCAACAACGCTTACCTATGAGGCCCGATGCTGCTGCCTTCAGCTTGATCTACTCTGACTTCAACGGTTGTAATAATACAGTAATACAGTAATACATAATCGAGAAACTCACAAATACGGCTGTCACTATATATAATGGCTACACTTATCCCACTCGTAAGTGGAAATGTCTGCTTTACTTACAGAGGACCAAGCAGAAAATTAAAATAAATTACTTCTTCATAAAGTACGCCCAACTGTGGAATAAACTACCGTTGCATTCAAGGACCAGTAAGAGGCGGTCTTTTATTTAATCTCATTTAAAATCGTTTCTTTCCTTGCAAATGTGATCAAACTTTTCGACCTTCAGCAATCTACTATAGCATGCATGTAATCTGGCTCGAAAAGCTTTTGACAGTATTAACCAACGAATAATGTTAGTTATTACATACCCAACGAAACTTTGCGTAACAGTCCCATATTGAAAGCAGTTCATAAATGAAGCGAAGAAGCAACTCGCTGTACAATTGCTCGTTCCACACATGGGAAAGTATCACGCGCCAGGAAATATATCCATTTATTTATTTATTTAATAGATGACAATGCATGCCATGCAAATTGGTGGTCTCCTAATCTCTGCTGGCTCAGCAGCCAAGGAGCATTGGGTTGCAAGAATCTTGACATGTACCTGTTTGCTTGGCGTTGCAACCCTCAAGGGGATGACCAGGAAACCGAATGTTGAATATTACCCAACCGCCTTCCCGCGTGTGAATGCATAATACTGCATCGTAAGAGCAAGCAGAAAAATATACGTCCAATCCATCAGGATACCGTCAAAGATGTCATAAAAATAGTATGGATCCCCTTTTGATAGTTCAATAGTTCTTCAAGTTCTAATGTAGCAATTTAAAATAGCTGACTTACAGTATCTCTTGGTTCATAAATGTGAGATTGCATAGTCAGTGCGCAATCATCCCCTGGATCAAGTGGTGTCAAAAAATAAACCCAGTAACGTTTTGAACCATTGCAAATATTTGGCCTCCGACGCTTGTTCTAGCGGACTGCTCCAAAAATGTACCACTTTCCCTTCGAAGCACACGGGGTGAGAAACTCTCTATATAGCCTGCGGCAAAAGCTTTTACGGGTGTCCGTGCATGGTACATGGTGTTCGCAATCGAAGCAGCTGCGTCAACATGTGACAGCCAACGAGAGGTAATATATAGTATGTCACGAAGAGATCGACTGGCAACAGCAAGAAGAAAAAGTATAGGGTCCTAGTTTCTCTCGTAGGTCTCCATATATCAACCCGAGTAAACTCGGAATGACATTGGCGGCGAAGTTTCGGACTTCTTCGATATTCTATACATCACCTCTGGACGTTTGACAGCATACAGATGAGCCGTAATCTAGCATCAGTCAAACGACGGAAGCAAACAGGTGTGTAGCAATCCATTCAGAACAAATACAAAAGCTGTGTTTGCACTCCCAAAACATGCGCGATCTATTATAACCGGTTCACGTGGCACATGTGGTTCAAATCTCAGCGCGAGCGTACACTAAGGCTATTCGCGGAAGGCATGCGGAGCATTAATTGATTGCAGATGGCTAAAGTTCGGCTGTCACAAACCCAAACTAGACTCAAGCTAACCCACTGCGTTGGTTGACCGCGAGGCGAAACAATGGAACAGTGGTATGGTAGGATAACAAATCTACAAGCTTGACAGATCCCGTAGGATGGTCTAAGTAAATAAAAACGTTAAGAAAAGAAGTTACACTAAGGTAAAACGCGCATCTGCGGGACTCACCACTTTCGGCACACTGACGCAGAAGTAAATCCGTCCACCAGAGTTCGTGTGATCTGGTGAACACCATGTTTGTCTGCCTCCTGTAGTCACTTAATAAAAATAATTCAAATCAGCCAATCCAGATGGTGACTGCATCATCAAGTCGTTTGTTAAAAGTGGGTAGCGTCTGCGCAAAAATGACGAAAGTCGGAAGAGCGTTTCACGGTCGACAAATTCAAAGCGAATATTAATTCCGGTGATATTCCAGCCGATCATACTAGGTGTCCAGCTTCCGCTGATGACAAATCCAATTTATCTCAGGAGGTAAAGGCAAGCGTGACTGGGATTCTTCAATATCTGTTATGCTAGACTGAGGTTGCCCCGCAGACGACGTTAACTTCTAGTTTACAGTCCTATAGCTTTCAGCCATAGATGGTACAGCAGTCGAAACAATTCCGTTCAAATTTTATTACCCTTCGCTTTACGGTTTCCAGTGCAACTAGCTCCCGTTTTATACAGTGTTGTCGGGCCTGAACAGCATACTCTACATAATGCCACATATACGCATTGAACATTAGGGGGTCCGACCGCTCGAAGGCCCACCGTTGAGACCAACATGTTGTTTTGTGGTTTTGGACACCTTCAGTGATTGCTCCGACCATCCGATAGTCGCGCGTCGGTGAGAGCTTTCTCATTATGGGGTCTCTGAGGTTATATTCATTAGGCGGCTAGTGGCACTTTTCACTTGCCCACGTTGAACGGATGTACGTTTGCCTATGACCGAACAAAAGCACGATCTAAGTTACGTTGAAGCAGCTCGTGTTCACCCTGACTACCGCTCACCCATCACATCGTGATGTCATAGGCAAGAACCAGCAAATGCGGCTCAATGACACACAAGATCGCTAATGTATATCGAAAATAACCGCGGACCCAAGTCTGACACCTGGTGAACACAGCAATTCCCAACAATATGAGCAGAGGATGACGCTGGAACCCAAAGTTGCAGCTGCTGCTGAAGGAGGAAATTTCCAGTCCATCCAAGTACAGGGTTCTCAAGTCCGAATGATCGCAGTTATTGTAGAAGGATGCGGTGATCGGTACAGTCGAAGGGATTAGAAAAGTAGAAGCAGCTGACATCAGTCCCAGTCCCGCTGTCGGCTATTTCGATTCGTCTGCCTCATGCAACCAATAAATTGATAGTTCCTGACAGATGTCGCTCCGGCGCCATGATGTTATTCTTTCTAGATCGCCCATTAGTGTCTCTGCCATGATCTACTCCATTACAATTAAGAGTACTGGGAAGAGAGATATTTGCCAGGCTCCGAATGTCCACCGCCCTTGAAAATCAGCGTATTTTTACCCTGCTTCCACATGGAAAGGCGGTAGAAATCTTAATGAAACACGTTAGGATCGTCGGGTGTTTTAATTACTTAGTAAAGCTTTGGATCGTCCACATGCAATGCACCCAACGAATGAAGCACTTAGATAAAGTGTTGATGTGAAATCGGAAAATAGCGGATCACAGCGCCGTGACTTCGGGTACGCCAGTAGTAGAGGGATACTACACCGTTAGGCGGCCATCGGCTTATAACCTCCACTGTCGTCCAACGAGAAAGGGTTGGATCTACGGGTGCAGTGACCCACCATCACAGCACCTTCTCAGCTCGTGCAGTAGGACCTCATTGTTTACCTTACTGAAAGACTTATTGAAGTAGATGCAGATGCAGTTGACAGACTTCTCCTGGTCTGTAGGCTGTAACCATTCATGCCTCGTCACATGTAAGTTCATCATCATAAGCATCATCAACAGCAGTGCATTAGCCATCTGAACTGATGCTTCACTGCCATACAACCATGAGGACCTATGAAATCAAGAATAGTAAGGGAGAGAAGGAAGACTTAACTGAAAACCTTGATGCCCTAATCAAAAAATTCAGGGTCAAGGCTCCTACACCTTGTGTGGACAAAATAGCGTCACAAACAGCTGGCTATCGTGCAAACGTTAAACGATATCGGCGCGATAGCTTCCTTGCGGCTTTCACTGCCACGCGTCAAAATCAGCCATTACCTCGTACATAACCCTGCACTAAATACGCTTTAAAAAGGCAATCCGGTTAGGAGACGGCAGCAGACGCGCCACTGGTGTCGGTTGCGAGCCGTGTCCTGTAAAGTCTCAAGCCAAGCACAAGGCGAGTCATGTGGACTCTCGCCCGGAAGGCGAAACGGACCAACGGCACCCAGTTTGGTCGTCGGTGACTCCATTTCACGCTGCCAAGTCAACCTCTGTCCACCTCGAGACTGACACCATCCTACAACTGGCAGGCAAACAAAGCCTTCCTAGGTATGCGCTGATCAGGCATACGTAGTATGTGCCTGAGCCAACGCTACTTATTCAGTGCTATCTGTTGTTCTATGGAGTTTGCATGATTATCACTACCTAGTACTCACCTATGCACATCCGCTTTACGGACAGGCTGGTGCCATCCGACCCCAGCAATGATTCGCAGACAACGAAGATCAAAGACTTGAAGGCGTCTCAGATCATCAGACCGAAGCGGCCAAGTGTCACTACCATAGAGCAGAACGGCCCTCACTGTGGCCTTGTATACACGGCGTTTCAGACGGAAAGATACTCCATTCTGTCGTCAAAGATGCCGCAGGTTCAAGAAGGCAGTTCTGGCCTTTGCAATGCGTGTACTGAACAGTTTCTATGCGCCCATTGTTGCTGATTCAGTAGGCAATTTGACTGAATTTATCAAGCATCTCGAATTCCTCGTTAGCAATTATCAACGGGTCATAAAGTGGCTTGTGGTCTTGCAGCAACACTTTGCACTTTGAAGGTGCGAAGTGCATACCAAATAATGGGACCACTAGAGAGAGGCTATTCAGGGTTGATTGTGCCTCCGCAACATCGTCGAAAAGCAAGACGATATCGTCCGCATAAACAAGTTCAACTAATCTTACACCAGGCAGCACTTAAACGCCTACATCATGAGGTCCCGCGCGGAAGCACTCCATGATAGAATCTACGACGAAATTGGGCAGAAATGGGGAATGGGCCAAACTTGCAAACGTCACTTGTAGTCGGAAAGCTATCCGATAAGCCACCGTAGACGCTGACGCGGCCTGTGGTGTTTGAGTACAGAGCATGAAGATTGTTCATATATTTCGTGGGAACGCCTTTCTGTGCGAGTAGTTCGCACAGAATCGATCGATCGACCGAATAGAACGCACACTTGAAATCGAGGAACACAGCTATTGTCGGCCTGCGGTATGCGTGGCGCTACTCCAGCACCTACCGCAAAGTGAATATATGGTCTATACAGCCACGTCCTTGGAGATAACCTGTCTGTTCTTTCTTAATCCGAGATCTCCGTTCCACATTGAGGCTAGGAACGAGAATTCCGGCCAGTAATTTTATCACAACAAGTGTTCGGCTAATGTCCCTTTGGTTAGAATAGTCTGTGCGATTGCCTTTTTATATTGCCACTATAATAGATTCCCTTCAATTAGCTAAAAGAATCTCTTCCTTCCATATAGGTTCGTAAAGGGAGGTCAGTGCTTTGCAGAGGATCTAACCTCCATCCTTAAATAGTGCAGGTGGGAGGGAATCCGGGCCAGCGGCACGAAAACGATTGATGACTGTGATCGCCTTTCGGACCTCGGCTTACGACGGAGGCTCTAAACTAACCGTCCATGCTTCTTCCTGCATCACCTGAGTAGGAAGTGGTCCGGGAGCAGGGGGCCAGCTGTACTGATCTTGAAAATGTTCCGCCCAACGAGCTACACGGCGCCCTTTATTGTGTATCAGTGCACCCACGCTGTCTCTGATTGTCTCACTGACGCCTGGTTTCATGGGACCAGTGGTGCGGATCAGCTAGAAGAGCTTGCGGTAATTGCCTATTGCTCCTGTCTCCTCCATTTATTGAGCCGAATGGTCCACCAGGCTTTCTTGTCAGCACGTAGGCTCCGCTTTAGTTCAGGCCTAATAGCCCGTCTGGTCACATTGTGTTCAGAGCAAGACGGGAGGTGTCTCATAGATTCCAACAGGTTCACCGACCTCGCGAATATCCAGTGACTAGTACGGTGACGATTGATAGGGTCACAAGCAGATACTCCTGCGTTGTGCACGGCGGCCAAGATCCTATTCCACTGTAGCTCAGTGTCATTAGAGCAAGACAGCGGAAGTTCGGTATGCAGTGCGTCTTGATAGGCTTGCTTGACAGAGGGCTGAGACAATTTCGCAATTGCCAATAGGAGGAGAGGCTTGATGTGCATCCCGGTATAGTTCATGGAGAAACGACAGCGTACCAAGACATGATCAGAGTCGACGCAGGTAGTCCAGTACGAGCGGCTATCCAGGATGGAACCACGCCATCTGTAACTTGTGGCTATGTGGCCAATTTGTGTCAATCGCTGGCCAGCTACAAGAGGACGCCAAGTGGCACTTCGGCGCCCACTGTGTCTAAAAGCAGTGCTACTAAGAAACTACTGGTGCTCCACACACAGTTGCAGCAGACGCTCGCCATTGTCAGTCCGTTCGGCGTTAAGTCCATACTTACCACCCAGCTGAGCTTCTGAAGAGCTCAGACGCCCTACTTGTGCGTTCATATCCCCTGCAAATACTACAATATCTGAACTAGTAGCACTGCGTAGCAGCGTGTTCAGTTCGTGATAGAAAGTGTCCTTGACTGCATTAGAACTGCAGTCCGTGGGAGCATAAGCAGAAATCACAAACAAACAGCGTTTTGTTTTACTTCGCGAATTCACCTTAGCTGATGTAGGCAAACGGGCTGCACATAAACGGCTGTTCACCGGAATCCAATCAAGCAACGATGGCTCAGTCTTGGAGCTTAGAATGATACCTACACCAGCTTGACCCGTGAATGCTGCATCGGCGTCTCCGGATGCGTGTAACCAATAACGAGAGGATAAGCCAGGTGCAGTTAATTCAACAACCCCATTAGGGTCATTGATCCTAGTTTCGGACACACAACATACATCAATACCCAGTGTGTCCAAGGTGCGTGCGAGTGCAGCCTGTTGAGCAGTTTTTCTTAGAGTGCGAACGTTGAAAGTCACCATGGAAATGGGATAACGTGGCCTTATAAGGGACTTTTGCCGATATGCGTCCGATAGGTGATGTGGGATGACGGCTGCAGATGATTCAACTCCAGTGGCACTTCGGTTGCTGTCAGTTAAGCTGGGAATTATAGAAGGAAGGTTAGTAAGGGGGGTCGGGATGGGAGTAAGAGAAACAAGTGGAAAAGAAAGAAGGGAGGCGCCAGCAGCAGTAGGTTTTCGCTTATCCGCCCTGCTGTATGCAGCAGATAAGGCGACCCTTGATAATCTGCTCGACGGCCGATGCAGGATGAAGTTTATGTTTGAAGAAAAAGTCATGGTTACCAGTAGGTAGGTGATGTATGAGCAGACTAGCACAAGACCTTGCTGTACGGGAGTCATTAACTCCTTTGTTTGGTGACAGAAACCCATTATCGACAAACAGTTAAAACTGATAACCCATTCCTTCATCATCTCGTCTAGGGGAATTGAGAGATATACCACGTATTTTAATAATGGCAACGCACTTTAAGTGCTCACATCTAACTTCTGTTTAGATGCGGTATTCTACTCATGCGTGCTAGGTGTCTGACAGCAGAATTAATACAGTAATATAAGCAATTTCTCTGACAGGTGACACCATCCTGCTATTACAAACCTCAGCCTTACAAAAGTTATGTTTTAGAGGGCATAAGTACGGCGGCCACCAAACGTCCGCAGCATGCGCAGCAAGTTAAGGAAAAACCTGCTCGATGTGGTTCCAGGAAACTGTTGCTCATTCTTAATAAGTTACCAGATCATATTGCAGACATTTAATGGAAAAAGCCCTTCCAGCACAGGCGGTCATTGCGCCTGTGCAATGTAACTCTTATTACGTTAGAACCACAATCACAGTACAGCGTGCGCATTGACCTTTGTACTGTAGTAGTATCATGTTATCCTAACAACACGGTTGATTGTATTCTTATGGACTGACATATTTGCATTAGCGCCATCAAACAGGTTGGAAAGGGTGCCTGTATTTTAGGGGGCGAGTAGGGATTAGATAAAAGGAACGTCAGGCAAACTGGTATAAGGACATTTTATTCATGCCAGCCCTCCTCAATAGGAATGTCTTTTACGAATATCTGGTCCATGAAGTGTTGGAACGTTTGAGCATTTCCAGTCGTATTGAGTTTGGAGTGTTTCGGTGGAAACAAGCCCTAAAACCGCTACAATTACCACTCTGATATTGTGGTCATTGCTACTATGGGCTTTAACATAATAGCAACGATACGATTTTGCCTCTCACCAGCGGCCAGTCGCTTGAAATGGCCAATCGACTGGATAATGGATGCACCGTATGAGATTAGAGAGCCAAAGTGTTGGTGAAGCAAGTCGATGAGACACTAGTGCCCTTAGCATCAAATTCCATGACTTAATTTGTTTGGATTAGGAGCCACTACTTTAGCCCATAAAATAGAAGAAAAATACCATCTATTTGACATGCCATTAATTACAAAATCATCAAGTAATTTTAAAGATAAGTTAAACTGGATCTATTGGTGAGAACAAAACGAGAGTGAACAGGACTTGTCTGTAAATCATCACTGTCTCAGCCAGCCTGCACCGTGGTCCCCATGAGTTCTAGCGTGGAACGGTATCTATTGCTCTAGTCCTCTATGTATTCAACATGGCATCTCCGCTGTTTGCGAATTTGTACACACGAACTCAGACTTATGAGGTAGAGATGCCCTAGTACATTGACACAGTCTCCAAGTTTTCATCAGTTGTTAACATTTGGCGTGTGTGATATACCCCCTTGCACGTTTGGACAGTTTTGATGTGGTGACCAGTGCATTTCGGCCGCTCGCCATATTATGTGAATAGCTCTCTTCACCTCAAGAGTTAAGGTTTATAACGAACGGGTTCTGCTCGTGGCTCAGGAGGGATTGACTATTAGTAATTGTCAGGCGATCGATATAACATCGACAAAGCATGTCATGCCAAATCATTGAACGTAATGAGGCACCTGAGAAACGTGATGGCATGTGTTGGCACATATATTAATCATTGTAACTTTAACCAAGTGAGGAAGATGAACGATCACTTGTTTTACGGAATAATGGGTTGTAGCTACTTCGTGCGTAGCACATATTCGTCCACTATTCACGGTTGTTAGACCAGTGTCAACTACACCTTTTCTCAGTTAATTGCATCCATAACGCTTTCAAACTTAGCCTTAAGGAAATAAGTTTCGTCCATACACCTTTCAGAATCCTCCTTAACACAATCAAATACAAACCACTTGGCGTGAACGCACCAACGCGCGCCCCTCGTTGCGTGACCAATTCCAACTAAACCAATGCTATATCAGACTATACCATTTTACAGGCATGTTAGCGCATTGTACCAAGCTCTTAGCGTGACACATTTCTGAAAGCGCGTGCAGTGCTTTCAACTTAGCGAGGCTACGAACGCTGTTTTGGCGTCATTGACACTCTCATTGGTCATATGACGTTAGCTAATTGGACGCCGGTTGGAAGCCCCCAGCACAAGCGACAGACAGTTCAATGAAAATGGTCGAGCACCACCTCCTGTTCTGTCTTGATGCCCATCTGAAGTAAACCCCTTTGATTGGTCTCCAAACTGAAATCGTCCAATAGGCAACTTGTAATGCCTGTCTAGGGAGGAGATCCTAGCTACCACATGCTCCGAAGCTTACGCCGTAACCAATGCGGACAGACATACTAACCAGCACATGAAACTGTGATCGCTAGCGGTTACTTGGTGGTGGCTTATTCAGCGGCCTAACCATGGTGGCGTGGACAGACAATCTTTACCTGGTATTCCGCAGTCTGTGAGATCTGAGGAAATGAGGCAGTCCTGCATTAGCGGTGGGGCAGGCATGCGCCGTGGCTTAGAAACTGCACACCCAAATCTGAATTAGCAATGGATGCTAGGCGTATAGATAATTTTGTGCGATTGTTATTACGACGATCATGCGGGACATTGTTCCAATTGAAGTTGGCAGACCAACCTGAAGCTGAACAACGAAAGTTCTATGTTTGCTTACTTTTATCACAGTTGATGACGAAACACAAACTAAGAGGATTCCAAGTGTGACGTTGACACGACGTTAGTGAGTGTTCGTTTGTCTCCACACCCATGGGCGACTTTGTTAATCAGTTATCGCTTCAGTGTCTCCATGGATCGCGTTATGTAAAGCTCATAGGAACCTATGTATTCTTAGGATAATTAGGCTTTACTTCCAAATGGTCGCCCATACGTGTTGAGACGCTTTGACAATTGGCTCTCCGAATGGAACCATTAGAAGCACGGTCAATGCAGATGGAATCTCCCTATTACGTCCATGGACTGGAATGCTATCCTCAGGAAATCAACATTACTCAACAAAGAACCATCCAAAGGGACTACAATGACTATCTTACTTATACATGCCACATCGTCCTGCTAGAAAAAACGCAAGGCTGATAATTAGTGGCGACGCACGCATTTACTCTGGTAATTCAGGTGAGTACTTGGAACAGACAAACACTGTTCTCTCACCCACGGGCGTTCCTACAATGTGTTTGCAATCATTTACAAAGGCAACCGTGCCCACTAAGCCCGCTCCGGGCCACTGTTTCAACTAGTCTTAGAAGCAGTCATGTGTGCACGCCGTGACAAGGTTGTTATCGACTTGGCAACTACTGGGAAACATTTTGTCATTGGAAAGTAGGTACTTCCGGAGGCATTGTTGAAGGAGGAAAATTGCTCTAAACTCTATGCTTACTATGCGTATGCAATGCTCCTTGACAGATCATATCAGGTATTTCAAGCTTATCGGTCAATTGGAAGTGAAGTGTAAATATCGTGTTTAAACGCAGGATTGACATGCATCTTACGACCTTAACCTAACGGCAGGTCCATGGGTCCTGAAGCGGTAACTGATTACCGAAGTGGCCCACAGGTGTGGAGACGAACGAACACACTAATGTCGTATCACCGCCACGCTGGGAGCCCTCCTCTTCGGAACCATGGCTACAGATCCACTGATAGTCTTAGCTACCCAGCGAACTTGACCTTAGTATACAATGCGCCCACTACATCAGCAGTACATAGCTACACTATTCCCATGAGTGTACATCCAACTGAAACAACACAGCACAGGAACCCTGTAGCTGAAAAGGCTTTAAAATTTTATTTACGAACAAGTCCTAGATTTACCTCCATCGTACAAAGTACGGTATTGTTTTTGATTACCTCACACTGCCTTAACAATCACACGTATTTCCTAAATGAAATCGAACACCTATCGATTCTCCAGATTGCTCGCAGTGGCACGATTACACTATGCATACTGTATCTCACATGGCCAGATAGGCAAGCGCGCAATGAAGGCAACCGTGCAATCAACCTGTAAGCCTACAAAGCTTCTCTTCCAACGGCTTGCAAGGGTTGCAGCCTCAATATAATCAACCAATCCGCTTCTTATCACCACTCACTTGGATGTCATCTCCCTCGCTTACGCCAGATTGACAGCATGACTAACCACGGATTATGTCTCCCATTGGCTGCTCACCCTCGACACCAATGAAGTGTGCTGGTACACCGATTGGGATCAACAGATAGGCGACCAACAAACGGAGCCAATTGTTCAGCGAACTCGCAAGCCTACTACCAGCCTGCAGGTAGTTTTAAACAAGACAATCGTTCCAAAATATGCTCTTGTTTAAAAGTACCAGCACATTCTGTGCCGCAGCAATGCGCGCCTGAAGGAAAGCCGAGGCGTGCTCTCTGAAGTCAGACCGTCCAATCGACATGACCGAAAACGTCCGTAGGACTGCACTCGTGCACAGCGTCACGCTTGTTAGTCTTCCCGTTGGTGTGACCGCAGACTCGACTGCGAAGTGCATCGCGTTATACGCAGCGGACCAATGTGGTCCAGAGCACACGAGAAGTTTACTCGGCTACGAGTGTGAACGAACGGGTATTCTACCAACCGAAGGGATCCTAGTCACAGCAATAATATGAGAGGCCATAATCTCAAGCTGGCAGGACGGTAAAGTCGTTTTGGAGGCCTTACGTGTTTGCCAAGCGTGGAATGCCCTAACGGAATATGTCACCTATATGCGAACGCCGGTAGTGCTTCCATCTCGAGTTGTCCATGCACTCATTTTACTGTACCAGTTTACGTAACTCATTGCTCCTGGCTAAACACGAGTGTTTGTGAGATATTCCGCTTACAGTCAGTTCCCTGTATACGCTTTACTTTTCACCTCCTGTGTGTGTTATTGATGGGCAAGGCCAACAAATTTGGCCGTGCTGTACGCTTTCTGACTGTGGAATTTTGGACGCAAACCTGACTTCATATCAGTCATTGTATTTGTACTTCTTTTTCTCCGAGTACAATTGTTATCTTATTGGTCTATATGCGCGATATATTGAAAACGCTATGTGTTTCTCACTCACAAGCCTTACTTTTTTCGTCAGCCAAGCCATAAGGAATATGTTGAAACGAACTCACACGTAGTGCAATCTTTGTGCGAGAAACCACCGCGCTGGCTGGAAGCTTGCTGTTCGGAAAAAGCAACTGGGAAGCATGAACATACCTACCTTACTAACCTCAAACATCCGCTCGCTTTATGGAAAGTAGATACACTAACAAATAATACCATGTCTCGAAAATATTCGCAGCTAGGCATCATTTTATTACAAGAGTCCTGAGTTCACGATTAGTTGGATGACACGCCTGTATCGGTAGCAGGGTCCAAGTTTCATAAGATCGATTACCCTTGCTCCTAACGTAACCGTGCTGGTAATCATTTACACCAGCACTCCCTAGTGCGTATCTGGGAAAGCATTGTTTTACTTACCTTCTCAACGTATTAGTTGCTCAGTTCTGAGGTGCAAACAAAATGTATCAGTGTGTACCAGTCAGTCATACTGGCCAACATCTATATTTTCCCACCTGTCCAAAACCCGAAGAGTGATTTTACGATGAGCTTGCTGCAACTGCCATAGAACATATCGATTGCTCACTATGTATATTTGCTGGTGATGTTAACGGATTTGACACAGTTTTTCACACAAATCTTGGGCTACAAAACATATTAGTTTACCCCAGCGGATGCAATGCGACTAGGAATTTGGTGTTTGTTCACAAAGTGAGATGGTTCTGGGTGTGTAATAGGGTGCCGTTAGACAGTTCTGATCACTCAGCAACTAAGCGGTGTCCTGTGATCTACTGTAAGACAAGTCATGAGGTGAGTACTCGTGGTAACGACCGCAACTTTAGGTGGGGCAGTGTTTCGCACAGAATACTGATCGACTGAGAGAAATGGTAGCATACACATACTTCAGTCTATTTTTTAACACTGATCTATCCACGTCTTACTATCAGTCGACAAGCTATCTGACGTTTGGTGCCCATGCGAAACGCTGTTCATTGGTGTGGTCAGGCACAATTCCACCCACCTGAAGCGGCTAGGTAGACAAGATGAGAAAGCTTTTAAAAGAAAATACAGCACCTTAGTTAAGTCACTCTTTGTCTTAGAAAGGATGAGTTACACTGCCTTAACTACGTCTAGGTTCAGGCTACACTTAGGAATAGTAGCTGCGGAGAACTATGCATAATGTTACCACAGCTAAGCAGGGTCACTCGACGTACATCAATCCCCTACTTGGATGTAAACAAATGGAAACATAGATTCTGCAACGTTTACAGTAACCCAATCTATGGCCCATACTTCGCCAAGCTTAAATTCGCTGCGGACTCACTGCCCCATGTCGACAATTGCACTAGCCACAAGTTACTGACACAACTGTCCTCTAGGAAAGGGACTGGTCTGCACAGACTGTCCCCAAATGGCCTCAGGGAATGTGCTGACTTCCTGGTCACACCTTTGCTTACTTTTTATACATTGTGCATTCCACACACCATAATTAGCGACTGTTGCAAAGGCACTAATATCATATCAGTACCAATAAAGTCTCAAACAAACATCGCCCAATTGATTGTAGCCTTAAAGCTGTTTGAAAAAATTATTGTTGAAAAGAAACTACGAACAAAGTAGCCTGAAAGGCAATTGAGATCAGGTTGATAAATCCACGATTGCCGCAGTTTTAGCAGGAGCAACCCTTGAAAAATTGGACTATGACATAATGACCCCATACTGTTGGGACCGTTTCCTGCTCCCACAGCTCCTCTAGCATGTTGGGCAAATCATCCCCAGCAGCTGGTCCACTCATACATCCTTATTCAATTTTAACTGTCTGACTTCACGTTTGACTTCTCCGCGTTCGGGCAGCTCAAAGGGGACGGCCGAAAGAGGATAACAATAAATGGTCGGAATATATGCTGGCAACTGTGACTGCTTAAACTGCTTTTCTAAGTGGTCAACCCATTGAGCCAAGCGTTTTCACAAGCTATGGCTTGGCTGTCTACTTGCGTCGAGTTGGGTTTCGCTAACACCATTTCTCCCGCTATCTGTTGCCTGTATCAGATGGAGTAGATTGGGATGGTTAACAAGGGCAGAGCCTGTTTCCATCTCCGATGCACCATAGGACCACCAGGTTTCGCTCTCTATCTTCCGGCTAACACGCAGTTTGGTAGTGAAAATTTTGCAAGTATCAGTGTGCTCGCTTCCAGCCGGTATGTGTCGGTTAGGATACTGAAAATTCAGAGAATGCGTGGAGATCCAATATCCAGGTTGGAGAGTAGATTTACCACATAAATAAATCAATGGTATATATTTTGATAAAGCGAGCCATAGTCCAACACAGTGGTCTAACCAAATAGATAAAGCGATGTCGCATAAAATAGATGACTGGAAGGCTATTGGTGCTGTTTAAAAACGACTTTAAAGTGAAAGGACAATAAGTCTAACAGAAGGACTGATAAATTGAGAACAATGACGAATGGAGACATGGTCTAATTTTTGAGAAAAATAAAACGGCTACCCGTGGAACCGTCTCCTGAAGACCTGTTTCCTTCCAGGATATTCCCTCGCAAATTTGCAATAAAACCATGTCCCATCAGGCCGTATGCCGGTGTGGTTTAATAACATCTATTCCAGCAACCCTTTTACACATATTTAGGGCTGTTTTATTCCTACATTATGGATGACCACGATATGCATCCCCTGCTATTATTCGGCGCTCTCTGAGCATGGCACATGCTGCATTTTTCATTTTTTGACGACAATGAGCTAGTGGCGCTATGCCTCAGATGGGTATAATTCCTATAATAGGAGCGCCAACCTATCACCTTAACTAATCAATCTACTCAAGACCAAAAAGAAACAAATGTAAAATGCAAACAGGAAGAAGCAAAGGCGATAACAAGCTGAAACACGGTTCGTCACACATGGAATGTTGCTACATCCGGTGATGCTTCTCGGAGCTAGTTCCGCAAAAATACACAGATCGCTGCTGGTACATTTCCGGTCGAATCGTTATACTCCCGGCCTTTAGTCTGGATAGGATTACATGCCAAAATTGAGGAACATAATGCCAATTACTTGAATTGCAAGTGTGGTATGGGTAGGACGTTATCGGTAAAGGGACAAACGTAGAAAATACGCTAAGATTTAATAAACCTAAATAATTTTTACTTAAGATTAAATGTAAATTGCTGGCTTATACAACTATCAATCGACCAGAAGTGCGCTGGTCCTTCATCTGAACCTTTTCGTTTGTGATCATTTTCAGTACACAGTATATGCCATGTGGCACTTTCCAATAAGCCTTTTTTAAGGCAAGTTTATTCTGAGTAGTACAACTGATTTGTCTATCGTGAGTAATTTATACCATTGTCACTTAAAATTGGACGTATTGCAAACCACTTTGGACGCTTTACAAAACAAAGTGAAGATTTTGCAAGTCACTTTGGACACATTGCTTTTTCGGCAGAAAATCCACAATTCGCTAGGAAGAAATGTGGATTAGGGCAACTGGACTACATTCAGATTACATTGTAGTCAAATTAATGCAACCGAATTGTGTAAGCAGTGGGAGCCACCACAAACCCTTCTCTTGATCCTGAATTTAGATGACCTCGATCAAAGGCGGTGACTGAGTATCCCCCTATCTCCCCATCCATCTTCGCGTAGTTGTTGTGCCTCCGACTTGACACGTGGAGCTGTGTAGCTAGGTGACTTTTGGAAAGTCAGACTCTGGAATTGCGTAGTCTATCATGACTACTTTGCTTTAGAGGGTCATTGCGTTGTAGGCGTTTTGTGAATGGCCGGCGATGCGTAATCTGGATGTGGGCCGCGATTCCCACTGAAGTAAGCCTTGGTCCATTCGATCACTTGGGCCGTAACTGATGAAGCAGACAGACAGTAACACAGTAGTCTTCTGTATGCTATCATGACTCTATCAAACCCACCGAAGTTTGTTATCAAGGACAAGGGATTAAGGTGACTAAGCGATGTGCAGGCCACATTGTATTCACGCAAACACAACAGAACTGGGCAAGCAGTGGGCGATTGTTGTTCGTCTCTCATTTTGATCGTTTCGTGCAGCACAAGGCTATTAAAACGATGCTGGGTTTGGTGGCGACATGATAGCTTGCACTGATCCGATAATCAAGCAGCTGCGTAGATTCGAACACACACACACACACATAAGATACGCGGAGGTCCATAGGATGACAGTGCAAACCGTGTCATGGGCTTCGATGGAGGTGAACGACGGCTATGATCAAGAGGAGGACATGTACCATTGCTCATTGCTTATACAAATCTGTTGCACTCGCGTGAGCACAATGTTGTTTGAACATCGTCTAGTCGTCTTACTCCCTATTCTTTTGTAACGACTTACAGCCGTGGGCCGATAAAGCTAGACTGTTTGGTGGCGTCATGAAAACCTGCACTGATCGACCAGCTGAATACGTTCGCCCACAAACCCACGCAGAATACGCGAAGGCCCGTAGCGTAACAGACTACTGGGTTGCTGTTTATCTGCTCCATCAATTACGGCCCAAGTGATCGAATGGACCAAGGCTTACTTCAGTAGGAATCGCGGCCCACATCCAGATTACGCATCGCCGACCATTCACAAAACGCCTACAACGCAATGACCTTCTAAAGCTAAGTAGTCAATTCCAGAGTCTGACTTTCCAAAAGTCACCTAGCTACACAGCTCCACGTGTCAAGTCGGAGGCACAACAACTACGCGAAGATGGATGGGGAGATAGGGGGATACTCAGTCACCGCCTTTGATCGAGGTCATCTAAATTCAGGATCAAGAGAAGGGTTTGTAGTGGCGCCCACTGCTTACACAATTCGATTGCATTAATATGACTACAATGTAGTCTGAACTTAGTCCAGTTGCCCTACTCCGCATTTGTTCCTAGCGAACTGCGGATTTTCTGCCGGAAAAGCAATGTGTCCAAAGTGGCTTGCAAAATCTTCACTTTGTTTTACAAAACTTAAAAAATGCTTTGGGAAATCTTCAATGTGTTTTCCAGAACGTCCGAAGTGATTTGCAAAATGTCCAAAGTGGTTTCACAAAGCGTTTAATTTTAATTGAACTTGGTACATTTATTCGAGCGGGAGACTAATCCTGGAACGCACAAGATCTTAATGCCACTGGAAGTCTGTTTCAATTCTCTGCAAATTTATCAAGAAGGTACTTTAGTGCAGGACTTTATTTCTGGTAGGCCTAAATATTTGTTTCGTATTTCTTCTACGGGTAGTGACTTACCATTGAAGAGAATAACTCAGCACATGAACTCTTCAATGTATTACATCGTAATGGAGTGACAGGTTAACATTAATCCTTCTGAACCAAATCGCTTCAATTTTAAGCGTTCTGTAAAGTACTGGGTATTTAAACCTGCGGCTGGAACCAAGCATCATTCTTGCTTGATGTGAGTAAGGTCTGGTGAACATGTGACCAGCGACATTTAACTGTATTCACTGAGCGTTTGCTCAACTCGAAAGCCAGCGTAATTCGATGCGCACTCATCACGCGAGTTGGGTGTCCCTATGCTCAGCACATCTTTGAAGGTATCCGCCAATACACACCTGCCGATCAGCACATAGAAGTCCATGATCAGTGTCTGTACATGCGCTACAAATTGAACGAGATTTTTGGACACAGCCCTGTTGATTAGGTATTGGTAGGAGACATTTGCCGTACCACCAGCTAAAATACAAATGTTCCCTGCTCAGTGAAAAACCTATTGTTATCCTGCGACACAAAAGTGGAGCAGCAATTGAGGTTAAAATTCCCCTCCCATCAATGCTTCACTCGTCATATCTAAACCGATGGAAAGAATAGTCAAAGATAAATTGCTTGCCTTCATGAATAAGGCAGATGTCATAGGCAAGTCAGAGCACGGTTTTTAAGTCGATTTCGCACAAAATGTCAGTCGGACTTCTTGGAGCATAGAACAACTGAGTATACAACGAGTCAACGTTACGGTCGTGTTCTTGGGTACATAAAGAGCCTTAGCTAGAATGCTGGTCTGGGATCATGAGAAACCTTAAGCGCTTCAGGGATTGAAAGGCCAAAGTTGAGTTAATAAGGAGCAGATGGAGCACATTCGCACTCCTTCTCTAAAGCAAGGGCAGTCACCAGACTACGTCTTCTCATCTGGGTGGGTGTGTCCCAGAAACAAGGCGCAGTGCTGCTCTTCGTTTGCGAATGACGACAAAGTTGTCACCTTAAATGTCTTGCAAGTATCTAGTGAGCCATAGGCTTAATTTAGGATCAGCTATCTTATAATAATATGCATATTTCCCGGAACTGTTAGACACGTTCTAGTGCATCTGATCCGATCAGTATGTACAGGTTACTTTCAAATCTGTTATTGCAACGCTGTTATTCCTCAGTTACGAGGAGTTTTGTATCAAATGTCACCAGATTTCAATATCAAATTCCCTCCAAAAAGGTATTGTTTTATGGTGCCAGTCATTTCGTTGCAACGTTGAAAGTGCTTTCTTCCTGAATGCCTTAAAGCGAAGAAACGTAGTCCGTGTTAGGGCATTGTCATTTATACACTTCATAATGAATTACAATGAACCTGAAATTGAAAACATAAACGACGTGTGAATGATCTAACACAGATTTATAGGGTTAATATCCGCACAACAGAGCGGAAATGGCATGGTTAATGAGAGGCTAAAGTGCACATTGCAATAGGTTGAAAACGGGGAATATTTCGACAAATGCGCACTTATATTGAAAGTGGCGTTCATGACCAGTAGGTGGGATGCAGGTTATTCCAGCTAATTGCGACGTATGAGGCGAAAAATTATCATCTCCTTAACTTGATTTGTCCACAGTGCTTGGAAATTGGGTAATCTAGACAAGATGTCAGTGAAATGTTTAAGATATTATAAACTAGGTGTGAATAAAATTCATATTGTTTGATTGTTTGAACCACCGCATTCTTCTGCACAAGCTTCAACGCTTCAGTGACCCTGTGCTAGGTTGGCTCAGTAAATTCCTCGTTCAACTTCAGTTGAATATGAGGGTCCGCAGACCCATCTCCGAACCAAATAAATTTGTGTGGCGTACCCAAAGTCTCTGTACTGGGTGCACGTTTGTTACTAGTATTTATTAACAACCATGCCACGGAGCTCCAGTCAGACCTTTTGGTTTTTTTTTGCAGACGATGTCTAGGTCTGGCATGGCATCAAGACAGAGGAAGACCACGCGGCACTGCAAAGGATTCTCGACGGAGCCCACACGTTGGCAAGCAAAAAACCGGTTTCCCTTCATTGTGGTAAAATGCAAAGTTGTAAGAATAGGCCATCAGATTAAACATGAATACTGTCTTGGGGACTAGCAGTTGCAGCGTGCTTGCCATAAAATCCACCTCGGAGTAATCGTGTAGGATAACTTTGCTGTTCGAAACAGGCTGCAAACCATCGAGACTAACCGGTAATCACCTTGGACTCCAACGGAAGGCTTCCCGAAGGTTCGATATATCTATATTTGTGCATTTGCTGAACGCAAACATGAGGCCGCATGTAGGGTACGCGAACCAGGCCTGACCTCTCTGACAAAAGCGAGACGGTAATGCACATGTAGCTACCCAAAGTACAGCGACCAAACTTGCCGAGGGATTTTTTTCAAATCTCCTACAGACTACAAAACCTGCGAATCTAGAACCGGGGTAATTGGCGTCAGCGAGGAGACCTCATCTTGCTGTGCCAAATGCTGACAAACCCTAATCACGCCTTTCATGACCTGCTGCCACGTAGTCACAATACTAAGTGAGAGGCCACCAGATCCAAGTAGCCACGCAGTACAGACGACTTGATAATTGACAAAATGTTTTCTCCTTTCGCGTGTCAAGAATATGGAAAGTGCTTCCATTTCAACTCTTCTTTGTTCCCACATTAACCCTCTTCAAGACGCTTTGATGACACTCTTTCTCACCTGAATTACTTCATATAGTCCGTTGCACTCGGAGGACGAAATAACGCGAACGAAACTATGTGCTCACCACTTGCCAAGTGACCCGATTTTAGGCCGACATCCGCTCAACAGATAGGGCCTCCTCATACGATTACACAAAACTCAATGATGATACAATTGTTCCAGCATTTCATTCGCTAGAGCCAAGACATCATAACGCACGACAGGGCCAAATTGTTTCACCACGACACACCAGCCACGTCCATGAAGACAGAGGGTGTGATAAAACCAAATATGTGCCTGATGCCTCTTTCTTTTACTAAAATCTGCTATAATGAATATTCGTTCGCTAATGCAAAAATTGGATATCCTTACAACGTTAATGTTCCTTAAAATCCTCACATTGTTTATAACACCGAAACACGGTGCACAGCAACTATATGTGAATTTCAACTGAATGTTCTGGGTTATCAAATGTTCCGGAAGGATCGACTGCACAAACGCGGCGGTGGCTATGCCATCTACATACGAATTGACATAACAGCGATCTCAGCTGACCAGTTATCCTTTAATGATTTGAACGATTCATTATGGTTGAATATTCTGGCCTATGATCTGCTACTGGACTATATGTATAGTCCAATTGATGACACACACAGCATGAATCTCAGCAGTTAATATCCGGCATTTACATTGCTTGCAGCTCTCCACACAAGTACAAATTCCCATGTGAAGATTTCAAGCTGCAAAATATAAATTGGATGTCGCATAGACCTATAACAACTGGGGAACTTGCGGTTATGATACCATGTGTCTGTAACAATGGTTGGACTCAACACGTTAAACAACCTACTTGGTTAGATAACATTCCAAATTTGGTTTTCACCGTGGGTATTCCATCTGTTTGGGTATTAATTGCAGACCACAATACGGTAATCTGCAGTGTGAATATCTGGCCATATATAAAGATCAGAGAAACAAGGAAGTCAGTATCTCGAATACACCTGCTAGATTGGAAAAGATTTGACAAGGTACTTGAGAGCATGCATTAGGACCGAGTCTTCCTCCCATCAGATTCGGTCATAGCCGCAGAGGAATTCGCACTTACGGACATTCTAGCACCTGCGATGAAAGTAAACAGAGACCCCTTTGACGGCCAAAACATAAGCTCATCCAAGGTTAGTTACAAGCAGAAGTTGTGATCATTGCACTGCAAAAACAAAAATATCGCCACATTAATTCGAATACGTGAAACCTTGTGATGTTGGTGAGTAGTGTAATTTCGTAGAAAGTAGAAGTCACGATTAAACTTCATACAATAATCTGCCTCTACGGGGAATCGAACCCAGGTCCCACGAATTTCCGGTCCGCTGCTCTACCACTGAGCTACCGAGGGCTGACGATTAGGTGCGCAATTTAATACATGACTTCTGCTTGGTGCGCGATGTATTGCCAAGAAGCTCACAGTATCTGTTCTGGTGTTGCAGATTGGCTCACTCACCCGTCACTTTCCAATGGATCGAAGTGTCTGTCCTTCTGGTGTCCAAAGGGCGATGGTAGATGGTACATTGCACTACTCACAAACATCCACAAGTAATCTACAATCGCCCTTTGGACATCCGAAGGACAGATACTTCGGTCCATTGGGAAGTGACGAGTGAGTGAGACAATCTGCAACACCAGGACAGATACTGTGAGCTCCTTGGCAATACGTCGCGCACCAAGCAGAAGTCATGTAATAAATTGCGCATCTAATCGTCAGCCCTCGGTAGTTCAGTGGTAGGGTAGCGGACCGGAAATTCGTGGGATCTGGGTTCGATTCCCCGTCGAGGCAGATTATTGTGTGGATTTTAATCGTGACTTCTACTTTCTGCGAACAAGAAACCTTATTGAAACTTGCATGTCAAACTCAAAAATCCAGGCTTTTCGAGGTAACCCGAGGCATCACGAATACAGTGAAAGCTCTTGCGCTGATGCAGTTACTCAGTAGAAGAAATCCAAAAAGACAACACGCAATTCCGAAGTTAGTATTAAAGGCTGCACGAGCACCAACGACATAGTCCAATTATGTGACTAGATGAACACCTACTTCTCCGTTTGGTTTACTACTGTACCATTTATGTCCTCGCCTATCCTTCTAAGAAAAATGGAAGAAGTATTAGGTACTATCCCTCTGAATCTAAAGGACGTTCAGATGGCAATAGTATTTACCAAACCGACTTTCCAACCGGGACCTGATGGTATTCCGCCAGCAGGTTAGGTGACAAAAACATATCTATCCTCATGTTGCATATTTTTACACTCTCACTAAATATTAGTTGCTTTCCGCCTCAGTGGAAAAATTCTATAATTATACCGAAACACAAAAACTTTCACGAAATCAAATGTTAAATTAACGACCGATAAAGCATACCTCGCCGCCTCTAAGACCTTAGAGTGAATCGACAAGATTCGGGTAACACAGTTCCCGACAAAACAAAACCTACTCAGCAGTTCCCAACATAGGTTCATAAAAAAACGTTATTGTGTCACATGCCGATTACAATTCCTCGATCAAGTTGCAGCAAACTTAGATGACGGCATTGTGCTTCTGAAAATGTAAAGGTTTATATGATGAGTCAAACTACTTGTCTACTTTGGGAACGCCATTCGGGCGGTTCCGTTGGCTTCGTTTACCGTTTGGACTGAAAGTGTCTCTTGAAATCTTCCCGAAGCGACTAATGCAAGCGTTGCACGATCTACAGGGAGTATTCTGCGTAGCGGACTATATGTTGATTTTTGGCGCTACTCGTGAAGATCACGATCAGAACCTCCGTAGCTTTTTACAGCGTTGTGTTGAAAGAAACATCAAACTGAAACGCGAATAGATCGAACAACGCATTAGAGGGGTTATATTTCATGGGCATGTGTTATTCGTGGAAGGGCTAAAACCGGACTTTGAGAAAGTAAGAGCTATAATAGATATGCCGTCCCCCACAGATGTGAAAGCGGTTGGCAGTCTAAATGGGATGATCAATTTTCTGAGCCGGTTCCTGCCCAAGTTAGCTGATGTTATGACACCGATCAGAAAGTTGGCTCATAAGGGCGAAAGCTGGCATTGGGGTGCAGAACAAGAAGAGGCCTTCCAGGCAATCAAGGAACTCATCACTAACGCACCTGTTCTCGCCTACTATAATCCGCAACTCTCCCTCGAGATTCAATGCGACAGCAGTCAATTTGGTATCGGGGCCGTACTCATGCAGAATGGGAAACCCATCGATTTTCGCAGTAGGACGTTGACAGAGACCGAGCGTCGTTACGCCCAGATAGAAAAAGAGATGCTTGCAGTGGTTTACGCCGTCGAACGTTTTAACGACTATACATTTGGCCGGAAGACTACAGTGTCTACAGATCACAAACCGTTGGTTTCCATCGCCAACAAGCCGCTACATGTTGTTCCCCGCCGTTTACAGAGAATGCTTATTCGTTTTCAAAAGTACGACCTAGTGATTGTGTATCGACCTGGTCCCGAAATGCATATCGCAGACACGTTATCCAGGGCATATCTCTCAAACACACCAAAGAAAGTCGAAGATTCAGATTTCGTTCATGCAGCACAACTAGTAGCTGTTACCGAGGAGCGACTGAAACACCTCCAGCAGTGCACGGAGGAAGACGGGTTATGCAAGCTATTGAGGCAGACAATACTAAGTGGCTGGCCCAAGAACAAGAAAGATCTACCAGGAGAGCTGACCCCGTTTTTCCATTTTCGTGATGAACTCATTGTCCAAGATGGGTTGATATTCAAAGGCAATAGGATACCGATCCCCAAAGCGTTGCAGCGCGCGATGACAGAGCTTGTCCACTATGCACATTTGGGAGTCAACAATTGTGTGGCCAGAGCGCGAGAGCTAGTGCTTTTCCCGGGAATGACCAGCCAAATACGAGATTACGTCTCAAATTGTCTGGCGTGCCGAACACACGACGTACGTCAGTCAAAAGAACCGATGATGCTCCATGACGTTCCGGACAGGCCCTGGCAGATGGTTGCAGTAGACATCTTCATACACGATGGAAAAGGTTACTTAGTGTTGGTTGATTATTTCAGTGACTACTTTGAAATCGATGCTCCAGCTACGACCAGTACAGACGCAGTGGTGCATAAGCTACGATGTCAATTTGCTTGTCACGGAATACCGGAGGTAGTAGTCTCGGACAACGGGCCGCAGTTCGTTAGCGCAGAGTTCCGAGAGTTCAGCAGAAAGTGGGATTTCCATCACCGGCTTACTAGCCCATATCACAGCCAATCAGATGAAAAGGCCGAGTCGGCGGTAAAAGAAGCAAAGAAGGTGCTTACCAAAGCTAAGGAGACTCAGGAGGACCCTTATATTATGTTGCTGGAACGCAGAAACACGCCATCAACAGAAACTGGGGCAAGTCCGGTGCAGCGACTCTTCAGCCGTAGGACATGAACGTTGATACCAACTGCGACAAATCTGCTAACACCTGAAGTATCACAAGCGACCTCGATACACGAGCGGTTACGAAACAGAATGCTTAGGCAAAAGAAATACTACGATCGCGAGGCGAGAAAACTCCAACCTCTAGCAGTGGGAGAAGTGTGAGTGCAAGCAGTACCAGGATCAGAGGGACACTGAAGGAAGGGAGTTATTCAGAGCCGCAAGGGAGAGAGAAGCTGCGAACTGAAGGTTTGGGGCACTACAATTAAGCGGAACCGAGTACAAGTCCGGAAAGCAGGTTGTACGCGTTTTACCCAGATGGAAAACCGACAACAGCAGCCAAGACAGATACGCGTCATCCCTGCAGAAGGAAGGAAACTCACACGCAGCGGAAAGCAGTATGGGACATACTGCGGCGCAATCCTAACAAAACAAAAGGAAAAGGATGTAACGGGGTTTAGGAAACCAGTCCAGTATACTCGACCTTAACACCTAAACGCAGGTTATCGGAGTCAGCGGATCAGTTCGATTGAGAGAACGCGTGAACCCACCGGGATACACAGCGATGGCTGGACAGCGAATCACGAGTGGCACACGTACCCAGAAACCGACAAACCGGATTGGACAATAGAACATAGAGGGCGCACTGGCAACGCGAGAATCGCTATTAACGGCAAGTTTCAGAGTGCAAAGCCAAATATGAGTGGTCTAAAGAAATACGGCCAATCAGATGCCAAGCACGAAAGGCGTGATCATTGCGCGAGACAGGAAGACAGCGACCGAAGAGCAACAACATAACCCAATGAAATAAAAGGGGAACGCAACCAATGAGGTGAGCCGAAAAACAGGAGACCCACTGAGAAGACTCGAAGATTAACAGTGTTTATTTCCTGTGGCTGGCTAGCCGAACAACCTCCTCGTGGTGCCAGCTGGGTGGTTCGGGTAACTCCTGTTCCAGCAAATGGTTCGGCGGCAGTGTTCCAGGATGTGGTGAGATTTCGCCTGGCAAGCGATCTCCCTATAAAAAACCACAAGTATCCGTTTAACAGCACTGACGTGGCGGATGTGATTCGAAACTAAATAAAAACACTGCCTCTTCCCTTTTCCGGAGAATCATTCACACATCATGAACGTCATCCGATTCAAAGCGTTCCATTGATTCCCCACTTTGATGGCGAACACAATGAACAAAAGCCTAAACAGTCACATTTACCTACTCACACTACATGTCCCCTTCCTAAAAAACAAAGTTAAAACTAGTTTAACATATTAACACACACATAAATCCATATGCTATTGGTCAAATTGTACTAATTTATGAAATTGCCCATCACACATGTCTGTGATATCATGATCAGGCCCTTGATGGTGTGTCTCGCAATGACGAGAATAAATTATTTATTTATTTATTTAAATAGGCTAAACTATATTGAATAAACGCCTGTTTTCCTTCCGCCGCCATCGTGACTTTTGATCGTGTCCGTGTTACTTAACAATAAGGTTATCACAAAGCGGCATTTGTGAACCTAGGTAACGGTGTCTCCGATGCATTGGAAAAGCACTGTCGCAAGATGGCCTCGTCTCGACGGGCTACTCAGTGTTATTGTATCGATCATACGTTTCTCACTAAGAAACACAAGGTCAGAGATGGCCGATTTGTTTCCTGTTTTAATTCTTATAGGTGAGGTATTGTGAGTATAAAGTTGTAGGTCAGCAAGTGGTTATTGCAGTTTGATTTCCAATGGCTCATTGAAGGTGGCTGAAACCTCTACAGCATGCAAGATGAATTTTCCGGCAAAGAGAACATGACTGTAACACTGTGCTGAAACCGTGTGCTGAGCATTAGATAAATAATTGTCCATATCTACAGTTCACATGGATGGGGACCTTATAAAATGGCCAGCAAACATGTGTCGCCGCGTCTGAGTTGCAGGTGGCACCGAAGCCAGTCAACAACCTGAGTCCCTGGCCATTAACCAGTTCGAAATGCATATCACCACTATGGTACAGAAGGATGCTGCCCCCTTCTCGGTCGATGATATCGTAAGACGGATATGCATGGTAAGGCGATCTCCGCACCCCCAATTCGTCGTTGATCCAGATTTCGATTGCTGATTACTGGTTTGAAGCAGCAGGAAGAGATGTGCCTGGGTACAAATACTCCTTATGTTACAATGCGCTCGACTTTTTATATATCGGCAGTGTTTGTCCAAGAATTTCTTGCTTTCCGACACCGACTTTGCCTCAACTACGTGCTGCTGCAGTTGATCCACACATTCGCCGCTGTCCGTTCGAAACAGTTGTGGACGACCCGCTTCAAATCCGGTATCCGTGTCCTCGTGTGATGATTTGCGCGCGCATGTGCCGCGGCAGTATCAGCATGGGGTAATCACCGTGATGTGGTGCCCGGTGTATCATCATGTGGTCAACCCGAAAACGACGATACGATAGGGTGTAAAGCCAGAGTTTCCTACACCGGTCTTCACATGGCGCAACTCGTAAATTGGGGCTCAATCGCGAGGGCAACATGCTGTACGCACTCAGCCCTCTCCACCTCGCCCCGGGTGATAGGACAGTATGCGGGTGAGCATTGGTCGCATTATCGAGACGAAGAGAGGAGTGGCAATCTCTTCGGACTAAGTGCCGAAGGTGCGTTCTGAGGCCCAAAGCATGAGAAGGCGGTGTCCGTTAAGCCTATTCGTGTTTTCCTTACACTTTATGTCCAAACGTGATTATGTCCCAGGGCGTCGAGGCTTTGCGACCATTAATTTCAGAAAACTTGCTGAGGAGGTCTTGTGTAAAACAGGATAGTGTTTCTAATGTCGCACCCGTGCTTAGAGACATGGGTGTGCGGTGAGATTTCATGCTGACCTTTGTGAGGTCGTCAAGTAATTGTATTTGAGGTGATCTACTGAGCTTGAACTTTGAGCCTCTGCATGTCGGTTGATAGAAAGCTCATGTGATGAAGTCCCGTTTAAAGTGGTCATTAAGCAAGTCGCTGGTTCTGATGGAGGCTGTCGTGCATCGTAGCTTTACGATTCAAAAGAACGCTTTGCTGCCGTAGTTAGTAAGCCTAGTGATTTCGCTCTGCCTCCATGGACTGGTGTGTGATTTTACACTCCTTCAAGCGAGTTTGAAGCTTGTTACCACGCTTGCGACAATTCTCGAATGCTTCTTCCGCAATGTGTTTGCACCTAAAGCACCACTTTCAACACTTGGGGCCACGTGTGTCCATCTGGGACGGATGGGGGAATGCAAATTAGTCACTTTGGCTGTTCCAACGTTCACGTGCGCCTAACGAAATTAAGGTTTCACAAAAATGTAATAGCTTATGGGCAATGAACAGAGGTGTTAATGATTGTTTAACAGCATATTTGGTCATGGGATGTCATTTATGATCACATTCACTGTTTGCCTCTACAAGTACCCAAAAACACGCCCAGAGAAAACAGCTAGCATTCATATTCCGCGGAAAGGATAGTACACAAATAGTTCATCGAGGCATGGGTGCATGCGTAATTATGGTTTACACCTTCACCAATTACGGGACTTGTTAAGCACTAACTTTATTGCGGTGCGAACTCATTAGAGCTGTATGTTCACCCTTCATAGGTGTATGAAGCGCATTCTCGTTTTGCCTTCACTCGCTTGTTCTATGAGTCACCCTTGCTTGAAAAATAACCGGCACTATTTGTAGAACATGCACTAAGACTGTCGCCTTAGTAGCAGCATTAAACTCAGCGCGCAGGTTGGTAAATAGCCAATCGCTATTACTTGATATCAGGAACTTTCGTACGCTGCGGTCGTCGCATCAGTGATTTCGTCTACGTGCACCGCTTTGGATAGGCGCTAGCCGTTTGTCCAAATTGTGACGTACCGACTCATTGCTCCACTCGTTTTTCGCCTGTTGGTCTGTGCCCAATGTGCCCACCATATGCAAATGCTTGCTCTGGCAAACACTCAGAGACGTAGCGTAGTGGGCGGAGGAGGGGCAGAGTGGGCGATCCGCCTTGGGCGGCATGTGACAGGGGGCGGCATTTTTAGTACGGATGAATGTTTAGTACTAAGTGTAAATTCATGAAAATGACATCCATGACTGAAGGGGTAAAAGGGAAGGATGATACTCATATTATGACCGAAGAGGAAATTGATACTACAAATGTTGATATCCGGGCAACCGAATGCGATATTGACAGTAGGGATGCTGCGGGAAATTTCTGTAATTCTGATGCAGAAAAGGCGCGCTAAGTGGAAGAATTTGAAAAGCAACCACGATTTTGTACGATAACAATCACATCAACCAATTATATGGATGTCCGCCAGTGAGCTATTACTATTGTTCATGAGATTCTTACAATGCTTGTCCGACTCGGATCTACTGTCTTCCATCATATCTATCATGAATTTACTAATTGGTGCTACCTGGAATGAATGCAAAGCTGAGGCTGATAATCTAAAAACTAATTGGTTATTTTTTGGGATTTGCAAAACGGTGAGCAAAGATTGCGACACCCATGTGGCATTCTCCTTCAAAAGGGTCCGGTGTGGTTTCCGCTGCAGGATATCCTCAACGGGATAGTCTCGCTTGTTGACTGGTGGAAACTAAATCCAAAAGCATGTGAACACGAATCTATTAAATCGCGTGCTCAGTCATTCCTCAACCGCAAATAGGTAGCGATCCAGCTAGTTGAAGGAAGGGCATTTGACAAAATTGAGCAAATAGTTGTAGAAAATCAGTGGAGTGAGATTTAACTATCAGACTTGGTATCGTCAGGGTTCTCACCAAGCAAAGCATGACGCTGTGTGTTCACCGAGAAGACATCCAACATTACAAAGGAGGCGAACAAAGACGGAGTTTTTCAGTATTTGTCCATTTCTTGGCCAAGTGTGAGCCTGTTTTTCGCGAACGTTCGGGGGTAGTTCAGCTGGGAAGGTGTTACATGTGTGTCGTCCGCTAAATCGCTGAGGCGGTGCGCAAACGCAGACACATACAGATCGATTGACCGATAGCTGATTCGTCCACTCTTTTTCCTTGTGCTGATTGGTTCCTGTTCGACATATTTAACTGGTGTAACCTACAAGCTATCTATCACAGTTTTTGACACGTCCCACCCGGTGTGTTCTTATTCACTTCTTGCGCGGACTAAGGGTCCAGGTGCGATCCAGCAATACTATAGTAATACGTATCAGAATGGCGACGGTTGCTACGAGCCCTCTTGCGGGACTGCCATGTCTGTGGCCTGATGGTGTAGAAAAACCCTCACTACAGTCGTGGATACAGTGGAAAACATCTTTCCAACATCAAATGACTCTCTTTCCTATGTTAAACTCCCCTATCGTGTTATCCGATACCTATTGGATTATGTTATTCTGCCAAGCTCTTGGGTCAGAAGACAACGTCATTTTGACGCTATGAACTTGATGGCTAAGACCAGTATTGTGCACGTGATCCAGTTGTTTGAGGAATTGTGGAGAATCCAACAAAGTGTGTTTTCCGCTCGTTATCAGTTTTTCAAGCTACAGCAACGATGCGGAGAAAGTGTAAATGATTTCATTGCCCGCATTCATCAAGCTACACCGGAATGCCGGTACAATACCATCCCCTCAAATCGGTTTGAAGAATTCATGAAAATCCAGTGCCTAATTGGTGGAGTTACAGATGATGGTGCGAGGGAAAAATTATTGTCACAGGAGGAAGAAACCCTTTCCTGGGAAATGGCGTGTAATCTTGTACGTCAAAGGGAAAACCTAAAGTCCCAACTATCCACGTTCAACCCTCCCCAGCCTGTGGAATGTGTAAACAAACTGTCAACACGGTTATCCTCTGAAAACAGGGTACGGAAATTCGTCTGCTACAGATGCGGGGATCAGCACACTTCTCTCACCCAGTGTCCTCATACTCGCACAAAGTGCAGAAATTGCGGAAAACTTGGCCACCTGGCACGTGTTTGCCGTTCCCCACGGTCACAAGTCTCGATCAAATCATTGAACTCCGACGACGGTGAGTGCCCAGATTCCCAGCTAAATTTTATGAACCATATAATTTCAAACTGTTCAGTTATGACGAAAGTGTCTCCATATAGGATCACGCTTCATGTTAATAACGAACCTGTTTTATTTGAATTGGATACTGGTTTCGCGGTGACATTGATTAGTAAAAACGCGCTCTCATCGTTACCCGACCTGGAACCGACTGATACTGTTTTTATAACCTATACAGGTGAAGTGATTGATTTACTTGGGAAGTGTCAGGTACGAGTGCAGCATCAGGGTAGATCCCAAAGTCTGGTACTTCATGTCGTGCCTCAGGCTCCAGTCAATTTGCTTGGTCGCGATTGGATGAAAATGTTACCACAAGTACTAAATACTATCCACTTCGTGGGGAGAATACCATTGAATCGGTCCTTAAACGATATCCAGAAGTGTTTGACGAGCAGCAATTGGGCAGACTCAATAATTTTAAAGCAAAAATCCATATGTCAGACTCAAGTACACCAAAGTTCTTTAAGGCCAGAACACTGCCCTATTCCTTACGACCTAGAGTGGAAGACGAGCTGAAAAGGCTTCAAAGAGAAGGTATAATTGTACCAGTCCAACAAGCTGAATGGGCTGCCCTGATAGTGCCTGTACTTAAGCCTGAGGGTAACGTACGAATCTGTGGTGATTATAAGCTTACAGTAAATTGAGGTGCCATCATAGACCGTTATCCATTACCGAAAATTGAGGATTTGTATGCCAACTTGTCTGGAGGAGTCAAGTTCATTAAATTGGATTTGAGTCACGCCTATTCGCAGGTAGAGTTGGATGAGATATCCCGAAGTCTTACGACGATCAGTACACATTTGGGGATATTCGAATACACTAGACTGCCTTTTGGGATTAACTCAGCGCCGGCGATCTTCCAAAGGATAATTGACAATATCGTGCGTGACATACCGAACACTTGCGCATATCTCGATGATATCCTTATCACGGGTCGCACAGAAAAGGAGCACTTGTACACGTTGGACCGGGTGTTGCATAAACTCTCTGAACACGGTTTGCGTTTGCAACGCTCCAAATGTGCTTTCCTAGTTGATTCAGTTGACTACCTCGGTTATAGACTGGACAAGCATGGTTTACACGCGCGGAAAGATAAATTACAACCCATTATTTCTGCACACTCACCTCGTAACGAAGCCCAGTTACGCTCGTTCGTTGGAATGCTTTCACATTATCGTCGGCTCCTACCTAATTTTGCTTCTGTTCTAGCACCACTTCACAACTTGCTGAAAAAAGATTCTAAGTGGACATGGGGCGAGGAAGAGCAACAAGTATTTGACAGGGCAAAAGGTCTCCTTGCTTCTTCACCAGTCTTGGAACATTACGACCCCAACAAACCCCTCATCCTACAGTGTGATGTTTCACCTTTTGGAGTCGGGGCAGTGCTGGGACATAAAGTCCACGACGGAACAGTTCGCCCTATTGCTTTCGCGTCCCGCACATTACAACCTGCTGAGAAAAATTACGCACAATTAGACATGGAAGCACTGGCCGTAGTATTCGGAGTAAAGCGGTTCCATCAGTACTTGTGGGGCAACCATTTTGAGATACAGACTGACCATAAACCACTGTTATCACTTCTCGGTAAGGAACGAGACATAGAACAACTTAACGCACCCCGAATGGTACGCTGGGCCCTCCTACTTTCTGCTTACAATTATCAAATCCGATACATTGCCGGTCCTCACAATAATGTCGCTGATGCGCTCAGTAGATTGCCACAGATTGACCAACAGGAGGAAAGAAGTGACGCGCCCTACGAGTTTGTTCAACTTTTGCAACACCTGAATACTACACCCATATCTGGCGACATGGTTAGGAAAGCTACGGACAGAGATCCCGTTCTATCGACTGTGAAACGTATGCTGCTGCGTGGCTGGGGTTCGCGAGCACCTGGTGATCTGCGTCCGTTTTCCAGTTGTAGATTTGAGCTGAGCCTGCATGAAGGATGTATCCTACGTGGATCTCGCATCGTTATTCCTTTGACTCTCAGGTCAGCTGTACTGAAAGAATTACATGATGCACATCCAGGTATTGTCCGCATGAAAGCCCTCGCCAGATCCTACTGCTGGTGGCCAGCGATTGACCGAGACATCGAAGCACTTTTGAGTACTTGTAACACATGCCAAAAATATCAAAGAGATAATCCAACAGACCCAATTCACCATTGGTAGTTGCCCGACAGCCCATGGGAACGTGTCCATGCCGATTACTTTGGCCCGATAGAAGGAAAAATGTTGCTACTTTTAGTAGATGCGTACTCCAAATGGATTGATGTGCATGTTGTTGCAAACGCTACTGCAGAACCTACAATCAATGGCGTACGCTCTAGTCTATCTACACATGGCATACCGAAAACATTAGGCACTGACAACGGTCCGCAATTTACGAGTGCAGCGTTCAAAGAATACCTGCAGAGCAACGGCGTTCATCACATGACTTCCGCACCGTACCATCCAGTGTCAAACGGTTTAGCTGAAAGAGCGGTCCAAACCGTGAAAGCTGGTCTTCTAAAGCAGCGTAATGGCTCGTTACGAACCAAACTTGACCGATTCTTGTTCGCATATCGGATCACACGGCTAGAGTCTATCGGAAAGAGCCATGGGGAGGCAATGTTTGGGCGTCGACTACGTACGAGGCTAGACCTACTTTTTCCAGACCCTCGTCAGACCAGGCGTTGCCAGCAACAACGTATGCATGAAAGTGGACGCGCACCAGTTAAGCCCCAGAAGTCGATAGTGGAACGTGCTGTTTACACGAAACTACCACATGAGCAGTTATGGCAGCCTGGCACCGTATTTACGAGCTCAGAAACGGAGGCCGAAATACAAATAGAGAGTGGACAGACAGTACGCAGGCATAATGATTTCATCCGAACCCGCATCCCAGTCACACCGTACCCTGGGGAAGAGAAAGTGGTTCCAGAAGATCTGAAGGAGACAAACAAAAAGCAAACGGAAGAAATCGATCAGCCGATTGCTATTCGGAAACCGCACCGCTCACCTAAGCCGATAGAACGTTACATTTCATAACTGTGATTCCATCTGTCACGTGAGGGGATGTTACACGTGTGTCGTCCGCTAAACCGTGAGCCGGTGCGCAAACACCGACACATACAGATCGATTGACCGATAGCTGATTCGTCCACTCTTTTTCCTTGTGCTGATTGGTTCCTTTTCGACATATTTAACTGGTGTAACCTACAAGCTATCTATCACAGTTTTTGACACGTCCCATCCGGTGTGTTCTTATTCACTTCTTGCGCGGACTAAGGGTCCAGGTGCGATCCAGCAATACTCGAGTAATACGTATCAGTTCAGCCAGGGCGACAGGCAACGGATGTTTTAGATCGGTGACGGAGAGATCGGAAATGTCTTCCTTCTGAACTTCAGTTAAAGGTCGCAGAAGCTTTGCATAGCTCAAATATTAAAGCACCTGAAACAGCAAGCATACTGACGAATGTACAGCAGCATAACTTGACTGCTGCTTTAATTGACTCTGACGTAGGTCTAAACGAAGATTGGGACGCAACTTGGCCGAATGCGGTTGCGAACGAGGTGTCATTATCTCATATAAAACGAGTAACTGCCGACCTCGCATCGGTCGGCATTCTCTCACGCTTGATCCATTCACCCCTCTGTGTGCTCCTAGAGACCGAGCAACTAGCCTGTCTGTATACGAATGCTCAGGGTCTTTTCAATTAACTGACTAAACTGAAAGATCTCCAAGCTTCCGGGTCATATGATGTCACTGGTATCACTAAAACGTGGTTACACACGGGGATGACGGACGCTGAAGTTTCGCTACCGGGCATGTCGCTGATCAGGAACGATAGGCTCACAAAAGGAGGAGGGGTAATTTCTATTACCGAAGGGACTTAGAGTGCGAGACCGTGGAGGATTCAGACTCGCAGTTCCCCGACTCTCTTTGGTGCCGGTTGCAGTTAAAAGGCAGAGATACTTGCCTTATTGTCTTGGTGTACCGCCCCTCTAAATCTTCACCTGAAACCGACTACCAGCAGCGGCGCCTTTAAGATGTAGTTTACAACGAAAGTACATTCACATACTTATCATGAGTGATTTCAACGTACATTGTTTAGAAGCCCCTGCCACGATGGGAGAACAATTCAAAGCCGATCTACAAGATCTCGTAACTAGTGTTCCTCTTTACAATTACATCACTTTTCCCACTCGGTTCAGAACTGGTAACAGGCCATCTGTTCTGGATCTTGTGCTTACCAACGAGGAGCATATGACTGATGTGTTGGTTTTAGATTGCCCGTTGGGTCGGAGTGATCACGCAGTCATCAGTTTCAACTCCGTCTGTTATGCGGAATATCGGAACGAGAACGATGAGACTGTGCGAACCATCAGAAGCTACTATCGATTAGCCCAGCCTGTCAGCGCTACAACTTGGTCGTTCCTTGCCGAGGAACCCCCGAAGTCCCCTGGCTCGAGTTCGTCAATAAATTCAGTCAGCTGATTACAGAGGCTTCAGAGATAAGAGATTGAAATAAGTGGGCATCAGTTTATTTCGTTAGGAGCAGAACTCGAAAATTGATGACAGTACGCAACGCAGCATGGCGAGTGTACAGAGAAGTTCCAGCGCCAGAAATTTGGGGCAACTACGTAGCCCAACGTAACCACTGCACTCAACTGCCAAGAGAAGACAAAGCAGCCTATCAGCAGAACAGCGTAGAAACCCTCAGTGCTAACCACAGACTGCTGTATAATCACCTCACTAACCTACGAAAGGTAAGGAAAGGACTTCCTCCACTCTGGGTGGCTGGTAGCCCAAAAAGAACGGCTGTGGAAGCAGCAAACGCGCTACCGACGCAATGTGCCTTCGCGTTTCTGAGGGTCTTACCATCAAGCAATCTTCCTACCTTTATCGTCTCCTCACCAAGTTTAACCCACATCACTTTCACCGCGGAGGCTGTATTGCAAAAGCTGACGCCTGTACGCAAACACAGCTCGCCAGGTGTCGACACCATTCGTCCAGAGCCACTGGAAGCAGCAGCAAGCCAACTGGCAGCACCATTAGCTCAGTTTTTCCAGTGTTGCTTAGACCAAAACCCAGTTCCCGCTATGTGGAAGCTTGGAATAATTACCTCGATTCACAAAGGTGGAAACAGAACTGATCCCTCTAACTACCGCCCAGTATCCCTTCTTCCTATACTTTCCAAGGTCATGGAATCCATAGTTGTTGATGCACTGGTGTGATATCTGGAAATCTGTAACATCATCATGCCTGAGCAGCACGGCTTCCGTCAACAGCTGTAATGTACAACGAATTTACTAATCGCACGCAGTAACTGAACCGATGCAGCTGACGCTGGAGGAGGCGTTGATGTTGTTGTATCCCGAAAAAGCAGCGGACCATAGTAGCAACGGAACGTATGTATGGAGGAAACTGTCCGCACACGCGCGCAGTACAATTAAATCGATAGAGGTTCGCATTGCAACCAATCAAATGCAAGATCACATGACAGGCCAACGAGTGCTAAGTAGAAATGTGAGTAGGATATGTGAATCGAGGGCAAAAACAAAGCAAAGTATTTGAACATGGCAATGTCCCCTCCTCTGTTCGTAATAATATAGGCCCTACATGTCCATGAACGATTTAATTTAATGTCAACACACCGAAGCATTGTCATGTGGTGTTATCCGTTAAGGTGTATCGGTAGACAGGACGGCGTATCCGACCGCAACGTCGTAAGTTTGTAGTAGTATGTACCGAACGCTGTATTGTAGGTATGTTCGTCTGTTCAAAAGCAAGTTGGAAAAGCACTGTATGCAGCCTTCTTGCATTCACCTTTGTCCCATCAGCCAACTTATAAGTTCCTGACGTGCACACATGTTCCACACGGGTCGGCGGTCCGAATACATTACCTCCTTTCCGGGAATTGGGTAGTCTCACACGAACAAATGTCCCTGAAAGATACGTTTTCCCAACGCGTCTATATTTATCCTGGTAAACAGCCCATCTTTCGTATTCTGTGTGATCGGCGGTTTCTTCGGATGTAAAGGCTGCATTTAATCGAGTTCGAATTGTTCGCCCCAGCATTAGCTCCGAGGGATGTTCTTGCCGTTACAGTATGTGCAGTGGTTCTGTATACCTCCAATGCAGATACCGACGCATCATCCCAGGATTCTCCCGAAAGCCGAAGGACTTGTATAGGTTCTTTCAAAGTACGATTAAGTCGTCCGAGGATTCCATTCGCTGCAGGATTATAAGGTACAGTCTTCGTGTGCCTGATACCATTGCGCCTCGGGAATTCAGCATACTCGTTACTTCGAAACTGTGGGCCGTTATCAGTGATTATTTCTTCTGGCAAACCGTACCTTGCAAACAAACAACGGAGCCACTTGATGATGACGTCTGTAGTTACGTCACCGCATAGAATAGCCTCTATCCATCTGCTGTAGAAACATGTAGCCACTAGCACGTTTCGCTTCTGCGGAGGTGCATTTGCAAACGTGCCAATAATATCGATGGCAATTGTTGCCCATGGATTCATTGGGTACACGATAGGTTGGACTGGAACATTCAGGGGCCTCGCACCCTTATCAGTGTTGGTAGGCGTAACATTCCCGAATAACCGCCTCGACGTTAGAATTCAACTACGGCCACCAATAGTATTGTCGTATCCGAGATTTTGTTCGCACAATCCCTGGATGACCTTCATGCGCACATGCAACCCCCATAGGAATAAGGGTTGCAGGGACCACAAACTGCTCGCCTCTAATAATGCAGTTGCTCACATTAGAAAGCTCGTTCCTTAGTGTGGAAGTAACTCAGGTTGGATTGGTACGACTGGGCCATGAAGTGGATATGTACTCCTGAAGCTTCGCTAGAACAGGGTACTTGTCAGTGTGCTCTCATATCGGGTCAAATGTTATTGTAGGTGTTCCTTCTGAGAGCTGAGAAATCATTTTTACCTCATCTAATTCCTCGTTTTCCTCTTCGTTGGACAGTGGGAGTCTCGACAAGGCATCTGCAAGTTGGTTAAAGCACCCTGGCACGTAGTTTATTTCATAATCATAGTTCAATAAACGTGAGTACCAGCGACTCAAGCGTACCGGCTTTGGGCTTTTGTTACCGCGACTTAGTAACATTGTAAGGGCAGAATGATCGGTGCGCAAAGTGAATCGACGTCCGAATAAGTAAAAGTGCCATTTCTCACATGCGAGGGCCTTTTTCTCGCCGGTGGAATAATTTCTTTCAGTATCAGACAAGGTAAGTGAGGCGCACGTAATCACTTTCTCCTCGCCATCGCGCAGCTGGGACAGAACTGCACCCAAGCCGATATCTGAAGCATCCGTTGAAACAAACGTTGGACAGTGCTCATTGCAGATCGCTACCGTGGGAGTGGATTCAATTATCTCTCATATGGTCTTGTAAGCATTGTCTTGTTCAGTGGCCCTACGAAACTCCTGGTATTGGCGCGTCAACGTCCGCAACGGCTCGGCAACAGTCGCAAAATTTGGTAAATGTCGGTAATAAGAACACAAACTCAAGAAATATTTCATCTATGTAACTTTACATGGTTTTGGACATTCGAGAATGGCTCTGGTGTTTTGCACATTAGGCTTAATACCCGAGGTAGAAATAACATGTCCAATAAACTCGATCTCAGTTACAGCGAATTGGCAGTTGTTGATATTCAGGCGGAGATTTTAGTTCATTCAGTCCATGCAGCACATTATGAAGGTTTTCTTGATGTTCTGTAGGGTTACTACCCAAGACACAAATATCATCCATATACACAACACATCCTTTGAGATCCGATAACGATAGAGTAATAAATTTCTGCCAAGCTGCTGGGGCACTACTGAGGCCCATTGGTAACACTTTGCGTTGATACAAACCGTCTTGAGTGAGGAAAGCAGTCAAATGTCGGCAATCTGGAGTCAGTGGCATGTGGTAGTATGCACTGCGAATATGCAACCTTGAGAAAAGTTTGGCATTTGATAGCGTAACCATCAACTCGTCGATAGAAGGCAGAGGGAACTTGTCCACAAGTATATGTCGATTAAGCTCTCGAAGTTCGGTGCATACACGAATAGAGCCATCTTTCTTTTGAACGGCAACCAGTAGATGAACCCACTCAGAACCCTGTATGGATTCTATCAAGTCTTCCGTGACCATATTTTTCAAAGCTTGAGATAACGCTTCTCGTTTGGCCAAAGGTACAGGCATAGGTTGAGAAATGCTGAACGGTTTGTAATCCGCGCTCAACCGAATGCCGTGCATTACTTTTGGGACTCTACCAACATCCGGAAGAAAGAGATTTGGGTACCTGGAACGTAACGAATGTAGGTTGACACTGCCAATGGTCATCCGGCTGACGCATGTTGGTACGTTCAATAAGAGCATGGCATTACGTCCCAATAGAGGCTTACCATCAGTTTTAGAGACGTAAATTTCAACTATGCGCTTCCTGCTGTTTATAAGACAAATTGAAACCGTAACAAAAACCGAGTATGTGGACATCACTCCTGGAGTAGCTGCTGAAAGTGTAAGCGTAAGGATTGCAATTAGCTGACCAAAATACTGTTTGTGAAAATAATGTGGTACAACTGTGATTGGTGACGCGGAATCTAGTTCCATGCCCAGACAAATGGTTTTGTTTTTAAATTCAAAAAGCACACGACGAATATCTGACGAAGGCAGTTTGGGTTCTTGAGTTGGAGACGAAAGTGGATGTTCGCATTTAATAACAACATATATAGATTCTTCAGTGGTCACCAGAGAAGCTCTGGAGTCATTTGCAGAATCAAATAAAGAAATGGCGCGGGAACAACAAACACGAGCAAAATGACCGGTCTTACCGCAATTTCGGCAGATTTCACTTTTTGAAGCACATGGCTTATTATTTACACAATGTGCAGTATTTCCACTGTTACGGAGAGAGCTTACAATTAGCAATCAAGCCGAGAGCAGTGCCGTAAAAGTGCATCGATCTGCAATTAGAGATAGAACTCGACTATAGATCAAAATGCGAATTGATGCGGAATCAGAGGCAAGTTGGAGCACGAACTTGAACCATTTGAGTTGTGTTAATTAACACTAATTAGCATCTCCAATATTGTTGTTTAAGTAGTTGCTCACAACCTATTTATTGGGCCGTGCTCTCATACAATAAGCCTCTCTGTCTACCGAACCTTGGTCTTCTGTATTCCGTTGGTGGGCTGGGCGCGTGACTGAGCAGTCATACAGTCGCAGTCTCAAGGGGCAGCTAGCAGCAGTACGATAGTCGTCAGAGGCAGAGAGCAGAGGTAAAGAAAGAAGCGTTACAACATCCACAACGGTAACACTTGTTTCTAACGGAGGATCGCGTCAGACAGCGTGTAGAATACAGTCAGTTTCCGTAGCTCCTATGTTAGAGAGTAAAATTTTGTTTTGTTCCGTGACTGCGACATTCGCGCGAGCCACCTCACAGGCCCTGTCCCATGTGAGCTTTTCTGCCTTCTCCATTAAGACTCTCTGATCCGAGAATCCGTGAGAACAGAAATCAATTGTTATATTAGCATGGCTTCTTCCACTTTTTTTAGGAATACTATTTTACTCACACTTTCGAACAGAACAAACAAGACGGGAAATGGATGCATCCACTGATTCACCTGGATTTTCCCAAGGCTTTCGATAGACCATCGGATACTACTCTATAAGCTCCAGCATTACGAGATCGGCGACCCACTGTTAAGCCAGATTGCCAACTTTCTACTTCAACGGCAATTAGTGGTCAGAGTTCGGAGCTCTTTATCGGACCCCATACAAGTCGAGTGTGATGTGCCGCAAGGCTCAGTTCTAGGTCCACGTTTGTTTTTGGTGTTCATTAATGACCTTGCACAGGGAATCGCTTCAAACTTCCTAATGTTTGCCGACGATATCAAGATCTGGCGCAGTATCCAGGTGAACGCCGACCAGCATCTGCTTCAGGGTGATCTAGATACGGTGTATCAATGGTCAACCCAAAACTTATTGCATTTCAACGTCAATAAATGCAAGGCTTTTCCATCCGACATCACAGCAGCTACTCATACCGGCTCGGTACGAATATACTGCAACAATCAACTCTCGAACGTGACTTGGGTGTCCTGGTTCAAGATGACTTGGGTTGCATCAAGCAATCCGAAATGACCTGGAAGAATGGGAACCAGCACGTCGGGCTGTTGCGACGGGCGCTTGGACAAATAAACAGATCCCTATTACGACAAATGCTCAGTGCGTATGTTCATCCCCATGTCATTTACGCAACTCAAGCCTGGTATCCATGGCTGAAACACAACCTTAATGCACTGGAGCAGCCAGAACGTCGAGCAACTAAGAATGTAATTGGAATGTGCAGACTCCGAGGCGACCTGAATATAGCACAGTTAATTCTGCGAGACCCGCATAATGTGCGCTGCCCTTTACTGCACCAATACAACGATGAGGGGTCATTCATTAAAACTCGCAAAACAGCTTAGCCGTCTGGAGTGCCGCAGCAATTTTTTCATTCATGTCTGTCACCCGTGGAAATCTCTGTCCGAAAAGTCGTCTCTGCATCGACACTAACAGTATTTAACAGACCGTTGGACGACGAACCCATCCACTTACACATTGTCACTTAGCGCTACGTCTCAATCCTACAGCTGGAATTTACCCTGCACTTATATGATATTAACTGTGAGTGCTGTGAATGTGAGCGGATTGCAGCACTTCAGCGGAGCAAACCATAAGTACTTATTTTCATATTAATTGCACTAACTGTTTTACTATTATCATTCTTATCATCATCATTGTGACTTCCACAGCCACACCAACTATCCAACGGAACTTGTAAAGCAGAGCTCCTTCACCCGTGTAAATTCATTGCTCAATGTGAATGCAAGCCGTCAACTATTGTCACAGCGTGAAATCACAATGGAGATTATAATTTGGGCAACCAGCCACGGACAGCTGTGATCTGGAATGCGTGGATGTATCAAGAAAAGAAAGGCATGGCGCAGACTTAGTGAATAGATACGCAATTGAAAGTTCCATGGAAGCAATTGTGTTGAAACGCATTGCTGTGTTCCATAATGGATGTGCTGGAAAAGCAATGAAGCACGTGCTGCAATTAATTCGCTGCTACGTATATGGGGTTACTAATCGCATAGGTATAAGGAAAGGAATGATAGAAAGTATCGCGCGCTTCGCTGCAAACGTTCAATTGCTGTGGATCGCCCTTTGAACCCTCCATAAATATTCCCGTTTTTGTGGGTAACCGCCTTCAGCACTATGAACCCGCAAAGTGTGAACATCAAAAATTAGTGGTTGTCCCTAAATAGGGCCGTTGATGCGTTCTCTGTAACAACTGGATAGATATGAATGTGAAAAGTTATAGCAGCACATGGATAACTGGCATGAAAATATCAGGAGAGCCATGAATAAACTTCTGTAGCCTTCTTTCAGACAGCGGAAGGTAATTTGATTTGTTGATGCAATCTGATAGAAGATGCAGCATAGTGGAACAACCGCACAAAGGTGTGGTAATGAAAAAAGCGCATGCACTACGTGACTACGAAACCGTGCCCTTACATGTATGGAGTTCCATGTGCAGTCTGGATGCCAGTGTGCAGCATTGACGGCGACAGCGCAAATGTAGTTCGTGCTCTGGAATCCAACTGAAAATAAGCGAAGCACTTACCTGCCCTCATGGGATAAAGGAATTCCAAGACATATGTGTGCTTGTTCTTTAGCCCTAAAATGGACTGATGGTACGTTCTCAGCAGGTTGTGGGATACGACTTCGCGGTTTGTGGATGCTGGCATTGCGTGCACTCATAAGCATGTGTCATCTAGGTGGTTGGCCCGGAGGAGGGCCGGTTACGCGTGCACTGCATATTGTGTGGAAACGTTGGCAACATTCACAGGATTACGATCATCACCACAGGTTAATGATAATCCAAGTGATCTGTGTGTGTGTCAGAGGCGTGAGATGGAGTGAACCACACGTGCTGTTAAATGTGACATCTTAAAGTGTGATACCAATGTAAGGCTCCATAGTTTGGTCAATTGACATGTGTTCACCTATGAACAAAGTGATTGGTGAACGCAGCCAAAAGTAGCAATGGAATAAATTGTTAGGCTCCCCTCACATTCTGTGTGCCTAGATCTCTAATTCGGAAGTACGCTCAATCGATTCGGATCACCGAGCTCTATCCAACGAGGTCTACATTTTTGAAGTACGTCCAGCGACACTTTGGTACACCACAAACGGTCTTCCGAAGTCTATTCACCATGACCAACGCGTTTGTTTATTTAAGTTTTATCATTACCTTTGATAACATTCGACAGATCCTCTTCAAAGCTGTCAGACCATATATAACTTAGTACTGTGCACTATTGTATACCATAGCTACAGACTTTTTGTCATCTCACTTTACCCCCACATTTTACGTGCATTTAGCTGCACAAAGCCTGTGTGATTTTGGCTACCAGTGCGCCTAGTGACGCACCACAACCAAATCCGATGACCGGAGCAAACTCAGGTAGCCCAAACGGCGTGACCAGCGCAAGCTAAAAGTGCATACCGACCATTGATCTATGGGCCGAAGAAGTTTGTCGACCCAGTGAGCAACTAACCCTATGGTCAGACAAGCGGCGAACAGAGATCCTCTCGAAACACGTGTTCGTTCTGTGCCAGTTCCTACGACGCAACAAATGTAAATATTAAACGTAACGGAGCTAACAGCGTATCGACAGATAGGTTGTGGTTCTGTGACTTATGTTCAGATAGTCCGATTGTTCAGACGCCTTCGATAAAGTGGGAAGTTTTGGCTGTTACGTAGGCAGAGCAAAAGAACTGATCGCGGTATTGCGAGGGAAACTCTCAGAACTAAAGTTGCAGAGTATTATTATTGTTGTCATTATTAATTAATTAATTAATTATTGTGTAGCTCGCATCCCGGATCTGTAAAAAGCGAAAGCTCTCTAGAAACAGCGCTACACAGTCCAGCGAAAGGCAAACACCATTTTTGACAAACAGCAGTGAAAACAGGCCGGTTGAACGGTCTCTCAAGACTAACATAATGCTCCAAGGCATCCAGAGTTACGCACAACCACCTGCACAACCACCTCCTTCAGTAGCTGGGTAACAACAATTGAGTCGTACAGATAGTACGACTAACAGCGTTACACGAAAACATCTTGCTGTAGCCTTGGCCTGTCGTCCACGGGAGATAAGCCAGACACTCGCACTCGATAAACCTACGCCCATAAGGAACTGCAGAATAAACAATTACTATGTAATCAAAAGACGATGACAGTGATATCTTCAAACGTCCAAGAACCCACTAGCGAATCGCTACAAGGTAGACAAGCCGAAGAGCGAAACCGCTGGGCTGAAATAACCCGCGCACTCGGACTGAAAGTTCTCCCAACTAGACTTACACGCCTTTCACGAAATCCATCATCTCCACACGTAGGGGAACCTCGGAAACTGCGAGTAACGTTTGACAACACACGCGACCTGGAAGATGAT
>OX104059.1:53187583-53213277 GCA_944474145.2 Dicrocoelium dendriticum
ACGTACCATCAGTCCATTTTAGGGCTAAAGAACAAACACACATATGTCTTGGAATTCCTTTATCCCATGAGGGCAGGTAAGTGTTCCGCTTATTTTCAGTTGTATTCCAGAGCACGAACTACATATGCGCTGTCGCCGTCAATGCTGCACACTCGCATCCAGACTGCACACATGGAACTCCATACATGTAAGGGCACCGTTTCGTAGTCAGGTAGTGCACGCGCTTTTTCATTACCACACCTTTGCGCAGTTGTTCCACTATGCTGCATCTTTTATCAGATTGCATCAACAAATCAAATTACCTTCCGCTGTCTGAAAGAAGGCTACAGAAGTTTATTCATGGCTCTCCTGATATTTTCATGCCAGTTATCCATGTGCTGCTATAACTTTCTACATTCACATTTATCCAGTTGTTACAGAGAACGCATCAACGGCCCTATTTAGGGACAACCACCACTTTTCACACTTTGCGGGTTCATAGTGCTGAATGCGTCCACCCACAAAAACGGGAATATTTATGGAGGGTTCAAAGGGCGATCCACAGCAATTGAACGTTTGCAGCGAAGCGCGCGATGCTTTCTATCATTCCTTTCCTTATACCTATGCGATTAGTAACCCCATATACGTAGCAGCGAATTAATTGCAGCACATGCTTCAATGCTTTTCCAGCACATCCATCATGGAACACTGCAATGCGTTTCAACACAATTGCTTCCATGGAACTTTCAATTGCGTATCTATTCACTAAGTCTGCGCCATGTCTTTCTTTTCTTAATACATCCACGCATTCCAGGTCACAGCTGTCCGTGGCTGATTGCCCAAATTATAATCTTCATTGTGATTTCAAGCTGTGCTAATAGTTGACGGCTTGCATTCACATTTCTTGCAGGAAAGCATCCACGTTCCGTGCATATTTCACCATAGTTTTCTTTTAATAGTTGGAACAACATTCCCGAATAATCGTGCAAAATATATATCACTTCCCCTATATGGACAGTGGACAATGATATGTCACGGGTAAAAAAGCATGTGCATGACAAATCACGTAGGACGGATGGAGTAAAAATCGAAATTTGAAGGAGCATCGAATAATTAATGATTATTTCAAGCGTCCACCGAGTTAAATGCACTACTGCATAACGATAGTTTTAAGTAAAAATGGGATGTGCACCAGCAAAATAATATACAGAGCCCTTCGAGTTCAGTAAGTGCGCAAGAAATAAAAAAGCAAACGACAACGCTCACACGTTTGTTTCTTGATTTGACAGATGTGATAGGTTAATCCAGTTTAGCTACATTCAGGCCAATCACATGAACACTAATGCATGTATCCTCATCGCCACGTTGCGGAGAGGACCGTTAAACACATGGTTAGGTTTGCGTTGTTTCGTCCTCCAAGTGAAACGGACTATATCAAGTAATGCAAGTTTGAAAGCGTTTCATCAAGGCATTTTTTGAAGTGTTTATGTAGGGGCAAGGATAAGGTGAGTCGGAAGGGCATTCCAGGCACGGGACACACGGAGGGAGAAAACGTTTCGTCGACAATCAAGTCGACTGTGGTGCGTAGCGAGTTTGAGCTGATGACCTCTCAGGTTGGTATTTCGGCTCAGTTGCAACAGAATGCGAGATGGGTGAGTTGGGTTCGCCAATAGTAAGTAAACCAGGATTAGGTTTCCTCGCTGACGTCGATTTTCACCACCGATTTTCGCCACTGCACAATTTTAGGGATTGCAGTCTGTGTTGGTAGGAGAGATGAAACAATCTTCTAGCGAGTTTGGTCGCTCTACGTTGCGCAGCTTTAAGTGCATCGACGTCGCGCCTGCACCAGGGACGCCAGGCCTGGATCGCATATTAAACGTGAGGCCTTACGTAGGCGTTCAGAATTTCCGGAAAAATTGATGGCTCAAAACTGCCGAAAGCCCTCCGTAAGAGTCCAAGATGTTGATTGGCTCTTTTTGATGCCTTTTTAGCCTGTCTCGAGCAACAAAGGTCGTCCTGCACGATCACCCCGAGGTCCTTTTCTTGGGAAGCACGTTGTAACTGCTGGTCCCCAAGTCGATATTCATAGATAAGCTGATGACGGATGCTTACGACTTTGCACTTGGTCACGTTGAACTGGAGCCGGTTGTCGGATGACCACGCATAAGCCCTGTGGAGATCGCTCTGCAATGCCATGCGATCACCCGATGTCCTGATATCACGCCAAATTTTGATAGCATCTGCAAATAGTAAGAAGTTCGACTGTAGTACACTGCAAAGATCCTTAACAAATGTGAGGAATAAACGTGTCCCCAGTACCGATCCTAGAGGTACGCTACACTGGACATCAACCGGGTCGGAAATGGAGCTGCCGACTCTCACATTAAGCTGACGTTGAGCGAGGAAGTTGCCGATCCAACCGAGTATAGGGTTACCGATTCCATACCTTCGAAACGTGTGCAGGAGAATGCGGTGATCCAACCGATCGAACGCTTTGGAGAAGTCCAGGTAGACAACGTCAACTCCCACTCTGGCATCGGCTGGCTCTGTCCAGCTTGCTCAGGCTAGCAGCAAGTTTGTAGTGCATGATCGATTTAAGCGGAATCCGTGTTGCTGTGACACTAGGATGTTGTTACTCTCAATATATCCCATGGGTGCCTCTGCAATTATACGTTCCATTACTTTGGATAAAACTGGGAGCAGAGTGATTGGACGATAGTTCGAGGGCTCCGAATGATTACCGTCTTTGTAAATAGGAGTGACAAGTTCATGTTTCCACATTGTCGGAACCTGCATTTCGTCGAGACAACGTTGAAAGAACCGAGCTAATGGTTCGGCAAGGTTTATGGCCGCTGTCTTCAAGGCCTTCGGTTTGATGGTGTCCACGCCAGGTGAGCTGTGCACGCGCAATGACATTAGCGTTTTCATCACACTGGCTGCCGTGAACGATACGTGGTTTAACCCTGATGTCGATGGAAGCTGTGTAAAAAGCGGATGAAATGATGGTTCACTCCGGAAAGTATGGATGAAGTGTTGGCGAAGCACGTTGGCTGCATCATGTGCGGTTTGCACAAGACGATCTGTTGCACATAAAACCGGAATCCCGCGCTGCACTCTACGGAGCTTATTGACGTGTCTATGCAGCAACTTGGGATTTGTACTGAATTTTGACGCTAAGTTCTCTTGGTGCTGGAGTTTGTCATCGCGGATCAACTTGACACAGTGGTTTCGTTGAGTTGTGTAAGCACCCCAGGGCAGGTTACTTGGACAGGCATTGTAAGCGCGCCAGGCGGAATCCCTTAAGGCCATGCATTTTCTAGTACGGCTCCTCAGGAACGAATTCACTTGCTTCGGGCGAAGGACTTTGCTTTCTGACGCAGTTGCCATTAGCTTAGTGAACTGAGTGACAAACAACATCCAGACGACATTGGGCGACTTCTCGGCCAGGAAGGACCAGTCGGTTTCTTGAATGAAGTTGGATAGTTTATCGTATTTTGTAACGACATAGGTTTCCAGGTTGTTCTCACTGATGTACTCCGACAGATGTAACGAAAGAGCAATGTCGCGTGATCGCTACGGCCAAGTGGTGCATCTATGGTCACGGTGTCGACCATTAGTTCCTCGTTGGAGAGCACAAGGTCCAAAACAGAGGGTGTGTCACCCGTTCGGAATCGCGTGGGAGAGGTGACAGGGTTGTACAGAGGTACATCACCGATCGCGTCTTGCAAATCCGCCTTGAATTGTTAGCCGTGCGATGCTGGAACTTCGATTGCTTGCAGGTTGAAGTCCCCACCAGAAGTACGTGACTGTGTGGTCGTGCCAGGACTCGTTTCATCGCAGAAGCTAGGCACTGATCCATTTCCAAAGTGGACATTGGATGGCGGTAAACTATTGCTAGTAAACACACATCACCAAGTCTTAGGTGCATACGACACCAAAGAGAACCGACGACTTTCGTTTCTGGGTCCTCAATGACATCAACATGTAGGTCGGATCGACAATACAGGAGCACTCTTCCTCCTCTGCTAGGTCGATCGTTTCGTATGGAATTCATGCCGGGTAGTGCAATCTCAGCATCCGTGATCTCCGTGTTCAGTCATGTTTCGGTGACCATAAGTAGGTCCCAAGGCGTGGAGACCTGCCGCATACGAAGTTCGGTTAACTTGCTGAGAAGACCTTGTGCATTGACATACAAGCAGCTGAGGGCATCGGTGGTCAGAAGCGTGTTTGTGAATGCTGGTTTCCGGTGAGGGTCTATGTCGATGCTTGCGGGGTCGGCTGCCGGTCGTTTGTTTGTAGGACCGATGACGCAGGCCCTCGTGCCAGTTTAGGTGGTTGTATAGAGTTCTCAGCGCCAACAAGATGGTGACCATCCTATCCTCCTTCAGCTGTATGTGTGTTTTGGCATTGTCTCCGTTCTGAGCTACACAATGACAGAATTGTATTGGTAAGTTGCTTGCTCAGTTTTACGTTATCTATCTGTAGCCCGGTGCCTATTGCCTTAATACGTATTTCGGATGGCAGCATTTTACGCTTTTTGTGTCACATTTTGATCACATGTTTTGCCATCAGTTCGGTGTGCAATAATACTTTCATCACTCGAGGACCACACCCGTTGTAGTTAGATGATAACGGTAACCTTGATGTCGAATTAGCGATAACATTTCCGAGTGATAGTACTTCACGAAAAAAACGCCATTCATCCCAGTCATGCGCTTTGACCTCTAGCTCGCTTAGTGACTGGAGCTCGGGGACACCATGAACAAGGATAGATTTTGCGTCTTGTTGTTTACGGAAGTCATCCGGATTTTGTTTGCGTTTCTGGCGTTCGCTCCAAGGAACATCTGGAAAAATTCGAACAGTGCATGTGGTGGTACGGAAGCGAGTGGCTGACAACAGAACTGTCTCTGCATCATACCCAACTGATGTGTTACCTAGAGTAACCGCGGTTCACCGTAGGGTACGGAGTTTGGGTGACGGACGAAGCGCATCATATTGACCAGTTTAGCTTGAACCCCTATTAGTTGACACAGGGAGTCCCACCGTTTTTTGTCGTCTAGTATCTTATATTTAATGGAGTTCGCCCCGCATTCAGTCACATTAGAGCATATAACAGTCAGAGAATAATGGTAGTGTTTCATGTTCTCTTTTTTGGAGGGGCCAGTGGCTGCTTTCTTCGGTTGGACAAGTGATGGAGCCTTGAGTCCCGTGGTGGTATTGGTAGTAGTAACTCGTTTGGCAGAGGGTGGGGTTGTAATGGGTGGTGCCTCCGTCATATGGGTAGCAACAACGGATGCGTAGGTTGTCGGCCCTCTAACAGTGTCTAGTGTGGCGGGGGATTCTGTTGAGGAATGTGTGGCGAACACATCTTTATGAGGAGACGCTAGTGTCGCAGTGGCTAACCCCGGATCGTTACTCTTACACTGTGCTGAATTGGAGCTTGATGTTGAGCATCGAGTTCGAGGCACTGATTTGTCTGGTTCATGTGCGACAGCTTTCACGGCTGCTGGCTGCTCTACAATCTTTGTCAGCCTATCGTACTTCTGCGCCAACACAGTTATACATCTAACGAGTGGAAGAGACGTACACTTAGTAGAGAATCCGAGAGAATCAGTCGTACTATTAAGCATTTTTATCTGGCTGAGACTAAGGCGAGCACATCGAGAATGGAAGTATTTTCGGCAGTTTCTGCATGCTGTTCCAAATCGCAGTTTTACATAGCTATCTACGTCACAACTAACGATTATTTCGGAAGCTTTAGGTTTAACATTCCGTGGGCAGGCAGTACGTGCTATTGTGGCTGTCAGATCTGCGGAAACCGTTCGTCGCAACGTCTGCACTGATGTGCTGAATGCAAACGCCGTTGGTCAAGCTGGTGGCCTGGCAGACACCTGTTCGATTGCTGTAGAAGAAATCCAAGATGGCGGACAAGGAAAGCAGTTGGGCCAATCAGTGAGATCTCCGACAGTAGCCAAAGAATATCCACCAAATTGGCACAGATGGAAAAATACACCAAAAGCAACGTATTGGTGCAAAATTCACACATCAAATACGTATAACACAGTGTTTCCAAAGCAAAAGTAGAATCCAGCACGGTTAAGCAAAAAATATGCGTGCGTTTGTGCTGGTTCATAGTTTGTACTATACATAAACGTCTATAACTATACACATAGTATTAGTGGTATAAATTCCTGCCTATCTTTATATACCATTGCATACAAATCCGTATACCTTAGCCAATCCCACTCTGGCCAGGATAGCGTACCATCTACATAAGTTTTAGAGTCCATACAATCTGTAACCACATTCGTTTCGGTATTTTTATACACTTATATGTTGCCCCAATACATGACATTCACACACTCCCTTCACTTATTTCATTCACTTTATTCTGCAGAAGCATCCATTAATACATACATAGGATTTCCTTTTCTTCTATGCGACGCCAACCTTAGGATTATCGTTGTTCCACCCTCATCAATTAGTAAAACTTTGTTTACCAGTATGTCACTTTTCCGAACTATTTACATGACAAATATCTTCCGCATCACATACTTTGGTAATATAGAATATTATTTCATATACATAGTTGATTTATGCCCCATACATTTGTCCACCATATGCATACGTATGTAATACCTACAGTTAGACAAGCTCTTCTTAACGTGGATAAAATGTATTCCTCATTATTTGATTTGCTCAGTTTTGTTATTCTGCTGTATATACAGCAGAATGTGAATGTTGGCTAGGTGCCTACCTGTCTAACACCCTCCACCTCGATTGATGGTTTCAGGAAAATGTGCATCGTTGCTTGGGCAACGGGGTGCACGGTCCTCGTGGCCGTGCTTGGCTCAAAGTGTGGTTCCATCCAGTGTGGAGCGGACTACGGCCCTGCCACCGTCTTGTGTACGTCTGGTACGCATGATTCGTAATTTAGATAAACAGGTATACTGCTAATTGGAGGGTCAAGTTTGGACTACACGTTGTGTGATTGGGTTGCGACGCGCAATCTCAATGAAATGGACCGTGATTCACATTGAAGTGAACCTTAGTCAATGTGATCACTGGGACCGTACTCAAAGCAGATGCAAATTGGGTGTTGCCCGCCCGAAAACACTGCACAACCACGACGCGTTCTGACGTAATTTCATCTACAATTCCCATCTGCTTTGAGTACGGTCCCAGTGATCGCAGTGACTAAGGTTCACTTCAATGTGAACCACAATCCATTACATTGAGATTGCGCGTCGCAATCCAATCACACAACGTGTAGTCCAAACTTGACCCTCCAATTAGGCATTTACCGTTGTGCCAAGCGTTGCCCGCCGTGACCCGGTAGCCAAAGGGGTAGAAGTTTCGGCTACTATTCCAACGATCAAGGGTTCGAGGCCTGCTGTTTCCACCTGATGAGAGGAATACTGCTGTTGTGCATGTTGGAGTGTGGGCCGGCTCTGTTGATAAAACGTGGCTCCTATTTACATGCCCCCGGTCTTATTCCTTCGGGTTTACGCTAGATATGGGGTGTGTGGGTGGTGCAGCGCAAGCCACCCATGGTCACTCTGTAGGCGAAGGCGTTCTGTGGCCGTCTTGTGGAGGCCGCAGTGACAGACAAATCCGGAACCGGATGCTGCCAACCAATTCCAAGGTCAACTTAGCCATTACATTACAATACTATACGTAGATTTATATCAGTACATATCAGAATTCCATCACATATGTATTTTCGCATATGATTGCTCCATTTATTAACAGATGCGTCTGATTATCACCATACCCATAAGAGTTAGCAACACGCATCATCCAATCAGATACCACTAAGATCACATATGTATACAAATTTTACAGTCACATTACACAGTGCGGTCCGTTGCTGGTGTTTAACAGATCCGTTCTCCATATTCAGCAGGAAATTGTTACATTATTTAAGAGCCATATATATTTGCATATTTTCCGGCACATTAACAGTTTTCCAATAAATACTTTAAACTCATTGTTTTTTGAGTTCGCTTTCTGCTCATAAATGCGTTGTAGCCAATTTTTGTAATAGTAATGCCTTATTTTACGGTTCGTCTGCGCGAATATATGCAAGCAAAACACCCCGTATTCAAATTCTCGCCGTCCGCGATCACAACGTTCCTCTCTTCATTTTCTTATTGCACGTGGTCGGCGCTGTGGGGACCACTAGCGCAGAGCGCGTGAGTTTTGATTGGTTGACCACAACGTGTTCAGAATTGTCATAAAGGATAGTTCTTTTGGTACCGGTTACACATGCAGTAAAAGGAACTGCAGTGTGTTGAAATTTTCTGTGTTGAGCCTGGGCCGATACCATGGCAGCAAGGTCGATAGTAGGCAGAGTGAGGTAGACGCGAGTGCAAGAGACACCTGAGACATGAAGCATGTCAGCAGTGAACTGCGTGACGAAATCTAGGTGTCCGGTGGTGAATATTTTTAGGAGACGAAAATGAGACGTTCGTGGTCGGTGTAGACCGTGAAAGTCCGGTATTCTAGTGTGTGCCGGAAGTGAAGTGGATGGCAAGCAATTCATTACCGAATATGCATTAGGGAGATTTCACTTGCGTTTGGAGAAGAAAGTGAGAAGTTACCACCATCCAACAAGGTGTCACTGGAGAACAGCATCTAGTACGACGTCAGATGCAACCATTGAAAAAGAGATGGACTCGCACTGTCATTGCATTTGCATTGAAGAAACAATGCGAAATATTGAGATCGCCAGATTTCATCAAAGGGAACTGACAGTTTCAAAGTGATCCATCTGTCCCCCTAAACAGAGTTATTTGCTATCCGTGAAGGAATAGGCATTATTCAACCAATCTACCGAAAAAATAGTTTCAAAAATGACATTCTACTTTGCAGATACGCATACGCGTGGAACTTGCTATCAGGGAACACTAGGTTGGTGAATAACAGTGCAGATTTCTTCGCCAACTTAAACAAATTTCTAGGCCCCATATCTGTATCAGAACTTCAGAAGAGTAGCACGTCCGTTGATGAGCTATGGGTTCATGGGCCTGATCGACTCTGGTGATGCACCTTTTTCAAATAAACCATGAACCAGTAAATATGAGTGGCTCCTCTACCTCTCTTAAATCATTGTGTACTGCGAGACATCGCAGTGTAAATTTGTGTTACATTCCTCCATCCCCAATGCTATAGAATCTACAGAATTGAGATCACTACAGGTGTCTTCTCCAGTTGTATATCGATCAAACTGTTAACTGTCCTGCTTTTCCAATCTGCTTCTTACTTGGGATTATCCTGCAATTGCAATGAAAACATACCTTGATTACATTTGGGTGATTGACTACTTAATTCCGTACCAATAATGCAGGAGCGTTGCTGCTGATCCACATGAACATGACACATCAACCGGTTCAAGCTCAAACCGCTGAAACCGTACCTTGTACCACTTGGACGTGAAGATCATGCGGCGCTGCACTTCTGCTACATCCGCTACGCGGAATACATATGTGAAAACAGCGAGAAAACTCACGTCGTTATCTATTACGGTATACTGTCTGAACTCGTTAAAGAAACGTACTGCTCGATCCTAGCCGAGCAGTCACCCGACGTTGCCTGATAGGTAGATGTTACTCAGTTTAGCACGCTAGTGGTAAATGTGTCTGAAACCAAGGTCTTTCGCTCGGAGCAAATGAAGTCCTTCCTGAGGAGTCGAACATGAAAATGCATGACGCTAGTGGGTTCGGCTTAGCGCGCTTTTAAAGCCTTCCCGGGTGCACATGCTTGGGATGCCTACGTAACTCAGCGAAATCATTGTGTCAAATCGGTCCGGGAAGAAAAACTCAAGTAGCAAAAGGACTTGGCGACGAAATTCAGTAGTAATCAAAAGGTGCGTCAACAAGCTCTGAAAAATACAGCGCGGAATCCCAGTTCTAAGTGCAGTAGATAGCCTGGCACTTACTACACATGATGCGGCTAACTCGCTTCGACAACAGTTTACCCACACTTTCCAATGTGAATTTCACCTCACGCGTTCTTGACACAGCTCACTCTGCTCCCAGGATCAAGTCGCGCATCCTACACTGTCGTAAATGTGATGGAAAGACTACTATCCTTGCGCGTGCACAGCGCTCTTGGTATGGACAATATAAGACCGAAGGCATTAAAAACGGTCGCCATGAACATTTCCAATCCGTCAGCCCGATTCTTCCGACGAAATCTCGAGGAAATGCAGGTTCCAACAATGTGGAAACACGAATTAGTCACTCCCATTAACAAGCGTGGCAACCGTGCGGAGACCTCGGACTACTGTCCAATTACCCTCCTCTCAGTGTTCTCCAAGCCTATGGAAAGTATAATCACAGAGACGTCAGTGGGATACGTTTAGTGTAACATCGTAGTGTCACTGCAGCATGGATTCCGCCGAAATCGGTCTTGCACCACAAACTTGCTACTAGCCCGATCAAGCTGGACGAAGTCAGTCGATGCCAGACAAGGAGTTGACGTCGTATACTGGACCACCGCATTCTTCACAAACTTCGAAGCTATAGAATCGGTGACCATGTGCTAGGTTGGATAAGCAGCTCCCTCATTCAACGTCATCTGAATGTGGGAAATCGCAGATCCATCTCTGATCAAATTGAACTCCAGTGTGGTGTGCCCCAAGAACCGGTGTTGAGACCGTTTTTCCTGGTTCTCATCAACGACCCTGCAGGTGTTCTCCAGTGGAACCTCCTATTATTTTCAGACGACGTCAAGATCCGGCGTGACAACAAGACAATGGGCGACCACGCAGCATTACGAAAAGATCTCGACGGGGCCTATACATGGTCATGAGCTAACCGGCTCCAGCTTAAATTGGGAAATGCATAGTTATGGGTATACGCCATCGGTGTACTCTAAAATATCGACTGGGAGGGCATCAGCTGCAATATGCTACGCAGGAAAGCGACCGTAGAGTAATCGTGCGAGACGACCTTGGCTGATGGAAACAGGCTGAAAAGTCATCGACAGGACCCAGTCAGCACCTTGGCCTCTTAAGATAAGCGTTCTGGAATTCTCAGTGATCAAACTTTCCATAAATGCTGAAAGCCTACTTGAGGCCCCACGTGGAATACGCCATCCAGGTCTGGCGACCCTGGCGCAAAAACGATGCTGTTGCGCTCGAATCTCCACAACGTAGGGCGACAAAAATCGATGGAGGACTGCTTCACCTCCCGTATCAATGCAAACTTCAAGCTTTAAGCTTATAAAATGACGAATACCGGCATCTGTGAGAAGACCTTATCATAGTGTACCAAATACTGACTAACCCTTATCATGCCTGTCGCGATCTGTTGCAAGTAAACCACAATACCAACCTCAGAGACCACCAGCTCAAACTGGACACACACCACAGTCGACTTGATTGCCGACAAAACGTTTTCTCTTCGAGTACCCAAAAAGTGGAGACCATTCTTTCTCACGTTAACTTCGCCATCACATTAACGTTTTGTAAAAACGACTGGACCACACTCTATCCCATGTACTTTACGTGACACAGGCAGTTTCAGTCTAAAGACGAATTAGCTCAAGCAGTGTGCTCACCAGCCCTCTCCAATACGTAGCGGTGAGTAAACCAGCAAATATGTTTATGTGAATAACTCGGTGAGTCACCTCAAACAAGAATTTTCCTTGTTCCCGGCACTTTAAACAATCGTTACATAATCCCCACCCAGGTCAACCCACGGGACTTGTCAAGTAACGCTTATTTTCCGTTATAAATCATTGTTCTAATCAGTAGCAGTGGCAGACTATAACGACCCTTAAGTGAAGGTGAAATCGTGACCCATGCACCCGTATTTTAACTTCCGCAGACCTCTCTCTAATGTACACTGATTTCTGCATTCGGGCACAAACCATTAATAGATTAGATGAAAAAGTAACTACCGATTTCGACATTTCGTGGAAAAGATTAGCTGCACACCAATCAACCATGACCCATGGTAAGTTTGGATGTGAACATCCTGTAGATATTCAATTTAACAGTGTCCACGTGAACTCCCCGTCACAGAAAATTAGTTGGATTCATCAGTATACGCGCGACCGGACCAATCTTAAACGCAACAATATTCATAGATCGTCTCTGATTTGGAAACCGAGACGTTACGATTCTTTATCGCAATGTTATCGCCATACACAAAGCCGCTACCTTGCAAATTTGTGTCAGCTATCAACCAACATGTAATTGATGTATTAGCAGCCCCTGGAATCGACTGGTTATGCCAAATGAGATGTGTCACACAAAAGTGGAGATTGTACGTATTTATTTTTGCAGCATCTTCAAAACACTTCAACTATTGTGCCGGAATACAGCAAGATTAGCTGAAAAAGCGAGCTCAGTCATCAAAGAATATAAAACCAACAGATAACATGCTGCTTAGTAACATAGTATGCATTAAGACAGAGATGGCGGTTGGGGGAGGAGGGAAAAAGAAACTCACAGGACATCATCATCAATACATATTAACTGTGAAAAACGTACCCCAGTTAATGTGACGCAATACAAAAAAGTTAAGATATTAAAAATTACGGACTACGAAATGTACAAAAAGTAAATAGAGTGATAAATATCCTATTTTAAAACTGATATGAGATCATGATTGGAGGGGAGGGCGATGGACAAAAGGCTCACAACACAAACGCCATTGCGGCCGGCTCTTCACCATATCTGCAAGTGTAAGGCAAGCAAACGTATTCATCGTTCTTCGGACCACAGCCTGGCAGTCGGGAGACACCAACCGACGCGAACCTCGAAATGAGGGCTTTCATTCCTTTCCATCAAATTAGCGCCTAGCCTCCCCGTCCGTCCAGACCTCGGACGCGTAGACAACGCACGATGCGGTAGTCGGTGTGCTGGCATGCGTAACACGTGGCCCAGCCTTTAGAGCCTAGCGCGTTATATAACGGTGCTGAGCGGTTCACTCGCTCTTCCTGCAACAAAAACACGAAACCGAAATTATGCAGTGCTCAAGCCTTGCTCCCATCAGACATGAGCTAAGCTGCGTAGGCGGCGATAATCGAAGGTAACAAGCAGCTTTATAGCTGTTACCTTGATGGACCAGTAATCGGAGGCAGCAGCCTAAGAACGTGACACGGTTTCGAGACGTCTGTTTGGATGACACGAGTTGCTCTCCGACCGACGGTAGCACGGCTGAGTCATGCCGCAAGCTGAGGAAATCAGACCGCCATCATCACACGGGTCGCTAGGTGACAAAACGCGACAACGGCTGGCCAATGCGGAGCGGAAGCCGGTTTGAAATCTGCCCAAGGCAAGTGGCTTGAGTCAGCTCAGGAACTTACAACGAGAGATGATAGCAGGTGACCTATAAAATTAACCGTGTTCTTTTCGTAGTACACTTCGGTCTAGCAGGCTTCGGTGTTCTGTTTTCGTCCCCGGCTGGGTTGGTAGTGCAGAGAGCAGAGGCGAAGGCAGCGTTACAACAGCCAGGTTTCGCAACCAAACAGGATGGTCGAACGGACAGCTGCTTGTAAGTTCTGCCCTTCAGGGCGAGAATGATGTCGCATCAGCGCCAAAGGTGGCGGAGATTGGCAAAAGCGTCTCGGGATTTTTCTATACGTTTCGTGATCTCATCGTGGACCACATGGACGCTAGTACAGCTGCTCAGGTACTTGAGTTCCTGAACAACTTCTAACTGATTATCACCAAGAGTCAACGCAGGGGTGTTCCCGCCAAACTTGGAGAAGGACTTAGCATTTCGATTGAGCAAAGTATAGCCCAAAACAATTGAGACAGTGCTAATCGGTCCAGTGCTGTTTGGTAAGCCTGGGAGCTGTCACAGATAAGGGCAATATCGCCGGAGTACTCCAAGTCAGGAAGTCGATCACCTAGGATTAGCTGCACACTTTGTAGGTCGTGTTCACCGAACGATGTTCCCATGACTTCGTCGATAGTGAAAGAGGAAAGGTGACAGCGAGCAAACTTGTCTCACAACGCTGGAGATACTGAAGGGAGGGAACAGTTTGCCATAAACCCTTTACTCCGCCAAAATTACGTCCGTACACCGCTCTAATTGTGTTTACGTATTTATCGAGCACATCTTTCCAGAACAGACAGTCCCAAAGGTCACATCGACCAATCGAATCGAAGACAGTTTCGATATCGAGCAACACGACTACGGTGGTTGACCAACAGAAATGGCATTGCTTCAACAACTGACGAAAAATTAAAGATGTGGTAGATGCAGCTTCGATTTCGAGGAGACCTGTCTGGTTCCTCACGAATCTGACTTTCACGTGTGCCATTCCGTCTGTGGAGAGCGACAGGCGCAAATAATTGAAAGGCAACGGAGATCAGACTGATTCATCTATGATTGCCGCATTCCGAAACGTGAGCGTCGCTTGAAAATCGGGATATGACAGAGCGGCTCCCGTCTGTTGCGACAATCGTCAGCTCCAACAGTTTCACTAGTTAATTGTACAGATCTACAAGAGCAGGTCCCCCGAATTTGGAGAGGGCTGGGGGATTCTATCTGCCCCTGCGGTCTAATGCACTTTCAGTAGTCGGATCTCACGTTCGACTTCTGTGCGTGAGGGCGGGTCTAAAGAGACGGTCCAAGGAGAAGGGCAACCAATGCCCGAAAAGGGAAGTGATATCTCAGTTAACAGAAGAATGGTAGGGGGAGTTGAAAGATATAAGCAGAAATAAGTCACATCTAGACTCACTCAGACAGCCGCCACAGGCCCGGAAGAGCACTGTACGCACGATCATCCTTTCGGGAATTGTCAACAGTGCGCATTCCATTTGACCATGGCAGGGCTTGAACCCGCAACTCGACTGTTTCCAGTCCGCGGTTGAGATCGTTGAGCTAAGGGGGACGGCAACGATCATGGTGAATAAGTGACTAGATGTGATATAGCGCCGCTCACCATCCACTGACTTGCACGTTACTGGTGAGAAAGCCATCCTGTCCTCTGCAGGTTAGAGCCCTACCAGGGTCCGATGGATTGCGCACTGCTGACGATTCGTGAAAGGATGAAACGGGTGTACAGTGCTTTTCCGGGCGTATGATGGCTATCTGAGTAAGTCTAAATGTGACGAATTTCTACCTATATCTGTTGGGTTAAACTCCTTTGCAGTGTTCAGCCCAACGCCCCAAGCGTTTTGACGAACTGTGGATCGGCTGTCCACTCTCGTCGCGTATGGCCTCGCTAACATGCCCCCTGATGCCCGTTTCCCGTATAAGAGGGAATAACTTGCGATGATTACCAGTGACTGTTTCCATCTCCGATGCACGATGAGACCACCAGGCTTCGCGGTCTCACTTCAGGCTAGAACGCAGTTTCGCCCCGAGGTCTTTGCGTGTCTCGTTGTGTTCGCTTACAGACGGAAGGTGTCGACGAGCTCCCAAAATTTCTAGAGACACAATGTCTAGTTTGGTAACTTGACTTGCACATGAAGATATGCCTGCTGCTAATAACGTCTCACGAATATGCGACCAGTGATTTGCAACAGTGTTCAGCGGACGCTTACTCAACCCGGATGCCAGCTTACATGGATACGCGTTCAGAACATCTAGTTTCGCCAGTTGACAAGTATCTATGCGCTCATAGCGCTGTTGCGGACGTCCGCCGAAACGCACCTGCAAGCAAGGCGTGGTTGAAGTGAACGCTGGTGCTTCAAATCGAGCAACAGTTTTGGACACATCCTCTCCAGCAGTAACTAATCGCAATGTGATCGATTCTGCGAGTATTGTGTCGAAAGTTAGGGCTCAAGAGAGAGACGAGCATCTTCACACAGTGTAGCAGCCGCTCACCGTTATCATTAAGGGAGCCTACAACATGTTGGCCGCCCAGACGAAGCTCATCAAAGGACAAATTCCGACTTAAGCGTTCAGATCAGCAGCAATCACCAAAGTATCCGTACTTTTCCTGTAACAGAGGAGCGCCTTCAGTTGGCGACAGGAATCATCTTTCCCCGAATCAGCGCTACAGTTTGTAGGCCGTAATGAGAAGCAAGCACCGTTAGACCCGCGCGCCTTCGAAGCCTGGAACGATCCAGCCAATCTGACAGCCCATAGCCGGCTGTTGACTGGGATCCAAACGATCAGGGCAGTTTCAGCTCCGGGACTTAAACAATGCCTAAACCAACTTGACCGGCATTCGAAGTTGCGTCATTTTCAGACGGACGCAATGAGAATGTGGCTCCGGCGTCGCATGTGGGGGATCGCAGGGTAAGCACGGAGCATAAATCTTGCAGACGGGTTCCCGATAAGCAGCAAGTATCGATCGGTAGGGTCACTTGTGTTCGGGCAAGTGCTACCTGTTGATCAAGCTGTAACAAAGTGCGCACCTTGAGGCATGCTAGTCTTAGCGCGGATCGGGGATTCCAAATGGAAGCGAATGAACTGACGTCCGCTTGGTTGAACCCGGACTTGCCGACTGGACTGAAGCGAATCCTGCGATTGCGTGTGTTGAAACTAGAAGACAAGTGACTATTAATGCAAGAAGGGGGAGGACCAAGAATTGAGGGGTTGAGAACAGGGGGGATAAAGTTGAAGTCGTAGCTGGACGATAAGGATGAAAAAGCGCAAGAGGGCGAAATAAGGCGGAAAGGCCTGAGCAATCGCATCCAAACCCCCCATCAATGCTGCTCGATGCAGCAGAGAGGGCGCCGTTTATTATCCTCTGCGACAGCCAGAGCATCAGGAAATTGTTTGAAGGAAGAGTCATAAAGTTGTATTGCGAGAGCAGGATACTGTCAGGTTGCCCAGGCTTAGACAGGAGAACGATTACGATTCCCAAGCAAAGTCTTTGGTCCAAAAACCTTATCGCAAGGCAGCGGGTCTGGCGTTGGGCTACAAGGAGTCCGTTTCTCGAGTAAGGAGTCACGCTCACTCCAACGCCCAACCTGGAGGGCCAGGAGACTGAGTTTGTCAGGTCTCTAACCATTGGCCAATCTGGTATGAGTGGCTCTGAAAGTGGAAAAAGCACCAGACAGCATAGCTCAATGGATATTTGAGGCACACAAACCATCGCATCGCGTTAAGGTGCAGTCTCGTCACGACTGTGTTGTTGTTGCGATGTAGCGTGCTTGGATACGTGGAGCACAGGGCTCGTCCCCCAAGATTAACGAATTTTCTAGCCAGGTTGCTGTCTGTCATGTGGCAGTATAAGCCACGGGGTGGGAAAGGGGCTATAAGTAGTGCAGGCCCAGATGAACTAAGCGTATTCGAAAGTTGGGGAACACTAAGAGCTGCAGTTCTCAACAAGGCACTGCACGATCAGCCTCGTTCTTGACTGGGATTCTCCACGAGGAATAACCGAAAGGGGACTGAAATACAGGACGCGGTTATTGGTAAGCATTTACACCGATACACCACCGAACTCTGCGGATAAAGCTTGTCACAATGATGAAAGACTCATTATTTGGTTGATTGGAGCACGTGCTGTGCTGGGATGCGCCACGCAATCACAATCTGAAGCGTCATGTATTTTGAATGGAAGTCCAATCAACTTGGTTACGGGGACTGTGTTTGAAAACAGATGAATGTGCAGCGTCGCTCGCTCACAATACTGCACTCCTATTGGACACATCAAACAGAAGCAACTGAGCTATGACTCAGACTCGGGAAGTACAAGTTACGAACAGAGACCTCGATCGATACATCACCGGTGGCGTAGGGAACTCAATCTAAGCGGATACATGTACCCCCAGATTGCGGCATGAGGTCAGACACAGCACACAATCATGCGATTATCCAGTAAGGTAGTCAACGTGTTACTGTTCCATAAAACGTTTTCTTCCAGTTGCAACTAGGTCCACACGCGTCCACCTCCACATGGTAATCACTACCTCTGTCCAAAAGTACCGAGACCGTGTCAAACATGACGAGAAAGACCATAATTGGTTGACGAAGCGCAACTACGTAGCAGCTGCACGGCAATCGGAACGTTACGGACGACGACCATAGTGTCAGTATCATTTACCGAAAGGAAGAGGTTTGCCAACGGGGCTTCGCTTTGACGGCATCCAGGCTGCAAACAACAGGAGTGGGTGGTGCGCACACCGGAACGAATGAACTTGCAACGATTGTTAGAGCCTATCTTTCCAATGGTACTTTCCCATTCCCATTATTCACTGTACAGTGTCATCAGACCTAGTCCAGTAACAATGACAGTGGGAATGCATGCGTGCGCTCGGATATTTACAAGAAAACGGTTTCTGTTGTTACCGATGAACACGGGGACTAAAAAGTTAAGGAAAGACCAAGTGTCACCAGAGGCATGCAACACCCCGGCTTCCGCAGCGTGCATTGTTTGCGCGACCGCGTCTGGGTAGAAGAAAAGGAAGCCAGCCGATGACCTGCACAACAGGAATAAAGGCCCTCGCTCCGAACTTGGACTCGGTTGGTGCCTTCCGGGTCTGGGTCCAAAAGATGATGAACACGTTTGGTTGGATACAGTTGTTGGCATGGTCAGGAGCCGACCTCAGTGCTGTTCGAGTTGTGATTTATTGCCCCTTCCAAACCACAATCTCAGTATCGATGCATATGAAACGAAGCATAATATGACTTGATTTTAATTTGCACTCCGTAGTTGTATTGCGACACAACAGCTGGGATGTTTTTCAGCCTCAGATAGTGTGCAGAATGATGATGAGCAGAAGAATGAATCACATGGATAGTGACACTTGGACCCGAAACCGGTAAACGCAGAGAAAGTAGGACGCTACCGTATTGTATACGCGCATCGGTGGCCCAGCACTAACTCTATGGGAGAAATGGTATTGCCTGTCGAGTAAGCCGGCAGTTTGCGGACGTTGAAAGACCTGATATGAAATGAGACACCTTGTCTGAAGGATGAATTATGTCGCTTACGATAGATGCCTAATGTTAGAGTGACGTCTTATAGTCGGTTAAGAAAGGGAGGTGAGATATGTAACGTATAGAAAAGTAAGGAGAGTGAAGGATATCAGTGAACAAACAGCGTTCACCATATATCGCTCAAAGGAGCTCCACTTAAGTGCATTCTTCTCTGACCATTGACCCAACAGTCAAACAAGACAACGAGGTAAATTAGAGGGCTCCATCCGGAGTCTAACACAATAATCTTACATACAGAGCATTGATCAGAATGCTCAGCACGAGAATGTATCCACAGCGGCCAATTACAAGTTGGTTTAGCTTGGGTACACACAACCTCTGAGGATTCGGACATATTTGCGTATGTCTTTCTACCGTGACAAGTCACGCACCTATGAGCGCAGCTAGCCTCAGGTAAGTTCTGGTGGGTGTGATAGGCTTGAGGAGGACGGTAGCAAATCAGTGAGCAAGGGTTGTGCTCCATAACCAGTAACGCTTAAGCTATGTGCCAAGCATGCTGAACCGATAACCGACGCTGTTGACCCTTATGAGGAAGGGGGTTGGAGAGAGATGTAAAGATACCTCACGAACCTCCGATGAAGATGATGCTGCGATGCTGCCTGACCACTGAGCCTTTTTCTTTGTGTGGTTCCGGAAACAATTATAAAGCGCAACCCAATGTAGCTCAATTGAGCAGACAGCTGCACGAAGTCAAGTTTCATTCTCAATTCGATAGTGGACTTGCGGTTTGGCTGAGACAGCTTACGATTACGGTGTGAGCAGTTTGAGCATGCAACCATACAGAAGAACGTTACGTAACGATACCTTTACGATATGGCGTCATGATGTTGTTCTTCCAAACAGCTTTCACAGGAAAGTGTACGCAAGATCAAGTAAGACACAAGTGGAAAAGACTCAATAAGTCGGATGTTGCAACCAAACCTTTACACCAGCGAAACGTTTGGACGCAGCTTCGATGTAGAACAGAGGGCGGGAAAACGCGAAAAACGATAGGGACATACGAAATCACGAACGGACAAGAGGCAAACAAGATTCGATGGCTTCTGGCCTGAGAAATATACGATAAAAGTACCTCTTCGATGAGATCCATCTGCATATTAGGGCCAAAGCCTGACATAATATTAAGAGAAAAAGTCAAGTGCGACAAGACAAATTTATTGACATCAAATTGCAGCAAGCTCGATTGGCTGGAGGAAAATGTTTCTAGGAATCATGGATTTGTTGAGAAAAGATGAATCCTTTCTTAGGCTTAGCGTCTGTACCAAGATTGTTGCGTGTGCATACGTTTGATGCGCTTTTGCAACTGTAGAAGGGCGTACATGAGAGCTTCCGCGGTTGGAGGACAGCCTGGGAAATGAGATGGATTAAAATCGAAGTTCCATAAACAGTAAATGATTGGAATGGGCTGTCCAATGGACGATAAAATTACCCCAAGTTTATTTCGCACAACAGGCAAATAAGGGAGGAAAGCTGAAAAATGGAGCACGCGTTGGTGACAATATTTGGGAAAGCGATAGCGCTAATAATTGATAACGGCGTTGTGAATTATTCCTCACATGGCCTATCAGATATTAGGTCATGGAGTGTTCTATCGTGGTATAGAGGACTGACAAATAAGCCACTCGACTCGGTCTGGTTAGCTCCCGAAAAAGTCCGGAGAGCGAATGCAAGGTGGATGCGATGGGCGAGGATTCCAGCGACCCAATGAAATTATCATGAAATCTCCGGAAAGTATAAACCAAGATTCAAAGTTTTCTGGAATCATCGAGATTTAGGTGTGGTTTCAAGTTAAGGTAATTTTTCCCTACGGACAATGAGCATCAATATCTGAGAACAGTCCGTATGACAACCAGAGTATACGAAATCGAAAGTGCTCACGAAACCGGTGTATAAATTATGTGGGATATGGCGCAGCACAAGCTATCACAAAAAGACAAGTGTGCAGCAAAATGACTTTCAACACCTTTGGTGCAGGTGCGTCAACGTCACAGAACGAAATTTTGCATAACATAACCAAAAAGCATAAGCGACTTGAATAAAACAGGGTCCTCGATCGTCCAATCCCATTGCAAGTAAAAGGAAACGCCGCATCTGAGGTGCTGCAAAAAGGGATACGAATTTGGTAGCCAAAGAATGGATTTCCATCCAGTTAAGCAACTTTGATTTGGACACTGAAGCGTGGCGAACATAGTTGCCTTGGATGTACTCCATCAAAACAATGCTGATAATCAAGACCGGTGCGAGGAAACCTGAAAAAATGTACTGTGACAAAATACAACAGTGCCCCAATTACTTGAATGCACTATAGCTAATAAGTCTGTAACCAGTGGGGAGACCAACCCCGCAGACTCCATTCGGGAAGATAACACGCCCGCTCGATCAATGCAACAATGTCACCAATCGGATACGCTGGCGGTACTAACAACCAACGAGATACAAGTGTTAAAAGATGCACGGTAAGTTGGCTCGACGAAAGGCATGTGAAAAATGTGACTCGGCCGACACGGGAGGTGAAGGCACAACTACTAAAGATCTAGTGCATCGGAAGAAGGTTAGATGCCAAACACCAACGATGGGTAGACTTTAGAATCAAGTACCTAGTGGACCCCACCAGATGAGAAATAATAGAAGGATATGGGTAGTTAAAGACCGCCCATTCAATACGACAATCACATAGCAGCTTCATGTAGCAAGATCGACCAACCGATAATGTTGTGCTATCCACTCTCGCCTCACATAATAACGTCTTATCTTCAGGACTGAATAAAGCGCTGAAATGGTGGCTAGAAATGTTGGGGACTCATTCGTTACGTGAATGGATAGCGAAACTCAATTTCAATATGGATCGCAAGTTACAAGCGAAATCGGTCGGGGATTGGAGCGTTGTGAGCAGACAAAGCTCAGCATTTATCTAACTGAATGTTATCGTAATGAGGAGTAATCTCTCTGTTGCTCTAACCATCCCAAACGTTATACGATTACCAAGATAACCGAGTCCATACACCGCTTCGAATCGGTGCTCAGCGATAACGAGTATCGGTGCCGTGTTCTTTAACAGCCACATCCTAGTTGAATAAGCAATTTACTTGTACCAGCGCACAGCGCTTCGCGCCAAGCTATGTAGAGGCACTTGCATGGGATTCATGTAAAATCCCGACAGAATCATATCCTTTGTGTTCGTAAGTGGGCAGCTCCACAGCTCTACTCCCCAAGAACCAGATGAAGTGTTCATTTATAAGTTCGAACACAAAAGGAAAAATACAACAACTATGGTGCTCTATATTAGTCATATAGAACTCGGGACACGGCACTTATAGTCGAAAGTAATCCAAGTTAGATTGAAAGGGAATGCACAGTAGGCTTTTCAGCAATAGAGAACGTAGAATAAGCACAGGACCAACCGAAAACAGGACAGCAGATACAGCGATGGTAGATGCAGTGTGCTTCCGGTGTTGTTCAAGCGTGGAACTATGGCGCACTTACCTTCGATTAGGAAGACAGATAAGCTAACTTTCCAAGAACAAGTGAACCCCCGCAATGCAATACACCGATTCTCGTAGATCATGGTAATCGTGCCGGCTGGTAGCCGATTGGCATGGGGATTCTGCCTTGTAATCCGCAAGTCAGTGGTTTAAATCAGCGTGGATGCAGACGATCTCGCAGCATCCCTATTCTGTATGCGACTGGCAGTTGCCACTTGCCAGCGAAGCATCGGTGGGACGTACCGATGCATTGCTGATTCATCTCTTCACATCATTTAGTTGTGGCGATCAGGCAAATACTTTGGTGAGTCTTGCACCACTTGCAGTGGTCATTTTGAATAGGACGCTGATGAGTTGTAAACTACGGCCCGCGAACACAAGCGGGGCATGTTCACCGTTCAGTAACGATGAATATAGCAGGGTTCAGGCACCATGCTCCGCTTCAACAACGCAAGTCAACATCAGAATTCTCGAATGTGCCTGATGATACAAGAACACAGCATATGGGCCCAGATGACACAATAACCGAAAAATTGGAATCGCTGGGTCAGCCTCCAAAATGTCTCGGTTAACGCTCAAATGGGCGGAATTTAGCCACTGTCAAAAACATCGGCATAGGTCGTTGGCCAGCGCGCCGAATGAGGCAGTCACCACTATCATCAAGTGAAAGAGACCAGTGACAAACAGAAACAAAAACAGGAAAACGATTGAAGCAAAAGGACATTAAGAAACTCAGCGTAAGCTGCGGTTCAGGTTGCGCTGCGTGAATGCGACAAGACTCAGACGCAAATGACAGAGAGATTTACTCATGGAAGTGCTCCGCCTAAAGTCGCACTTCTAGTGGAATCTAAGAATAGACCTCATTGTTAGAAAGGAATACGCTAAGCGAACAACCGAGGCTCCAATCGCCGTTACGGAGTCAAGTCTTGGCAGGCGATCCAAACTCAACCGAACTGATTAGAGCGAACAGATAGCCAACCGGGTGAAGCGGCCAATTAACACGAGGGTGGCATTATTTGATTGGCAGTAAGTTGATCCTTCCAGAGTTTCCCACGTGAGTTTTAAATACCATTCACGAACTTTTGATTTTACCTTTAGAATGAACGGTGTGGTTGGCCAATACATCTGTTCCTCCGATCCGGCCTTCTCTCTGTCCTGTGGGATGTCAAGCGACCTCGAGTTTCGATTGAGAACCATCCGTCAATTCAGGTGAAGGACGAACACCACTCATCATGGAGTGATCTCATGATGCAACTGTTGAGATCTGGCACCTGCATAATGGTTAACTGGATCACACAGATTGTGAGCGGCGCTATATCACATCTAGTAACTTATTCACCATGGTCGTTGCCGTCCCCCGTAGCTCAGTGGTCTCAACCACGGACTGGCAACAGTCGAGTTGCGGGTTCGAGCCCTAACAGGGTCAGATGGAATGCGCACTGCTGAGGATTCCCGAAAGGAGGAAACGCGTGTACAGTGCTTTTCCGGGCGTGTGGCGGCTGTCTGAGTGAGTCTAGATGTGACGAATTTCTACCTGTACCATTCAACTCCCCCTACTACTCTTCTGTGATTGTATATTTAACGTCTGACTATCACAAGTGGTATAGTCGATATTCTATAAACCATAGGATTAGTACCAGATTATGGCACATACTGTGCATTTCCGAAGCGCATATTCCTGTTGCAAAACTAGTTACTTGAAATGGCCGTCCTAAGCATTGACGAGAAGGAACTGGACGCAGTTTATTACTTCGCTTATCCTAGCAACTGCATCAACAGTGACACATGCAGGGTCGCAAAGACTGGAATAAACTTCAAGGACCTGCGAAACCTTTGACAAAAGAACAGAATATCCACTGGTTCTATAAGCCACACATACCAAAGCACGAAAGTGAGACAGCCCCTCGGTCGGTAGATCTCAGGCAGATACAGATCACTAAATGTCGCTACCTGCACAGAACTGTCTACATCGGAAAGAGAATCTGCATCCGAGACGACGAAGTGTGCAAGTGGTGATGATCGAAACAGTGCCTAAGATCAACGAATCGGACCGGTAATCGCGCACAGAACGCATGATCAACCGTCGTTGAATGAGGACGGTTTTGTTCTGAATACCTGGTAAAGGATTGCTTAACGGGGCAACGATTAACCCATTGAGGGAGAATAAAACCGTCAAACCCTGGGGTTAGGGTCGCTGGATGGCCTACTCTTGATGTCTGGATGTCACGCGGCTCACGTCGCAGATGTCCAAGACCTTATAGGACTTACTTCGCAATTATCATAAGTGGCGTGTTTGAATTAGACACCTGGTCGAAAAACCGACTTAGTATGTGTACAGTGGTGAGTTGGTTTTGGGTTGTTGACTCTGACCCGAGTAACGAGAGGCGCAAGGTAACTAGCTGGTCAATATCTCACGATATCTAGCTGTTAGTGGCTGTGCGTACTTATTGATCTTGGACGTTTGCCTAAAGCGTTTGGGCTTCAAATCAGATGCATCGATCATTACGATGTGTAGTGGTGAAGCGCAGATATAACACACCAATGTGGCTGCTGGTACAGGTGATGATCGACCACTGCTCGCTGTGAACGAGAGTGCAGTTACTGTTTCATCCAAAATTTGGTCTGTTCTCCGAGCTGAACAATGTTGTTGCAGACGTTTCATCATCAACCGAAGTGACTTCGTCAATGCGTAGTAGACAAACTCAATCGTTTGTGGACCCTTGACCGATGAACGAGTGATGTTTGAAATTGACGACTTCGATTCACGTCCCGTGACCATTACTAGTCGCCGCCTCTTGGAGTCTCACTTTGTGAATTCCTCATCTACATTCGCTTTTTCTCAGTTGATGGATCTATGCGCAGGTCTCGAGGAATTCCCTTCCTGTTCTTGTCTCTCCCTGCGCTAGTACCTCCGTTTTCTCCCAGTCAAACATGCGCCCTTCTTCGTCAACGTGTGTCGAGACCAACGGTGATGAGTAATGGTTTTGACAGGCTCGTTTGTGCTCATGTAGATAATTGTAGATAATTTCATCCCGTTTGACCCAAATAGTGTCTATCACAATTTTTACACTGTATGCTGTAAACAACGTTCCGGCGTTCGTGTGCACGTTTTTCCTTTCGGTCTAGATAGAATTCCTTTCAGAGTGGCGGTTGGTATGTGGTCTTGAGGAGTTGGACAGCCATTTCCAATACGTTCTTGATATACGGCAAAGCAATCCGTTTGGTTGTGGTCGGTTCATGTGTGGCATTTGTGGTCTTGCAGTTAACGTGTCTTCGGATAAAACTGCGTGGATATCCGTCGCCCATGAAGGATGTAAACATATGAGTTCCTTCAAAATGACTTGATGCACTGGTAGCTCGGGTCGATCGT
>OX104059.1:53213317-53582162 GCA_944474145.2 Dicrocoelium dendriticum
CTCCTGTTCGTCCCACCTGGCTGCGTGAAATCGTTGCAGTGCTCGTTCTCTCTCCAGATCCTTCCCAAATTCTGCACACAAGGCAGCCCTCATCTCAGCGAACGAACAACCGGGTTTGGCCTTTCGAGTGAGCAAATACACCGCCTTGGCTCGTCCACTCAACCGTGTGCCCAAAGCAATTAGCAAATTTGCATCCCCCCTCACACCCGTGCAAGCCGCAATTCCGTCGAAATCATCGAGCCACGCCTCCACGTCACCGGCCGCAAATTGCTCCAACCGGGTCAACTCCATGGCGATTGGTCACGGCACCAGTGTAGCGAGAACGACAAGACAGGGGGGTAGACGTTTATTGCACACCGAAAATGGGCACATCAGGGTCTCGCGCGCGCCATCGAATATTGACTAGGTTTCCGTCCCACAACGCAACACAGGTACGGATGTTAGAGCCGAGCCAGTCCTTTCACCTCGGGAGCTCTGACTTGGAAGATCCGCCATCCTGTTTTCGCCTCGATCTCCGCTTCTCTGCACCCGATTTGGATCGGCCAGGAGTCGTTCGAGAGCTCTCGACTTGCTTGTTCGGGGCTGTGTCAATCGGCTCGGCCTCGGTGCTGTGGGCTGCGCTAGCGGCGTATTTGTCTGATTTATTGCGCTGTCCACATGTTCCCGCTCCGTAGTTCCGGGCCCAGGCTCGTCGCTAGCCGTCTTTCGCGATCCGCTCTCAGCTAGCTCCGAAGAGCTCCCCAGAGCCATTCTTGGAAGCGGCCCCTCTACAATATGACGGTTAGCTGTCTTCTCTGGGCGTGTTTTTGGGTACTTGTAGAGGCAAACAGTGAATGTGACCATAAATGACTTACCATGACCAAATATGCTGTGAAACCATCTTTAACACCTCTGTTCATTGCCCATAAGCTATTACATTTTTGTGAAACCTTAATTTCGTTAGGCTTACGTGAACGTTGGAGCAGCCAAAGTGACCGATTTGCATTCCTCTGTTCGTCCCAGTTGGACACACGTGGCCCCAAGTGTTGAAAGTGGTGCTTTAAGTGCAAACGCATTGCGGAAGAAGCATTCGAGAATTGTCGCAAGCGCGGTAACTAGCTTCAAACTCGCTTGAATGAGTGTAAAAGCACACACCAGTCCATGGAGGCAGAGCGAAATCACTAGGCTTACCAAATACGGCAGCAAAGCGTTCTTTTGAATCGTAAAGCTGCGATGCACGACAGCCTCCATCAGAAACAGCGACTTGCTTAATGACCACTTTAAACGGAACTTCATCACATGAGCTTTCTATCAACCGGCATGCAGAGGCTCGAAGTTCAAGCTCAGTAGATCACCTCATATACAATTACTTGGCGACCTCACAAAGGTCAGCATGAAATCTCACCGCACACCCATGTCTCTAAGCACGGGTACGACATTAGAAACACTATCCTGTTTTTACACAAGGCCTCCTCAGCAAGTTTGCTGAGTTTAATGGTCGCAAAGCCTCGACGCCCTGGGACATAATCACGTTTGGACATAAAGTGTAAGGAAAACACGAATAGGCTTTACGGACACCGCCTTCTCATGCTTTGGGCCTCAGAACGCACCTTCGGCACTTAGTCCGAAGAGATTGCCACTCCTCGCTTCGTCTCGATAATGTGACCAATACTCACCCGCATACTGTCCTATCACCCAGGTCGATGTGGAGAGGGCTGAGTACGTACAGCATGTTGCTCTCGCGATTGAGCCCCAATTTACGAGGTGCGCCATGTGAAGACCGGTGTAGGAGACTCTAGCTTTACACCCTATCGTATCGTCGAATTCGGGTTGACCTCATGATGATACACCGGGCACCACATCACGGTGATTACCCCATGCTGAGACTGCGCGGCACATGCGCGCGCAAAGCATCACACGAGGACACGGATACAATCTTGTGGTACCGGATTTGAAGCGGGTCGTCCACAACTGTTTCGAACGGAGAGCGGCGAATGTGTGGATCAACTGCCGCAGCACGTAGTTGAGGCAAAGTCGGTGTCGGAAAACAAGAAATTCTTGGACAAACATTGCCGATATACAAAAAATCGAGCGCACGGTAACATAAGGAGTATTTGTACCCAGGCACATCTCTTCCTGCTGCTTCGAACCAGTAATCAGCAATCGAAACCTGGATCAACGACGAATTGGGGGTGCGGTGATCACCATATCATGCGTATCTGTCTCACGATATCATCGACCGAGAAGGAGGCAGCATCCTTCTGTACCATAGTAGTGATATGCATTTCGAACCGGTTACTGGCCAGGGACTCAGGTTGTTGACTGGCTTCGGTGCCGCTTGCAACTCAGACGCGGCGACACATGTTTGCTGGCCATTTTATAAGGTCCCCATCCATGTGAACTGTAGATATGGACAATTGTTTACCTAATGCTCAGCACACGGTTTCAGCACAGTGTTACAGTCATGTTCTCTTTGCCGGAAAATTCATCTTGCATGCTGTAGAGGTTCCAGCCACCTTCAATGAGCCATTGAAAATCGAACTGCAATAACCACTTGCTGACCTACAACTTTCTAATCACGATACCTCACCTACAAGATTCAAAACAGGAAACAAACCGTCCATCCTTGACCTTGTGTTTCTCAGTGAGGAACGTATGATCGATACAATAACACTGAGTAGCCCGTCGGGACGCAGCCATCTTGCGACAGTGCTTTTCCAATACGTCGGAGACACTGTTACCTAGGTTCACGACTGCCGCTTTGTGATAACCTTATGAGGTGGGAATGTATGCTCCCGGATAGTCATAATACATCATCTTTAAGACTTGGGCCATTGAGCCTCACTTGGTTCGCGCAACGTAAAGCAGATGACGCACGTCACGTTGTGAGCTGACCGAATGCTGTGTGCGAAGTAAAGAGACCAATTATCTAGGAGCAGTCATTCCCGCGTGATAAGGTTGCCACAGTGAAAGCCGCAGTCGCCAACCCAGGTAACAGTGTCAACGGTGCAAAAGAAGTTAGTTGCTGTGCAGTAACGGAGTCCATGACATGGCGAAGCTTTGTTGGCCGCGACAAATCAGGTGTCAAAAACGCATCGAACAGGACGATGCCGGAAAATGGTGAGATGAATGGACGATTTCCCGTTGCTTAAATAAGCCGCGCGACAAGGTCACCACATTTGGCCGTGAAGCCATCATTTTGCCCACAAGACATGACTCGAAGGGGCCCGTATGCTCGGCACTATTTGGAAGTGACGAACGGAATACTGCAAGCTAATGAGGTTGGAGACGATGCTAAGCACGTCGCCAATTGCTTAATGTGAATTTCAAAACTTGCCGCAGTTGGATGGCAGTGTTAAAGCCTCCAGAACCAAGAAGACCACAACGATGTGAACTCACTTCAGGCCCAACGAGTATTCACCAACTGTGTTACCAGCCCTCTATTGCTCAAATAGTCGGTTCACGTCACAGAAACGGAAACAGATACGTTCTTATACGTTGCACACTAGTTTCCAACCGAGCGGAGCATGTGTTGCACTCATAACCCACCTGGCGATGAGGTAAGAAAACGACGGATTCCATTTATAAACGAATATTTTATACGAAAGAAAAGAGCTTACAAACCTGCAATGTGAATTACACGTCCGCAATTATCCCTCACGTGCTGCATCATTTTCTCGCAGTGATGCCGTGTGAAACAAGCACTTGTCTGCGACACTACCTGCTCCAAAAAACGAACGCGCCACTCGGTTTTGATGATTGCAGCATCAGGGTTCCCTCGGAGCACTTCCGCATACCTGCTCCTCATCGTTTGCTCCACATACTTTCTGATTACACTCCAGATTCCCTCGATAGGGTTCAGCGCCGGAGGGTAAGGTGCTAATCGTAACATCCTCCCGGATCGGTAGCGTTCCTCTTGGAAAACGGTTTCCAAGTCTGCATGGCACAGGGCGTTGTCACAAATCAACAAACACCGTTCGATAAAAGCGGAACCGTTGGCATCAAGCACCTGTCGCAGCCACTGTGCGCACCTTTGCTTGTGGAAACTACCACGTAACACGGAAAAAGCAATCAACCCGTCGTTTGTCATGGCTTCGACAAGGTGCACATTTTGGCCACGACTGGTTGCCATAGTACACTTTGTGTGGCTCCCGCGTGGTGAACGGCCCCGAGTGCGTATGCGGAGGAGACTAAAATTAGTCTCATCAATCCACACCGGTTGCCATCCTTCTGCGGGAAATTCAGCAGCTGCATGACAAACGATTTCAGTCGTGTTTTATTCTCCCGTGTGTTCATTGACTCGGCAACGACGTGCAACTTCCTCATTGTTATCAGCCGACCGTCTAGATATCGGGCGATGATACGGGTACTGACCTCAACCTTCAAACACAGACAGTGTTGCAAGTGTTATCGTTGATATTTCGGAACGCACTCCAGTAGAGAGTCTACTTGACTTTCTGTCAGAGTTTCGCAACGAGCACACCCGTGTAGTCTTATTGGTTCTGGAGACTTAACCACTGCTATCCAACAGCTGCAGCTTTTAAAATTCACATTAGGAAAATTGGCGACGTGCTTAGAATCGTCGCCCACTTCACTGGCTTGCAGTATTTCGTTAGTCGCTTCCAAAGAGTGCTGAGCAAATGGGCCCGTTCGGATCACGTCTTGTGGGCAAAATGATGGCTTCACGGCCAAGGAAACCATGATGGAACTACTTGAGAAGCAACTAAGCCCAACGACAACCATACGACCTGAACGTTTTTGGGAACTCCTGAACCTCTGCATGACCACTTATTTCCGTTTTGATAGACAAGTGTACCAGCAATTGAGAGGAACACGCATGGGATCACCAATTTCCGGGCTCATTGCAACTGCCGCAATGGAGAAACTGGAGCGCATTGCACTGTCATCTATCAGCCCAAAACCCTGGATACGATATATAGACGACACATTTGTTATCGTAAAACGGAACAGAGTACAGGTCACGCACGCTTTGCCCAACAGCTTATTCGAGGAATTCAAATTTAAGATTGAATTAGAGGAGGATAACAAGTTACCAACTATTGGATGTACTGGTCACTAGGAATACCGACGGATCTCTGCAAACGTGGTTATATCGGGATGAAATGCATATGGACCATAAATTAAACTATCACAGCAACCATCCGATGAATCGCAAGAAGAGCTGCATTCAAACCCTGTTCAAAAGAGCGGAAACGCACTGCAGTACAGCGGAATCGCGGAAACAGGAAGAAAATCATTTATATCGTGTTTAGAAACATCAGGTAGCCGAAAAATCTCATCAAAAGAAGCTTAAAGAGACGAATGTCTCAGCAACAGCAGCAGCAGTCACCTGAGCAAGCAAACAAACGAATAGTGCTCCCCTACATCAAGAACGTCTTCGAACTAACAGGAAGCTTGCTGCAGTCACATGGAATCTCTGTGGCTCACAATCCAAGCGCCACCCTAAGGAAATTGACCTCAAGACCTAAAGAAAAAGTCAATCAAGCTGACCAATGTAATTTCGTCTACCAGATAAAATGCAGCGACTGCGATAAAAACTACGTCGGACAAACTGGTAGAAAGCTTTGCACATGAATCACCGAATATAAGGCGGCTGTCAGAAGACATGATCCGAACTCATTGGTTTCTGCACATGAAGATCAAGAAGGCCACTATTTCGAGCTGGAGAATGTAAAGAATCTAGCACATGGAAGTACAAAACACGCGAGGGAGTTTTTGGAAGCTTGATACTCTACAATTAATCCAATCAACTGACACATCGAACTGGATGCAGTATACGCAAAACTACTGACGAACGACGCCAACTCGATTGACGGAATCCGGTGGAACGTGTGACTGAACAAGCAGAACTGACGACAAACTCGCTCACAAGAGCAAGCAGACAGAGGTCTCGAAACAGAAGGGGTTAAGGTCAAAGGTTATCCGCCCATCAACTAAGCTGAATGCGGATCGAATTCCCAACCAATAGGATTGCTCGTCTCCACGGGCAACCACGGCGGTATAAAAATGTACGGACATCACGCTCAGCGCACTCTCACCGAGGCTACTCCACGCTACTGTACGCCACTCAACTACGCACTGATGGTGTCACCTCGATTAGTGACGAAACGTTTGCAACAAAATTGCCAAGTTCAGCGAACAGTTCATTCCCGTTCAGCGAATCGCCAGCGCAGCTTCAGGCCATACGAATAACCGAGCCTGATACCATTAGCTGCTGAGCTTTCGTCATTCACCACAGAAGTCGCTCATCACATAATCACGCTTGACCAACCGGTGCTTGCCCGACCGAGACGGCTCGCCCAGACATGGTGCCTCTTACACGAACGGAATTCGACCACATGTTTCGCCTCGATATCGTCAGGTCATCCAACAGTCCATGAGTGCCACCTCACTACATGGTCCCGAAGAAGATCATGGAGGACTAGCGTCCCAGTGGCAACTATCCTACCATGAACGCTGTTGCAAATTCCGACAAATACCCGGTCCGACACATCGTGGATCCTACAGCTAACCTGGCAGGTAAGACAGTATGATCGATTTGGTAGGCACATACAACCAAATTCCGATAACAGAGCCGGGAATCGCTAAAACTGCCGTGACGACAACGTTTAGTTCGCTCGTGTTTCTGCGTATGTCATTTGATCTTAAGAATGCCGAGTTATCTTTTCAGTGCTTTATCAACTACGTTTGTCGTGACTTAGACCTCGCCTACGTGTAGCTCGAGGACAAATTAAGCGCCAGTTCCTCACGCGAAGTGCACCTGCGCCACGAGCGGAAACTTTTCGTCCGTTTATCCCAACAAAAGGTGACGAGCAACGAGGAAAGTGTTTGTTTGGCGTCTGTTCAGTCAGTTTTATTGCCATCATGCCTCTCCTGCACCAGTCGCGCCACAGTAGGGTAAGGGTAAGGCCAACATCGACTGCTCCAAGCCTCATCCTTTAAAACAAGTAAGACATTCAGACGGGCCAGCCAACTATTACCGCTTCGACTTTCCTGCTAAGGCACGAGCTGCGTTCAAGACATAAAAGGGCTGTAATTAACATAGTTTATATAGCGCTCTACGACTCGGCAGCCATATTGCAATTCAGTACTGACGCTTCCGATGTGACAGTTGGCACTGTCTTACAGCAAAGGGTGGGAGACACTTGATAACCACTGGCATTTTTCTCTCATCGCCTGCAGCCTATAGATTCTCGTTGCAGGAAGTTCAGTAGAGATTTATTAGTCATCTACTCAACCATACTTTAGTTTCGATATCTTGGAAGGCCATACACTCACCGTCTTAACCGAAAACGCCTACATACCTGGCTTGACAAAGGACAGTCACCAAAAAGACTTTAGCGATGAGTTTAGGATCAATATACGACATGCCTCAGGTGTGAACCACGTCGTTGCCGACGCTGTTTCTCTAGTTCAGGCGATCTCCACCGACGTCGGCACTGCTATCGACCTGACAGCCATGGTTGCCGCACAACTCAGTGATCCAGCACTTCCTCACTAGACATCCTAATTGACATTATTTGTGACACATCGCTAGACACCGCGACCAGTCGTACCGTGAGAATTTCGACAGACCGTGTACGACACGCAGCATAGTTTGACTCAATTAAGCGTTTGTGTATCGGTTAAACTAATAGCCACGCATTTGGTTTGGCGCAATGTGAATCGTGAAGTTTGAGCTTGGGTGGCTGTTTGCCTTTCACATCAACGTTTGAATGTATGAAGCAGGTGAAAAGCATTATTATTGGATATCGGAGTGTGATGATGTGAGAGAGCAGCTCCGAATCTCTCTACTTCGGACGCAGTCCCAGTGATCGAAGTGGCACAGACTTGTTTCAAAGAAAACTGTAGGCACAATCGAGATTGCGTGTTGCAATCCAAGACCCAATAATGAACTTCTAACCGCTATGTCAAGCGCTGGTGTATGGCTGTAGTTTAGTGACCAAGATGAAAGCTGTCAACTGCTGTGTTGGGCTCTCTTCTCAGCTCAAGCTATCTCTATCTGTCGAGTCCAAATCAGGACGAAATCGGTCATTTGTGCAGTGCGGTGTTGGAAGAGAGCAGTTCCGGAACTCTATACACGAAAAGCACATAAAGCACGTTTCCAACGCCAGAAGCAAAGTTACATCGCGTGCACGTGGATGTCGTAGGTCCTCTGCCACATTCGAGGGGCTCGGTGTATCTTATGACTTGTGTCTACCGATTCACTAGGTGGCTGGAGGCGACTCCATTTTCGAACTACTCCAAGGAAACGGCAGCAAATGCACTTTAGTCCACTCGGCAGTGCAGCATGATTGTCTCGCCATCGTGATCACTGACCGAGGATTAAATTTTTCGTCCTCTATTACTAAGTTACTTAACGATTTAAATAGCCCCAGCGTTCAAACGACGGTGCATCATCCTGCGGCTAACGGCATGGTCGAATGATTTCATGGCCAGCTGAAGCTAGCACTTCGAGCACACACAGACCTTTCTCTGCTTTCTTCTAGACTCAGTAAATACTGCAGAGGTCGATTTCGACCCGACACTAACGCAGCTATTCTATGACTGCACTATGTATTGCCTAGACAGGTGGTAGTACCAGCACTAACCAGCTCCTCCTTCGACTAAGGAAGTTGTGTTGATCGATTAGCTCACTAAAAGTGTGAGCTAAGTCCGCCCGCTCCACGAGTGTAAAAGACACTGGTGTACGTGTCCAAAAAGTGTCTACCTCTTTACTCGTACTGTCTAACGTAGACGTTCTTCGACGACCTCTGCAGTCAGTATGTATCAGGACTTATAGTAATAATCCGTATGAGCAAGACGGTTACGGTCGAGCGCGGTTTCCGGCACCAAGTTGTCACCATCGACTGGTTAAAGCCAGCCAACATGGAGAAAGCCACCTCGCCACCACTGTCTTGCGATGGTTCGTGCGGCGTACAACTAACCGTACCAAGTTTCAGTCGCCTAGCTCCCATGGATCAGATGCCGATACTGGTCTACAGGCATCAACCATCCCAACGTTATTTTTCATACCTAACCTGTCTGCTCCTAAGCACAATCGAATGTGGTCGTCAGCAAGTTTGTTTTTCCAATTATGTACAGTGTGAATGAATTTTATTTAAAGACTGTGTACAGTTCCTTCCGTTGATAATCCATTTGCAGCGCTAGGTCCTCCAAATTGGATGTGTACAGTCGTGTTAGATTGGCCCTCAGTGAGTCACCGAAATGCATGGAAACAATCAAGCACACCAATGCTCTGTCGGTTTCGAATCGAGCTAACCAATCTGATCAGGTATCGCTTATGCTGCCACGAAACCTACGAATTATAGTTGCGGTCAATTTGCGACTAACACTGGGTTAATGACAGTGATTCTCCATTACCTTAAAGTTCGTGTCATCAAGCTCACTATGGGGATGAAAATTGTCGCTTCTAGTCAGGTTATCCCCGCCGCTAGCGAAACAGTGCTCATGTCGAGCGGCACCAAGTTAAAAAAATTGGTAGGGTGCACAGGCGAGTGGAGTGAGCTCACCGTGTAGTGCAGCTTTTCGTCTTCTACATCTGTCGCAGTGACACTGGATCTTAACGTAGCGCGGCGGTTTGCGTACCTGGTTGGCCCGTGCCCCTTGCCCTCAGGCCGCTTTAGAGATAGTCCTTCCAGGTTCGTCAATGGTGAGACGACAGATAAGCCCAGTCTTCTGATCTTCCAGGTTTGGGATTTAAAATGGGATGGAGTCCATTTCTGTGAAACTAAAGCATTTCTATCTCACCGCTGTTCTGCAGACAGGGTTTTGAACCTAAGGCTTTGCTTAATGACCATAATCGTCCTACTGTCTATGCCTGGGCTCGCTAGTAAGATATCAGTCCACGTACAACCACGACTATTTCCTCAAAGATTAATTAAATCCTGCATCGGCCGTCGAGCAGCATATTAAGGGTCGCCTTATCTGCTGCATACAGCAGGGCGGTTAAGCAAAAACATGCTACTGATGTTGCCACCTTTCTTTTCTACCCTCTTCGCTTAATTCCCTCTCGACCCCTATTATTAACCTACCTTCTATACTTCGTAACTTAATTGACAGCAACCGCAATGCTATTGGAGTCTTATAATCGGCAGCTACCTTACCGCTTCACCCACTGGAAGTCACTTATTAAGCCACGCTGCCCCGCTTTCTAGACGGAGTTCAACATTCACATTCTAAGACAAATCTGTCAACAGAGTGTAATCACATGCACATTGGACACTCTGGGTATTGAAGTGTGTTGTGTGTCCGAACCTAGAATCATTGGCCCACATGGGACTGTTGAAATAATTGCATCTGGCTCGCCCTCTCGCTATTGGTTGCACGCATACCGAGACGCTGATGCGGCAGTTACTAGTCAAGCTGTAGTGGGCAAAGATTTCAGCTCCAAGGCTGCGGTATCGTTGGTTGATTGGGTTCCTGTGGGCAGCCGTTGGTGTGCAGCCCGTTTGACGACTTCGACTAAGGTTGAAGCACGCTGTTTGCTTGTGGTTTCCGATTAGGACAGGCGTCAGTGTGATATTCAGGGACAGTGCGGCGCGTAGATTCACAATAAAAAGCACCGTATGGTTTGTTGGCCGGAGCACTTTCGAGATCAGTTCAGTTCGCCCTTTGATTCCGGCCCGATTCCGACAAAAGTGACGCAGAATCAGACGGACGGCTAGTGTAGAGTCGTCATCGGGGGCTGAGATCTGAAACGCGATCACAGCTATCAACCGTTTTGGTGCTGCTGACCCGAATTCCCTCGCGCCTGCACCATTTAAGGATGGTAGTGAGGTTCTCCGAAATGCACTGACCACCGTGTTCTAAAATATTCGGAAAGAAAAGACCACCTTAGATAACTAGAGCGAATGGATTATAGTGGCATAATACAAGAAGGACAGCGACATTGATTGTGCTAACCACAGAGGTATTAGCCTAACGCCAGTGGTGACAAAATTATCGTCCGTCGCCTCACTGGGGAAGGAGAATACCGGATTAGGGAAGAGCAGACGGGTTTCCACCAAGAAAAGAGGTGTACTCACTTTGCTGCGCGTGCTAGAGCAGCGCCACAATAGCTGCATTCCTGGAGTATTAGAGCGCAATCAACTTAGCCGATTGATGCATTCTGTACGAAATACTTGCGCGGAAAGATGTTCAAATGATGCATGTGAACATTTTACGTGTCCAGTATTAGAACACCACAGACCGCGTCCGAGACAACTGTGAATTGTCGGATATCGTTCCGGCAACAAGTGGCTTCCGTCAGGGATGTCGAATTGCGCCATTTTTGTTTAACTTCGTTGTGGACTCCATCATGAAGTGTTCGCTTGCGACATCTCACTATGCGAGTGCCTTTTTCATATACGTTAGCTAGAGGTGGGGAACACCTCAGCTACTGTGCCGCAATACACAGAAAAAAGGAGAGAAAAAAAGAATTCAACTGCGGCAACCCGGCTGAGCTACCGGTAACGGATGGGCATCGTTCCGGTAAGCCACCAGATGGCTACTGTGCATCAAAAAAATTAATATGAAAAATTATATAAGGTTAAATAATGAGATCGTGGTTGGAGGGGGAGGCTAAGAGGGATGGGGTGGGACAAAGAAACTCACAGCACGAACGCCACTGAGGTCGGCTCCTTGCCATGTCAGAAAGTGTGTCCAACCGAACGTGTTCATCGTCTTTCGGACCCCAACCAGGGAGCCGAGACGGTCCAACCGAGGCCAGTTCAGAAGTGAGGGTCTTCATTCCTCTGGACCAAGTCATCGCTTGGCCACCCCTCCTCTTCTTCCATCCACACCCCCGGCGCGCAAACAACACACGTCGAGGAAGTCGGTGGGCTGGCATGCGTAACATGTGGCCGAGCCATCGGAGCCTGATGCGTGAAATAACGGTGCTGAGCCGTTCAGTTCCTTTTCCTGTGCCATAAACAAGGCGTCGGACACGCTCGTTGCTCACGTGGTGTTCCCACCAAATGTGAGCTAAATTATGAAGGCACCGGTGGTCGAACGTAACTAGCCTCTTCAGGTTCGCTGCTTTAAGCGGCCAAGTTTCACAACCGTACAATAGGGTCGAACGTACCGCTGCATTGTACACTCTACCCTTCAGGGCAAGAGTGATGTCGCGCCGGCGCTACAAGTGGCGAAGGTTAGCGAAAGCGCCTCTAGCTTTTGCTATGCGGTTCATGATCTCACCTTCAATCCCACGGGCGCTGATACAACTTCCCAGGTAGTTGAATTTTTGAACGACTAGCTGATCCACACCAAGGGTCAGCGTAGGAGGCGGTCCAGACCAATCTTGGAGGAACGCTTTGCACTTCGAGGGTGCGAAGCAAAGCTCGAAGTGACGGACAGCTAGTGCTAATCTGTCCAGTGCCGCTTGGCACATTTGTGAGCTGTCACAGATTAGGGCAATATCATCAGCATACTCTAAGTCAAGAAGTCGTTCTCCTGGGAGTAGCTCCACACCTTCTAAGTCGTGTCCTGTAAACGCGATTTCCATGACTTCGTCAACAGCGAAGTTGAAGAGGAAAGGTGACAGCGGGCATCCTTGTCTCACACCGCTGGAGATATTAAAGGGCGACGACAGCTTGCCGTATGCACTCACTCTGCCCGAGCTACGAGCATATAATGATCGGATAATATTCACAAATTTCTCGGGCACACCTCTCCTGAGTAGACAGTCCCAAAGTGCATGTCTATCCACCGAATCGAATGCACCTTTGATATCGAGGAACACGACAACGGTGGGCCACCAATATGTGTGACGGTGCTCCAACAACTGACGCAAGGTGTAGATGTGGTAAATGCAGCCACGACCTCGACGAAATCCAGCTTGCTGTTCACGAATCTGGCTTTCACTAGTGCCAGTCAGTCTGTGAAGGATAACAGAGGCAAGCAATTTGGAGGCGATGGAGATCAGACTGATTCCTCTATGGCTGCCACATTCCGATCGTGAGCCTCCTTTGAAAATTGGGACTATGATGGAGCGGCTCCAATCGGTTGGGACATTTTCTTGCTCCCACAGTTTGACTAGTAACTCGTGTAAATCATCCATAAGAGCAGGTCCCCCGAATTCGAAGAGGGCTGGAGGAAGATCATCTGGTCGCGCGGCTTTATTTAACTTCAACAGTCCGATCTCAAGTTCGACTTCTGAGCGAGAGGGTGGATCCAAAGGGACAGCCCAGGGAGTGGGGCGATCAGTGGCCGGCGAGAAATCTAACCATTCCGACCGATTAAATTGCCTTTTAAAGTGCTCAGCCCAACGCTCTAAGCGTTTTGATAAGTTGTGGATGGACTGTCCACTCTCGTCACATATAGTTTCACTAACACCAGGTCTCCTGCTGCCCGTTTCACGTATCAGACGGAATAACTTACGATGGTTACGAAGGGCAGCGGCCATTTCCATCTCTGTTGCACGATTAGATCACCAGGATTCGCGGTCTCTCTTCAGGCTAGCACGGAGTTTTGCCCAGAGCTCTTTGCGAGTTTCATTTTGTTCGCTTCCAGCGAGTGTTTAGGTGCTGCCAGACCAACAACTAAGTGATCTTAACTGTGCGGAGGAAATCGTCTTGCGGTTTAACGATGTTGGGACAGTCCAATCAACACGGAATAACCTCACAACAATATTCCTAAGATTTGATATGCGCTTCGCACTTTCAAAGTGCAGTGTTGTTGCAAGACCACCAGCCACTTGACGACCCCCAGAGCAATGACAGCGAGGAAGCCAACGTATTTGATCAATTCCCCTAACTTGGAAGCTGCATCAGCAATGATGGGCGCATAAAAACTGAAGTCGGTTTAGGTATTGCAAAAGCTAGTACGGTATTCTGGCACCTGCGACATCTAGAGCCTCAAAAAAAGATTTTCCCAACATCTAAATGCCATGTTTTTAAGGCCACAGTGAGGGCCGTCTTACTCGATGTCAGTGAGACTTGGTCTCTTCGATCTGAGGATCCGAAGCGCCTTCAAGTATTTAAGCATCGTTACATGCGAAGCATTACAGGTATCGCATGGCACCAGCATGAACGCAACGATGTAGTGGATGGACGAGTGTTAGGCGGTGATTATCGGTCTAGTTCCTCGGGACAAGAGATATCACTGCATAAGTTGCGTTGGCTTAAGCACGTGCTACGAATACCCGATCACCGCTTACCGAGAGCGCTGCTTTGATTTAGAGATGTAGGGTAGCGCCAGGCCCGATGTGGACATAAATTAACTTGGCAGAGGGGAATTAAGTCCCTGACTATCAAACTCGGTGCCGTCGGTCCGTCTCCCCTTCCATGTTGGAATCCACGTAACCGACCAGCCTTACGCTTGGTTTGAGACGTTACAGGACATGGCTCGCAGTCGATACCAGTGACGCGTCTGCTGTCGTCTCGACTGCCTGTTTGAAGTGTGTATGATGCTGAATGATCTGCGGGGTAACGCTGGTTAAGAAGTGGAACAATGCAAGCCAATACCGCCATAGCTTTGAACGATAGCCAGCTGTTTGTGACCGTATGTTGCCGACAGAGCGTAGGATCCTTGGCCCCAATTGTTCGTTTAGTACATGAAGGCAGTACGCTAGTTAACCCTCCTCTCCCTGTCATCATCCTTCTTTCCGTGGTTTACCGTGGATGTAAGGCAACGAAGTACCAGTTAAAATGGCTGATGTACTGCTGCTGGTGCTGATCGTTTCGCAACTACGATCGGGTCTACTCGCGTAAGAGAAAGTAACGAGGACACAGGACATGAATCGGACAAAAGTCACTCAATGGGTATTATAGCTGCTCAGCGGGCGTTCCAGTAACGCGTTGAAAGAGTAAAGGTTAATGAGTGTTGTTTCCATTGCCGTGGTTGTATATATATTTCATCTTCAGCACTATTTGTTTGGATATCTTTCTGCCGCTGTCTTCTTTAGCTCGGCCTGGTTGTGATGTGGGCATGCAGTCGCCCAGAATGTATGCTGTTTGTGTTGCAACTCCAAGTTTGACACGGAAGAACTTGGAAAAACGGGCCTGATTAGTAGTCCATGCTTAGCAGTTGCCTACGACTTCATGGACTGGACGGATGACATAAGTGGTTCGAGACAGCAGTGGTCAGAACAACAAGCCAAGGGAGCAAGATGCAAATATTGGCCGAAGAAATTGAGCTGATGACCCCGGGTAGTTAACCAAAAAACCCAGTGTGGATGAGCAATAACAACCGCACAGCGACTGACATTACTGCACATTAATGAACAAGGTTCCCTATCGTCGCCGATTTTTGCAGGGATACACCGCACACACTTCCCATTTCGTCGTCGGCCGGTGGCCGAGTGGTCTGCATGTTTGCTTGCAACCATAAGGTCACCGGTTCGAATCCGCTTAGGGGTGGGCGTCCTCGTGGTATACTCAGCCCGCGCGCGACTAGTGGTGGTCGCGCGGCAGCGAAGTGCCGTTACGGAAGCAACAGCTGACACATTATTATTATTTAGTATTATTTTTATTCCCATTTCGTCTACTGGAACGTATTTCAATTGCCAATTCAGTCCTAAACATTTAGCTGCATTGCCAAAGCACAATTGGAAAAGTACCATCACCTACACATGGCCGTCTGCCTCTCAGTGCCAACTAATAAGATCAAGTCAAGTCTTCAGGGACGAAACAGGCCTTCGACTAACGAGCGTCCTGTTTCGTGTGCCGGTAAGCAGGCCAAGGCCCTCGGCACTTCTCTCTCTCTCTCTGCACTTCTGCAGAGACAAAAAGGAGTAAGAGGAACCTTTCATTACTTCATGAATTCATTCGTGACATGTCGTTGCCAGGATAAGCGACGTAATAAACTGCGTGCAGCTTCTTCTCGTCAATGCTCAGGAGGGCCATTTCAAGCAACTAGTTTTTCAACAAAGATATGCGATTCAGAAGTGCACAGTATGTGCCAGAATCTGGTATCAATCCCATGGTTTATAGAGTATCGACTACACCACTTGTGATAGTCAGACGTCAAATATACAATCTGTGTGATCCAGTCAAACTAGTTTTCTGGGTGCCGGATCTCAGCGGTTGCATCATCAGACAACTCCATGATGTGTGAAGTGTTCGTCCCTCACCTCAATCGAAACTCGAGGTCGCTGGACACTCCATAGGAGAAAGAAAAGACAGGATCGGAAGAGCAGAGGAACAGAGATGTACTGGCCAACCACACCGTTCATTCTAAAGGGAAAATCGGAAGTTCGTGAATGGTATTTAAAGCTCACGTGAAAAACTCTGGATGGGTCTACATCCGGCCAATCAAAGAATGCCACCCTTGTGTTAATTGGTCGCTTCACCCGGCTGGCTATCTGTCCTTCCCAATCAGTGCGGTTCAGTTTGGATCGCCTGCTACGAATTGACTCCATAACGGAGATAGGAGCCTCGGTTGTTCGCTTAGCGTATTCCTTCCTAACACTCCCCCCCTTCGAGTTGTGTTGTACGATTTCGGCTTGAGGTCAACTTGCAGGGGTGAGGCGAATTTGTGTTGCCGCTTCGGCCTACGTGCTGCTAGGTTTCGGGGCGAATCATGTGGTTGATGTGTTGGGACATGTTGGGGAGGCTTCGCTTCACCTGGGTCTGCTAATATATCCAGAGGTAATTGCGCTGCAGGTACTTGTTGTTGCAGTTGTTCGCCAGTCACTGCCTCTAGCAGCTGATTGTCATGCCTCACTCAAATCGCCGTCCCAACCTGGATACTGTAGATCACGTTACCACGTTCGTATAGCACACGGCTCATAGCCCATGTGGGATAGCGGATGTGATAATTTTCCAGAACTTGTTGGCCAACATGAAAGGTTCGCTTTCGAGCACCATGTCGAATGTTGAATCGAGGTTCCATCTGAAAGATGCGGGACAGTATTTGTTCCTTCCTGGGTCTGAGGGCATCATGCGGTACATGGAACAGTTACAGCCGGAGATAGTGCGTTCGGTATCTGCGGATTTGGAGTTGTGCGATACGTCAGAAGAAATGTGTCAAGGATCTCCGCCAAGGTACTGTATAAACTGAATTTCTGTATCCCGTCGATCCGAGATAGCTGCACACGAGTAAGCGGTGTCCGTGCTATCTTTTTCATTGTTTTCTCGCTTATTACGTGATCAATAATCACTCCCCTTATTGCTTTGTATGCGCACATTCTAATTCCAAACTCTCTTTACACGGCAATGCTCTAAATCTGTAATCGCCCGAACCAACGATTCCATTATCCCTTGATCTATCTTTTCTCACTCTAACCCCCCTACGAGACATGTCAAGCACCTGCTTTTTTGCTCGTTATAAATCATTGTTCATTGTTCTCTTCATTTATAGCAAGGTTCTTTTGAGTGTATCCACAAAGCGTACTGCTTGCCCGTTTGATTGTGGGTGGAAAGGTGGAGACCTTACATGGACGATCGCGTTTCTGCGACAGAAGTCAACAAATTCAGAGGAGATGAACCGCGTACCATTGTGCGAAACCAACGTATGGTGAACACCGAAACGAGAAAATACCTGTCAAAGAGCAGGGACAGTGGCTCTTGTTGTAGTTTTCACCATTGGAATCACCTCAGGCCATTTACTGTGGGCATCGAAAACGATGACCTTCAATTGGACCCGCGGAGTCGACGTGTAGCCTGGACCATGGTTCCGTTGGTATTAGCCAGGATCCAGCATCATTATCATACACGTTAGCTACAGGTGGGGAACACCTCAGCTACTGTGCACACAAACCATCGCACCACGATAAGGTCCAGCCTCATTGCGATGGATTAGCCAGGATTTTAATTCCGTCTTCCTTGGCTGTTTAGAGACACTGGCACATCAGGTTCATTTCTTCATTAAATACTCGATCTGGGAATCCATACAGGGCCAGTACACATAGCTTTGTACCAGCGGTTTGATACGATTCATTCCTGGGTGGCCAGTATGAAATTGTCGGAGGACTCTCTCTTGAAGCATGACAGGAATAACGACGTGATCTGAGAACAGCAGAAAATTGTTGACGACTGATAGTGCTTCCTTTCGTTGGTGAAATTGTTGAAGCTCCGGCGTTGTAACACTCTTTGGCCAGTCATTGAGTTGGAAATTGATCACTTGTTGTAAGGTAGAATCATGACGAGTCGATTCCTGCACCATTTCGAACGTTACTGATAAGGCACCGAAAACGTCAGACACAACTTGATTTACTTGGGGTTCTGCGGAAATTTGAACAACTACCAAACCATCTGGTTCTTGAAGCTGTGTACCAATTGAACTAGACAACGCACCCCCCTAATCAACGTTGTATGTAGATTGATATTTGACGGCGAAATCGTAACCAAGTAGAACAGTTGACTAGTGTTGGAGACGACTAGCCGTGCAGACTGGAATACCTTTCTTTGATCCAAAGATTGCGACCAAGGATTTGTGGTCGGTGAACAGCGTGAATTTTCGTCCATATAGCATTTTGTGAAATCGCTTGAATGCAAACACTAGCAAAAGCTTCTTTCTCGATCTGCCCATAGTTGCGTTCCACTGGGGTGAGTGATCTGGCTGCATGTGCCACAGCTTACTCCGAACCATGGGAGAAAATGTGGGATATGACTGCTCCAATTCCGTAGCCTGACGCGTCAACAGCAACTAGGATCTCCAGCTCCGGATTGAAATGTGTTAGCAATAGGTCAGAACACAATATAGACTTGACATCATCAAATGTGGCTTGACATTTAGGAGACCATAGAAATGGTCGATCCTTTACCACAAGTTCATTTCACGGTCCACGTAGACGATGCATTTCGGACAAAAAAGATGTAATGACTGATCAATCTCAAAAAGGGTTTTAGCTTCGTGACATTGTCAGGGGAATGCATCTATTTAGTGGCACTTATGTTGGAAGGATCCGGATGAGGGCCATGCACGTCGATAATGAAGCCGAGATATTTACACACTTCACGCCGGTATTGCACTTTTCTGTTTTCAAGTGGAACCCGTAGTCATTAACACGGTGGAAATTTGTTTTCAGTTTAAGCATCACCTCTAGATGGGTCGACCATTTGATTATGATGTCGTCCAAATAAGCTACGACACCTGGTAACCCAGCTAACATCGTATCCATAATTTGTTGAAAAATCGCGGGCGCTAATTTGACACCAAACTGCAACCGGTAAAGGCTTCGGCGCGTAATGATTATCAGCAACTCTTGGAAGCATCGTCGACTTCATTTTGAAGATAAGCATCCGCTACATCTGGCTTTGCAAAGTAAGCGCCACTACTGAGTTTAGCAAAGGATAGTGGTGCATTTTCAAAGCGGAATTCAGTCCCGTTGAGCAGTCAGCACAGGTACGAACGGTTCCGTTAGTCTTCTTGACAACAACAACAGATGCTTCCCATGCTGAATAGTTTACAGATTGGATGACGCCGGTTCGCTCCAAACGATCAAGTTCCGCATCAAGTATCGGAAGCGCAGCTTATGGTACGGGTCTTTTGGGTCGGAATACCGGTTTGGCACCGTTTTTGTAAGGCCTGCTTTAGTCTTTGTGTATTTTTCCAAGTCCTTGCAAACACAGACAGGAATTTTCTTCGTAGACGCTCGATCAGCTTATTGTTTGATTCATCCCCTTCCGGAGAGGGCCTCGTATATCTGTCTTGGATGGCATTGCAGATTTGACTCAAAGAAATGTCGAAAAGTTAGAGCTTCTGGATCCAGTCAAGGCCAAGCAGATTCAAATGTGACAGCTCCGTAACGTACATGATACCGTTTGCCAGAGCAGCTCCAAAAATCATTTCACACTGCAGCTCACCAATGAGATTAAGTTGACCTCCTGAAGCGTTAAATGCAATATGTGGCGTTCGGTTGCTTGACGGAGCACTTTCTGCGAGCCGTACTATAGCTGCCGAATCTTTTGGGAAAATTCGAATTCGGTCGCGAATGTCTAGCGCGCTTGAACAGCAGTCTGGATCGGCAGTGCGTTTCCTTATGACACCGTTTATGACACTTGTGGCAAACATGCTTCAGGAATGGACATACTCGAACAAAACGCCACTCATCACATCTCCAACTGGCACTCGAGGGTTGGGATTCTCCCGGTTTTTCTTGACCGTTTTCACTTGGAATCAGTTTCTTTGAAGTGGTTTTCAATACATTAAGACTTGGGGTTGACTGTTGCCTCTCCAACCTAAGGGTGTCATGCTTGAGGTTCAGCAATCTTTGGTAGTCAGTAGTGATGATCTGTAGAATCATTCGCGGATCATGTTCAAGTTTACCCAGCAGTCTGGTGTGAATTTCTGCATCCCGTGGAGAAGGTACGCCACAGATACAAATCCGGCATTTGAACTGATCTGCTGTGACGGTTTGACGTCGAATTTTTCGCACTCGCGATTGACGATGCCAACGTAAGTAACGTAGTCATCAGCGTCCACCTAGATTCTCCTCAGACAATGATATCGTTTGTGGAAGACGGATGACTTTTCTCCAAATATTTGGTCCAAGTATTTGACAGTCTCATCAAAAATGCAGTCTCGAGCCTTCTTGGGAAAAATAAAATTAACATACATAGAGTGCTCTGCTGTTCCAAGTTTCCTTAACAACACTCGGACTTTCTGTTCGGCATCATGGTTTCCAAGTTCAGCGCGGAACACACCTTCATAACGTTTGAACCAGGATTCAAAGGTGAGGCCAGCATCAGGGGGGTACGAAAATTCGGCAGTGCTGTTAGTGATAGCGTCTTCCGATGGGGATGGCTTGACGGTTGCAGATGAAACCGGTCTGGATTGACAGTTAGCACGTAAGAGTTTCGATTAGCCAGAGTTGTGATGCTTTAAATTATGCTTGTTGCTGCAGCAGAATGGAACTGAGCTCGTTAAGTGATATGGACATCTTGATAAGGGTTCAACCCGTCGACAACTGAAGTGTTAGTTCCTCGCCTGAATTGACGGTTGAGAATCAATCGAAACTCGAGGTCGCTGGACACACCACAGGACAGAGAAATGACCGGATCGGACGAGCAGAGGAACAGAGATGTATTAGCCAACCACACCGTTCATTCTAAAGGTAAAATCGGAAGTTTGTGAATGGTATTTAAAGCTCACGTGAAAAACTCTGGATGGGTCTACATACGACCAAGCAAGGAATGCCACCCTCGTGTTAATTGGCCGCTTCACCCGGTTGGCTATCTCTCCGCCCCAGGTGAGTTTGGATCGTCTGCCACGACTTGACTCCGTAACGGCGATGGGAGCCTCGGTTGTTCACTTAGCGTATTCCTTCCTAACATGGACCAATCCATACCTAGGCCTCGTTTACATATTTCCATAGGGTTATATTCCACTAATGCAGGGAAGTAAATCCCAACTACGTACTACGCGGTTAGTGAACAATTTCGCACGAAAATGCAGCCAAGCAGCACTGGACAGATTAGCAATAGCTGTCCGTCACTTCGGGCTTTGCTTTGCACCCACGAAGTACAAAGCCTTCCTCCAAGATTGGTCTGGACCGCCTCCTTCGTTGACCCTTGGTGAGGATCAGCTAGAAGTCGTTCAGAAATTCAACTACCTGGGAAGTTGTATCAGCGCCCGTGGGATTGAAGATGAGATCACGAATCGTATAGCAAAATCTCGGGGCGCTTTTGCTAGTCTTCGCCACTTATGGCGGCGGCGCGACATCACTCTTGCCCTGAAGGGTAGAGTGTACAATGCAGCGGTACGTTCGACCCTACTGTACGGTTGTGAAACCTGGTCCATTAAAGCAACGGAGCTGAAGAGGCTAGTTACGTTCGACCACCGGTGCCTTCGCAGTTTGGCTCACATCTGGTGGGAACACCGCGTGAGCAACGAGCGTGTTCGACGTCTTGTTTACGGCACAGGAAAAGGAACTGAACGGCTCAGCACCGTTATTTCACGTACCGGGCTCCAATGGCTCGGCCACGTGTTACGCATGCCAGCCCACCTACTACCACGACGTGTGTTGTTTGCGCGCCGGGGGTGTGGATGGAAGAAGAGGAGGGGTGGCCAAGCGATGACTTGGTCCAGAGGAATGAAGACCCTCACTTCTGAACTGGCCTCGGTTGGACCGTCTCGGCTCCCTGGTTGGGGTCCGAAAGACGATGAACACGTTCGGTTGGACACACTTTCTGACATGGCAAGGAGCCGACCTCAGTGGCGTTCGTGCTGTGAGTTTCTTTGTCCCACCCCATCCCTCTTAGCCTCCCCCTCCAACCACGATCTCATTATTTAGCCTTATATAATTTTGCATAGTAATTTTTTGATGCACAGTAGCCGGCTGGTAGTTTACCGGAACGATGCCCATCCGTTACCGGTAGCTCAACCGGCTTGCACCAGTTGCTTTTTTCTCCTTTTTTCTATGTCTTGCGGCACAGTAGCTGAGGTGTTCCCCACTTCTGGTTAACGTGTATGATGATGATGCAGCCTGGACCTATGTGTAATGAGCTCCAGATGGTGTTCCCGGTTTCGTTTTAGTAAATTAAATGCAGTAACCATCATAATTTGGCTTAAGAGTGTCATGTTTTACTGGATCAATGTAAGTGGGTTAGTAAAGCTAGATTAATGAGTTCAGAACATAACCGACGAATGAGAAAATATGCTAGCGCTTGTTCATGCAATCCGCAAAACTGCCTTTCTTGGAAATACGCAGGGCAAGAAAACTGCTGACTCTAGATCACAACAACAGTTTCACATTAAATATCTTTATTGGTCAGTTTACACACGTCTACATTCATTCAGTTTGCCTACCGATCAAGATATTCCACAACACTTTTTCTGCTTGAACGGATTGTCGGCTTTAGAGATCGCAGCTGGATTTAACCAGAAGTCAGCATCGGAGGTCTCTTCGAACTCTTGCAAAAGATTCCGCAGTAATTCTGAAGTTGGTCTTCGGGTAGCTTCAATCTGCGATTGTAACGATTTCAGCTCTCTTTTGAGACCCTCCAAAACTTTTGCCTGTTTATCTGTATCCATCAAATTATAGTCGCGTGTGGTGGGCGCGAAGCTCAGTATCGATTTCCCGTATCACGTGACGTCCGCGACAGCTTTTAACATCTCATACCAACCAGATAAGTTACCGCAGGAGACATAATTGATGGGGCCGTATCCAGTAATTCCTTCGCTGATTATGCAGTTAATTCCTCGCTTTGGTTCGTAGTACACGCGGCTTACAATTTGATCACAAATGGAAAGAAACATATTGTTCTTCACACGCCGATTTATTTTGTCTATTCCATGTTTGAGTTATTAAGCATGTGAATCAATACTATTCTGTGTATAGTTCTTTCACTTCCAGATGCGGGCTATGTCTTCAAGGGTGTTAAGCCACTGCCACTCCTGAACAATGATTTATAACGGGTTCAAAAGCAAGTATCTGGCGAGTAACGTAGAATGGTTGGTGAGAATACTACAAAATCAAAATGTAGGTTAGTTTTCGGCAGGTATACGGAAGAACACCGCTGCAGTTATTGTTGACGTAAAGCGTGAGAGAAACAAAATACGGTCACCCACCCATGTGCCGCCTCTTTGGGTCCATGTGACACTTAAATCCAACAGCAAGGTAGAATAGTGTGATCCAAAATGTCGCAGTTTAAGTAACGAAGTGCTGCGAGATAAGAGTAATACCCAATCAATTTTGAAAATCTCCAAATAGGGGATTATACTATTGAGTTTTGTATGGAGTTCCTGAGTTTGAAAACCCGAACAGAAAAGCATTTCCGTAGACACCAGTGTCGGCTGTATTCTTCACTCAGTTTCAAACATTTACCTTTGAGCTTGGTATTGTGGCTGTTTCAGCAAATGACGTTATACGTTGTTGGGGGCAACACAATATTTGGTACACTAAAATGAGGTCGCACCTCAGCATTCGATAGCGTCCACTGAAAATCCCCTGCAACTTCTGCCTTCCTTGGTCATTAATTGCGTAGACCTTTAACATTCTCTGTTGTCCTGCGTTGTGGTGTCTCTAGCAACTCTAGGTCGCGCTTCAACCAAGGTTGCCAAGCCTGGATGGCGTATTTAACGTGGGGAGGCACGTTTAGATCCACCCTCTCGATCAGAAGTCAATCGTGAGATCGGACTGTCGAAGTTGAACAAAGCCACAGGACCAGATGATCTTCCTCCAGCCCTCTTCGAGTTCGGGGGACCTGCTCTTATGGATGATTTACACGAATTACTAGTGATACTGTGGGAGCAGGAAACTGTCCCAACCGACTGGAGCCGCTCCGTTATTGTTCCCATCTTCAAAGGATGCTCGTGCTCGGAATGCGGCAACCATAGAGGAATCAGTCTGATCCCCATCGCCTCCAAATTACTAGCCTCTGTAATACTTCACAGACTGACTGACGCTCGTGAAAGCCAGATTCGTGAGGAGCAAGCCGGGTTTCGTTGGGGTCGTGGCTGCATCGACCACATCTTCGCTTTGCGTCAATTGTTGGAGCACCGTCACACATATTGGCGGCCCACCATAGTCGTGTTCCTCGACATCAAAGGTGCCTTCGATTCGGTTGACCGAAGTGCCCTTTGGGGCTGTCCACTCAGGAAATGTGTGCCCGAGAAATATGTAAATATTATACGCGCGTAGCACGGGGAGAGTGAGAGCTTACGGCAAGCTGTCGCCACCCTTCAGTATCTCCAGCAGTGTGAGATAAGGATGCCCGCTGTCACCTTTCCTCTTCAACTTCGATATTGACGAAGTCATGGAAAACGTGTTCACAGGACACGATTTAGAAGGTGTGGATGTGCTCCCAGGAGAACGACTTCTTGACTTGGAGTATGCAGTCGACATTGCCCTCATCTATGACAGCTCCCAGACATGCCAAGCTGCACTGCACAGATTAGCACTGGCTGTCAGCCGCTACGGGCTTTGCCTTGCACCATCGAAGTGCAAAACATTCCTCCAAGATTGACAGGGATCGCCTCCTGCACTGAGCCTTGGTGGGGATCAGCTAGAAGTCGTTCAGAAAGTCAACTACTTGGGAAGTTGTATCAGCGCCCGTGGGATCGAAGACGAGATCACGAACCGTATAGCGAAAGCTCGAGGTGCTTTTGCTAACCTTCGCCACCTATGGCGGCGGCGCGACATTCGTCCTGAAGGGTAGAGTGTACAGTGCAGATGTAGGTTTGACCTTACTGTACGGTTGTGAAATCTGGCCCCTTAGATAAGCAGACATAAAGAGGCTAGTTACGTTCGACCACCGGCGCCTTCGCAGTTTGGCTCACATTTGGTGGGAACATCGCGTGAGTAACGAGCGTGTTCGACGCCTTGTTTACGGCACAGGAAAAGGAAATGAACCTCTCAACACCGTCATTTCAGGCACCAGGCTCCGATGGCTAGGCCACGTGTTGCGCATGTCAGCGTACCAACTCCCGCGACGTGCGTTGTTTGCGCGCTGGGGGTGTGGATGGAAGAAGAAGAGAGGTGGCCAAATGAGGACTTGGTCGAGAGGAATGAAAGCCCTCACTTCGGAACTGGTCTCGCTCGGAACTTCCCGGTTCCCTGGTTGGGGATCCAAAGACGACGAACATGTTTGACTAAATACACTTGCTGACATGGCTAGAAGCCGACCTCAGTGGCGTTCCTGCTGTGAGTTTCTTTGTCCCTATCATCCCTTTTAGCCTTCCCCTCCAACCACGATCTCATTTCGTAGCATGTAATTTTACATGATAATTTTTCTTGTTGCCTAGTAGCCAGCTGGCAGATTTCCGGAACGATGCCCATCCGTTGCTTGTAGCTCAGCTGGCACGCAACTGTTGTATTTATTTTCTTTTTTCTTCCATGTATTGCGGCACAGTAGCTGAGTTTCTTTACACCTCCAGCTAACGTGTATAATGACGATGATGATGAGGTACGTAGGAACTGCGCATCACCGGGTAGATGGATGAGTTCAATCTTCTTAATGCCCTTCACAGCAGGCCGACGTACCGGTTGCCTCTTTTCGCAGCTGCCCCAGACTCTCTTGGACATTTGACGTCACTGTACAAGCACACTAAGGTCACGTTCTTGGGAACCAGTTTGCAATATGTGTTACCCAAGTAAATATGTATAATCATGTCTATGGCTATTTGAACAACGCGACATTTGGCTACATTTAATGGTAGGGTATTCTGAACTGACCAGTTCGACATCGTGTAAAAGATCGCGCTGCAACTCTTCGTGATTTTCCGGTCCACTGATCGCTCGCTATAGCTTGATAGCATCAGCGAAGTATAGGAAATGAAAAGTAATTGCCTTCTCTAGATCGTATATGAATACCAAGAATGGCACTGAGCCTCGTGGTACACTGCACTGCCCCTCAATTGCGTCGGACAGAGATTCGCGTACTCTCATCTCCAAACGACATTTGTGTAAAAATTACCTCTTCAAAGCAGGAGTGGGTCACAAATGCCATTCTTCTGAAGTTTGTAGCGGAGAATCGGTAGTCTAAGCGATTAAATGCTTTTTAGAATCCCAGGTAGATGACATTGATTCGCGCTCCACCATCAGCTGCGTCAATCGAGCCATTGCGTGCAAGTAATAGCTTTGCAGTACATGGGAAGTTTAAGCGGAGGCAGTGTTGCTCCGAGACTATTGTGCTGTGGTTTTCCATGGATTGCTTCAGTGCATCGGTGACGAATGATTCGATAAGATTGAAAAGCATAGGAACAATGGTATAATACGGATAAAAAGCCAAGGCTTGACAAGTCCCGTGGGATGGTTTGTGAGAATAACGTTAGTACAATGAAGTGAAAAACGCATCTGTGGACTCACCATATTATCCACGTTAACACATAGGTATATCCGTCTACCACGATTTCGGGGGATTGGTGAGCACAATGTTTGTCTGCGTCTTGTCGTCACAATGAATAGAAATCCGCGCAGGTAATTAATGTAAATGGTATAAAGCATCGTCTAGTCGTTTATAAAAATGGGTAGCGTAGCGCAGAAATAACAAAAGTCCAAAAAGCGTTCCGCGGTTGACAAACTAGAAGGGAAAACTAATTCCGGCGGCACTCAAGCCGACTGTATTGGGTGGCAAGTTTCAAGTTATGACCCCACAATGCTGTGTTGCAGCTAAACTTCAGAAGGTGGCCGCAGGTTGCAAAATCTGGAACGTCAGGATGTCACGCCGTAGACGGCGATATCTTCCGCAGTACACTCCCATGGCTTTTAGTCGCCTATGGTATTGCAGGTGGGAGAACCCCATTAGATTTCTCGTTGTCCGTCACTGAGCGGTCTCCAGTGCAACCAGGTCGCGTTGTAACCAGGGTTGCTAAGCCTGGATCGCGTACACTACATGGGGCCTCACATACGCATTTGGGGGAAGATGGAGGGATCGAACGCCCTCCGTAACAGACCAACATGTTGATTCGAAGTTTTGGACGCCTTCGAGGACTGCGCCGAACAGCCGATGTAGTCTTGGATCACCACACCAAGTTCCCGCTTTCGGGAGGCGGTCTTAAGAATGTCGGCTCCAAGCTTATATGCGTACGTGGGCTTGTAGCGGACATGCACGGTTTTGCACTTGTCCGCGTTAAACAGACGTAGTTACTTATGACCATTCAAAAGCGCAGTCTAAGTCTCGTTGCAACATATCGTGATCTTCCTCACAGCCGATTGCCCTCCATATCTTAATGTCATCGGAAAAAAGCAGGAAATTTGACTTGATGACACTTGCAGGGTAGTTAACGAAGAACAAGAATAACCACGACCCCAACACCGACCCTAGTGGAACACCGCACTCCACACCAATTTGATCAGAAAATGAACCTTGAACTCGAATCTGAAGGCGCCGCTGAAAGAGTAAGTTTCCGATTCATCCAAAGACAGGGTTTCCAAATCCGTATGCTTGTAGCTTTTGGAGAAGCATGCGGTTGAATGCTTTGGAAAAGTCTAGGAAGATGATACAAATGCCGGTCCCACTGTCGGTTACTTCGATCCAACTGCCACTGGCAAGCAGTAGGTTGGTAATACATGACGGATGCTGACGGAATCCGTATTGCTCCGGTGCTATGATGTTAGACCTTCCAAAGTAGCTAATTACAGCCTCAGCTATGATGGATTATATCATTTTTGTCAGCACCGGGAGGAAAATCGCTGGGCGATGGTTGGCTGGCTCTGAACGGCTACCACTTTTGAAAACCGGGGTTATGATGCCTTGTTTCCACATGTTAGGGACCTGCTGTTCGTCCAGGCATCTTTGGAAAAACCTCGTTAGTGGTTCAGCTATCCTCGTAGCTGCCACCTGCAACGCTTTCGGGGAAATGTTGTGAACTTCAGGGGAAATATGGATGCACAACGACAGCAGCTTCTTCAAAAGTATCGTTATTGGATGGTAATTGGTAGAGACAGTGCGACTACGCTTATGAATAGGAGTGATGACTTCCCACTTCCAAATTGATGGAATTTAGTTCTTCTCTAGACGGTAATAATAGAAAACAGTGGTTCTGTTAGATCATTGGCTACTGTCAGCTACTCCATGAGAACTGTGGGTACGCAGGGATAACAACTTATTGAACACAGCTTCTGCAGTGAGGGAGATGTTGGATAGACTTACCAGTGGAGTATTAGAAACGAAGAGAGTATCTGGGCTCTTTACCTGCCGAAACGTACGGGAGTAGTGAAACAATATTATATTGGTTGCTTACATTGCTGATCACGTGTACCCGTCAGTCGTAACCAGTGCTGGGATTCCGTGTTGCAATTCAGGTAGGTCACTAACATGCCTGTATAACAGTTTGCAGTTCGTGCAGAATCGCTTCAATAACTCCTGCTGACGACTCACTTCACCCTTGTGGATCAAGTTTACACAGAAGTGAGGCTGTGCCACGTATGTTCTCCAGATCTCGACATCCAGGAAGTCCGTGTGAGCTCGCAAAACCAAACCCCACGGATACACATTTACGTGTTCGACTTCTGAAAATAACTTTTTTGATTTGTACACATAGGACCGGACAACTGTGGTTAGTTGCTACAGCCTCCGCAAGCTTGAGTACCTTGGCGTTTCAAAACGGTAGATGACCGTAAACGCCAAGTTAGGCAATTGGATGCCCGGTTGCAAGTAGATGTATGGCTATCGATGTGGCCGGCAATTCGGATCTTGACTCGTGTCCCTGCGATTGTTTTGCTACAATTGCGGCAACCCATTTCGAGATATGTGCTCACCGATCCGCCTGCGCAGACACAGGTCTGTTCTGCCGATGTAACTGCTTCCACAGTTACAGACAAAGTTGTGTGATGTGTTGTGGTAGAGACTGACTGTGTAAGCTTAACCGGAGGCGTAGGTAACTTGCTGGTTATCCAAATTGCGCAGCACTGAATGTGCGTCGAATTGCTGTGGCAACACGCCGCTCGACTTGCGTAGCCACATCACTACCTTTGAATGGCAATTGGAGATAGACGGGCATTTTCGACACTGTACGGGGCTTTTGTTTGTTCCCTTCCGTCGTGCCATCGTGAAAGTTAATAAACGCTGTCGGGTAGTCATTTGCCTCTAGTGTCTGTGTGAACTGCAATTCAGATTCGAGACATTCAGGAATTGAAATTCTACGAGCTTGTTGGAACAGCGTTTTGACGAGACTACGTTTGTATCGGATCGGTGTGAAGCTGCTGAAGTTTTCGTAAAGTCCCGTCCAAGTTTCGTTTCGGTAGACAGGTCTTACCGAGCCGGCATCAGTTCTAGTCAAAAGTGCATCCAAAAAAGACAGACAGTAGTTTTTCTCTAACTCACATGTAAAATGAGTGTTCGCGTGTGCGTTGTTCATTACTTCGAGAAGACCCTGGGCGGCAATGATGTTGGGGCGATCACTAGCATATCGTCAACATATCGCTTGTGAAGGCACATCTGGTCGAGGTGTGGGTCACAGCGTGCTTCAACCATTGACATGAAAACGTCTGCTAGCGTGGGACCGAGTGGACTTCCCATTGCAACGCCGTCCACTTGTCGGTAGGACTCACCTTCGAATAAGAAATGTACACTCTCCGTGCCTAACAGAATTATATCGTTTAGATATTCGACGGGTACCGGCAACGCCACTTTTCAATTCGCCACGAAATCGCATAGGTATTCCACTGTCTCACTTAATGGCTCGTTAGTAAAAAGTGATTGGACATTCAGTGAGCAAATAACTTTATCGGAAATGTTCATAATTTGTACATAAACAATCAGTTAGAAGGTGTCTTTGTCAGTGTGTTTCATGATCATCTGTCTGACTGGCGCTAGTATCCTGCTTAACCTATCCTGTTTGTGATAAGGAGAATTATTCGTGGACAATATCGGTCTAAGAGGTATGCCAGCCTTGTGGATATTCGATAAACCATAGATTTGAGGGGTCTAAGTGCTCGCTGATTTAAGTGTGCTGTACACTGTTTCTGTAATCATTTCGTGGTGCAGCAACATTTTTAGCCTGTTCATCACTGACTTTTCGATCTGGGTTACGTCGGTCCCACTTTCGTCCTACTGAAACATGAAATTATCACTAAGTATGTCATTCACCTTGTTTGTGTAATCAAACCTATCTATGATGACGACTCCAGTACGCTTGTCAGGCTTCAAAACAATCACATGCTTGGATTTCAGATAACTTAGTTCTTTGATGTGGTGCTTGTCTAGAGCGCAAGTTTGGCGAATCGGCGTCTTCATGAAACCACTTGCACTGTCGACTAGCTTAACTGTAAGCCAATTGTAGTTTTCCTGTCGTTGGGGTAAGTTTCGATAGTTGCTCAAGCAGGTCTTCGAACTGTGCTTCCACATGGTTTTGATCAACTTTCCTTGGAGGGGGTCTGTAGTTCAGGCCATCTTCGTTGATCATGCATGCTAAGAAATCCGCATTCGGTTCGTCTTCTAGACCACGTGGTTTATTGTGAAAGTATATTCCTGGACGTGCAAGTCCCTCGGGTCTTTGGTCCGTTTTTGTGTGAAACCGCTGACCCGGCAGGTACGGTCGCCAGTTTTCAAACGCCCAGATGTTTGCGAGACATTCCTTCTCTACAGTCGAATATTTGTGTTCAGTCGATGTCAAGATTCTGTTGATATATGCGATCGTCCGTGGTTTTGTTACAAAACGGCTTTGATTCCGTCGCTGACATCAGTGGTCCCCATGAACATCTCCCCGGCGATGGGCAACTTCAGAGTCAGCTCCTGCCTCCCTACTTCTTGCGGAATGCGATCTTTTTAAGCTTCTGCAGTCCAAGTGAATTTTTTATCGTTTCAACAGCTCATACAAGGGTGGGGTCAAATTGATAATGCCTTGGTGAATATGTTGTAGTATCCTGCACGCTCCATGAACTTCCCGAGGATATGCCTTGACGTTGAAGCTCGAGTACATTGTATTGTCTATATTTTCTCAGGCAGTGGCTTCAGTTCAACTTGCCCCACCTTATGCCCAGTAGTCATGGAAATTTTCAGAAGCTAAGAGTTCGGCCCGTTTATAAGGCGTCCAGACCTCTGAATGCTTCCCAAGATTATTACAAAATGACCGCTGTGTTCCGCTAGGGAATACAGCCATACAACACTATATCATCCCCGTATACTACTACATTCTCTGAACCCTCCAGTAGACATAACACTAGACGACAGAAGGTGGACGTGGCTTCAGATAGTCCAGAAGCACTCCTTTTAAACATGTCTTGTTTCTTCCTGGTCTTCTCGTTTGATCACCAGTCGTTGGATCTCAGATCCAGGACTGTGAATTTCCTCTACTGCCGCAATCTATCGAACATATCTGCAATTGATGACACTGGGACGAAGCGACGCACTGAGATTACAAGTAGCCTTCGGAATTTCACACAGAAAAGGTAATTTACACCAGCCATATTCACAAAAATAACTGGGGAATTGCATGGACAGCACGCCTCTTCAACCACGTCCGCATCTAGCATCTCTTACATTTGTTTTCTAACCTTATCCTAAAAATGTAATAGTGTGCTTCAAGGGCCCTGTGGGCGATAAGTTTGTCGGGTTAGTGGAATGGTATGCCCGATCCAAGCAAAAATCCATGTGAGCTGATGTGACATTGGGAAACCTGTTGCAGGAGCGCCAAGCGACCTCGCAAAATTTACACACACCGCCCGCGTCAACAGGCCGCGCGGTGCGAGACGAATTTCCTGCCCCCAACGCGGTAGATTCAGGGCGAGCGCAGCGGAAACGCACCACAGTCAAAGCAGGGTCTGGTCCGTATCGCCTTCGCTTAGTCGTAACAAGCACTCTGCAAAGGTCTGTCTTTCTCTCCTGCGCGCCGAACTAGGGTTGTGCGGCACTTAATCAGTCGAGTTGTCGTGTGGCTAGTCGAGATTAAGTTTTCGGGATGTTGCAATCCTACCCAATGCGCGGGGGCAATTTACGCGTGGATTAGGATTTCATACGAGCGAAGCTTGGTGCCTATCGTCAAAGAACTAGGCCGAATCGATTACTGGTGTCCAATCCAAAACAGGGGACGACGAATGTCGACGGCGACCTTATTACACAATTGAAAGAGTAGGGCGTATAATGTCAGTGCCCGTACAGTGCGCTTGAATGGCTGTGAGACTCGAGATGTTCGCTTGGAAGACATGAAACAAATGCCAATTCTTGACAACGGTTGTTTGCGACGGACTTCTCGTGGCTGTTGGCAACATCACGTAGGCAATCTACACCATTTCCAGGCCAAGTTGTCCTCTTGGGCAACAGAAATAATCTGAAGGGGCATTCAACATGAGTCTACTCAATTAATTTGTTCCGTGCGTAGGAGCTGAAGCGTCCCACCTGCACCCCTATGACTTAGTGCGTCTGGGGTCCAATTGACTGAAGGCGACGGGCTATACACGCACCCCTAAACACCTGCACAAGTGACTGGCGTACACACGGAACAAATTAATTGAGTAGACTCATGTTGAATGCCCCTCAGATTATTTTTGTTGCCCAAGAGGACAACTTGGCCGGGAAATGGTAGAGGTTCATGACTGTGCTTGCAATGAACAGTCACTACTTCCAGAGCGCTATCCAACACTTAATGCTCAGCGTTGACCATCTATTGCGTAGGAAGGCGTATCGCCTTCTTCGTAGAGCCTAAGTTGCGTTTCGCGGAAGCGATTGGAAGAAGCATCTAAGTGGAGAGGTAATGCCATGGAAAAGGACGATGCAGAAGGCACGGTTGAGTTCAATATTTGTCGGACCGGTCCATCTTCCATGCCGGGGAACACGGACGCCCAGTGGTTGGAAACGTTGGATTTTATGGCCCGCTACTTACATCAATGACCTAATTGTTGTTCTGAAGTACCGTTTAATTATCAGTAATGTTCAATCGAAAAACAAACCAAAAACGGCTTGCGTAAAGCACAAACTGTCTTTTTGTTCTACCATCGACTTTCATTATTGTCCTGATCCAGATTGCCATTGTATATCATCAAATTTGTGAATACATATAAAGATCCTGAAACTGTCATCCGATTCGGTTGCGCCTAAAAGCCAATGCATGACTGACGTGTCAGTTCCGGTTGAAAAACGCCTGAAATGAAAACATCGTCATGTATGACAGATTGTTTTATTAATTTTGGCTGTTTGTGAGTATTGTCAAGTTGTAGAAAGTAGAAGTCACGATTAAAATTCACGCACAATACAACTTTACAATACTCACAAACATCCAAAATTAATCTAGCATCGCCCATTGGACATCCGAAGGACAGGTACTTCGGTCTATTGGGAAGTGACGGGTGAGTGAGCCAATCTGCAACCCAAGGACAGGTACTGTGAGCCCATTTGCAATACGTCGCGCACCAAGCAGAAGTCATGTGTTAAAATTTGCGCACCTAATCGTCAGCCCTCGGTAGCTCAGTGGTAGAGCATCGGACCGGAAATTCTTGGATCGGGGTTCGATTCCCCGTCGAAGCACATTATTGTGCGTGAATTTTAATCGTGACTTCTACTTTCTACAAGATTGTTTTATCCCTTCGTTCGAAAGGAAGTGGCCTTGAATTTTGTGAGAACCTCCCCGCCCCTCACTCGCTCCTAATCATCTCTGATGGCGAGTGCATGCTCTCGAAATCAAAAGTGGGGTTGAAACGAGTCAGTATGTCCCTAGGATATCTGCGGTTAGTGCTTCCTGGCAATTTGGGGCTCTTCAACACGTTATGACGCATATATGAGACGACCTTAAAGCTTGCTACTCTGGGCTCTAGCTTACAGAGGTCTTAGGAAGCGATGTATGCAAACCACCCTCGAGGTGGATATTCATGCCGATGAGTCTGCGGGTGGAGTGCAATTGCGCCCTCCGTATACGTTACAAGATGAAAGACGACTGTCGTTTAGCCTGATATTTCACTACGCACATTCACTTTGGGCCAATTCTACTCCCATTGTCTCATTCTTGGTGACACTGAAAAAGTCTTACTGTATGGCAAATCTCATGATGCATGAATCCTCCAACGAAACTTAACGGGCCCTCTGCCAAGGCTTATCATACATTTGGATGCCCAACGCAGTCCTCGACTAGCTAATATTATTTTACCTTATTCTTCGATACATGTACCTGCTAATCTGTTTTCTGAAAATATACGTTTAAATATGCAATCGCATGGTATTGGCAGCCGACTCTTCGGTGTCTTATCGGAGTATCTGTTGTAGCCCAATCACTTCCGCTGGCTTGGTCCGGTACTCTGGATGTGTGCAAGCTGGCTGTCTCGGTAAGTAGTTTGCCACTATAACGCCCAACTGGGTGGAACCCCGAGGTAGATAGTTAATGATATAGCAAAATAACATGGAAAATCTCAGGGACTGGTTGGGTCGGGTAGGCGCTTGCAGTCTCTCAAGAGCAGGTCCTAACCATCTGCTACATCAACAATTGACCGCTGTATCGGACATAGTGCGGTCACATAATTAGTGGCATTCTTTTGAATTCGCGCCTTCAATTCAGACACTTGAATATAATACCATTTGATGAATTTAATCCTCGTCCTTTCGTCTCTATTTGTTATCACCAATGTCTACTAACATTATACAGACACCCACGACCGGCTTCTTCCAAGTTTCGACTCATCAGAGACAGCCTAAGCCGGGAGTGGAAGTCACGGCCTAATGGTTGACGATTGACGCCTAGATCACCAACCCAATGTTACCTGCGGTGGGAGCATTGGCAATTAGATCCACCGTAGCTAGGGGCACGGATCTCAAAGGGCAAATTGAACTGCGGCGAACTCAAAGTAACATGAAACTGGTCAGATATATTGCAACACTAAAATTGTTTCTCCAGGAGACAAACAACACCTAGGATGTGGAAATGACATGATCAAAAGAAAAATGAACATATTAGAGAAAGTAGTTGTAGAAGAAAAGAATCGATTCAGCCATCACAAAAGAATGATTAGTGGAATCAACACGCATGGATGGATCTTGGGATTAGCAGCAGAAACGGTCATCACATCGAAATGGCAAGTCATCGCGGCTCGGAGGTGTATAGGGCAGGAACTGGCATGGAATATCGAACCGAGGGAGGGGCAGATGCAAACATTCAACCGCCAGCCAACAGTTTATCCACTAGGGCAGGATCTTTGCAGCCGTCTCCCTCGAGCTTAGATTTCACGGCGATACCACCTCCGTCGCCCTAGACCAGAGGGAAACAATGAGGGCCGACATATATACAGCGAGCAAATAGGTGGGGATGATTGCGCTATACAGAACCGACAGGTGAAAGTGAAAACTTACCAAGGTGAATAAAATTAAAGTTGGTATCTCCTTCAGCTGATACACAGGGTGCTGCCTAAAAGGATTGTTGGGGTCCTTCCATCTGAACAGTAAGGTACAAAAGCAAGCATAAGTGGGGAGAATAGAGCAAAGAAAGTCGTGACGTTCAAGAATTAAGCTCGTGCACACATTGGTGAGCAAAAAAGGTGGAGAAATGAGAAAATCGATGCGACTCATGAGGTTGAGAATCACAAATGGGACAGCAACTGGTTAGTTAACCAAATGAGCAGTGCCTGTCCATATGAGCACAAAATAATACCCAGATGGGTTGCTGATTTTTGTAGTAACATCACAGTGATGTGATCATCAGAGATAGTACAAGTGATAAGGGAAGTGTACCACTTCAATTACTTAGGTGACGATTAGAACTGGTTGCGCGCCGGCACAGTCTTTCAACGGCATATCACACTTTAAGAGGCGAACAACATGCCGAGGATAAGTCAGTTTAACCAGTTACGCTTGCACAGAGGCTGGGTCAGACAAGGGAGAGTTATGTCACCCGCTTACTATATGTTTGTCAGATGATCACTCGGGGGAACTTTCAACTCAAAATAGGCTAAGAGAAGGGTCACTTGTGAAGGCAAGACTGCAGCAGAAAAAGGAGGTGTGGCAATACTGGCGCACCCTACTTGCCGTACGTAAATCAGAGAACAGCTTCACGTAGATGTTTCATTCGACCTGAACACTCACTACGCAAAATTCAGTGTAGAAGTTTCGCTGGTGCACTCCTAAAGCATATTCGACTGAGTCGGCTTTTAATCCGAAGAAAAACCAGTAGGGTAGATCGTCTGCACGCAGATCGCCGTGTGGCCAATGCATCTGTAACCAGGATGGAAGGTAGTCTAAAGTGGTAAAAGCGTACACATGAAAAGATTGTAGCGAGTAAGTGATAAGCGAAATGTCCTCCTTCGCTAAAGTCACCGGTTACATATGAACTACGATGCGTAACTATCGCTCGACAATCCCCTTGCCGAAACATGACTCCACTGTTTAGTTGGACGGTAATCACTGTGTGGAGTTCAAATAGCAGTCACATGGGCTTCCAATCCCAAATATTAGCTCCCAGTGTTTTACCGCTCGTCTCTCAAGGCGCAGATGTCGCAACGGTCATCACAAAGTATTTTAAAAGAGGCAATAGTAGTTGGATATTTTGGTGTTGCTCATCCCAACACTGGCGCCCCACAACCGCGGTTTCGTCTTGGTTTGGACTCATCAGGTGGAGATAGCCTGAGCTAGGGTGGAAATCAGAGCCTAGTGGTTCACGGCTGATGCCATAAACACTATGCCACTGAGATCCGTGAGCAACGCTTGGTACAGCGGAAACGAATTCAAAGTTGGACTTGGAGAATCCGTTGTGAACAGAGGTCTCAATAGAGGTTGCTTGTAGCAACCCAACCACACAGCGGATTCTCCAAGTCCAACTTTGAATTCGTTTCCGCTGTACCAAGTGTTGCTCGCGGATCTCAGTGGCATAGTGTTTATGGCATCAGCCGTGAACCACTAGGCTCTGATTTCCACCCCAGCTCAGGCTATCTCCACCTGATGAGTCCAAACCAGGACGAAACCGCCGTCGTGAGGTGCCAGTGTTGGGATGAGCAACACCAAAATATCAACTTCATAGGCAATAGTAGTTCATTTCTAATTCCCCGGTAGACGGAACGCATCACGAAGCTACAGAACTGAGCCGTTAGCGAATGAGTAGCTGAATAATTTAAAAAGGCAATCGACATGCTGGACCATAAATGAAGTAACAGTAAATTCAATATCTTGGGATAAACTTGGAACCGACTGGGATTTCATAATTTCCAAAGTTTTAGAATATAAATCGGTTTTCTATAGGCTTGTACTATGACAACGTTTTGTACTTGGCACAAGAGCTTCTTCAGGCCAAATGAACCAGTACAGATTTAGCTTGGCTTTTCATGGCATTAGAGTGATGATAGCGTGACATAACCCGGGTCAGTAGAAAAATGTGGTTACAGTTTCAAAGGGTCAAGCTGGTGGAACAAGGAGCAAGGAACTATACCAATTAATCCGTGTAATGGATTATTCACATGTGAGGCAGTGTTGATGTTGCCCTTGGCTCCAGTGATGATAGTTCGACGTTTCCGCTCCAACTTGAGTCCGTCCGACAAAGCTACTCAGACTGGCCGGATTAAGACAGCCCGCCACACATTCGACAGATCCACGCCGTCTATTCGGTTTACTCAGTTATTGGCCTTAGCGACTTCCGGCGCTCCTGCAATGAATCGTTGGCATGCCGTTCTTGCTTTCCTCCTAATGATCTTTAGATTGGCCCACGAGTCACGTCACGAGTCCAGCGCATGTACCGTTCCCGCCGAATTTTTTGGTACAGCCTTGTACTCAGGCTCATTTTCTGGTGGACGCGAAACGTACGTTTTGTGCTGTGCTATCCTAGTGCATAGTTCCCTCACTGTTTGGCCTATGAACACACGCGAACAATCCTTGCAAATAATTTTACAGACGCAATTGGCGCGCTTCAACGTTCGGACACTCACGCAGATTAAACAGGAAGCCGGTCTAGCGCGTACCCTATGGTCCCTCGATATTGACGTCTGCTGCCTTTCAGAAACCCGACTGCAAGACCCCAGCACTGCGCTTACATTGACATCCCCCACTGACCACGAAGCCAGATATCATCTGTCTTTCTGTTTCAGCTGGTTTAGCTAGTGTAGGTAAAGCACTAAGTGGCAAGGCCCAGGCAGCACTACTGGACTGGTTCCCTATTAACAACCGACTATGTGCAGTTAAACATCGGGGTTCATGTAGAATCAACAAGCGCCACGAGGAGAGATGCAACTTGTTTGTGATCTCCGCGTACGCTCCAAGTGACTGCAGTGGCGCGATCAAAGACGACTTCCATCGGGATCCACATCAGCTCTTGACTAATGCCAAAAAGTCAGATGTCATTGTCATTGCTGCGGATTTTAATGAACCGGCTGGCCACCTGTTACCATACAAATACCACCTTTGTGGTCACTATGCGCTCGACGAGAACTGCGCTGATAAAGGAGAGAATACCTGATTTCTCTGTCCAGGTGAGCTATCAGTCTTCACTGGCATACGCACTCAGTTGCAATCCACCGCAACACACAGAGCAACACTGAACTTGTATACAGAAAGCGATGATCGTTACCGGACCAGTCAAGCTGCGGTCTACCTCGACATCCCTTAAAGGCTTGGATCTCTGCTCGTTCTCTGGAGCGGTTCGAACACCCTCAAAAATATCCCAGTGGAATCAGACTGCAATGAGCGGCGGCGTTCTGTCAACCGGCTGCTCAAGCAAAGCCTACGCAAAAATAGTGAGGTATGGTGGTCTGAGCGAGCTTTAGAGATGGAGACTGCTGCCCACTCTGGACACTCGCCAGCTTTCCAACTCATTAGGTCCACTAGCCTCAGAAAGCCTGGTGTCAGTGAGGTTATTTGCGAGGTGGACGAGTCTCCGATCACCAACCAACAGAGGCGCATGGACCGTTGAGCCGAGCACTTTCACTCGTAGTTCAACTGGCCTCCACCATCCATCAGTACATGTAGTACACCTTGTTGTCCATCCTGGTTCGTCCCACTGAATCCACTCACTGAAGCAGAAGTCTGCCTCAAGATTCGACGCTTGAAGCGCTTCAACACTGTCGGCTCAGACGGACTTCCTCCGGAACTATTCAGATACGGTGGTGTGGCAATCATTAACCAGCTGAACTCGTTGTTTGCAAAAATCTGGCATAATTAGAAAGTGCCCTCCTGTTGGGGCAAATCAATTACTGTCCAGATTTTCAGGAAAAGCGCTCGCACTTCATGTGTAAATCATAGCGAAATCAGTCTTATTTCGATGGCATCCAAGCTATTGGCATGCATACTGCTCCGTAGACAATCCTCAATACGTGAATCATCCTAACGTGAAGAAGAAGATGGATGTCGTCTCGACCGCGGATGCGTGGATCAAATCTTCATGCTCCGCCAACTCCTCGAACATCACCACATTTTTCACAGGCTTACAATCAATGCTTTCTTAGACATACGTGCCGCTTTTGACTCCGTTGATCGACTTGTTTTATGGCGTTGGGGTGTCAGAGAAGTACATCGCCATATTATGAGCACTTCACCTTCATACCTCCGGTAGAGTGAGGGTCTACGGACAGCTTTCCTCACTATTCGCTGTCAATAGCAGTGTGTGACAGGGCTGCCTTATGTCCCTATTTCTCTTCAATTTGGCAATCGAAGACGTGCTGTCGAGTGCTCTAGAAGGTTTCCAACATTTTGGCTTAGAGCTTCTACCGGGAGAGCGCGCAATCGACTTAGAGTATGCTGATGATATCGCCTTACTTGGTGACGATCCTCAGGGTATGCAACTCATTCTGGATCGTATGGCGGTTGAAGCATCTAAGTATGGCATGAGCTTCGAACCATCGAAGTGTAATGTACTGCTTAAGGGTTGGCTTACACCTGCTGCCGTGCTCACACTCGAAGGTGCACAACTTGAACAGGCAGATAGTTTCGTCTACCTTGGGAGCTGTGTTTCTGCTGACGGCACTATCAACAGTGAAGTTTCTCTTCGCATCGCTAAAGCTCGATCAACATTTGTCAATCTGAGGCAATTGTGGCGTCGTCGTGACTTCTCATGCTAGCTAAAGGGTCGCGTTTACAGCGCATCTATTCATTCAGTGTTGTTGTATGAGAGTAAGTCCTGGCCGATGTGTGTGGAAGACATGAGTCGCCTTTCTACCTTCGATAACGGTTGCTTAAGGAGGATTGCTCGTCTTTGGTGGCAACATCGAGTTAATAGTAATGACATTCGACGTCGCATCTTGGGGAATGCGAGTATTCCCTACAACAAACTGGTTTTGCTGAACCAGTTGAGATGGCTCGGTCACGTCCTACGCATGGCATCTGAGCGCCAACCGCGTCGCGCTCTATTCGCTCATCAAGGACCTGGCTGGAGATGACCGCGTGGTGGTCAGCCCTCCACATGGCAACAGCTCATGAAATCGCTGACGTCGAGTCTAGCCGCTGTTAGACCCGTACGTCTTCCAGGATGGTGAACCAAAGATGAGGAGTGCCAATGGATCAAATCTTGAAGACATGCCCTGGAAGCGGAATCAATAGAAGAATTGTGTACAGAATTGCACTGATTCACATGTTTAATACCTCAAACATATAAAATGACAAGAAAAGAGAAAAATCGGCGTGTGAAAAACGAACTAAAAATGTTTGTTCTATATTTTTCAAAATGTTCCTTTATTCCTGCGGCATAGTAGCGAAATTGAACAAGAATGGGTATGCTAGGTAACCCTGTCTCACGTTACCGGGGGTACCAAAGGGGAGGGGGGGTAAGTCCGACGTACACCCGCACTCGGCCCGAGGTTTGAGAGTAGATGGCTTAAAGTTAGGCGACATACTTCTCGGGCACTTTTCTTCTCTGTAAACAACTCCAGAGAGTAGCTCTGTAGACTGAGTCAAACGCAGCTCATGTGCCTAAGAATACAATGACCATTGGCTGATCAAGTGTTTACACGGTTTACATGATACAGTACATGGATCTTTGAATCCTTATACACTATTTGGTACGCACCAGCCTTTTATTGGTTCCGGGCTGGATTCTGAAGTGCATGGTGGTGTACGATCACGTAGTCAGACAGATTAGCATGTAATCCATGCATAATATGATATTTAGCATTATATTATTCTAGTTTTGTTAGTCTGTAATGCCTCATGTATTGTATTGCGGCACAATAGTTGTGGTGTGGTGCTCACTCACAGCTAACGTATATTGATGATGATGATGCTAGATTAGCATGACGACCCCGTGGATGTGTCCTGTTAGCAGTGTCACTGGCACCCAGTAGGAATTGTTTGTGATCGTCAGACAGCGAGTGTCACGCGGTGCAAGCATATGGCCACCACTCCTATTGATTAAGACACCATGTGGTATCATGACACGATGCCCGACTCGCGCTGAAATCACCCATTAGAAATCGCCGGTCGCTTCTAGGGACAGGCCGTATTACGAACGAAAATTGAGAATAAAACTTATCGCCCATGTCATCGGGATAAGATATGGTGGACAAACCTGGTAGGAGTAGATCTCAAATGGCCCGGAGACACTATTTAGTATAGCTCATTGGGTCAAAGAGGTATGCAGGATGATCTTACTCAGCACCCTATGAAGGCCTGGATCTCCACGCGCACCCTGGAACTATTTGACCGCTACAGAAATATCCTGGCGGGGTGAAATCATGACGAAGTGCGCCGTTCTGTCAGATGGCAGCTCAAACAGCCTACACAGTGACCGCGAAGCCTGGTGCTCTCGGCGTGTTTCGGAAATGGAGGCTGTCCTGTCTGGCAATACTCGCAAGCTCTTCCAGCTCATTCGTTCCGTTGTACACTGAAAGCCCGGTATCAGTGAGATTATTTGCGAAGCTGACGGTTCGCCGATTGCTGACCTACAGAGACGTTTTGTCCGATGAGCCAAATATTTTCGTTTGCACTTCAGTTGGCCCTCACCGCCCAGTGGTATACTCTGCGAACCCAGCTACCCGTCCTGGATCATCACACTTGACCTATCCAGCGAAGCAGTAGTTTGTCTTGCGATTCGGCATTTGAAACGATTCAAGGCTGCCGGCTCAGACGGGCTTCTTCCGAAGCTGTTCAACTATTGTGGCGCAGTTATCAACAGTCAGTTGTTCGCTAACATTGGCACGAATAAAAGGTACCTTCTTCCTGGGACAAGTCAGCTATTGTCGCAATTTTTAAGAAGGATGCCCGCGCTTTATACGCTTATCACTGTGATAGTAGTTTCATTTCGGTTGCCTCAAAGCTATTTACATCCATTCTACTTCGTAGACTATCTCTGATTCATGAATCACAGTACCGGGAAGAACCAGCTGTCTTCCGTCTTCGCCGTTGGTGTGTGGGTCAAATATTCACGCTCCACGAAATCTTCGAACACCGGCACCTCTACCAGAAATTTACCATCGCTGAATTCTAAGACATCCGTGCCGCATTCGACTCGGTTGATCGACCTGCGTTATGGCGTTGCTTGCTAATGAACGGGATCCCAGTAAAGTACACAACCATCCTGCGCGCACTCTATCTCCAAGTCTCCGGCAAAGTGAGGGTCTATGGCAAGCTTTATTCATACTTCGCTGTCACTAGCGGTGTACGACAGGGTTGGCCACTTCAATTTCGCGATTGAAGACATCCTGTCGAGAGCTCTGGTGGGTTAGCAACACTTATGTCTGCAACTACTATCGGGTAAGCGAGCAACCAACTTAGGTTATGCCGATGACATCGCACTACTTGGTGATGACTCTCAGGGTAGGTAAACCATTTGAAACCGCTTGGCGATTGTGTCATCAAGTGCGGAATGTGCTTCGCCCAGTCGAAGTGTAATGTGCTGCTCCAGCATCGATATTCTTCCTTTCCTATGCTCACTCGTGATGGCACACGACTTGAACATGACAGCTCTGTATACCTGAGCAGCTGTGTCTGCAGGTGGCGCTATAAACAAAGAAATTTCTCTCCGCATCGCCGGAGCACGGTCTGCGTTTGTCAATCTGCAACACTTGCGGCGTCGTCGGGATGTGTCCATCTCCGTTAAGATTAGTGTTTAAAATGCCGCAGTTTGCGCGGTGTTGCTATATGGCAGTGAGTCATGACCAGTTCACGTAGATGATATGCGCTGGCTCTCGGCCTTCGACAATGAGTGCTTGAGAATTGATCGTGTTTGGTGGCAACAGCGTATCTGCAACGGTGAAGTCCGACATAGTCTCTTAGGGGATGCGAGTATTCCCTTCAACAAGCTGGTTTTACTGCTCCAGTTAAGATGGCTCAGCCACGTCGTGCGTATGTTAGCTGAGTGTTTGCCCTATCGCGCTCTGCTTGCTAGTGCAAGACTCGACCGGAAGAGACCACGTAGCGGTCAACCATCCACCTGGCAACAGCATACGAAATCAGTGAATTCCCATCTTGCAGCCGTCGGATCCACACACCTGCCTGGTTGGGGATCTAAGGAGGAAGAGTGCCGATGGTTCGAAACAATTCTGGGTATAGATCGCAAACAAAACCAGTGAAATATTCAGAAACTTAACGCCTAGCAATTAAAAAAATGCAACAGTGACCAAAATGGTGTATGAAAAATAACACAATGATTCCATTTTTCTTTGTTGCGGCACAATAGCTGAAGTGAGTTGCTCACCTTCCACTATTGTGCTGTAATGCTGATGTTCGGCGACTCCACCTCGACGACGACGAGGGCGACTACTACTACTACTACTGCTAATAATAATAGTTATAATAATAAATGAGCATCATATCTTTAGGAAGGGGATCCTGCAAACGCAACATTGCGGACGGAAGCGTTTGACCCCGAAAAGCACTCTTCTTTTTAGTGCATACCTGATCGTTTCAGAGGTTTAATTTATGTAAGGGATTCCCGCCGTTTCAATCGGCCCAGCCGTAGGTCGTGAAGGTGGGTTGTAACAATACAAGCCCATAAAAAACGGATTTGTGTGCAAAACTTTGGAAATTGTATGCATTGGCAAGAGTCTAACGAATAGACATAGAGAAAAACAAAACCATGGAAATCACCAGAAGAATACAGGTTTAATCACCACATCATCATTGTAAAGCCCAAAAGGAACTTTGATGTATCCCCAACCTGGATTGCTTACATGAGGACAAGGTATCTCTATTCCCTAATTATCTTGCGCATTTACACTGCTTTACTGTGTCCTACAAGCGGTTAACATACCGTAGATTTATTCCTTTCACTCGATCACTGACACATCCTTGACGTTTCAAGGTCATTCATATTATTATGTTACCGTGATATTGCCCAAATACCCGCGCCGCCACACGCTGTACAGTTTCTGCCCACTTGCACTACGATTGCAAAACCTATTCGTAAGTCACGTACTGTATCTAATATGACTTATAGAACCACGGTTACAGGATAATTCGTTTTATTCTTCTGTCCAGACTGTGTTAAATCTAGGTTGATTTGTTCGTAGCTTCTAGTTTAGTTTTCGTACGATGTACTTAGTTTAGGCTTAGTATTGTTGATACAATCATCATGGCGCATTAGCTGAAGATGAGCAACACACTTCAGCTATTATGCCGCAATAGGAAAAACGGAGCATTTCTTGTTATTATTTCACACCATTTTTTATTTTGTTGTTTTCAATCATTAAGTATTATACATCTGAAGCTAAACAAGTAGGTACACAAATCTTCTACTGGTTGCCAATACGCACCATATCTTACAATGTTTCTAGCCATCTGCACTCTTTATCCTTTGGTCCCCAACCAGACAGACGTGTGGATCCAACGGCAGCAAGACGTGAAGTCAACGATTTCATATGCTGATGCCAAGTGGAGGACTAACTACCATGCGGTCTCTTCCAGCCAAGCCCCGCACGAGCGAAAAGGGCGCAGTAAGGCAAACGCTCAGCTGATATAGGCAAAACGCGACCGAGGCATCTTAGGTGACGCAGTAAAACCAGCTTGTTGAGGGGCATACTTGCATCTCCTAGGACACGACGTCGGACTTCACCATTGGCAATACGTTGATGCCACCATACACAAGCAATCCGCCTCAAGCACCCATTGTCAAAAGCCGAGAGCCGGCGCAGGTCATCTACGCGAACCGGCTACAACTCACTTCCATACAGCGGCGGGCTTGCCTCCTCGTGATGCCAGCTGGGTGGTTCGGGTTTCTCCCGTTCCAGCAGATGATTCCGCGGCAGTGTTCCAAGACGTGGCGGGTTTTTGCCTGGCTAGCGTTATCCCCGTAAAAAGCCACAAATGTCAGTTTAACAACACTGTGGCTTGGTGGATGTCACTCGCCACCAAATAAAGTCACTGCCATTTGCCCCTCCTTAAGGCATTGTACTTAAAGTCTGCACTGGGCCCCTGGTCCTTCACGGACCGAAAGGCGCATGACTCATCTATTTAGACACCGGCTTCCAACGGGTTGCGACGCCCTCACATCGCCCCGCTGCCTTGTAGGTCAGATCTTTGATCAAATGCTCGAGGAAGGGCCCCCTAAGACAACACTCTACGGCCTGGGCGACCGAGTAGTATCACGACCACTGAGGAACCATGGACCACATTGATTATCACTACTCTTGCTATGCCCATCATCTCTGCTAACTCAACTCTTCAACCTCCACTCACAGATCAACCCACCTCTGGTCCTTCACTAATACGTAGGCTTAAGTCTTGATCGGTCACCGCCACAAACGACCCCTTTCTCGCAACTGAGGGAAGTAACAGCCAAACTCCCGGTTTTCATTGTCCTGCGATCGCAACCGCCCCTCACTCCACCGAAGCTTTAGCTCTTCTTCGACCTGGTTCTCCATTCATCCTCGCAGCGGTTAATGTTCGAACTATGATGCAGAGTGGATGACAAGCATGTCTGGTCCGTACTCTTGAAACGCTCTCGGTAGGCATCGGTAGCTTTTTAGAGACCAGATTACAAGACACTAGCGCCGTCATCTGAATGGCCTCTCCGGTAAACCCTGACGTCAAATACCACTTGTGGCTGTCCGGAGACCCAGAAGCTGCCGCCTGTGGCCAAGCTGATGTTGGGGTTGCACAGAGTGCCAGGGCTGAATCAGTTCTGCTTGACTGGATCCCAGTCAACAGTAAGCTAGGTGCAGTCAGATTACGAGATACATGTAATGTAAGCAAGCGTTGAGACGTTAAGCGTGTCTTGTTTGTCGTCTCCGCCTACGCCGCTACAGACCGCAGCCCGGATGCAGTCAAGGATAGCTTTTACCAACAGCTACATGAACTTCTGCGTAGCTCCAAAAGAACTGATATAGTCATTCTTGCCGGGGACTTTAACGTACGGGTGGGCCACGTTCCACCAAGCTAGCACCACCTTGTGGGTAGTTTTTGGTCTCGGTGGCAGTCGATCAGACAATGGAGACAGACTGCTTGCTCTTTGCTCTGATCATCGCCCGGCAATTGAAGCAGCAAAGTATGGTATGTATTTTGCGCCATCCAAATGCAAGACTCTCTTTCAAGACTGGCAGGCGACTATGCCTGCACTCACTCTTGGTGGTGAGACACTAGAGGTTGTGGAGAGCTCTGTCTACTTGAGAAGCTGCATCACTGCTGGCGGGGCTGTTGGAGACAAAATTTCGATGCGCATCTCAAGAGCACGCCTCGCTTTTTCTAGGCTGAGGCACTTGTGGCGTCGCTACGACATTCGTCTCTCCATCGAAATGCGGGTCTATTGTGCAATTGTTCGTGCTGTACTGTTGTACGGATACGAGACCTGGCCCATTCGTAAAAGTGACTTGCGCAGACTATCCGTCTTCGAGCGCCGCTGTCTGCGGTCCGTTGCCCGTACGTGGTGGCGGCACCACGTAAGCCACTCGCTCGAGGAGCTCCTCTCAATGCATCAACTGCGGTGGCTGGGACTCGTATTGCGCATGCCAGTCCAGCATTACCCGCGTCGTGCGTTGTTTGTAGTTGCTGGACAGGGCTGGAATAGACGATCTGGTGGATAGCGTGCAACTTGGAGAAGCCATATGAAAAAGCTAACGAAACAGTTGGCGTCGGCCGGTTGTTGTCGACTATCTGGTTGGGATCCGAGAGGTGCGGACAATTGCTGGTTGAAGACCTTGGAAGCCATGGCTCAAGATCGATGTCAGTGGCGGGCGTGTGCATCGGTGTCCCTTCTTCCTCCCACTATGAAAACAAACTGAAAAAATCAAAAAATATAAGTGGCCAAATGGACAAAAAAGATTTGGGTGTACCACAGACTATATATATATATATATATATATATATATATATATATATATATATATATACCGAACGGTGGCACTGTACACGCGGTCTTTACCAATAGGGAGATATGCCGACGATGCCACAAGTGCTTCAGGTTGACCAACGCTGACCGAGCTTTGGTGATGCGAAGAGAAACTTCCGTTCTATTAGTAAAACTAGAAGATACGCAGCTACCAAGGTAGACAAAGCGATCCACTTGTTCAAGCTGTGTGCCATCAAGAGTCCGCACGGGAACAGGCAAGAACCAATTCTGGAGAAGAGCTTTACACTTCGACGGGGCGAAGCACAGACCGAACTTAGATGTCTCAATCGACAAACGGTTTAGAACGGTTTGCATGCTTTGTGAGTCGTCACCAAGTAAGGCGATGTCATCGGCATAATCTAAGTCAATCGCTCGCTTGCCCGACAGTAATTGCAGTCCAAAATGTTGACAACCTACCAAAATTCTCGACAGGACGTCTTCAACCGCAAAACTGAAGAGAAAAAGGGACAAAGAGCAGTCCTGTCGTACACCGCTATTGACAGCAAATGACGACGAAACCTTGCCACAGGACCTCACTGTGCCGACCATGTGGACCGTTAACGGGACAAGTACCCCTTTCCTAGCAGCCAGAACAGTTGACCATGACCCAGGCCGAAGCTTATTGGCCAATTAATGAGAGCGAGATAACGACTACGTTTCACCTTGAACGCTGCCAATGAGATTGGTCTACCAATGAGCACTAGGACATTCCCTTATTAACTATTGATTCGACTCCATTATGTGTTTTGCTTATACTGGTGGCCGGGTATGCAATACAGTTTTCGTCTGAGGCCTTCGTCTTCTAAGCTGGCAGCTTTAAATCGTCTCAGATGTCGAATCGCAAGACAAACTTCCGCTTCACTGGGCGGATCAAGTGTAATGACCCAGGGCGAGCGGCTTGGTTCGCAGGGCATACAAATGGACGATGAGGGCCAATTGAACTGGGAATGAAAATGTTCGGCCCATCGATCCAAGCGTCTCTGTAGGTTGACAATCGGCGAACCATCCGCTTCGCAAATAGTTTCATTGACACCAAGCTTTCTCAGCCAGTGGATCGAATGAGCTAAAAGAGCTTGCGAGTATTGCCAGACAGGGCAGCGGCCTCCATTTCCGAAGCGCGCTGAGACCACCAGGCTTCACGATCACTGCGTAGGCTTCGTTTGAGCTGCCGACTGAGAGAACGGCGCACTTCATTATGGTTGGACTCCGCACGGATATTCCTGCGGCGATCAAATAGATCTAAAGAGTGCGCGTAGATCCAGGCCTTCGTCGGGTGCTGAGTGAGACCACATACAAACTGCCCGGAAGATATCATGGTGCCCAGCAGGAACGTCCAGTGTTCATCAATGTCTTGCGGAAGGTCACAACTAAGCGCATCGACAAGGGAAGCTTGATAGCTCTGCTGAACCGAGAGAGTAGATAGTTTATTTGTATCCATCTTACAGTGCTTCGTTTTTGGGGACCCTCCGAAACTCATGCAGATATTCGCACAAACAAGAGCATGGTCTGAGTCAAGAAAGGTGGACCAGATTGATTTGCAATCCTTTACACTACCACGCCATCTGAAACTGATTGCGATATGATCAATCTGAGACCAAGATTGGGATGCAGAAGGGGGTCGCCAAGTAGCGGAACGTCTCCTCGAATGCCGAAAGCTGGTGCTCGACAGAAATAAACGATTGTTTTTGCACAATGTGAGAAGTCTCTCCCCATTATCCGAGCGGCTCTCATCGAGCGCATGGTGACCACCGAGGTGACTTTCGCATGATAATAGACGACCGACCCGTGCGTTGAGATCCCCAGCAAGGACAACAATATCGGATTTGCAAGCTCTGCCCAAGAGCTGGTGAAGTTCACGGTAGAAATCGTCCTTGACCGAGTCGGGACTGCAGTCAGTGGGAGCGTAAGCCGAGACCACAAACAAGTTGCGTCTCTCCTCACGATATCTGTTGATTCTGCATGATCCCCGAAGCCGAACTGCACACAGTCGGCTATTAATCGGAAACCAGTCCAGCAGCGCGGCTTCGGCTTGGCTGCTTAGCGCTACACCAACGCCAGCCAAGCCTGCCGCAGCTGCCTCTGTGTCACCAGATAGACGTAGGTGAAACATGGCTCCGCGGTCGGTGGGAGATCTCAACTCAAACACAGTACTGGAGTCTTGCAAGCGTGTTTCGGAAAGACAGCAAACATCGATGGCAAGGGATTCCAAGGTGCGCGCAAGATCAGCTTGCTGCCCAATCTGCATGAGCGTACGTACATTGAAGCATGACAGACGGAATGAGGATCGAGGCTGAAGGAGGGCTACTGGATGAACTCTGTTGGTGTCGACGAAACCATCGGGAGTGGAATCATGGAAACAGGAATCAGCTGGTAACGGATAACAGTGATTGGGAACAAGTGAGCAGGTGGCATGTGAATAAGGAGTGCATGTAGCAAAAGTCAAGGCAACTGAGCGCGATATAGCAGACGAACAATCCATGGTTTTGTCAGTGGGCGTGATACTACCCGGTTGCCCAAGCCGAAGTAGGGAGTTGTCTTAGGGGACTCCACCCCGAGCCTTTGGCTAAATAGCCTACCCGCAAGGCAGCGGGGCGAATTCAGGGAATCGTACCCATTGGGAGTCGCCGACTAAATGTTCAGTTCATAAGTCTTTTGTTTGTTAGGTTACCATAAGGGATCCCACTCCACCCCATGAAATCAGCACAATTGCTGGAGTACAATGCCCATCCGAGGTGGAACAATGTAGTCGAGCACTTCGCTAGAACAGGGTACACCTGAACCACCCAGCTGGCACCACGAGGAGGTAGTTCGGCAAGCCAGTAAATTTCAAATAACAGATCGCTAACAAAGAAACTGGAAATATTCATTCAGTGAGGCCAACGGTGAAGAGAAGTCGAAGGCCATATAACTATTCAAATGAAATCGTGTGATAAGCTGAAAATCCATTGGCACAACTCACTCAGATCGATCGCCAACCTCAATCATAAGAAAAAGATCCGTATCCTGTGTTTTCTTCAAACAAGACTCCACGATGGGTTCGGCTGCAGAAAGAACGAGTAATATTAACGTGAATGTCACTAAAGAAAAGTTTATAGACTACATGGAAACATAGGTGAACAAGGCAACGAGACAAATAAAACATATGGAGGGACTTGCCATTGAAATATGAAAGCTAGTTTAAAAAAAGAAAAATCGCACAATGTATATTCAAGAGATGCTTGGTCATAAGAACGATGGTGTTCTGGATGCAGTATCTCAGAGAAACAAAGTATGGCCGGTCGAGCGAATGTCAGTTTGTCCCGCGATAAACAGCAGAGTCAGATAGAATGTGAGCATTGGGGTGGGTTGAAAAAGATTCGAAAGCTAAAATGATGATCGGGAGACGATGGTGACCGGAGTGGGAAGTGGTGGTTGTGCACAGTGTTCCTCATGCATGTTCGGGGTCAACAGAGAAGCATCACAAATAGTTCGACAATATGGTGGCAAGATAAACCACTGACTAGAAGAACATGGGATCGGTTCAGGGTAGCTAAAATAGCGCAACATGTAACACGATGATAACACACTGATATCCGGCCCTATGGTGAAGAGTAGGAGAAGCCACTTGTCATAAGAGAGTTGAGTCAACTGTTCCATCAGACCAAAGCATCCAGAGACGATAAGGTGGCGAAAAATATGTAGAGTATGCCCAAAAGAGAAGCAATTTTCTGATCGACTGAATTAGAGGAAGCTTATGAGAATTAAAGCATCTGGCGCTGTGAGTAGTCATTTTGGATAGCTGATGAAGAGCGGAAGAAACGAGTGGATTTGAGGTAAATATGCCGCATCATACAAGGAACGGTGCTCCGTTGACCGTCACCTTAGCGAACGTAACATGAAGTTGCGAGGACTTGGCTTGCTCATTACTAACTGGGAAGCTCACGTGCGAGCATTCGAAGTAAAGCTGATGCTGTCAGAGAAACAGTTTTTGAGGAATGACTATGTTCATTGCTCTCAGGTCGCCCCGAGTGATGCAGACCGCATTGATGCCTAAGCATATATTAGCTTGCTGCCAGCCCTGTGGAATGAACTTTCCTAGAATTTGCCTGACTTGCGTTCATATGCACAAAAGTTCACCGTCAATATTTGGTGTACAATTAGAATCGATTAAGCTGCAGACATCGCAAGCTCTCTTACCAACGTTCAAATTAGCAATTGTCCAATGTTCGATTTCCAAGGTTGTTAGGACACGATAAATGTGCGATCGAAATGCTCGGCAGTAGTTACCCGTGTCATCATCTTTGCAAAAGCAAGCCGTGCCCTTGGCCTCCTGGTGACTATTTTGGTGAAATGATGCGGCCGAATTACTCATCACTAAAAGTTGGTGTATTGTCTCCAAATAATTTACAACATAGTGTCTCCTTGATCATACACTAAGGCATCAGCAGTACGGTGGCACACCGTGCCGATGCGACCAACAGTCGTGCGAGGGCTGGGTATGCCGTGAGGTCACCTGCAACTACACGGGTTTGAAGCGAGGACCTCCCGATTGTTGTAAGGCAAGCGTGTAATCCTTTAGGCCAGCAGTTGACTGCGGTTCGCATAAAACGACCCTTCCTTAAACATCTTGTTTCCTCCGACCTAGTGTGCCTTATTGACTTGCTACAGTTTAATAGTCCGAAAAGTTTATGACATATACAATGGACAGAGGAACAGCGATTGATTCGTAGGGAAATCAAGGCCACAGAGGGGCAACATGGTTATTTATGTTGCGCCGCCTAATCCTGCCAAGGAGGATCAAGCGTCCCACTGTGTATCCGGGCTTATAAGGGGCTAGAGAAAATGTCAATTTTTGGTTTTGGTACCACATACTGTTAGAGTGCATCTATAGTAGAATCAGTCTTCTGCTCAAATTCGGAAGCCATAGCAGTATCTCAGTCCGAGTACGACCATGGCCTTCGCATCAAACTTCAACCTCTCTCTGCATCGATCATCGCACAGCTACAAAACGTTGTACTATCTGTAACACACAGCGAAATGAATAAGCAAAGACAGACTACTACTGACGTCTACCGCTTATCCTCCTCATTCATAGCTCCCACTTCCCCGTTGATTCGCACCACCAACCTACCTTTTGTGGTCTCCACTGTGATAGTAGCTGTGACCCTAATGAAGTTCTGTCATCCGCGTCAAGGTGAACACAGTACCTAAACTACCTCATGCCATCAAAATCCCACGACCTCCCTTGCGGTACCCAATGTTCATACTCCAAGACGGTTAAGATGATCACCATTATGACTGCGCACTGTGTCGCAGTACAAAAAACATAATATTATACAAAAAACATAACATTAGATTATAAAACCAAGAGGCGATGTACGGCTTAGCAACATATTACAGTTAGCACGGTAGAGTGCACTGGTATGAACACCGGACACCTTAAGCGTTGACGTGTGCTGCGCGTCCAGAACCAGGGTCCCTGGCCCTCACGCATTTGTAGAAAGTACCGCACCTCTTATACTCCCGCGGGTTAGGCTAAAGTAAGCACTGCTTCTAATTCTTGTCCTAAAGGCTCGATGGTTGATCGGGTAACCGTAAACAGCTGTTAGTATGCAGCTCATTTAACAGCGTCAACCAGTGTAAGCAAGCGGAGCAGGACTAAATGTTGTTTCTTCGTGGTTTCTGCATAAAACTCAATCGGGTGCGGTCCCGATACTGCAGAGAATACCTTAATACCGAACACACTACGCCACTATGCAGAGTTACCAACACGAATGCACTCTAGGTAGCATATAATGTGAATGCGCAAGTAGACCGTCTCCACCATACAAAAAGTCCATTTTGTGGGGCGTTTGGCAGTAATTCACAACAAACAAAAAATGAATAACATTTGTTGCAGTCGTATGTGGACCATAGGTTGCTTCTAACTAGTATTGCCTTCAGGCATAATGAGCGCTGATGTGTCAATCGGAGTGGTCCGACAAGCAGGCATCTAAGGACTGAAGTAGATACTGTGGCTACGAAATTCACGCCGTGTGATGCCATCTGTAACTTCTCTTCGTTCTGGAACCCAGATGCCGACTCTGGTCATGCCTTGGTACGCCGCCGATTTTCCGTAGATTTTACTAAGAAGCGCGCCGGCCGGTGACCGAAAGCACAATGCATTTGCCTTGCAACCGTGAGGTCGCGAGTTCGAGAATGCGGAAGCGACTGGGTGACTCTCGTAGCATCCTTAGCTCACGCGGGACTGGTGGTGGTTGCGACAGAGAGGTGCAGCAAATAATTCACTCGGGTGACAAATGAGAGACAGTCTGTGCCCAAAAAGAGGAACATACAGGGATTCACGGCATACCAAACTCAATAATTTTGAGGACACCAGCGGATTAAAAGTTGCACTGATGTACAAGACGCAGGAACTTGTTTGAGATACAATTTGTAGTCATGGCATCACCCACTGCACAGCAGATATTTCGAAAAGATTCATGGAATCTGGATGGAAAAATCTCGTTTGGTAATGAGAGCAATCTGAACAGACGAGTAGACGGATTAGAACGGAGCACGTGGTTATGCATGGAGGCCTAGTGTACTGAAACGGCCCAAGAAATGTAAGGGAGAGGAGCGGTGAGAAAACACCACAAAGAACTTGTGCATCAGTGATACAACCAAGGACGGTACATTCGCCAATTCAAGATAGAGTCATCTGGCTCAATATGCGGAACATTTTCTGGAACCCTGAACTGTCGTATTCAGTCCATCACCAATAACAGCAGTACATCAGCCATTTGAACTAATGCTTCGCTGCCATACAACCATAACAAACTAGGGAACGAAGAATAACAGGAGGGAGAGAAGTGGAACCTACCAGAAAAGCTGAACGACCTATTCCGCAAAACTTCAAACACATCTAGCATCGGCCGTTGAGAAGATTATCAGATGTCCCCTTACCTGCTAAATAGAGCAGGGCGGATAAGCGAAAACATGCTACTGCTAGCACCCCTTTTCTCGTTCCCACTTGTTTCTCCTACTCCCCTTCCAATCCCCATGAGTAGCTTTCCTCCTAGAATTCCCGGTTTAATTGACAGCAACCGCAATGCCACTGGAACCACACTATCTGCAGCAATCTTCCTGCACCACCTACTGGAGGCCTATCGGTAACAGTACCTTATAAGGCCACGCTGTCCTGTTTCCCTGGCGGGGTTCAACGTTCGTACTTTAAGACAAATAAGTCAATAGGCTGCACTCGCATTCAAGGAGACTAGTGCGACGGTCTGCGTATCTCGTCGACCCACTGAGCTATACTGGGTGGTGAGCCCGGGCCTCTTGAGGTACTTCTACCAGGTTCGTCAATGGTTAGAGGTTAGACAAACGCAGTCTCCTGGTCCTCCAGGTTCGGGGTTTGGAACTGGATGGCGTCCATTTCTGCAAAAGTAAATCATTTCCATATCTTCATTGACATGCGGACAGACTTTACAGCCAAAGCCTTTGGCTGAAGACACAAATTGTCCTGCTGTCTAGGTCTGGGCGCCCTAACAGTCAGCCCACATACAGCCATGACTATATCTTCAGGAGAAGCAGGCTGAGCCATGGTTGATTAGTTCAGAGAATTCCGTTGAGGCAGAGACATGAAGCGAGATTAGAGACCTCAATCATCTCTGTGACGCCGGAACGGATACTCTCACACCTACACCATTTAAGGATAGCGCCAAGATACTCTGCAAAAAGTGAGCCTAGCCAACTGGGGCGGATCAATCAAAAGGCAATCGCTTCGCTTGCGTTATCTGCATGGGTATTAGCCCAAACATCGACAGAGGCTAGAATACTTGCCTACATCTTTGGCTACTGCCTAAACACAGAGTGGGAATCCTGGATAAGACATGGGTAGACGGATTTTTTCCCGGGACGGCATTGTATGGACCAGATTTCCATCTTGTGTCAATTGATACAGTAGAGTCGCAAGTACTGCAGGCCGACTGCAACTGTGTTCCCCAAGTGAGCTGGACTCGGTCGATCGCCCCGTCCCCTTTGACATACTTGCTCCATAAGATGCATCCAAGAAATACGTAAGCATCATAAGTGCTCTACACTCAGAAAGCAGGGTCCATGGCGAACAATCGGATACTGTTCCGGCGATAATTGGTAGTCGTCAAGGTTGCCCACTACCTTTTTGTTCGAATTTACAGTTGACGCCATCATGTAGGGTTTTCCTGTGGAAGCTCATGATACCAGGTATGGAGACGCAAAGTGGGCGGATCGCTTGGGCTCAAGTATGTAAACGATACTATCTTGTGTCTGATTGAACGCAAGACAACACAGCTCTGCATAGACGCCCAGAAGTAGTTCCCCATCGTCTGGTATGCGCGTAGCACCTGTAAAGTGCTGCCGCAGGAACATCATTCTCTTGGTAGCTATTTGATTCTCAACTAAAGATAATCGGTCACACTAACTTAGCTTGATAGTCGCGTTGGTAGCCCTCACTTCTGAGCCGGCCTCGGTTGGAGCGTCTCGGCTCCCTGGTTGGTGTCCGAAAGACGATGAACACGTTTGGATGGACACACTTGCTGATATGGCTAGGAGCCGACCTCAGTGGCGTTCATGCTGTGAGTTTCTTTGTCCCACCCCATCCCTCTTAGCCTCCCCCTCCAACCACGATCTCATCATTTAGCGTTTTATAATTTTGCATAGTAATTTTTTTGGGTGCACAGCAGCCGGCTGGTAGCTTACCGGAACGATGCCCATCCGTTACCGGTAGCTCAACCAGTCTGCACCAGCTGCATTTTTCTCTCCTTTTTTCCATGTATTGCGGCACAGTAGCTGAGGTGCTCCCCACCTCTAGCTAACGTGTATGATGATGATGGTAGCGATGGACGCGTGACTGTTGAAGTCACTATTTCATTAAGTATGAAAAATACAATTAAAACTCTTGAATCCGCAGTGGAAGAGGGAGCGTCCTCTTGAAGACTATGTGCACAGTGTCACAGTGAAAGTCATTCTACTTAGTGTAAATGAGTCTTGGTCCGTCTGGTCTAAGTAAGTGAGGTTCCCTCAAGCATTTGATAACGGTTATCGGAGGAAAACTGCTGGTGTCGGGTGAAACCAACGTGTCCGCAGGGAAACAATGAGAACTGATGATCAAGTTAGTTTCCCAGAATAACATAGGATAAGTGCGTCAGTTTGCCTGCTCTCTGATTGCCGAAGAGGGTGTTATTTCATCCGTGGACAGAAGAAAGACTCGGGAAAAGCGACCTGAAATGAGTAATGGTCGTCTATCTCGCCTTCCAGGCTGGAACACACGAGGACCACCATGCGTCTGGCCCGATATTTAACAGAACGTGGCTGACTGCCGGCAAATGACGCGTTCGACTATGTCTCCTAGACTGTCCTATTTAAACGCGTTTATGACGTTAAGTTATCGGTGGTGTGAGTTTACGCAAAAAGCAGGGGAGTGAAAGCCGCAAGGAAGATGTCACGCCGATGCCCTTCTATCATCACATGATGTCATTTCGAACGCGTTAGCAAGGTGTAGAGCCTTGCCTCTGAATGAATTCCTTACTTAAGATTACTTACTTATTACTTAAGATTTTGTAAAGGGTTGCTCTTCTCCATTATTTTTTTCTAAGGCCATCGATGACTGTGATATTGCGTCACTCCAAAAATGTGTCAGAGAATGGAAATACGGTGGGAAATTCAACACAAGAAATTGTCATGGATGAGCGGATAGGCAAAGTAAATAGATGACTAATAGGGAGAATTAAACGTTAAATTACAGCAGAGGGATCTTTCGCAACCGACTTTCAAGGATGATACATGCAGAGAATAATTTCCATGACGAGAGCGTGCATGTTGGGTGGATTCGCTTCGATACGCCAGAGTGACGTTAGACGAACTATTTCGGTAGTAGCAAGTGTCATAACACAGACGATAACACGGTAGTTATCGGATAAGTTTCGAAGTCTGTGGGCCGTAAAGCATTAGTACTAGTATAGACAAGAATTCATCATAGACAAATGCAGTCAGACGGCAAGCACCCACCTGGAAAAGAACAGTACGGCCGTTTCATCCGTTCGGGAATCGTCAGCAGTGCGCAATCCATCTAAACTTTGTGGGGCTCGAACCCGCAACGCGACTGTTGCTAGCCTGCGGTTGAGACCACTGAGCTTGTATGGTAAGTTCGTCGCTTGGTGATTGGGCTACCGTGTTCTCTGCACGGTATTAAAATGCAAGTCAGTGAATAGTGATCAACACTATATTGGATTTAGTAACTTCGTCAGGATGGTCGATGCTGTACCCCGGAGAACAACAGCAGCAACCACAAACCGCGACAGCCGCGGGTCCGAGCCCTGCAACGGTCAGTTGGAATGCACACCGATAACGATTCTTGAAGAGATGAAACGACCGTATAGTGCTTTTACGGGAGTGTGATGGCTGGGTCTAGATGTGATGAAATTCCACATATGCTATTCAACTCCCCAACTACCCCTTTGTAAGCATTGTCTAATAATTGGCGTGCGCAAGCACCTAAGGTTTTGAAATCAAAGCAAAATATGGAATGGCAAAAAACAAAAAATGACAGGAATACCTTCTCGGCAATCGGGACACCAGCTATCGCCTGTCTTCGGGTCTGTTGACCCTACCATGAAGGCAGATACTCGCCGGTGTGCGGTCAAAGCCCCGCTGACGACACCTTCCAGGGTATCGATGCTCTCCACATATTGTTGTTCGGCGGGCATATCAGGATAGCTGAAGGTAAATTCAAGCAGAAAAGCGTAGACGGGAAAGATCAGTATTGCACACTGCAAGGATCGTTTGCGCGGTGGCGCGAAAAGCACTATGCCGATAACAAACGAGTGAGATATGAGAGGAGTTAAGGTGAACATAATACTGTGTTTGTACAGTAGTAAAGTTCATGCACCCATTGCTTCAGTGATTATGAAGAACGATCAAAGGAGATATGCTCCACTGTCATTCTCTCTTTATAGGTAGGCACACCGGTCGCTACATAGTGGCGAATTTGAGGCGATAAGACCATGAGAACAATAAACCGAGCAAAGATAAAAAGATGAAGTAAAATGCTAAATGAGAATCGGTGCCAATAGCAATCACACGAGATTTCACTGAAGGGGAAAAAAGCGGCCGTGAGTAGAAAAGAAACAGCGAATGTGCCGGGAAGTCGATTAAGAGGAAGTAAATCAATGCCTTTACACGCCGCAAAATAGCCACTGAAAGTTCGCACTTCGCTCCTAAGTCAATGTTCACCAGTGATCACGCGTCCAGTCCTGGACCTGATGATAGAGACAGCGGAGTTCAGAAATGGGTGCATATCATCCAACAGCCGGACGCTAGAGAGCACGATTCTGGCATTCCAAAGTTCGAGAGCTATCCTAACAGAACAGTAAGCGCGCACCTGGATATCAGTTTTATGACTCGCAGTAGAGGTGTCATTGTTAACCTGGTGACGCGAGTCATGGCAGTTGTAATTACCGAACTTCGGTGACCGAATCATAGTTGTTTACCTAAACTAGACTGATATTTGGGCTGAGATGAAGGCACCCGAAGACGACAGCGTGCATTATTGATGCCGATATGACAACAAACTGAGGATTAATAGATGTCGTGCAATAGGAAACCTAAGGGGTTGCAACCACTGGGGACGCAGTTCAATGCGAAAAATAAAGGGCGCCGTGAGTGTAGTGGAGCGCAAAACGCAACCTAATCATCTCGGCGCTATATCTGTAGACAATCGACCGAAACCCATGCGACGTACCCCATCAGAGGGAAAAAGCGCGGGAGTGCAACACAACAATCCAGGCATGAACAGGAACAAATTTCGGTAAGGTGAAAGATAAGTATTGAAAAAGGCCAGATCTAGACCATGTGGAACGCTTGGTGGTGATGTAAGCCAAGAAAACCACATATGGACTCATTGGATTGGCAGCTTATGAACCTGGAGACGGGAAGAAAGTGCTAGAGTAGAGAGCAAGCAAAGATACGAAGGCGATCCCAACGCCAACACGATTAGCTGCTTGACCATCAGTTGAGATCCGGAAACAAGGGCTAGATGAGGTGAAAGAAGGGCAGTCTGAACCTAAGCGGTCAGTGGGGAAATGTCAACGCACGAACAAACTTGACCTAAACACTCATCATTTTAAAAACGTTGAGTGGTTGTGTATCGGTTCAATCGTTGGACACGAGCGTGCTTCGTTAGCATCAACTCAGCGGTGAGGTGACGATAAGCGTCCACTCTCAGAAATCGAACAGAGCTGTCTTGCAGTCACAGCGTGGTAGACAAGCCAATCCTAGTTGGTGGAACATGCATCCAACTGGTTGTTGACTACCTCGAAATAAGAACATACACACGGTCAAAAGCGTACCCCGATTCAACTGCAGCAGCACCGCTAAAGTCGAATCGCTAAGTAGAGTTCTGTATGCAAACTCGTTTCACGGCGACTGTGATATGCGCCTGTTCCGTTCTGCTGACAATATGTGCAACTCTCGAACGGCTCGGGTTACGTGCACAGTACTTGCAGCTAATTCTGCAGACACAGTCAGTCGGCCTATCGGTGGAAAGTGAGTGCTTCAAATGCACGAGCGCTAAACGAAGCGTTTGATCATTCGGCAAAACCCCCATTAGTATTTCCTTGTTTGGTACCATGTCAACTCACTCCATCGTAGGTCGTGGATGTGACTGGAGCCTTCTGCAGCAGGTGTTTCACCGATCGTCTCAAGTATCCACTATTCAGCAGTCTGTTCACTGCCTCCTCCCGAGCGGCATTCGTATCCTCTCCCGCGGTGCAAAGCTCTACTAGGATTCGGTAATAGTGATACGCACGTTAAATAAATGGCATGAAACTGACTCAGACGTTGTACTGATAATTAGGGGGTTGCAATCAATACCACAGATCCTGAGACGATGGAGAAAGCCAAACCTAACAGATGCATAAACAACATGGACGGGGAGCCATAGAATGTGTAACGTGTCATCCTAACTCGGCCAGTCTGAAGAGTGTCGGTGGACAGATCCGGGGCAAGGAGCGACCATCTAACTACACCTACCCACATTATTGATAGTGACTCAGGTGTGATGACATCGTACCATGAAGCACTTGGGATCTTTTCATAAGTAACGTGTTATTAGAAATGACACTGACTGGTGACGTAAATACCCTCGGTCGTCGCGATTATCTTCCCAGTTTGCCAATAGAAACCGCTTGAAATCTGGGATATTTTCTGCAGAAATTCCTCGTCGTACGAGAACAAAACAGTGCGCAGACTGCAGCTTTCTAACAATGGCCGTAAAAGTTTCTTTTCAAAAATACTTTATCAATAATCCGCTAGGCCTGAGGAAGAGCCAACGTCAAAAAGGAAACACTTCCCATCAAATATATCGGCATGTACAATGCTGGACTTTAACGTAAACCCAGGTCCCAACAGATTGCGTGTAGCAGTAAAAATAGTGAATTTCTAACCCGTGTGCTAAGCGTTGCCCACGGATCTGTGACCTAGCGATCAAGATGTCAATCAGGAACCACCACGTCACGATTCGCACTCACAGTACCTCTGCGTGAAAAGTCCAAACGAAGACGAAACCGGTCGTAAAATGCAAGGTTGGGAGCAAGCAACCCCTAGTAGTAACCGGTTGTTAGCAAGCCCTTCCGCAGTCACGAGTTCTTAATCGCCGCTGTAATTTTGCCTTTTCAACTTAGCAATTGACGAAGTTATAGAAGCAGCGTTCACTGGACACGACCAACAAAGTGTGCAGCTACTTCGTTGTGAGCGACTTCTTAACTTGCAGTACGCGGATGACACTACCCTTATTCGTGACAGCTCCCAAACGTGCCAAGCAGTGCAAGACCGGTTAGCACTGGTTGTAAATCGTCTTGGGATATGCGTTGCTCCATCGAAATGCAAAATCCTTCGCAAAAATTGAAAGGGACTCACCCCTGCACTGACCCTTGGTGACCATCTAGAAGTGGTTCATGAATTCAAGTACCTGGGCAACTATATTAGCGCCCAGGGGGGACGAAGATGAAGTTACGAACCGTATAGCAGAAGCTCGAGGTGTCGCTGCCAATCCCAGCCCCCTTTGATGCCGATGCGACATCACTCCAGCCGTTCGCTCAACATTCCTATATAGTTGTGAAACCTGGCCCATCAGGTCGACAGACATAAAGAGGTTAGTCAAGTTCGATCATCGCTGCTTTCGCAGTTTAGCTCATGTGTGGTGGCAGCACCGCGAGAGCAAGGTGTTCGGCGTCGCGTATTTGGTGCAGGAAGAGCGAGTGAACTGCTCAGCACCATTATATCACGCACCAGGCTCCGATGACTGGGTCACGCGTTGCGCAAGTCAGCGCACCGACTCCCGCGCCGAGCATTGTTTGCGCGCCGCACGTGCGGTTGGAAAAGGAGGAGGGGTGGTCAAGCGATGACTTGGTCAAGAGGAATGAAAGCCCTTACTTCGAAACTGGCGTCGGTTGGTGCATCCCGACTGCCTGACTGGGGTCCTAAGGACGATGAACACGTTTGGTTGGGCACACTTGTTGATATAGCAAAGAGCCAGCCCAAATGGCGCTGGTGTTGTGAGTTTCTTTGTCCATCCCCTCCTCTATAGATTCCACTTCCAATTACGATCACATACGAATTGCATAATACAATAGTTAACATTCTAGTACTTGCTTTTTGAATACTTCGCAGCGTAAATTTCCCGGATCTTTTGTACTACGGCACATTGGATGAGGTGTGCTTCCCACCCTCAGTTAATGTGTATTCATGAGGATGATATTCCAATAAGCCAATTGTGAAATATCGACGCGAACGGAACGAAATGCAATGCGACGGTAATCGCAGTTCCTATTAAAACTGCGTCTCGTAGTATTAACATAACACCACCTTAATGTATTAGAATGCACAAAACGGGGAGGAAGTTGCTGCCTTAGTGTTATCACAGATGTAGTCGAAACGACCCGGGAGACCGATTTTAGTGAATATTGAATGAGAATTTCTAAACCGTTAAAATGTGCTAAGGACTGGTCACACATTAGCGGAAGTTAACATCACCATAACAAGGTTGCCATGTCCTAAAGTCTCGGAATGTTCAGGACTAAGCAGTGGTACGAGGCGTTACTCAGTGTTGACCAATGAGGGAGAATAGAACAGAGAGTAAACGAGGGAGAGGGACAGAGGAGAATCATGGTTAAAGATTTCTGGCAAACAGGACAAGAAGCCGAAACTAATAAAGGAAGTGAAAGAGAGAACGAGATTTGATGTTTAGCGTTTTATAAAAAGTGTCTGATAAATGCAGTAAAATATAAACATACTGAGTGATGCTGCATAGCTACACACGGTGGTGGAGCCGAGCGTGTCAGATGAACAACAGACACTTATGAGTCATGACCGGCGCAAGTAATTCCCAGAAAAGAGCACCAGAGATAAGAACCAAATGGTATCTGAATGAAGCAGAAATAATTTGGCGGAGGTATGCACAAAGGGTTGAGGGAAAGTGTGCTGCAGCATGAGAGGACAGTACCATTGGGGTGACTCGTCCCTGGGAGCGGGGAAAAGGAGGCTACGGATGATCAGTGAGTGTGAGAATTTGGACGGGAACACACTGCGCAATATGGCAGCACAGAACTGACGGAAGCGACACAATATGAAAACAATCTATGGTGAAATGGGGAAGGGAGATGATAAAACAGAAGTGAATTCAACACTGTTCATTCAGAGATCAAAACACAATCGAAAGGGGAGATATGTACACAGAGAAAAGCCGCAGTAAAATGTGAACAATGACACTTTGGACAGTGAAAGATAAAAACAAAGGAAGTGGCGAGACTATCGGGAGTGACGCGATTTCAGCAATTGTTAGGGAAACCGAAAATTCGGCAATAAACGATGTGGCTGCAGACGGTCGAACGGAGCTGCTTGAGAGGACTGTGTGATGAAGGGCAAACGCCGCTGTCCCTGTGCAGTGTGCTGATCTAGTGACACGTGCTGACTCACAGGTTCGCGAGGTGTCTGCAGAAGCCCCGAATTCCCAGAGGCTGTGTGAAGGGGAGCAAGTCCAGGGTAAATACTTGTACCGCTCATCCCTTCGGTGGACGCAAGCATCGGAGGCGATGTAATATTAGCAGAAAAGTATTGCTGCATTGCAGCGGCCATCGAATGGGAATGTGTCAAGTTAACTGCATGTTGAGCGGGGAAGAAAGAGGTCTGCGGTGCATGCTGCCCAGCAAGTTGTGCAAAATAATCCTGCATCACAGATGCCGGAGTTTGTGAAGGCGGACCGCCGAAACGAGCGCTCTGGTTGGCAGTGGAAGATGGTGGTCCTGTCGGAGAATGATGATGAGCAGAAAGATGAGGGGACGCGAGCTTATTGGAGTTTGTGGGTGCTTCTGGGTCGTGTGACTGTTTCATGTGATGTGGTGCACCGGAGGAACCCAATTGATGCTTGTTAAAACTGAGATAAGCCGCTGCCGCCGCGGATTGTCGGGCAACCTCTTGAGCTGCTCGCATATATTGCTCCTGCTGCTGCTGTTGTTGACTGTCAGCTAAACGGTAAAACTGACCTTCAGTGCCGCTCGATTCGTACTGAGGCACTTGTGGAAAACCGGTACCTTGTTTGTGAACTGCAGCCTCAGGCGAACAGGAAGAGGATTCGAAGCTAGACATAGGCATCTTCTGGTTATAAGAAGTCGAAGAGGTAGATTGTTGAGCGGTCGTTCGAACGATGGATTGATCTGGACGCGATGAAGCGCACGTGCATCCAAGCAGCGAAGATTGACCGCAGTTGGAACACGACCATGGGGGCACTGGCGGCTGGGAGAGTCGGCGCTGAGCCAGGTGAGTGTCATATAAGTGCTGTTGCTGTTGTTCAAAGGAAAATGTATCAGGACGAGGTGGGTTGTTGGTCTTGGTTGGGGAAGTGGGAGGGAGCGAATGATGTGGCAAACCAAACCGATCTGGTGGGGAAGTGTGACTGGGAGTTAAAGAAGCGGATGAACGCAGGTTAGATTCGCCGATATGGTTGAAATCAGAGTAGAGCTGTGTACAGCCGGGGTGCTGTTGGGGTTCGGACGCAGATCGCAGAATTGAAGGAGAAGGTGTAGGAAATGATTCATTAGTTATTGTATTGGATACAGTCGAACGATTGGTAGCATTTGACCACTGGGGATGTGGAAGCCCAAGAGGCTGCCCTTCCATTTGAGCAACGGTTTTTTTGGCTGACGAACCTTCATACAGAACGCTGTGAGAACAATTGCTGCTCGGCGAAGTCGTTGCGCAACCCGCAGTCGATGACAATTCGTTGGGAAACGGACTAGGGTCGTTGACAGAAGCACCGGAACTGGGCGGTGTGGCAACAAGGGCACCACCGGCTTTATACTGTGCATCAGCGTTGGAAGTACAAACAGCCGGTGTGGGTTCAACAGTATTCGAAGCACACGATGGAGGTGCATGTGAGGACTCGCTATTGGTGGCCGCCGAGCTGGCACTACTCGTGCTTGTCTTCACAACGAACAAATCGCCAGTGCGAACAATACGCAGATATTTGCCTTTGGGAGTTTGTATGACTTCAAGCACTTCCCCCTTGGGAATAAGCCGCTGAGTTGTTTTATTTTCCGTTGTGGATGGAAAGTGGAGATCTGGAGACACAGGGAGAAGAGAGAAAGGCAAATGGAAAAACGTAAAAAAATCACTGAAGAGTGAAAAGGCAACTGTAGCACATACTCATTAAATGGGTAAGATAAGTTAACCGAACAGATGACACTGCAAAAATAACGTTTCTGTAATTAGTGAAGCTATATTTTAAAACGACTAACGGCTGAGATAACCGGAGATAATGCTATAGATATTAACATGAACACAAACCTAAGTGGGAAGAGCTAAGAAAGTGCGCTTAAATCTCACTGATGTGCCGTCATCACGTCGACGTGACTAAATAAATAAATGCACTGGAAAGAGGAATGGACACAAAAAGGAACCTCGGGCATGGTCAAATTAATTGTCATCAGCAATGGGGAGCCGTCATAAGACGACAAAGCAGCAGCCTTCACAAAACCCACGCCAACAACCATCAATACGTACGGAAGGGTGAATGAAGAAGTTAGACGGTTCTGCAACGGAGCAGCCATAAACGGCAGGAAGGATGCAACTTCAAACAACTCACTCGCAGCAATGTACAAAATGGGGATAGCGTACTATGACTGACTGCAGCCGTCTGCGAACACAAACTGTTACACAAATGAGCACAGCATCAAGTGCACAATAAGGCGATTAAAATAAGAGAAAACTCTGGTTTTGCTATGCGACAAGCAATCTCAATTGAGACCGCAGTAATGCTCTAGTGATCGATAGATGAAAACCTTCGGCCAAATCAAGACGAAACCGATTGTGGAAGGCACGGGAGCAACACCGAAAGATTCGAGAAATGGAAAATGGCTCCATACTTTAAACAATAACACCAGAATAAAGCGGGCTAAATACAAACGGAGGAACGTCAGTCTGACGAATCAAGGGAATCGTACCGGCGGTAGCCACGACACGCGTCACCTTGCAGTCAGGGTTCCGACTTGATGCGTCTAAAAAGAGAAAAGTGGACATAGTGAGGCATAAAATGAGATACTGTGTGTAAATAAACGACGGCATGGAAACAATGGGAGCAAATAGATAGGGGACGAATGGCACAACGAACGATGTCCTATGATCTAAAAGCGTCAGCAGTAAGGAAGTGAGCTTTTTTACTGTCACAGTAACAACGATTGACGTTGGTTGAAAATAACGGACCTGCTCAGTAGAGCCGACTGCGTGACATGAAAGCCCGATGACCAAAGTACGACAATATGGTGTGAGATGTAATTTTTCCATACGCTATAAGAAATGCGTACAGAAGTCGGAAAGTGCGGACCAAGCTCAAATCAAAAAGGTTGTAGAAACAAGACAAAAAAGTTGCACTAAACTAGGAAAGGATATTGATAATTTAAGTGGACACCGGGTGATGAAAAAATAGAATCATCTGGAGAACCGTAAATGTTCCGATTTGAAGTGAGACATGGCCAACGTGAAGTAGTATCTCGAATTTGCTACACCTCATATAACAATGTCACAAAGAACATGTTTCCCGGAAACAATTATTGCCACAAGTCAGGACAGAGCGAACATCTGAACCAGCAATATTCATGCTCACTTGATTTTTGTGAACGAGTGAACAAGTTACCGCTAGAGCAAGAGAGAACATTCGGGAGATTTTCCCTACATGAATCAATATTTCATTTTTACATATCACTTGTTCGACCCACGCTGGAATATTGTTTATTGGTGTATAGCAGCTCAACAAAGCGCGACCGCATTGCATTGCAACAAGTATATAGAGCGTTCACAAAGCGACTCCTAGGTGCTTGTTCAAAGCTGGCATATTGTAAACGATGTGATAGGCTCAAGCATGATCCGCTCTGGCTGCGGCGCATGAAGCATAACCTAGTTATATTCTTTAACACCTTGTATGACATTGATGCAATCAGCCGCCTACAACACACAACATACACAGAACTCAGTGGAAGAATACAGGGAAAACAGGTCAGCGAACTTGTTCCTTAACAGGTACGTCAGAGTCTGGAACAAACTACCACCCGGAAAACGTGCTTGCATTTTTGAGCACGAATTTCGCAAAAGCAGCAACAATTTATTGCCGGCACAGAACGTGATGCAGCTGTTTGAATGTGTTATAACAACAAGCCAATCGTACTAGCAGGGTCCAGGTTTCATATGACCCAGTACATGTATCACCATCATACTCCCAAATGTAGTTTAGCTGTCTTAAATGTGAGAGAACGGTAAAACGTTAGCCATCATTTCAATTCAGTCAACGATTTATTATATTTCTGCTGTCCTTCCGAACGTTATTATCTGATCTATTCAATTTTCCTGATCCAACTGTGGCCAACGCTCTGTAAAAGTACAAACTTACCCGATCATGCTGATACGGGTGTGTCTCGCATCATCGAGACCATTAAAAATGCGTTTCGACGGAAGAACTACGGGTAATTGAAAGAAACACATAAAGTCTGTGGGTTTCATCTAAATTAATATAATACACTCTCCGCAGTCTGTAAAAAGACAGCATCCACAGGGACAAATTCAAATTTGACATAACCTACAAATTGGCATCGTAGTCCCTAAAGAGTTGGTGATGCCGTCGAGCCAAGAAAAGCGAACAGTGTAATTGATGTTTGTTTAGGCAAGATTGAAGTATCGCGGCGCGGAGACGTACGCACTCAGCTTAAGTCCGTTTCTACTATGAATCAGAGGAGAAAAGCACACCAACTAATACTTTTGATTCTGCATTATAAATTTGCTTCGCAGTAACTGTGACCGTATGTAAGGTGGCCCCATGTTATTTCCAAACAGATTACGCTGTTGTGACCGATGAAACGTCGCCTCACTCTGATATGTATGAACTAGTTCCCCATCATACGAGTAACTGATGAAAACTCCTAGGGAAAAGCATCGGTAAATTTGGAATCAAAGGAGGCGCGAAGTGCGCAAGATACGTCAGGGGAATCGGACTCGTGTAGTCACAGATACATCAGGACGATGATGTCATGTGGTATCCAGGAGATATAGCGTAGACTGAGGAAAGACGGAGCAAATATTGCCTGTCGATCGATCGAGCGTAATACGCAAATGAAAAACGACATGCTTTGATGGAAACAGACGGCTGTTGTTGTCTAACCGGAACATACTTTGCAAACGATTGGAAACTGAAGTAGACAGAGCTCGAGTGAGGAAATTCGGTGGTTAAATGGTACACTTTAGTGCAACAATAGGAGTGTTTCTACTTGAACGTTCTAATGCCCAGCCAACTGTCATCAGTTGCAAGGTAACTGACAACCATCTTTCTGGTTAACCTGAAGCGAGAATAGTGGAAAGGACGGGAAACAGAAAAAAAGATGAGCAGTAACGACAAGATTTTGTGACCGCATATCGTCCGATTGCGTGTCTCGGAAGGTTTGATCAAAGATATGCTTCGGACTTTGACTCGATAGAATGCTTTATGTAGTAGACATTAAAAATTGTGGTGCAGATGGTTTGTGAAAGGGGACAAGCATGCTTCAACTGATATATTATGGACACCTTGAGGGATCGACGCATTAACATAGTTTTACCGGGTTAAACGCGGAAGTGAGTCATGTAAATGAACGCTGTGGAATTTATTTGGTACACTGAGCAGATTAGAAACAACATATTGTAGGTAGGATATGGAATACAGAGTAAACGAAGTCGAAATATTGATTTTTGTTGGCCTCGGTTGACTTTGAAGTCAGCATCTGCCAATACGATTACTGGGACCGTCAGCGAAGTGGAGGGTGTGGCTCTCTCCCACCTGTGCACTCCACGACCGACGGTTTCGTCTTGGTTTAGACTCATCAGGTAGAGATAGCCGAGCTGGGAGTGGAATTTGGCGCATAGTGTTTGGCAGCTATCGCCAAAATCACTAGGCCATTGAGCTCTGCGAACAGCGCTTGACACAGTGGTGACGGTCCCAGTGACCGTATTGGCAGAGGCTGACTTCAAAGTCAACGGAAGCCACGACTGAGTGTCACAATCCAAGAAACATGGCGGGTGCTCAAAAACCCGAAAAGCAACTTCCAATCGTCGAGTCAAGCACTGCTCGCGGAGCTCAATGGCTTAGTGATCATGGTGATAGCCGCCAAGCCCTATGTGCCGAGTTCCACTCCTAGCTCGGCTATCTCTATCTGATGAGCTACACCAAGACGAAACCGTCGATCGTGGAGTGCAGTAATGGGAGAGAGCCACACCGAAATCGAAATGTTGATGCAAACGGTAAGCTCGTCGACCGGTGGCCGAGTGGTCTGCACACCTGGCTTGCAATCATAAGGTCACCCGTTCGAATCCGCGTAGGGGCAAGCCTCTTCGCGGTATACTCAGCCCACGCGCGACTGGTGGTGGTCGCGCAGTGGCGAAGTGCCATTACAGCGCACAGCTGACGATTTTTTGGGCGGTGGGCTCATTCGAAAATCAAATATGCCATCACATACAGTTGTAGGCACTTCATACATCTAGTTAGAAGCATGTCTCTAACGAAGAAGATGGAAACGAGGGGCTATGCGGTAAACTGTGAGAAGCTGTCTTCAGCTGTGCTCCGTCAAGTCGCAGAAAAGTTTCAGGAAACAAAATCACTGGTCCGTAACAGTAAAGTATGCGTAGACTGGGTAGCCGGGCATCCACTAAACAAAACGGAACTAAGGGGCGGATGACCTGCAGAATAGGACCCATTAGGAGTTGTGAAGCAAAACAGCAAAACAGCTAAAGTGTCACTGCAACCATCAGTAATCGCATGAAAAACAGAAAGTAATAAAAGCAAAAAAATGAGATTAAAAAGCCAGACAATAAGGTGGGCAATGCAGTCAGAATAAACGAGAAGTAAAAAAATAGCCCTAGAAAGACGTACCGTAGATGCCACGTCTGCGCAGGGAGTCCGTTTCCACGTTGGCTTCACGCTGGACTTGCCGCATCGCATCCAAAGCGGCCATTCCACTGGTGTAAGTTGGGCGGTAAGAAAGTCCTCGGGATAAAAAGTGTGGCAATCGGTCGAAGAAACTGTGAAGGCAATATGAAAGAACAACGAATAAGACTAAGATAATGACAGCAGATGACTCAACTACATCTTATGCTGATCGCGATGCAAACGCCGCTTTGCAGGTGAACCATCGAGTGAGCGATAGATTGGTTTACCGGCATCATGGTTACACACAAATGGTTATTAACGAGGGATCCTAGGAATCTGTGGAGCTGAGGGCATCGCAGTTGCCGCGGAAGCTAGATCATCGTGGTGACTTTTGCGGAAGCAGAAAAAAGGGAGTACCCAAGACGAGCATCACAGAAGAAAAGTTGTGAAAACTTCCGGGACCTTATTTGCCCTGTGTAGTAGATCAAACCGGTTGGCTACAATGATGATCTCTAGGCAGTGGAAAACCATTCTTTCATCAACTTGATAGCACTGTTGTTTATTCTTATGCGAGCCATAGCAATCATACCGTTCTATTGACGTAACGTGTCAGCATGCCAGTACTCTTAACAGATACGAGGTTGTGGGCTAGTAGGTGGTGCTCCATCAGTTTGCTGTACCAATATTCGACAATCCAACAACAGGCAGAGGCAGCACTAACAGCTGGAACCCAATGTAGTACTCAGAGAGTAACGTAACCTGTGTATGGAAATAATGTGAAGATCAGATGCACATGTGCTCGCCGACTTTATCAACTGGAGCAAGGTGAAAGCAATGAAACGGAAATTGGAGGCAACGCGTCGAGGAGAAGCGTCACACGAGTGGGTACTTTATAATACGAATACCATAGATACTCGGAAATGTCCCAGTACGGAATAGCAAGGAGTCCGGTAGAAAATCACCACAGGCAATAGAGACGGAATAAGTTACTCACGGAGACTGATCCACCAAAGCAGGATTGATTCCAGCAGCGATGAGCTGTTGTTGCTGAAGCGCCTGCATCCGTTGAAACTGGAACAAGTGTGCCTGCTGATAGCTCAAACTCAAGCGTTTCTCTTGCTCATAACGCTGTTTTGCCAAACGTTTTTCAACTCGTGTGAGGCGATAATCTTTTCGATCAATCAATAAGGATTCGTGTGTGAATGGTATCTGAACAAGGAAAGGAAGGCTGTCGAAATGAGGACCAATGATCATAGGTTAGACAGCAAAAAGCACAGTCAATGAGCAGACTAACCTTGGTGATCCACGATTTATGCTTCCTCAGCACTGATGCGAGAATCGGATCAGGTTCGATGAGTCCCCTACAAGAATCCAGATCGTTGTCAGTGAGCGTTGGCATGTCTTTGTCTTCGAAAGACATGAGAAGTTCAACTTGAGACCGAGTGAACTGTTGAGTCGGGTTAAGTTCGTCCACAACGCGGTCTGACATGCCTTGCTTGGTAACCTAAAGGCAAGTGGGGATGCGTAGGATGGTTAGCGAAGGAAGATGATCATAAGGTGAAATGTTACCCCCCCCGCCCCCGCGCTAGCTCAAGACAAGATGCGTGACAGCGTCACGTGAAACTCCAGCGCGCGCAAAGTACTAAAGATGCGAAAGGACAGTAACGAAGGCAGGCAATTCAACAGCTATTTTAGGCTGGCAGGCTAAGTGGCTGCCCCAAGAAAAGTATCGTAACAACAGGACCTGCTCAAGGTCCAGTGTTGGTGATCAGGTAGTAATACAAATAGACCCAGCAAAGATAGTGAGAAACATTATCAAAGTGCTGATGCATACCTGGCGATCGTAAATCTTCTTTTCCATGGTGTTATCTGACACAAGTCGATATATGTAACAGGGTTTGCGCTGACCGTAACGGTATACGCGGCATACAGCTTGACAGTCGTGGCAAGGGTTCCAAGAAGCATCGAAAACAACAACGCGGTTGGCCCCAATCAAGTTAACGCCCAAACAACCAGCACTGTCCAGAAAGAACAAGGAAGTGAACAACTTAAAAACAGAAACGTAAGAAGGAATATGGTCAGAAAAAACAATGTACTGGCAATACAGACTTTGGCATTGCATACTGAAAGGCTAACACAAAGATTAGAGCGTACAAGAAAAGAAACGAAGGACAATGGTAAATGTGTGCTACCGCTCTTGGTTTGAGATATGTGAAAATCACACTGTGACATCGATCCACTCACCCGAGAGATGGACAACGACTGACCAACGCAACTTTTCGGCAGTGAGGCCACAGTAAAACTAATAGTAAGTGTTGTAAAGTTGATTACGAATTTGGCCGACGATGACCGCCACTCATGGCTTATACTATTATTCGTTCGTTCTGCTTGGCGTAATAAAAGAGTATCGTCCAGAAAAATCTCAGGTGCGATGGCAGGTGAGGCTGCTAAGCCTAAATACAGGCATACTCCAGTATGATCTGAACTACAGCTAATGATCGCATATCCACATATGAGTAGTGATTTGAATAGTACAACGTTCTAAGATATGAGGATAAACAATCATCCATACTTACGGAGCACGATTCTATGGATTTGTAGGCGTCCAGACTTGACCTATTAATGTTCTAGCAAATTAGATATCTGTCTTTTTCCGAGTCTTATCTGCCTAGTAGTAACCACAAACGTTCGTATATTAGTTATAGACTAGATGCATCTTAGTAACTACGTGCAACCAAACCATAATGTTGGATGGATCCGCATGCTTCGTATGAATCCTGTTGCATGTGATCATATACGCTTGAAGAAGCCCAGCTTTTTAGGCGCGCAACGCTGTAAGTTGTCATCACTGCGACTATGGCGCTGTACAACACTTTTTAGACTTAGACAAGTTAGAATTTATCTTTCGCCATCATTTGCAATTTTATGTTATATTTGCGTCATCCGCTGACCTGACATTCGCCAGAAAATGCATATGTCACTCTCGTCATATCCAGCGCCAGAGAGTGCTACTATTGATTTGTACGTTTTTCACTCCGGATTCCTTTGCATACAAAAAACCATTCAGCATAAGTTCGCATTTTTAGACGTCCCAAATCAACTACTAGCTGAAACTATAAGCGTTCGGCGTCTTAGGTATTCCTAACCAACTGTGTCATCTACCTTTTTGGATTCTCCATTGCTGGGCACTTTCACTTTCCTTTTACTGGCAAACATTTGAAAGCCGTTTCTTGCTCACCTTGACGCCACCGTTATTTTATTTCCTCCCCGAGCTCACCACGAGCTGAAAGTTCGGAACGTGTTGAGATCCACCGATGTAGTCGGATCGAACGTCACCGAAGATCGAAAGACTGACTTAACCAATAGAGTTTCATTTACATTTTCTAGTCAGAGTGCGCAGGCTCACTGCGACGGGACAACAGTTAGCTGAGGCAGGCAATGAAGAATTTTGCGTAAACAATGTGAACCCCACTAAAGGAATCAGGTCTCAGTACATTCATCTGCCCTTATCCCTGAACACAATGGATATGTAAAACTGTAATGGGCATAACAGTACACATATTACCACTCGGTATGTTGTATGAACTCCTCACGGTCAACATTAAGACATTGTTTGTGAAAAATACGGTATATCTATTGATCTATCCCTACGTAGGAAATCTGTCGCACCTTCGAGGAACAAAAGATTTATTCATTCAGTAACCCGCGGTCGAGTTCAAATGATGTGCTAAACAAACTTGTAATAAAACAGCAGACGGCCGTTGAACTGTTCGCAGAGCTTGGCAATTTTGTTGCAAACGTTTCGTCACCAATCGAGGTGACATCATCAGTGCGTAGTTGAGTGGCGTGCAATAGCATAGAGAAGCCTCGGCGAGAGTGCACTCTCACCGAGGCTTCTCTACGCTATTGCACGCCACTCAACTGCGCACTGATGATGTCACCTCGATTGGTGACGAAACGTTTGCAACAAAATTGCCAAGCTCTGCGAACAGTTCAACAGCCATCTGAACAACCTGAGCTACCAGTCTTCAATTCTATAACCAAAAACAGCAGACATTTCATCCTATCATCTGGTCAATCGGGGTATTATGAAATTGTGCAAATACCCATGAATTGTTGTAGAAAGGCATCTAGAGGGTCATTTTAGCATGGTAACTGACGGGGACTCAACAAGCAGTGGTAAACAAAAAGTGCTCAAATAGAAAAAAAACAGGGCAGCACAACATCTGCACGGAATCATACGGCGGTCACAGCACAAGAAACGGTGAATTAGAGCTGACAACACCATCGCCAGCTAAAAACGGTGCCCAGTAGCCAGGTAGATTTGGAGTATTTGTTCCTCACACCTGCTCGCAAAACGCGCGCTTTTCTGTATTCGGTCAGGCGCTTAGCTCTGAAAGCACTCGTCAAATGAACCCAGAATCCGCGAACCAGTAATATCAGTTGAACTGTCGAGCAACATAGAAAAAACGATTAAAGATTGACTTTTCTCCGGAGCAATGAAAGAAGTATTCGAAGTCGCTTGTCCGTAAAGTTTGAGGTGTTTGGTTAGTGGACGTGAGGCTAAAGTATCGATAAGCATGAGGAAAATATGAAAATAGATACCGTCGGCATGCTAGTTCCAAAAGAATTTGTAAGACGGAACGGTGTATGAGAAACGACCGGCAGCTGTGGCAAATGGCGAAGGGCAGCGGATGTGGAGAAAGTCGATAGCGCGGACAACACCAGACTGTTGATCTAACACGTTGTTGTTGCAGGGGACATGAATGTGCAATTAGGTCAGCCAGGTGGCAAGTACTGGATTAACTTCAAACGGACGCAGTTCCTGTTGCAAATGTGCAGGGAGCACCGGCTGTTTCTTAGTAGCACCACTTTCAGACACACTGGGCCATCAGTTACAGGTGGCCTGATTCAATTCTGGGTTATCGCCCGTCCTGGAATACTTGCGTTGACTCAGATTATGCCTTGGTACACTGTCGTTTTTCCATAAACGTTATCGGGAAACATACAAAGCACCCCTATGATTGGCAAATGAAAAGTTATCCCGGCCCTCGGTCAAGCAACCTTATCAAGATGCTTTGTAAAACCGGCTCTAATGACACCGAGGTTCAGCGGCCATGCATGAGGGGGAGCCTCTGAGTATAGCACTACTAGTCGTCACCAGAACAGTCACTGTTTATCCGAGAGCTCGGTGAATCTGGTTGGAATCCAGAAGAAAACTCTCAGACGCACTACAGGGCGAGAACTGAAGCCCAGTCTGCATGCAGACAATGAGGCCTGGTTGATCAGCAGGACAGGAACAGTAAATAAGTATAACACGCTCTGCCAACTGATGCGTAAAATCGGTCCTACGAAACCGAATGTCAGTGACGCAACGGGGAAGAGCACGGGTGTCGTATGGCGAGCCGAGCTTGCAACCATAAGGTCACCGGTTCGAATTCGCGTAGGTGCGAGCGTCCTCGCGATATACTCAGTCCGCGCGCGACTAGTGGTGGTCGCGTGGCAGCGTAGCGACGTTACGGCGTACAGTCAACGATTACTTAGTACCTACGCACTCAGGGAGTGCAGGCTGGCTAATGTTCGGTTAGGTTAGAAGCGCCATCAGAGGATGGGGCCCGACACACGAACGAAACTCACAACCGTTTTCCAACTGCTAGTGGGGACCCCCGCGCAAGCACACTATTTAAGGATGGCAGTGACGTCCTGTGCAAAGCACTGACCTTGTTCGAACGGATTTAGAAAGAAGAGACCACTCCGGATAACTGGAGTGAATCGATTATAGTGGCCATATACAAGAAGAGCAGTCGGACCGACTGTGCTAACCAGAGGTATTAACCCAAAACCAGTGAGGACAAAATTACTGGCCTCGATTCTGGTTTGTCGTCTCACTTCAGGACGGGATTCCCGGATTAGAGAAGATCAAGCAGGTTTTCGTCCAGGACGGGACTGTTAAGACCATGTATTCACTCTGAGGCAAGTGGTAGAGCAGTGCCACACGTACCACAGATCGACAATAGCTGTGTTCCTCGATTACAAGTGTGCTCGACTCAGTCAAACGACCAATTCTGTTCGAAAAAATTCACGCGGAAATGTGTTCTCACGAAATAGGTGAACATATTGCGTGTCCTGTACTTGAAGACTAAAGGTCGCGTCTGGGTCTACCGTGATTTGTTGGGTGCACTTCCGACAACAAGTATCGTCCGTCGGAGTTATCCGATTTCAACATTTTGAATCACATTCATGGTGAGCTGTTACATGGAGTATGCTCTTGGGGAACCTGACGACGTACGCGTTGAATACTGAATACTGAATTATAGAGCAAGTAGAAATGGATTCTGTACAACTCTTTCGAGATATGGCGAAAAACGTTATAAAAGTTGTCAACCTTGAATATCATTGTCGTTCTCATGTAATATTTAAAATATTCGACTTACGATATTTCAGGATTCACAAATGTGATGTCATCGTAAGTGTGCAGTCGTTCTCTGAATCGAATAGAGGCAAAATGCAAATCTAACAACGTTTTGAACTGTTGCACAGATGTTGCCTCAATCACATGTTCTGGCAAACTATTCCAAATGTTTACCACTCTCCGTTCGAAGCACAGTGGGTGGGGAACACGTTTCATATCCGGCACAACAAGTTTGTATCTGTGTCCGCGTGTGCTGCATGGCCCTCGTAAGTGCAGCATTGGCCTTAACATGGGGAACTCACCGAGATGTAGAATTCGGTAGGTCATAATGAGGTCGACTCGCACCCGACGGTAGGACAAGGTGTAGAGTCCTAGTTTCTCGCACCGGTTTTCATACCCAAAGCCACGTAAACTCGAGATGAGCCTGGTAGCAACGTGTTGGACCCGTTCGATCTTTTGTGCCTCGCCTCGGGTAATCGGAAAGTAGGCGGGCGAACCGTACTCTAGCATTGGTCTAATGATAGAAGAGAACAGGCGAGTGGCAACCTCTTCAGACCATGTGCCGAAGCTACGTTTGAGCGCCCAAAGCATGCGCAGTCCGTTCCGATATAGCCTGTTCGTGTTGTCAACGGACTTCAAATCGTAGCGTGAGAGTACACCTAGGTCCTTCACGGAGGGTGTGGGATATAGCGTTTGGCCGTCAAGGGTGTAGGTTCGGCCGTCTGCACCCTTCCCCAGGCTCATAAATACCGACTCGGCTGGGTTGACCGGGAGAAGAACTTCTGCAGACCACGTGGATAAGCGGTTGAGATCTTGCTGAAGTAGGCCACAGTCGTCATGAGCGTCGATTTCTCTCCAAATCTTCATGTCGTCCGCAAACAAGGCACACGGCGACCGAAGAAGCGGCGGTAGATCGTTGATGTGGATTCAGGAACAGAGTGGGCCCCAGCACAGTGCCTTGAGGCACGCCACTTGTAGAGGGGTACCAGTCAGTTAGATGGTCGTCGACCTGTACCCTTCACTTTCGTCCAACAAGAAAGTCGCGGATCCACCGGTGCAGTGAGCCACCGACGCCACACATGCTGAGTTTGTGAAGGAGAACCTCATGACTGACCTTGTCGAACGCTTTACTGAAATCGATGAATATCACGTCGACGGACCTCCCCTTGTTTATTGCCTTCAACCACTCATGCCTCGTCACAAGCAGGTTAGTAATGCATGAGCGACCTTGCATAAAACCGTGCTGTGCGGGCGTCAGGACCTCGTTTGACTGTAGCAACTGCAGCAATCTCTTCTTCACGATTTTCTCAGCAACCTTTGCCAAAATAGGTGTCAGACAAATTGGTCTGTAATTGTCTACTTTGCTAGGGTCGCCGCCTTTCGGAATAGGCTTCACCACCGCACATTTCCAGTCAACCGGCAACAAACCTTCGGAGAGCGACTTGTTGAAAAGGTCAGTCACGATAGGAGAGAGGATGGTTGAAAGTGACTTGAGAACCAGTGGGTGAAGTCCATCAGGTCCGGCAGGTTTGGTGCCGTCAAGGTTGGCGAGTAGTTGAGCTACCTCTTCGACGCCACAATGCAGACCATCGAGTTCGGTAAAAGCGGTACACGTCGAACTCGGAACAGACACCTGGTTATTCGCAAATACAGAAGCGAAGTGCGCCGCCAACGCGGACGCACGCTCAGAGCTGGAAGTTAGGGGCTGTCCATCCGTGCCATCCAGCACTGGCACATCACCCGCAGGCTTCAGGCGTCGCTTCACGTATGCAAAGATTCTCTTGGGGGCGGTCTTCGCGGCTAATGCGAGCTGCTCTTCAAAGTGTCGGCGTTTATTCTTTTTTACACTGTTGCAGAGATTCCGCTGACATTTATACCCTTCGTAATCATTAGCAGAGCCAGAGAGAAGGAATTTGTCCCACAGTCTGCGCCGCCTCCGAGCCAGGTTTCCATACTCCTTATCAAACCAATGAGGCTTAATCGGTCCAACCTTTCGACATTTCAATGGCACAAATTTGGAACACAATGATGTTAATCTCTCTTTTATAAATATCCAACAATCTTCCACAGATGCAGTTTGTGACAGAGACCAATCCAGTTGGCTCGCGGCTCGAGCAAGACCATCGAAGTCCGTTTTCCAGTAGTTGGGAGCTGGTTGCAGCGGATGTGAATACGGCAAAGATAATTCCATATCAGCTATCAGTACTGAGTGGTCGCTCGTAGCCAAGGGCTCCAGGATCCTAACGTCACGCACTCGTTGTTCGTAGCTCGTTAACATCAGGTCGAGACAGGACGAGGTTGAACTTGTTGATATGCGTGTTGGCTGGCATATGTGTTGCGATGCACCAGTTTCAAGTACCAAATCCACGAACTTTGCTTCAACCTCACTATGTCCAGGCATCAAATGCACATCAGGCCATCGTATTCGAGGACAGTTAAAATCGCCCATAAGCAGAAAGTGTGGACGACTCATGTGGGTCCGAAGATGGGGCAGCCAATCCAAACAACGACTCAGGGGACTGCGATAAACTGCGCCCACAAGCAGTTCTCCGCGCCTGAGGCGGATGGAGCACCACAGTAGCTCACACAGGCCATCGTCACTTCGGTAGGTGCTCACAAGTCTCCCACGCAGGGAAGACCGGATGTAAAGTAAGACACCACCGTGGGCATTCTTTAGTCTATCGCATCGGAAACACGAGTAACCGTTGAGTTCAAGTTCTTGGGTGTATAACTCTGCATGCAGCCATGTTTCTGCGAGTCCCACTACGTCTGGCCGCTCAGACGCAACGAAACAACAAAGCTCATCGCGCTTATTCATAATACTGCAAACGTTTGTGAAGGCTACTCGCAGGCCGCAGCAGGAGCCACCGGGCGTGCTTGAAGTGTGAGCAGCCTGTTTATCCTGATTCGCGGATTGTTGGAAACCACCCGAAAATTTACGATACGAAGATTTGTTTCCCCCTCACCAGTGCGTCTTTTCAACTCAATGATGGCAGACTTGAGCCGCTCCCTGTCTACTGGGTCCAGGTCGGGACGAACATGGATCTTCAAACCTTTAAGCCTACTTAGGCGAGACATGATAAGTCTTGGACTGGCTTCGTCCACAAAAGTGATTCTCATAGGCCGATTATGTTGATCACCTTGCTTTCCAAGACGTGTAATCTGCCTCACTTTTACCGAGTCCTCACTAGCGTCGAAGAGTCTATCAATTAGACGCTGTAAAAACTCGACATCGTGATCGTAGCGCACTTGGGGTGATGGATCACTGGACTCCGGTGCGTGAAAGATCACGAGATTATAACGCCTCTGGTCGGACGAGGTTGGCCTTGCAGGGCGAAGTATACTACCAGCCTCAAGTGGTTTGGCTAACTGTTGACTTACAGAACGTAAAGGCCCAACGTTCCTTCGTAATTTCGTCCTCTGATCTTTCCACTGGTCTTCAGCACTCAGACTTTCACCTGTTGGGACATCAGTGTCCGGTGGACACAACAAAGGTAAACAATTTAGCCCAGGTGCAACTGGGCTTCTCACAACGGTTGGACTTCGTGTAAGTGAGTTTGCACGGGTAGAGGAGGACGACTGAGCCGAAACCTGAAGGCTCTTCGCGCTAGGTTGTTGGGCCAAAAACACGGAGCTGTTCGCAACGAAACGCTGAGGACTACACGTCGGCTTTACTCTTTCTGGTTGTATCTGATTTCGGCAATTTTCACATATAGTTTGGACGAAATCGTGTTGGATCTCGCGAAGACGATGAAAATGCTCAACTGATAATCCAACACATGAAATGTGGTATTTAACTTGGCAAAATGCACACGTGAGGGCATTTGCACGGTATCCGACTAGTTTGGAGCAAGTACCACAGGATGACTGCTTCGGCATTGCGAATAATCCGAAAACAAGATGGCGGCCAATTGACGAAGTAAGTGGCGATAGCAAGATCGCCGAAACAAAACGATGAAATACAAGTATTTCTGGTCGGAAATTTCAGAATCGGAAATGAAACTGAATTGTAACTCAATTTCCACGAACTACTTCCAATGAACGCAGAAAGTTAACACAAAGTGATCTTGTCAACACAGCCAAAAATAACCAACCGGAGGACGCTATCCGGTGGAAAACTAGTTGATCTTGACTGTGCGGACGAAAATGCTTTGCTTTTCAACAATGAGGTTCGCATCTTCAAAGTGCAATGCTGTCGCAGGGTCACCAACCACTTGATGACTTTTTGACCATTGATGACGACAAACCCGAGGTATTTAGTCAATGCATCTACCTTGGTAACTACATCAGTAATGATAGGCGCATAACGACCGAAGCCAGTTTGGGTATTGCAAAAGCTAGAGTTGCCCTTTTGCATCTGTAACATGTGTGGCATCAGAAGGTAGTGGTCCTCGGTCTGAAAGGACGTGTTTGCAAGGCCGCAGTGAGAACCATCTTACTTTAGGGTAATGAGGCAGCCTCATCGATCGAAAGATTTGAGGCGCGTTCAAGTCCTTGATCATCGCTGCATACGGAGCACTGCTGGTGTTATATGGCACCAGCTTGTCCGTAACGATGAAATGCGAGGGCGAGTACAGGACAGTGATACGCAGAAGAGTTCCTCAGAACAACAGATGGCACCGAATAAGTTGCGTTGACATGGGTTCGTACTACACTTGCCCGACAAACGCTTAGCGAGAAGGACATCGTTTTGTTTGCCAGATGTAAGGTGGCACAAGGCTCGAGGTGAACAAAAGTCGACTTGGCAGTGGGAAATGAAGACACGGACTGTCGGCCGGTGGCCGAAAGGATTGCACGCCTGGTTTGTAATCCTTAGGTCACCGATTCGAATCCGCGTAGGGGCGGGCGTCCTCTCGGTATATTCAGCCCAGGCGCGGCTGGTGGTGGTCGCGTAGCAGCGAAGCGTTGGTACAATGTGCCGGCGTACTGCTGATGACTTCCTTGACTAAAATCTTGATGCTGTTGGTACGTCTTGCATTCCAGGCTGAAGTCCACGTGGCCGACCCGCCTTGTGCTTGGCTCGAGACGTTACAGGACAAGGCTCGCAATCGGCACCAGTGGCGCGTCTGCTTTCGTCTCCCAATTGGCCTACCACTTTAAAGTGCGTTTGGTGCTGTGTTATCTGAGGGGTAATAGCTGATTATGTCGCGGAATAGTGAAACCCGTAGGGAAGCTGTCTTGCCGATGCCGCCCTATCTTTGCATGAGAGCCAGCTGTTTGTGACAGTATGTTGCTGACGCAAAATGTAGGCGCCTCGGCCATTAGTAGTTGTTTAGGGCAGTACTGTTCTACGCTAGATCTTCCTCTCCTCTGATGCTTTTTGTTCAAATGGTTTATGTATTGCTGCTGTTGTTTAGGCTGATACTGAAACTTGATCGGAGTGTACTCCAAAATGTAACAGTAACATCTGATCCATAAAGGATGCTAGCACATCAGTAGAAGATGAATAATAAACCGGTCAATGATTAGACAATTCAGCCGACAGAAACTCGAGAAATAAAAAGCATCAACTACTGCGAAGAAACAAATTCAACGCAAATTCTATTCATTTAAGAAGAAACGAACAAGAGCAACAGTTATCAATCGGAGCAACAGCTCTTGACTTGGTACTCAGCCATAAACTATCGATGTGACTGTACGAAAAACTCAGAAAACAATTCCGCAAACAAGACGTCACGCTAACAACACATTAGTATCCCTGCCATGCAGACGTTTGGATGCGACGAGAGTTTATGTGGAAGGAATTCTTAATTCAACACTCATCTGTTCTTGAATTTGTCACTGAAACAGGAATATTTGCTTTACTGAAGATCAGCATTACCTGTAATGCACTTAAGGATTGATTTGTTTTAAATATATCAAGTTACATCTCAGGTGTCGTTCGATGGGCGATTATTAGTAGGCAGTCCAGAAGCCATCAGTCCGAATCCGTGTAGGTGAGGACGGTCTCCCAGTAACTCCAAACTGCGCACGGCCTGGCTATACTGCGTTTGTTCTAGGAAAAATTTAGATCCCAAGGTTCCTTGTTACCGAATCCGACTTGGATGGCTTTTCTTTAAAGGGGGATTATGTTCAATCGAAATGACGTAGAAGAAATTAGGGATATGATGGGCAGAAAAAATTTCGGAAATCGCTTTTGTGATAAGAAGTTCGGAGAGACATGGCGAAAAAGTAAATAAATAATTTGCGCCGCGATTCAATCAGCGTCATCATGAAGCACATAAAGCGCACTCAGTGAACCGCGGTCACGTGATGAGAACGCCAAGATAGGATGCCCAGGTGCGACAGATTAGGCGTGGTGCAAAAAGCACGTGTGAAATCACTCGAGTGGTCCTAATTACTTATAGGTGGGGCTTAAAAAGTTAATGACGTAAAAATTCGCGATAGAGGCTTAGAGAACAAATCGCACAAGGAATAGGCAATATCGGAGTTAGAAATCATTTGCCGTAGTAGTTAAGATTTAAGTTGCCTAACGAACCTTGAGATGAGCCATGAGCGGAGTGCCGACTTGGTTTCAGTTTAAACCCAAACAGGCTGTCTGATAATTCGCGAAACATGACAGCGTACACCAATGGGATAAAAAACAGCGGTACGGAGAAAACGAGTCGCCGCAGTTGCACCGAAAACAAAGCCCCTCGAGCAAAATCGTTGTACCGCAAGTCAAGGGACAGATGCAAGGCCGGAGGAGGCAGTGTCCCATGAAAAAATCGCATATCCAACGGAAGTACAGCAACAGCAGTGAGGTGCAGCAAGAACAAGACCGAAAAGCGTAAAAACAGTTGCGTATCCTAACACCATCCGTATGCAACCTGGGCAAAAACAAGGCGATTTACCGAGTAGACACCAAAAACAATTTGGCGGGGTTCTTTGGGTCGTTGAAATGATTGATCAACTTCTCACGCTCACTAGCTGTGGTGCTACCGTCAAGACCTAAAATGTAACAGCAAGAAAAGGAGGGTAAGTTGAAATGATCTTAGAAAACAGGTGTCACCAGATAGTAGAAAGATACATATACTAGATAAGTGTAATCTTTGCGGATAAACAAAAAGGACTGAGCAGTTGTGTTCAAAATCGAAAGCGGCCAACATCAAACACAATCCTGCCACCGAACCGAGATGTGAATCCGAAGCTCAATGGGTTTCATCAATGAGAATGCCTAAGAGGAAACTTATCTGAGTAAGTTGACATTTCGAAAGCGCGAGCGCAGCGTGAAAACGACTGGATCAGGTAATATACACCAGATTATCAACAGCCTTCATGTAAAACGCATTAGGAACCGTATCAAAACAGACCAAAAGAGATAGATAAGGACAGGATCCCCTGAAATGGGGAGCAATACTGCTGAAAAGCACAAACTATTGTTTCAACACATCCGGAGCCGGGTACCGTTAGTAGAACAACTGCCATTTGATTTGCCTACGAGCCCGTCACACTTCCGTTTAGATGGGCACTTCCTGAATGAGTGAATTCGAACTGAGGTATCCAACTGGGAATATGATGTTACAGCCCCCAGCAATGTTGGGGTAAAAAGAGGATTGACAAAGTGTAGTAAGGTACATGTACCCGATCATTAGTGCAGAAAGTGTTGGTGACTCATTTGTGATCAAAACAACGAATCTGTTTAGCACCACACAGATGCGCTTTTAGACCGGTAGCATGAAACGGCTATTTTGGCTTTGGAACGAGTCGAAAGATAGCGTGTGAATCACTGAGATGTTACTTTCGTCACGACTGCTTCAAAGCTGCATGAAGACATCGCACGGCAGCGCCACTGGAAACCGAGTCAGTGACGATCAAGAAGGTTCCTACGCATGGTACAGAATGTTCAGAGAAGAAAATTATGCGTCATCAAGTGCCTGAATGGCGCTAATCCCAGAGAGAGCGTAGGGTGTCTTAATGACACAACGGTTCACTCCGAATCAGATAACTAAGTCTGTGCTCACAGCCAAAAGACGCATCAAGAAAACCGTTAATCTATTCGGAAATTTGCATACTGCGACTTATAAGGATGGGTAAATATGTACGAAAACCGTGTAGAGTCGTTGTTCTACTTCGCATTACTTCATAGGCCTAGTACCAGACTGATGGTGAATGAAAGAATGAATGGACGCATATGTGGTGAAAGCAATGTTGAATGGCCGACTGACGGACGACATAGATCAATTAACATGAGATCCAGTCACTATGCGAGTGCTGACCTCTTAGATATATTGGAACTTCCAGATCTTGTTTAGGACTAAGCGGACAGGTTACAAGCCTTCAACATGGACGAACAACAGTGAAAATAGATATATCATGGAACGGGTTGTCGTGTGGAACGATAAGACGCGTGTAGCGTAACGGTAAAATAAAGGGAGCGCAAAGTTGACTGCGTCTAGCGTAATGGCCGGGCTAGAAAGATTGTAGCAGCGCGTCAAGCACAATAACAAACTGATCAAAATGGTTAAACAAGTGAAGTGCTGAAGTCTGCCAAATTGGTAGAACACGTAACTTCCGCCTTGAAAAGGCTGCGCTATCAGGACACCCGACGACCAGCGCCCCCTTCATGCATTGATTGCCGATGGTGCATACAACTGTCTGAAATCCTGGAATGGTTGAGCGATGACGTAGAGGACGTAAAACCGCAGGATAATCTAATTAAAACGTGCCAGGTGCATCGATGACGGCTATAAAAGAGTGTTAAGATCCCTTCCTGTCGACAAGAGATGGGAAACCCTACAACTTCACGAAAATGCAAAAAGGATCATACCAGAGAAAAAGCAAGAGCTGGTGAAGCCCCCAATGGAAAAATGCAAGTGAAAGGAGGATGGTTTTGTAATATTCGTCCGGTTTGGGACTCCCGGTGCTTCGATGCAGCAAAACTCGAAGCAGTGGACGGAATAAATTGTACTGGTGAACCAGCGTCGAATCAGTCATATGACTCGCGGAGGTCACAAGCGCAAGCCTGCGAGTCCCGTCAGAAGGTAATCGATGAGAAAACGCTGATACAATTTTATTAATTAGATGGCTAAGAACAAACAACCATCAAAGTCACGTAGGGTTGGAAGGCTGGGGAGGTTCAAACGAGGAGCCCTGCATCACAACTTAACCAGTGCTATAAGAATAATTTGCAATTTAAGAGAGAGAGAGAGAGATCCATTCCAAATGAAAAGCCACTGAGGCGTGTAAAGACCTTAGGTACGCCCACTAAGCTGTGAAGTGTAGGGATGCTGCTTGCATACCCAAAGTAGTGAGTACATTTGATAGTAAAGCCTTCCTATGACAAGTCGGCTAGTTGTCCAGTGTGGATGATTGAGTGATATCCCTAGGTAGCCAGACGATGATGCAAAGAAGCATGCAGGTGATTGAGGAGATGCATCGGACTCGTAGGTGCCGAAATCCGGGAGAAAGATGCAAGCACAATGATATAACTATGGAAATGGCGCGAAGTCCAAATTGCCATTGACATAGTATTGTTAACGTAGCTAAACCAATGTGTGCAAAATAACGACAGTGAAGACTTTTGAAATGATGCGTGTAAACCCCACACTCGTTGCAACGTACTGGAGGTAGGCACAATCGATCTGTCGAATATATAGAGGTGGCGTGAGGGACCGAACTAAATTTACCCTCAAGTTTACCTGAGTCAACCTCAATGACTGGGAAAAGTTAAAGCTTGGTACTTCCGAAATTGCATCCCATCCAGAAAGTTATATAATCTGACTATTGTTGCAACACCAATTCACGAAGAAGACAAGGAAGAAATATGGAGTGTAGCCGTACTGACAACACCACTTCTCGTCCCGCCAAACACGAAAGACATGGCACAGTTATCTACTGTAGATTGCTCGCTAGGTCTACATGGCTAGAGAATGAAGTGCGAAAGCCAACTTTTGTTACGTAAGTGCGAATGCTCTGCGCAGTTTGCTAGATGCCGGGGCGTTCAGATTTATGGATATCAGTGTCGACCAAGTTCCGGAGTCGCCCACAACTTATGCCTAAGAGAGGAAATTCCGTAGACAAGGTGCAATACGGCGCAAATACACACGAAAAGACCGGCATGCGCACCTAGCAACTAGTTTGGATGAGAATACACGCATTTTAGCGAAAGAGATGATACTTATCCAGCAAGGGTAAACCGAGATTCCAGTACAACATACGTTGCAGACATAACAAGTCGAAGAACCAGGTGTTAACAGTAAGGCGGCATTTCAAATATGCTCGTCGCTATTACGCAAATTCAAGTTGTTGAATGTGGCTAGGATACTGTAAGATTGCCTACACTTGCGCAGACAGGAATCGAGAACTCAAGGAGTACATGTCGAACCCTTGGATCATTTCACCACCGATCAGTATCAACAAATACTAATAAAAAGGAGGCTGGCAACTGGAAAAATTTCGTCGAACTCTAAACATCTGAAAAAAGAAAATGAATTGAACCAGTAGGATAACACCAGTTGAAATGGAGAACTTACGAAAGTAATGAACATTCTTTGTCCACACCGTCGGATGATCCGGAGCTCCAAGGTGAGAGGCCAGCCGATAATGAAGTGAGCGTAGTGTCTCTTCTTGATCCATTACCTGCAGGTCTAATGGGGTTTCTACTGCAGGAGGTTCCGATTTAACGGTTACATGTATATCATCAACGGGGAGAGTAAAATCGTGTGTGCCCTCTGTTCTACGTTGCGATTCGCTGCTAGCGTTTAGCTCCTCATGTAGAGTGAACAAGGCGTTTGCAGCGGCAGCAATCGTTTCTTCTCGAGGAACCGACTCCGAGTCAAGATGCCCTCCATTTGCCGATGCGATACTCGGTGATGAGGCTGTTAGGTGACATGAAGTATTTCGAATATCGAACAGATCCGAAGACGGCACTGAGGGGTCATGATTACAGTCCACGATGGAATCGCTTGGAGGACCATTTGGAACTGACGATTCACGCTGAACCTCCAGAAGCGGATGCCGATTTGTGCCAACATTGGCCGGTTCAGGTAAAGGGAGACGACGCAATATGCGCTCTAACAAATCCAAGGTGTACAGACTCTGAGTGAATACGAGGATTTTGTCACCAGCCAACACACAGCCCTCAAGGAGGCTAAGAAAAAGTATAATCTTTCCACTGTGATCCACATTACCAGGTTTGAAATGTGACCCCCAGAGCTCCGGACAGCAAGCCCAGTCGTACGCGCCTACAGCAGCCTGAGATGAAGCGGACGAGTGTAGTGCGGTTTGCGATGTCTGGTTGTACATCACACCCGATGAACGCTGAGTGTTCACAAAACCTACTTGCGTAGGAAGGGACGGATACTAAAAAGTGAAATGATATGTAATAAAAGCAATGAACCCACGCCAAACGAAAACCGTAGCACAAACCAGCACAGAACACGGAGTGGCGTGGAAAAAGTGATCACCTGGACAAAACTAAAGCCAAGGCTAATGTTGAGTAAAGGATAACACTACACATCCATATGAGTGTCACACAAAATGCACAGGAGCTAACTGTATGGCAATGTAGCAACGCGAGTGTCACGGGCAAAGACACAGAAAAAAGCGCAGGATACCGGAATGAGTCACAGTGGATATAACAGCAAAGACCGTGGAGCCAACCAATGGATAGGTAATGATGACAGGAGAAAGAGATCAACAAAAAGCCACGCTAGTAAATCCAACAGAGAAAATTAAGAGGCAAACAAGATATCACGAATCTCAATAGAGCAATTGATCGAAGTCGACTACTCACTGAATAAAATGGAGTGCACAGTGACTGCGCATTCGAATATATAGATCCATTCAACGACTCATTGGAACGTAAAAAAGGATTTTCAACCGCGGTCATTTTCGGTGATGCAATGAGGGAAGAATTCGGTTGAAAGTTGGTTAACCGAAGATTGGCTGCGTTCTGACGCGGACCCCGGCCACCACATGACCCAGAAGATGGATCGTCAATGTCAAAATCCATAGCTTCCTTATGTTCCTCCATTGCACGCCAAAGTATGTCAGGATGATTCCATATCTAAGAGACGGAGATTAGTGAACAGATTCAGTTAGACAAAAACGCATATGAAGCCAACGCGGCTGAACAGGGTGGGAGTTTGGAGCACAGTGACCCCACAGGAATAGCTGCGTAAGTCAAGAAAAGATGAAACAAGTAGGCAATACAGCGCACGAATAAAAGTTATGGAGGTATTAAGCAATAGTGACGAGTAATGAAAATTACGCCTGAAGCAGATACATCACTATACTGCTGTGAACCCGATGGCCATGGAACCTAGAGCCGGTTGTAAAAGCATGCACTGAGGATAAAGGTACAGATTCCATGGATTGGAAATAAGTACCAAGGCGACTTTGCGTCTAACTGAATAAAGGTAATGGAGTTGGGTATTTTGAGGAGTCTCGATATGTGAGACGCTAAGTGGGGGGGGGGAAACTGGTTGATCTCAGAAACACTTATGACCTCATCTCTCTGTTCGACAACAATAGCGAAAGTGGGTAATTGGCACACTTCTCAGAGTAGAGCCCTCAGTTGTGATGCGTCTTGCACATACACAGCGCAGAGTAAATTCGCAGAGCCACCAACCACCTGTTGCACTCTTGATCTTAGAAGGTGAAGAACCGGAGATTAATGACAGATCCATGTAACATGGTATCATCATCAACAGAGACTGGCGCGTGACTGATAAGTTGGCTCACGTAGCACTAAAAGCAGAATTACCTGTCAGATAAGCAAAGAGAGAAAAAGAAAGATATCCTGTGACGACTGGAGACCGTACCGACGCTACGTTGTCACGCGATCACGACTAGTTGCAAACGTCGCCTGCACTTACGCAGCATATAAGAAGCGGGGACCTTTTGGTTACAAGGCGAACACCATATCCTTCGGACAACCAGCCTCCTGACAAGTGAATGAGTGTACGTATGTCTGCTCACCACGTGCAAGTTTCGAGGCGAAAAAGAGTTGACAGAACATGGGAAAATAAAGTAGCTGAGGACTAAACCGTATGCTGGTGGTCTGTTTAAATAGCCAGGATGGCATCCACGCGACCCACTCCCTACATGGTCCTCATCCGGTCCCAATGGAGTCTTTGTCATCGTCTCTCAGTCGGACTAACTGTATGAAGTGTGACTTATTTGGGTTATCTGTGAAACTGGGCTGACTATAGTGTAAAAAAGCAAAGATGAAGAGAACGGTCATGCAGGTGCTGCCTTGTTCTCACACGATGGGTAACTACGGGCTTTGTGGCGCTTCGATCCTCGATATCTGCTTAAAGCAAGGAGGTTGTAGACTAGACCTTTTGTCAGCAGCCTATCAAATAGACATAGAGTCAAACATAACCATGGAAATCACTAAAAGACAGGCTGAACACCGTATCAGCATAATGGTACATTAACTTCAGCTATTGTGCCGCAAAAGGAAATAACGGAGCATTTCTGGTTATTATGCACACACCAATTTTTAAATTGCTTTTGTCGTTTTTAATCGTTAGGTAGCAGGTATCCAAATCTAAGCAGTTATATACACAGATCATCCACTGCTTTCGATTACGAGCCATGTCTTGAATTGTTTCCAGCAATCGGCACTTTTCAGCTTTTGGTCCCCAACCAGACAGACGTGTGAATCCAATGGTGGAAGACGTGAAGTCATTTCATTTGCTAACGCCAGGTGGATGATGGACCACCACGTGGTCTCTTCCAGTTGAGCTCTGCACGAGCAAACAGCGCGATGGGGCAGACGCTCAGCTGACATACCTAGGACATGAGCAAGCCATCCTAACTGGCGCAACAAAAGCAGCTTGCTGAAGGGAATACTCGCATTCCCTAACACACGAGGTTTGACTTTACTGTTGCAAATGTGCTGTTGCCAAAACACACGAGTAATCCTTCTCAAGTACCCGTTGTCGAGAGCCGGCGCATGTCGACTACGCGAACTGGCCAAGACTCACTTCCATATGGCAACACCGTCCGAACGGTGGCATTGCAAACACGACCTCTTACCAGAAGGGAGATATCCCGAGGACGCCAAAAGTGCTGAATGTGGACAAATGCCGATCGAGCTTTGGTGATGCGAAGAGAAACTTCCCTTCTAATGGTAGCACCAGCAGACACGCAGCTGCCAAGGTAAACAAAGCTATTCACTTGTTCAGCTGTGTACCTACAATACTGAGCACAGGAGCAGATGAGTGCCAATACTGAAGCAGCACTTTACACTTTGACGGGGCAAAGCAAATTCCGTATACAGATGCCTCAATCGCCAAACGGTCTAAAATGGTTTGCATGATCTGTGAGTCCTCACCAAGTAAGGCGATATCATCGGCATAATCTAAGTCCGTTGCTTGCTTGCCCGGTAATAGCTGTATACCAAAATTTTGGTAACCGTCTAGAGCTCTCGATAGGATGTCTTCAATCGCAAAATTGAAGAGGAACGGGGACATAGGGCATCCTTGTCGTAGACCGCTAGTGACAGCGAAGGACAAAGAAAGCCTGTCATAAATCCTCACTCTGTCAGAGATGTGGAAATACAGTGCACGAAGGATGGGCAGTGTACTTTTCTTGGACACCGTTCCTTAGCAAACAACGCCATAGTGTAGGTCGACCAACCGAGCCGAATGCGGCACGGATATCCAGGAATGCCACGATGTTAGGCATCTGGTAAAGGTGGTGACGCTCCAGGATTTGATGAAGTGTGAATGTCTGATCCACAAACCCGCGGCCAGGTCGGAAGCCAACTCGTTCTTCCCGGTACTGTGATTCGCGAATGACACAGAGTCTATGGAGTAGAATGGATGCTAATAGCTTGGAGGTAACTGAAATGAGACTAATCCCCCGGTGATTGGTACACTCACTATTAATAATTTCTTAACGGTAAGATCCATGGAGTTTTACGGCTGTAAGTAACAGTAAAATGGTACTGAGGTGCAGTCGCTGTTGATAGTGTGAACGAGAAAGGAGTACTTATTCACTTCCTATTGGGAACAGTGGAGAACAGATGAGCGGATAGCAACCTTGGGACGAACTGAGATTAGGCTGAGGCTGGTCCAAAGAAATGGATACATAGATAAACTCATCCAGAGAAACGTGAGGATGCAACTCCGTTCCGCCCAGCTAAACAACCATGGACTGAGCATGGAATTGCAGTGGGTCCAGTTGTAAAGCGTCGGTAGGATAGCAGTAATAAAAATGAAAGAGAAAATCAGACATAAAGTGGGAAAAGTTAAGAAGTGGATAACATTGGTCAGGATGGAGAAGTAACCGCTGGATACAAAGAACCGAGTTAAGAAGTGCGACGGCCACAAATCACTAAAGCGGATCATCACGAAGACGGAACGGAGCAGCCCAACTTAATCCCCCAGTGGATTTGTTTGTGCCAACTTGTAGTCATCGGCAAGCCACCTTGCGGTTTCACTAAACAAGGCGGAGGGAAGATATGGTTAGCGACATCCGATTCCGGATTTGCCCGACACTACGACCTTCATAGTACAGTCACAGGATGCCCGCGTCTACAGATGGACCACGGGTGGCTTGCGCTGTACCACCCACACACTTCATATCCAGTGCAAACCCGAAGGAATAAGACTGGGAGACATGTGGATGGGAGCCACGTTTCATTAACGGAGCCGGCCCACACATTATCAGGAGCAGCATTCTTGGCTGACTGATTGGAGAATCATGCGTACTGGATGTATACAAGGCAGTGGATAGACCGTAGTCTGCTCCATACTGGGTGCATGGAACCATTCCTTGAGCCAAGAATGGTCACCAGGACCGCGCACTCCGTCTCCCCAAGCAACGGCCAACTGTCTCCTGGAGCCAATATAATCGAAGTAGTGGTTTTTCGACAGGTAGGCAGCTTTTCTACATTCACACCGAGTGCAGCCACACCGGAGTTACCAAATAGCAGACACATACTAGGACAGAAAAACACTCAAACTGGATGGTAAATGTGTAGCAGAACAACAGTACAGAACAAATAGTGTAAGAGTGTTAAATATAAATCAGGAGGTATAGAGGAACGAAAAGGATAGAAAAAAACCCAAAATAAACAGTGGAAATGTGGAGAATCAACAGCACTGAGCAAAGAAAAAGTGATGAGTTAGAACAGATCTAGTGTACGGTGGAACAAGCGTAAGTAAATAAATAAACTTTTATTCTCGACGATGCGAGACATAACTGCATCGGAATGAATGGATACGCGCATACTTTTACATAGCGTTGTTTAAGGGTGGATAAGGAAAATTAAAATTCTGGTCAAGTCAATGTATAGTAAGAACCTTGAGGGTATGGCTTAACCTAACCTAGGCAATGCAAGCTTACTTTAATTTTCGAACACTAGCCGGTGAACTTTGGTGCTGCTCATCTGGTGCTCTGAGGAAGATGATGATGAAGGACGCACAGTCTTTAAATGTCATCAGCATGCACAGGTCATATTTCTAATGTATGCAGCAATAGGCTTTACCAGAGTGCTGCACCCTTTAGCTTAGACTGACAAGTTGATATGCCACCGTCATCATAGACAAAAGTGACTTGGGAAAGCCACACGCGCTTAGCTGATACCTGAAGCAACCTTCAGTGATGAAACTACCGAGGCAGTTGGACCGCAGGTACTACAGCCATGAATCAGTGCGAAAAACAAGTCGAAGCGCATAATGTTTGCATAGCCGCGGGGTCCGACACAAGGAGAGAGCTATGTCGTCCGAATAATGCAGTTTCGTCAATTGTTCAGCTTGCAGAATTTCCACCTCAAAATAGTATGAGAGAACAGAGTCATTAATGAGAACGTTGAAGAAGAGAGAAGATGTAGGACAATTTTGGATAACCCAATTTGTCGTTGGCAGCTCATGGGACAACTTTCCCTAAATTCTCACCCGATCTCAGGAGTAGCGCTAAAAAGAACAAATCCACTGGTACGCTCTTCGACGACAGGGGACCACAAAAGCATGATAACTGAGTCGAAGGTGTTTACAAGTAGAGGAAAACTGTCAGATGACGTCCTCAGTATGCGTGTCGCTGCTCGAGCGCTTGAGAAAGAGTGAATGTGTGACTAATACGTCCCTCACCAAAGCGGAGAACAGCTGGCCTTCATGAGGGCAAGCGAGTTCAGGCTGAATGATACTTGGAAGCAATGGAAGACTAGTGCATCAAAGATTTTGGTGCAAAGCTCTAACATGTTGCGAAGGTGGTGATAACGAATGACAACATTTAAATTGAAGACACTTTTCCAGTGTCCTAAACAGTTTTGGAAAGGGCAGATAGACCAACTACCGATGATTTGCTTCCATCATTCAGTAATGCCTGGAAACTGGCCGAACAAAGATGACCTGTTTTGTTTCAGCAGAGCGAATCTATATGGAATTTCCACTAAAGTGGAAAATGTGACATCAACGATAGCCACCAAAGGTCTGTTGAGCTGGCACCAGTTGATGCGGCAGAATGGATCAACCGTCCATCTTCATCAATTATTAAGTCGCTAACAGAGACTACTTTTGGACCCGCGTTATCGAGGACTTATAATGGTAATCGGATGTTCCCATGTAAGGGATCAATTTTAACGTTCTCGATCCGAAGACGTTACTGGCTGTTACAAGCATGAAACCATTTACCCAACGGATCAAATTCATGTGTCACAAGCAATAAAATCGATGCATCAGAGTCCATCCACAGATAGGAGGAAAACGAGCTTCGGAAGCAATCTCCGTTGCACGTTTGCAGCGACTTCAGTCGACATTCGTCATACTCAGCTCGTTAGTCATTGGCAACTTAGTCTGTTGTGACATCCTTGAATCGCAGAATCTGAGAAGTCTCGAAGATGATGGGCGGTTCGCTGAAGTCGGAAAAGTGAGCGATGTGCGGACGCGCAATGGGACATGGTCGGAATCCAGACACGTAGCCTAAACAGCACAACAACCCAAAATTTGTAGCAAAGGCAATGTGATTTTGGTTCGGGTCACTGTGGAATTTCATGGACATCTAATGATGCGTTGTGAACATATATGGTGGAAAGCAGCAAAGTTAATATAGAGATGGAGACCAGAGCAGGTATTTATTTTCACCGAAAAAGGTGGCGAACAGCTCCTTTAGTGGTCAGTACCATATCGAAATCAGTCCGTAGAAATGTCGAACATCTCCGGTAATATGCACAAAATCTGTTGAAGATAATGTCTAGAATATACCACAAGACCCACAAAGACACGAGAACAAAACCCGGAAAAGTGCCATAATTGCTGGGGGAATTGAGTACGAGTTGGCGTGTTGCAACTTGTGAATTCGAGTCAACAAGTTAAGCAGAACAAAGTTGTCCAGTCTAGCTACTTGAGATTGGGTCACATGAGAGTAATCAGATGCCAACTCGGGTAAGAAGAGAAATGAATACTAACACCAAAACCAGGACATACGTAGACAGCTTAAATTTGTTCGAGGCCATGACGAACAAGTCAGTAAGTGGAAAGTGATTTCCCCATAGCAAGCACACAGTTTTGCTCGTTACAAAAGTCTATTGAGCGACCATGTACGCTTCATTGTTGTGTTCGTTTTCATCCCATATACTATGATGTATCCGGTTGATAAGCCGACAAAATAGAGCGCGTTGGCAAGTTTCGATATAAACCCAAAACTCGCCGTTTTAGCCCTATGTGAAATCCTCACTAATACATGCATCAGATGCAGGGTAAGGAGAATAACAAGTAGTTAAAGGATGTTCAGTTCAGCTCAGTTGATCAGCTATGATCCGAGCACCGAGGTGCGGTGGATCCAATTTTCACGACTAATCCTAAGAATAACAACAAATAAAAACGGCAAGATAGTGGGGTTAAAGACGAATGGAAGCAAGAAGGAAGCGCGTTAATCCAATCAGAATAAAATGCAAATTAACAACCAGATGCGAGAAACCGAATGCAGGAACGCCACTGACTTCGTGACTGCGCCATCTCTGATACGGTGTCCAGTCACTGCGGTGAAACATCCCTAGACCCACATACAGAAAGAAGGCATGCATCAGACTGACCAAATTTCTCAGAAAATTTCTTCACGCTTCTATGCCAACTGTGCAGCCAAGACGTATAATGCATGCCGAAGAAGACGGTCAACGGGCATACGTAGTAAATGGTCCAGCCAACGTAAGTGCTGAAGATCCAGCAAACACTCGAGTGAGGCACCAGAAGGTTGGTTTCACAAAAACCGACTGGCATACCTCAGCAATGCTCACCCGGTGTACCCACCAGGCGTGAGCGATACTCCGCAAGCACCGGTGGTCAAACATGACTAATCGTTTAATGTCTTCACTGCATACTGGCCAGGTCTCTAATCCATACAGTAACACTGGCCTTATCGCAACGTTACACACCCTACCTTTCATTGACCGGCTGATATTCCACCGTCTCCATAGATGGTTGAATTTCTGGAAAGCCACACGGGCCTTGCTGATACACGAAGTAACCTCCCCAGTGACGCGACCACAAGAGGTGACACAGGTATCTAGGTAAGTGAACCGATCCACCACTTAAAGCGACTGTTCGGCGATAGCTAGAACCAGTGTGTCGGTACAGTCCTGCAAGCAGTACTTTGCACTTTGAACATGCGAGGCACATGCCGAAGCGTGCGGCGCTACGCGTCAGTCTAGCTAGCAGTGTTTGTACATTCATTGCGTAAGACCCAAGAAGACCTATGTCGTCCGCATACTCCAGATTTGTCAGTCACGTAGCAGAAGTTTCACTCCGGTAGAGTCTGAAAGCACAGAGTCACTCATGATAATTTCGATAACAGCTGAGGAAGGAGATACAGAACAATTCTGGCGAACTCCACTTCTCGTGGGGAACTCGTAGACCCTTACATGGCCTCGGGAATCACGGTAGAGACTGTATAAGCTGGCACGCTCTACATGGATAGGAAATACCACAAGTTAGCGCGGTCAACAGAGTCGAAGGCAGCTTTCAAGTCTAGGAAAACCGCCATAGTCGGTTTTTTGTGTCTTTGCTCTAAAACTTGGCAAAGAGTAAATATGTAGTCGATGCAACCACGACCGGGGGGAAGCCAGCTTCGCTTTCAGTGATTCGTTTTTCACGGGAACCAGTAAGTCGCCGAAGAATGATATCCATGAGGAGTTTGGATGCAATGGAAACAAGGCCAATGCACCAAGTACGCTGACCCTTCTTGAAGATGAGTACAAAAGTTGACAGTCGCACTTCTTCAGTGTCCCAAATATTGTTAAACAGAGTGGCGAGTACAGTCAACAGAGTCACCACCATCTTTCAGCAAACATAGTGGAAGGTCGTTAGGTCCAAGAGTCATGTTTCCTTTCAACACGAAACGTTCATATCGAATCTCCAAAGTGGGTGGTGTGACATCTGCTTTCAACGACAGCTCAGGCGATTCGGCTAAAGTATGTGACCTAACCAGAATAGAATATTTGAAGCTGTACTACCTCGACCTGGTGGAATTAATCCAGGAGTGTAATGCTGACAAATGAGCCTCGGTGAGGCTGCTCCACGCTACTGCACGCCACGCAACTACGCACTGATGATGTCACCTCAATTGGTGGCGACACGTTTGCAACAAAAGTGCCAAGCTCAGCTAACAGTTCGACCGCCTTCTGAAAAGTGTGCAGTAGTTTGCTGTTAAAATATTAACATAACTCGGTGATTTGTATCATCTTAATACGATTGATCCGGCTTGCTAAATTCTCAGGAATACCAAATGAAAACATGACGCATTCAGAAAAATGGATGCGCCCTTCAGATCAATAAGGAAATAAAGCGCGATAGGATGTATCCAAAGTGACTGACAGCAATCGAAACTACTAACTTTGCAACACATGGCGTAGGTTTTCAGCGTGTTCACTTGAGCCCATCCCGAAGGCCCACTGGAGTTGAGACTTCGCATAAACGCTGCGTACAAAGTGCGTTGAAGTGGAGATAATTTAATGAGCAGGACAATCTCGGTCTTTGCAGGCAGAGTGGCCTTCAGCACTGCATGTGATCGACGTTGTACGAAACCCGACAATAAGTCGTGTAGCACATGTGCACGACCTTGCATCACCTTGCGATCGGTCGATGTACTGTCGATACATTGACCATTTTCGATGGGACGTTGGAACATATTAGTGAATTCTTGTTTTGTGCCAAGGTAGTTAGGTCGTACAAAGTCCACCATGCACCAGTATTCCATGAGATTGTTCTGTAATGGATATCCGGTCAGAACAACTCGGCGTCTATAGGTAGAGAGACGGATGATTAGGCGCAAGTTGCAACAAAAGCAAACCAAGGGAAATGGACTAATGTGATTTAAGAGAGAATTGGAAACAAGTGGTTGGTGTATTTAGTATTCGCTCCGATACAAAGGCCTTATCAAGCCATACAGACCAGTGGCATTAAGTGGCGAACGGTGAAGATAATCGCGACAAAGGGAACATGAAGCGAAGGTCACTTGTGGTTACTCAAGTGGTGCAGTCACAGAGAGAATATTTCAGATTTTCCCTCTGCGTCACAAACGATAGATTAGACCTAGGCGGTGACGATGGAAAAGCTGAGAATCGTTTTCCAACCGAATCCGCGCGTCCATGAAGATGCCAGTTCATCTAGGTGATCATAGCGAGGACAGTGCAATAGAAACAGAAGGACAATGAGCATGACAGCAGCAAATATCGGAAGATACCAAAAGAGGCCACGCAAATTTGAGTCCGGAATAGTTCATACTGACGCTTTTTTAGACAGAAAGGAAAATACGAAGCATGGGTTGAGCTAAAGTGAACAGAAACTGCCAAAGTCGAATGATGGGCCAATTTAGTAGAACACTAGCAATGAGAGAAATTGTTGTTGGTTAGGGCTGATGTGGAATAAATCAGGACATGCAAACAAAAGGCCCGTTATGCTATGGAAGCACACATTGACTGCGCATGACAAACTCTCCAAGCGTTAACGAGGTAAACAGACGGCGATCAAAAGGATTGTAGCGGATGAGCACTGGATCAAGGTGTGCTGCAGAAAACAAGAGCTCGAGCTTGACGGAGGCAAAATGTTATTTTCAGTTATGAAACAATGTCTCCAAAAGCACAAGTGGAAGAAGAGATGACTTGCCTTGTCCGGATTGCCTTCAAGGCCTTCGAAATGGAAGCTTCGCTGTTTTTGATACGATGGCCTTCATCACATATGACCAACTGTGGACCAGGATCAAGCAGAGCAGCATGGAAATCTAAAACGAAGGGAAAAGTACATCGCTGATAAAACAAATATGCCATCGAATCGGTGGCGTTAACTTGTGAGTTGAGAATTTTCAGTGTAATTAAATGATGGATTTTCGCAGTAGTTCTAATGCTGACATCCCTACGCAATCGGAAAGGCACCAAACGACCATCACCATCATCAACAGCAGTCAACCAGCCATCTGAAAATATGGTTCGCTGCCGTACAAGCACGGAACGAAGAATAACAGGCGGAGAATGGGATATAGCATGAAAACTTGAACTTCTAAACAAACAGCCATGGACAAGATGCCTACACCTTGGGTCGCAGACAATTGGCCATTGTGCAAAGCTAAGGTGCTATCAGCCAGACAGCTTCCTTGCGGCTTTTATTGCCTCGCGTCATAATCAGCAGTTACCCCACAGATAACTCAGCACCAAACACACTTCAAAGAGGCATTCCGATTTGGAGACAATAGACGCGCTACTGGTGAGGACCGAGTCATGTCCTGTAACGTCTCGAGCCAAGCATAAGATGGGTCGGTCATGTGGACTCAAGTCTAGAAGGCGAGACGGATCGATGGCATCAAGTTTTTTGGTCAATGACTGACGAGTCCCAATGGGACGAAATGGCCGTCTGGTGCTTTCCGGGTGTGTGGGACCGCCCGATTCAAATAAAAAATGAATAAATGCATATTTACCGCCAAACGGTACACGGCCCCATAAGCGGGAGCGATCATTTATATAGTGAATAGGTTTCATGCTTTATGAGGCATAAATCATAATAGTAAAGTCAAATAATGGAAGTTCGGATCATGATTTTTTTCCTCGGGTCCTAGATCCGAGCACCTAAGAGGTAAAAATTACGGATATTTGTATCATCATTTTATAGTTTGTAGGGTTCAGGAGTAGATAATAAACGAGAGGGGATACTAGACCGCACAGACACAGGGTTTCGTATTGTAGGTAATGACATGTAGTGGTTAAGCTAGTCGTAAGTGAATATCTACTCATATGTTTTTTATACCAGCTTCTGTCAATGTTTCTAGAGTTTGCTGTGAGTGAAATATCTTCAAGACATTTGATATGGTGAGGAACGTCTGAAGGAGATTTCGAAATGTGACATCGCTTGCACTCATGCGTATCTGTAGGGGTAGTTTGTTCCACAGATCAGTGTATCTCACTAAGAAGAAATTCGATCGAGTTTCATGACTTGCAAGCTTTGCGCGTAACAAGTAGCCGCCATTACGTGTGGGGTAGACTGCAGTCTTTCGTAGTTCAAGTGCGGTGCTGTCTGCGTAAATTTGTTGGTTTGTGTTGTAGAAGAGAACAAGGTTATTCTTTAAGCGTCTCAACCAAAGAGGATCCAGTTGGGGGTTTCGACAACGATCATAATAAGTCAGGTTTGAGCAACGCCGCATGACCAGCTTGGAACATGATGGTTGGACATTTTCCAGAACCGTTCTGTCTTTCTCAATTGGCTACGAACGATAGTACAGTATTCCAGAGTCGATCGTACTATTGTCTTCAATGACTCAAGTCGTGCTTCACGTAGGGAGAAAGTTCTGGTAATATATCCGCATAAATGCCTTGCTTTCGCAACCGGATAAAGCACATGTTCGGAGAAATAGATAGAGTTGGAGTACCTAATTCCTAAGTCCCGAACTGAATCAGACGTTGGGATCAAGTTTTCGGCAAGTATAATGGAGCCTTCTGGGATGCGGCATTTGTACCCAAGTACTTGGGATTTCACTGCGGAGAACTTCATTAATAAACGCTCACTAGCTATATTTAGTGCATATAGGTCTTCCCAGATGCTTCCCAGGCATAGTTGCAGTTGGTCTGGATGAAATGAGTAGACCAGGTTGACATCACCTGCAAACAAAAATGGGTGTCCATGTTTGATCGGGTCGCATATGTTGTTTACGTAGATTAGGAAAAGTAGTGGTCCGAGCATACTACCCTGGAAGACGCCTGTGGTTATTTGTTTCGGTGTAGAATATTGCTGGCCGATTTTAACTACCTGAGTTCGACCATGTAGACATGAGTCGAACCAGTTTAGCAGAGGATTTTCAATTCCATATGACTCTAGAGCAGACAGCAATGGCTTGTGCGACACGCAGGCCAACGCCTTTTGCATGTCCAACAGAATTATAATGATTGCCATTCCTCTGTCAATCATAGTCATGACGTGATCAAAGAATTGTAGACGGCAGGTAACGCCGGAGCGTTTTGATAGAAAGCCATGCTGTAAGGGGTTGATCCGATCCAGTCTTTTAAGATATTTAACGATGTTTTTCTTGACTATAATCTCTAGGGTTTTGGTAGCAGCTGAGGTGTAATTGATTGGTCGGTAGCTTGACACGTTATTTCCCGGATCACAATTGTGCTTACGCATTACGATGGATTGCTTCCATTGAGATGGAAATAAGCCGGTAATGAGAGAAAGTGTGAAGATGATTAATAACAGTAGAGTGAGGTTTTTTTCTCCGAGTTTTATAACAGTTGGGGAAATGCCATCTGGGCCTGGACGGGTTGATGATTTTATGGATGTGATGGAACTTTGTACCTCTCTTAACGTTACAGGGATATTGCAGTACAGCTCGATCGTTCTTTTTGGAAGTGGAGGATGAAATGGCTGTATTGGGGAGGAAAAACTAGAGTTGATAGCGCCGCTGTTGTGGAGATTCATCGATAATGTTAGGGTCAAAATGCGAAAAATCTACCCATAGTAACCGAATATTGTCACGTTTGGGTGGTGAGGCACTAACCAGTAACGTAGTGCAGGCTGAAAGCAGGGTCTACAACCGTGGAAAGTAATGAAGTGTTACCTAAAGTAAAAAGTATAAAGAATTCAGTCTTAAAAGAAAAAGGCAGCCCAAAGGCGCTCGAAGGCGTGATTGTAAGCTCGTGCGGAGCGAGGAATTTGCGTGTGGGGCAAAAAGAGGCGGCTACTGAAGACAATGCGAAACTAAGGTTGGGCGACACAATGGAAAGTAGCCAGAAATTTTAATGAAATTAAGTAGTCAGAGTTTGCGTGTAAGTTGCAACGCGTTGGACGGACAACAAAAAGGAGTCACGCTCGAACCGGAGTGCCGTGGATGCAGTTGTCATGCCTCGCGTTTATGGAATATTGAACATAATTCATAGGTAAGCCAATAGGGAAAGCCATGAAGGATGTATTGGAAATCATTGTACGAAAAGGTTAATACAGTGGATCAAATGCAAAACCGCCGTTGAGTCCGCGAAAAAACAATTTTGGATAAAGTACTGACCACTGTGGTTTAATGTTCCAAGGAGTGATTAAAATGATAGACACACACAAGTTCTTCAGTCAAAATGAGAATTTTACAATGTCAGCGAGTGGCTACATGCAAGTTTACTAAACAGATAACGGGGAAAGCGAACTACGCGTACCAGGTGGACAAGCGAAGAATGTGACCTGTATCCGACAGTGTGACGCCGAAGGATTTGTGGTTAAAGGCAAACGGGTGAATTTTGTCAATATTCACTCTGGGCGCCAAATTTATGGCAATGGTGCTTCCTAATTAGCGCTGTGTTATTTGGTGCCCTCAAGCAGCAGACTAACGCAGATCCAAATAGCCCACGTCTATATAAGATTCAGGTGGCGTAGTTTCATCCTAGAACATGTGTCCTAATCTGAAGCACGCGTTGTTACACTGCCTTGAACTTCATTAGGATACGCGGCAAATTAATGCCTCGAGTTGAGACTGAGGAGCATGAGGTAAGGAAAATGAGTTTCAGTGAAGTAGCTTCCATATTGCTATGCACGGTGAATGAGATGCTGTTTGCCACGCTAACAACTGTGAGTACATCGGACACTGGAAAGTCGGTGAACCTGCTGGAACATCGGTGAAGAATTCGGTACGTCGGTACATTGCGTTGATGCTTAGCAGCCAAACGACCGTAAGAGGACTTAGGATTACTTGGATACTAAAAGGGTACCCGTAACCTAAAGGTAACACGCTTATCTTGTAATCTAACGGCACGGGTTCGAGCCTACGTAGGGACCGGGCGACTCTCGTAGTATCCTTAGCCCACGTGCGACTGGTGGTGGTTGCGTGGCAGTGAAGCGTCGGTACTGCGTACCAGTTTACTGCTGATGCTTTTCTTTAGTTGCTAGTCAAGAGCGGGGACTCGACCTCGAGATGTTGCAAGCCTAGCACCGAGTATACAATGCGGTTAGAGAAGTTAACCGGCTCAAAAGAACAATGAAATCACATGGACACAGAGTGGTGATCTCGTTGTATACTCAGCTCACGACCAACTATTGATGGTCGCGTGGCAGCGAACCGTCCGTACAGTATGCCGGCGTGCTTTTCAAGCACTCTTACTTACTTGTACCAATGCGTCATTGTGACAATCAGGGATAGCGCCAGGTGTCTAACTCACAATAAGAAACACCATCTAGCATGGTGAGCGCTGTGTCTTCACAAGCACCTTAGATGCCCCCACCCTCTTCCAAACAAGATCGTGATCAGGCGGTTTAAGCTGAAACATGGAAGGTAAAATTTGATGGTTCCATGGGAGATTAGATTGGAAATGTGATCAGAAACCTCGATTAGGTATGCAATGGGGTTCGTATCTAGCTACCATCCCACAATGCAACGGTGTTTTCATCTGTAAAAAGCGATCGGATTTCGCAAACTACGAGAGAAAGATATTGTTCAAGGCAAGTGTAGTGAACCGAGCATAGTATCAACGCTCAAGAATGGCAGTCGAAAAGTATGTGCCGCCAATAAGTGTTAATCAAACGCAGGCCGGAGTACCTATTGGTGCAGTTTAGTATCTGACACTAACTCTGGAACGGAAAACCTGTATGAAAGATAACAGACTTTCGCCAGGGACTAGGTTGCATTGATCATACTGCTGCGCAGTAGTATAAGTTAATGTAGCATAACACTTGCTACAGATCGATTACAGCTGTGCTCCTTAATTTCAAGAGCGGGTTCAGCTATACTGATCACTCTATGCTACTCAACTATATACCTGGAAAGGTGTTCCTGTGAAATAAGTGAACAGATTGAATACACCAGGGTTGTCCAGAACTTTGCCGGGAGGGCCACAATTTGCGAGGTAAAAACATGTCGGGTCATACTAAGTCTGTAAGATAATAACAAAAATTACACAGGTACGAAAAGAATCCAAGCCTGAATTTATTATTTCATGATGAGGCCGAGGGCCGGTTGTAATGTTGAGGTGGGCCAGACTTTGGACACCCCTGAGTAGACAAATCACAAAGGCTAGATCTGGGCTTACCGCGAAATGAGCACACAGTTTTCCGATAGTGGGTGACGTTCGGCTTTTATTCTCCCTCTAATGGTGTTCAATCCTTATCATCTCCTTCCAAGTTCAGGTTTATCACACCACCGTTTTCAATTTTCCAATTCTGGGTCCTCCCCTACCTTGTTTACACAGGAGTTTGTCGTCTAATTTCAACGCACTTCTTCCCTGTGAGCAAGTTCAAGCTCAATAATGTGGATAGTCTCAGTTGGTCCTCTTCAATTCGAAGCCCTTGGGTATCGCTAAGACTAGCATGCCTCAACGTGCACATTTGCTTCAACAGTGGCCAACAGGCAGCACTTGCCCGAATAATAGAGACCCTATCGGTCGATATCTGCTGTTTATCGGAAACCCGACTGAAAGACTTGATGTTTGTGCTCACTGTATGATTCCCTTCACGTGACACAGGCAGTACTCTTTTATTGTGTATATCCAGGGATAATGCATTTTTGGGTACCGGTCAAGCCAGTGTGATCATTGCTCTGAGTCCCTGGACTGAAGCTGCCCAGGTCGATTGGATCTGGATCAACAGCCAAATGTGCGCCGTCCGAACGGCTGGCTCATTCTAACGTTGCTTGTTTGTTAGCGTCGTGTACGCGCTCACAAACTGCAGCACTGACTGGGTGAAAGATGACTTCCACCACCAACTGAACGCGTTCCTTCGTTGCACAAAAAGCACGGATACTGTAGCGCATCCTGGCTATTTGTACGTCCAAGTTGGAAAACTGTCCTCTGATTAGCTACATCCAGACGACAAAATAATGTAGGCTCCCATACTGATAACAGTGAGCAGATTCTACAACTGTTTGAAGATGCTCCTCTCTTTATCGCGAGCACTAACTTCCGATACAGCATCTGCAGAAGTGTGACATGACGCTCACCCGCCTCAAACCAACCATGGACGCAAATCAATCACGTTGTGATCAGCCACGCTGGAGGGGATGTGTTGAAAAACGTCGTTGGATTTAAAGCAAGAGTGTGGACTCGGACCACGCACTTGTTTGCGTCGACCTCCTGGTGCGTTTCGGCGAACGTCCGCAACGGCGCTGTGAAATCATAGATACTTTTCAACTGGCGAAGTCAGATGTTACTTATGGGTAGAAGGATTTTGCTATGTCGATTCATAACTGTCGTAATTGGGAACTCCTGACGCCGGAAGGCCAACCGCTGTCATCTGCATGGCAGGTGCCTGCATGGCAGTGGAGGATGGGTCGGGCTATATCGCAGTTAGCTAACAATTCGTGATGGTCGGCTACCGTCCTCCATGGTGCAGTTGCATAAGCCGTGGACTAGTTGGCACAAGCCACTAGCAGTCATGGGTTCGATCCTCCGTAGAGGACCGAAGGATGCGCACCACTGACGAGCCCCAATAGAGTGAAACGGCCGTTTGGTGCTTTTCTGAATAGGTAGTTGACTTATCTGAATTGTCGGTTGATTGCGACGAACAAAAATATGAAGCCAGATGTGTTTGTATGCGTATCAATGTACGCTGGCATCCAGGCCGAGTAAGTGCACACTGTTGATGATCACTGGTCGCATATTTGCCAGACGTTACTGTCAGCAGGTATGTCTTCATGTGGTAAGTCAAATCGCCAACCTGGACACTGTTTTAGTATGCAGTCTCTGGAACTTTTAGACACTCGTCGACATACTCCGAATTGAAGTGAACACAACGAGACTAGCAAAAACCTCAGGGCGAAACTGTATATTAGCCTGAACAGAAACCGCGGAGCCTGGTGGTCTCATCATGCATCCGAGATGGAAACAGCAGCTGTCCTTGGTAACCATCGTAAGTAATTTCGTTTGATACAGGGAACGGGCAGCAAAAGACAATGTTACCGAAACTATTAGTGACGAAAGTGGACAGCCTATTCATAGCTTGTCTAAGCTCTTGTAGAGCTGGGCCGAATACTTTGAAAAACAGCTTAATTAGCGAGTTATCAACTCATCGGCCAATGATCGCCCTTCTCTCTGGACTGTCTCTCTGGATGCGCCATCACGCGCAGAAGTCGAACGTGAGATAAGACTGTTAAATTGAATAAGACCGCTGAAGCAGATGAACTGTATCCAGCTCACTTCGAATTCGGAGTACCTGCTCTTCTGGATGGTTTGCATGACTTATTAACTAAGCACTTGTAAAGCACTTTAATCCGCCAGAATTACCAGACACGTTGCCGACAAGTGACTGTTCTGCTCCCTGAAATGTCCCTTTGGATCCATACTCACGCGAAGAAGTCGAACTTGATCTCGGACTAGAAAAGTTGGATAAGGCGATGGGATTAGATGATCCTCCTCCAACATTCATAAAATTGGAGGGATCTGCTCTTATGGAAGAGTTACAGGATCTAATGTGGGAGCAGAAAACTGCCCCCACCGAGCCGATTTTCAACTAAGGTTTCCGTTCGAAGGTCGACAATAATATAAATTTGAAACATGAAATTTGATTCATAAATCCAAATACGAATATAAGAAGACGAGTGTTGTGGGATGACGCTGTCACTTCCTGCATTATCGCTGGCCACAAAGAAACCAAAATAAGACCACTTAAAAACGATTGTTGGGCAACTGTTTTACGTTGGTGTGTTATTCGCTACCACGGAAGGCTTAGCGTCAGTTAGTTGTTTTTCAGCACAGAGCGATGGGAGCTGTCGATCGATAACGATGGCCTAGAGGAGGTTGAAAACGTGAGGCCTTCGAATACACATGAGGATGGTGAATGACTCATCCGGGTTTATCCGGTGACCGGCGTTCATCAAATGCCTCGTAATTGCTGAGGCAGTTTGGCTACTCGATTCAACTAGTGGAAAGGTCGTATGTTCCATCCGTTTACGGAACCACTTTGGAATGTGTTCATTGATTCGGACACCTAGATCTCGATCAGTGCACCCAACAGAGCGGTCTCCGCAGTCACATGTGAAGTTGCATAGACAATGGGACGTGCAGCTTTGGCACTAGTGTCGTTAATAAACACATAAGCAGTGATCCTGTGGACATAAGCACGAGTAACACTGCTGCATTGTAAGCCATTTTCGTCAAGACGCTCATTTGTTTCGCGATGACTTTCATGAGGTGGTCACCTTTTAATGGCAACTCAATGAAAACCGGTTTCTTTTGAATCGTTATCTTTCGATCCCGTTTCACTGTCACTGAAGCGCTTTATGAACTGTAATGGATAACCATAAGATTGTAGCACCTGAAACAGTAGTTCTTCTTCACTTTTAGTGTGTTTACGGTGTAAATCATATGAGCTCGATGGAAGAAAGTTCACACTAAGGAGTGCTTATGGTGAATCGGCGAAAAACTCTTAAAGTGTAAGTATTGACACGTTCATGTTGCTTTTCGACAGACTGAGTTTGGATTGAATCATATGGTCGTCGTATGAGCAGCATGTCTAAGTATGGGAGACAATTGTTATGCTTAGTTTCGTATTCTGGTGTACACTATCGAACGCTGTAATTACAAGTGCAAGGACCTCATCTGAATCCACCACTAATAGTATATCGTCAAACCAGCGTCGATGTAAATTGGCTTATTGAGGATATTGCATAATTTCTCTTCAACTGTGCCTAATCTGTGACAGCCCACAAACATGCCAAGCAGCAGTGGTTGTCAGTTGTCTCTGGCTGCGCTTTCCACCCTCCAAATGTAAGACCTTCCTCCAAGATTGGTAAGCACCACCTCTTGCGTTGACCGCTACTGAAGATCAGCTAGCCATTCAGAAATTCAACAACTTTGGCAGTTGTATCGGAGCCTGTGGGATAGACAAATGGTGCTCAAAGTGGAAAATTGCTTTTCCTACAGACAAACGTTGTGCGATGTCCCTCATATTTGCCCGACTTTTCATGGTAAACCAACTAATTGCCAGCGTGATACGGGAATTGGGAATGAATTCTGTGAACAAGTAGGCTATGCTACTGCGAGGGCAAGACAGAACATTTGATTGCTATTTGGGACCTTTTGTCTACAAGAAACAATATTTCACTATTATATCTCACTTGCACGACCCACGCTGGAATGTTTATCGGTGTATAGCAGCTCATAAAAAGCGCGACATTGCATTCGAACAAGTACAGACAACATTCACAAAACGTCTCCTGGGTGCTTCTTCAGACTGGAGTTTTCTGGACGTGATGATAAACTCAAACCTGAAACGCACTGCCTACGGCGCACGAAGAAACATCAAGACATGCACAGAAAAATGTAAGTTTCCGACCTCAGTATAGCATAGATGCAATCGTCTACAACACATGAAATAAACAGATCATCATCATCATTATACATATTAACTAGAGGGAAACCCCTCAGCTATTGTGCCGCAAAACATAAAAGAAGAAAAAATACATGCAACGGAGGTACACCGGCTGGGTCACCAGTAACCAGTGGACATTGTTCCGGAATGCTAACAGCCAGCTATTGTGCCGCAAAAAAGTTACATGAAGCCTAGTAAATGAGATTGTGGTTGGATGGGGGGATAAGCGGGAGGAAGGACAAAGAAGCTCCCAAAAACAAAAGTCACTGAGGCTGGTGTCTTGACATGTCAAAAGTGTATCCAGCCAAACGAGTTCATCGCATTTCGGACACCAACCAGGGTGCCTGGAGCCTCTAACCGAAGCCAACTTCGAAGTGAGGGCTTTCATAGTTCTTGACTAAGTCATCGCTCCGCCACCCCACCACTTCTATCCACACCCACAACAAGCAAGCAGCGCATGTCGTGGTAGTCGTCGAGCAGGCATGCGTAAAACGTGGCGCAGCCACCGGAGCCTGGTGCGTGATATAACGGTGCTGAGCGGTTAAATTCGTCTTCCTGTACCATAAACAAAGTGTCATCATCATTACCATCATTATACACGTCAGCTAGAGGTGGGAAACACCTCAGCTACTGTGCCGCAATATATAAAAGAAAAAGGAAAATAAAAACAAAAGTTGCATGCCAGCCGAGCTACCAGCAACTGATAGGCCTCGTTCCGGTAAGCTATCAGCCAGCTACTAGGCAAAAAGAAAAATTATGTTGTACGCTACGAAATGAGATCGTAGGTGAAGGAGTAGGCTAAAAGGGATGGGGAGGGACAAAGAAACTCACAGCAGAAACGCCACTGAGGTCGGCTCCTTGCCATGTCAGCAAGTGTATCCAGCCAAACGTGTTCACCGTCTTTTGGACCCCAACCAGGGAGCCGTGACGCTCCAACCGAGGCCAGCTCAGAAGTGATGGACTTCATTCCTCTGGACCAAGTCATCGCTTGGCCACCTCTCCTCTTCTTCCACCCACATCCCCGGTGAGCAAACAACGCACGTCGATGGAGTCGGTAGGCTGGCATGCGTAACACATGGCCGAGACATCGGAGCCTGGTGCGGGAAATAACGGTGCTGAGCGGTTCAGATCTTTTTCCTGGGCCATAAACAATGCGTCGAACACGCTCGTTACTCACGCGGTGTTCTCACCAGATGTGAGCCAAACTGCGAAGGCACCGGTGGTCGAACGTAGCTAGCCTCTTCAAGTCCGCCGACCTTAGGGGCCAGGTTTCGCAACCGCACAGTAAGGTCGAACGTACTGCTGCATTGTACACTCTACCCTTCAGGGCGAGAGTGATGTCGCGCCGCCGCCATAGGTGGCGAAGGTTAGCAAAAGCACTTCGAGCTTTCGCTATACAGTTCGTCATCTCGTCTTCGATCCCAAGGGCGCTGATACAACTTCCCAGGTAGTTGAATTTCTGAACGACTTTCAGCTGATCCCCACCAAGGGTCAGCGCAGGAGGCGATCCCTGCCAATCTTGGAGGAACGCTTTGCACTTCGATGGTGCAAAGCAAAGCCCGAAACGGCTGACAGCCAGTGCTAATCTGTCCAGCGCGGCTTGGCACGTCTGGGAGCTGTCAAAGATGAGGACAATGTCGTCTGCATACTCCAAGTCAAGAAGTCGTTCTCCTGGGAGTAGCTCCAAACCTTCCAAGTCATGTCCTGTAAATGCAATCTCCATGACTTCGTCAATAGCGAAAATGAAAACGAAAGGTGACAGCGGACATCCTTGTCTCACACCGCTGGAGATATTGAAGGGTGGCGACAGCTTGCCGTAAGCCCTCACTCTGCCCGTGCTACGCGTGTATAATGATCGCATAATATTTACATATTTCTCGGGCACACCTTTAATGAGTAGACAATTCCAAAGAGCATATCGATCAACCGAAACGAAGGCACCTTTGATGTCAAGGAACACGACTATGGTGGGCCGCCAATATGTGTGACGGTGCTCCAACAACTGACGCAAGGTGAAGATTTGGTCGATGCAGCCACAACCCCGACGAAACCCGGTTTGCTCCTCACGAATCTGGCTTTCACGAGCGTCAGTTAGTCTGTGAAGAATTATGGAGGCGAGTAATTTGGAGGCGATGGGGATCAGACTGATTCCTCTATGGTTGACGCATTCCGATCGTGAGCCTCCTTTGAAGATCGGAACAATATAGGAGCGGTTCCAGTCGGTTGGAACAGTTTCCTGCTACCACAGTTTCATTAGTAATTCGTGTAAATCATCCACAAGAGCAGGTCCCCCGAAGTTGAAGAGGGTTGGTTGAAGATCATCTGGTCCCGCGGCTTTGTTCAACTTCAACAGTCCGATCTCACGTTCGACTTCTGAGCGAGGGTGAATTCAAAGGGACAGCCCACGGAGCAGGGCGATCACTGGCCGGCGAAGAATCGAACAATTCTAGCCGCTTAAATTGCTTTTAAAAATGCTCAGCCCAACGCTCCAAACGTTTTGACAAATTGTGGATAGGCTGTCCACTCTCATCACTAACACCAGGTCTCCTGTTGCCCGTTTCCCGTATCAGACGGAACAACTTACGATGGTTGCCACTTCCATCTCTGACGCACGATGAGACCACCAAGATTCGCGGTCTCTCTTCAGGCTGGCACGGAGTCTTGCCCAGAGCTCTTTGCGACTTTCATTGTGCTTGCTTCCAGCCGGGATATGCCGGCGAGCATCTATAAGTTACAGAGACCGCGAAAAGACCCAATATCTATGTTGGCTGTTAGACACACCACATGAGGATTTGCCTGCTGCTAGTAAGGTCTGGTGAACATGTGACCAGTGACCATCAATTGTCTCCAGTGAGCGCTTACTCAACTCCCATGTCAGCGTACTTCGATACGCATTTAGAACAGCTGGCTTTGTCAGTTGGCTGGTGTCAATGCGCTCACAACGTCGTCGTGGGCGTCTGCCAAAACGCATCCGCATGTCAGCACATACAAGTGCATGATCAGTGTCCACACATGTGCTCCAAATCAAGCGACAATTCTGGAAGCAGCCTCTCCAGCGGTAACTGATTACAATGTGATCGATCTGCGTCCAAGCCTGGTGGGCGCCAAGTCACCCTCCGGCGGGTGCTGTATCGGAAGTTAGTGCTCGCAAGAAATAAGCGAGCATCCTCACACAAATGAAGTGACCGCTCACCGTTATCATTAAGGAAGCCTACACCGTTCTGATCGTTTAAATGCATTTCCTCAATGGACAACTTTCCAACTTGAGCGTTCATATGCCCAGCCAGCACAACAGTGTCCATGCTTGTACGGTGGCGAAGGAGCTGGGTTAGTTGGCGGTGAAAGTCGTTCTTTGCCGAATCATCGCTACAGTTTGTGGGTGCATAGGCAGCGATGATAAATAGACACCTATTAGTCCCGCGCGACTTCGAAGCTTTGACAAAGCCAGCCAATCGGACAGCACACATCCGGCTACTGATTGGAATCCAATCAACCAGAGCAGCTTCAGCACGGGGACTCAGCGCAATGCCAACACCAGCTTGACCGGTGCTCGAAGCTGCATCGTCACCGGATAGGCGCAATGAGAAAGTGCTGCTTGCATCACCTGAAGGTGACCGCAGAGTGAGCACAGAGTTCGAGTCTTGCAGGCGGGTCTGCGATAAGCAACATATATCGATCGAGAGGGTCTCCAATGTTCGGGCAAGTGCTGCCTGTTGACTGATCTGTAGTAATGTGCGAAGACTGAGGCACTCCAATCTGAAGGAGGATCAAGGGCTCCAAATAGAAGCCGATGAACTGGAATGGACCGCTTGGTTGGACATAGGCTTGTCGACAGGAGAGAAGTTAGGCTCCGCGTTCACATGTGAGTTGAAATTAGAAGATAAATACCTAGCAAAGCATGTTGGGGGAGGGCCAAGAATCGGGGGTTGAAAACTGAGGGGATAAAAGTGAAGTTGGAAGGGGGTGGTAGGAGTGAAAAAGCGTAAGAGGGGGGAGTGAGAAGATGGGAAGGCTTGAGCAGTAGCATCCAAACCCCTATCCACCCTGCTCGATGCAGCAGATAGGGCACCGTTGATTATCCTCTGCGGTGGCCAGAACATCAAGAAATTGTTTGAAAAAAGATACATTGTGTTGCGTGGGCAAGATACTGTCAGGTTGCCAAGGCCTAGACAGGAGAACGATTAGGGTTCTCAACCAAAGCCTTTGGTTCAAAAATCTAACCGCAAGGCAGCGCGTTTGGCGTTGGGCTACAAGGAGTCCGTTTTAAGGTATAAGGTGCCACCCTCATTCCAACCCCCAACCTAGAGGATCAGGAGGCTGAGTTTGTCTGGCCTCTAACCATTGACCAATCTGGTATGAGTGACTCTGAAGGTGTAAAAGCACCACCCAGCATAGCTCAATGGATCGCTGAGGCACACAAATCATCGCACCACGGTAAGGTCCAGCCTCATTGCGATGAATAAACAAAGTGTGGAACACGCTCATTGCTAACGCGGTATTCCTACCAGATATGAGACAAACTGCGAAGGCACCAGTTGTCGAACATAACTAGCCTCTTTATGTCGGTTAATCCAATGGACCAAGTTTTACAACCGTACAATAGGGTCTAAGTTACGACTGCATTGTACATCCTACTCTTCAGGGAGAGATTGATGTCGCATCGGCGACATACGTGGCGAAGGTTCGCAAAAGCGTCTCGAGCTTTTGCTATACTGTTTGTGAGCTCATCTATAATTCCACGGGCGCTGATACAACTGCCTAGGTAGTTGAATTTATGTACGAGTTCTAACTGATCCCCAACAAGGGTCAGCGCAGGAGGCGGTTCCTGCTAATCATGGGGGAAAGCACTTCCAGGGTGCAAAGCATAGTCCATAACGGCTGATAGTCAGTGCTAGCCTGTCTACTGTTTCCGTGTAGATTCGTCGCAGATAGACTCAGGCGGACAGACCCACACATTCAGAAAAGCGCTAGACGCCCTTTTCGTCCCCTTGGGACTCGATAGTAGGACGCATCCACCGAAGCATGTCGGATTCGAACCCACGACCTTACTCCTACGTGTCAGTGACTTATGCCACGGAGCCATGGGTGACGGCAGCGGACCACCATGACTGATATATAAGTGCTATATAACCCGGCTCATCCTCCAATGTCATGAATGATATTAACGTGCAAAGAAGAGCGCTGACCTCCAAAGCAACAGCTTTCCTTGCAAACCGCCACCAATCAAGAACTCAGCGGATGCGTGCTACTGACGAGACTCAATAGGACGAAACGGCCGCCTATTGTCTACTGTTGCATACTCCAAGGCAAGAAGTCGTTCACCTGGGAGCAGTTCCACACATTCGAAGTTGTGTCCAGTGCACACGATTTCCATGAATTCGTCAATAGCGAAGTTGAAGAGGAAAGGTGACAGCATGCATCCTTGTCTTACACCGCTAGATATTTCGAAAGACGGCGACAGATTGGCGTAAGCCTTCACTCTACCCGAGCTACACGCATATAGCGCTCGGATAATGTTTACATATTTTTCTGGCATCTCTTTTCTGAGTAGACAGTCGTAAAGGGCACACCGATTAACCGAATTGTAGGCACCACTGATATCAAAGAACACAACGGTGGGCCGCCCATATATGTGACGGTGCCTCAACAATTGACGAAAAGTAAAGGTTGATTGATGCAGCCCCGATGAAACTCGGCTCGTTGCTCACGAATCTGGTGTTCAAGAGTGTTAGTCAGTCTGTGGAAGATGTGAGAAGGAAACAATTTGGAGGGCTGAGTATACCGCGAGGACGCCCACCCTTACGCGGATTCGAACCGGGGACCTTATGGTTACAAATAAGATGCGCAGACCACTCGACCACCGGCCAAAGATGCCGCAGGTTCAGAAGGCAGTTCTAGCTAACGCAATGCGCAAACTTTCAGTTTCTGTGCGCATATCGTGGCTGGTGCAGTTGCCAAAGTAAGTGAATCGATCAAATAGCTCGAATCCCTCGTTATCAAGGATCAAGGGGTCATTAAGTGGATGGTACGAAGCGCAAACCGAATAAGGGGACCACTCTGGAGAGGCTATTCAGGGTTGATTGTGCCGCCGCAACATTGTCAAAAAAACAAGACGATATCGTCCGCATAATCAACATCAACTAACGTTTCACCAGGCAGCACCTCAGGGCCTGCATCGTGTGGCGCCGCAAGGTAATCCTCCATGATAAAGCCCACAACGAAATTGAACAAAATTGGGGAAATCGGGCAACGCTGACGAATGCCAATTGTGGTCGGAAAACTATCTGATAGGCCACCGTAGGCCCTGACGCGGTCTGTAGTATTCCAGTATAGAGCACGTAAGATGTTCTCATATTTCGAGGGGACGCAATGTTGAAGTTGAGGAACACAGCTATTGTCGGTCTGCAGTATGCGTGGCGCTGCTCCAGCACCTGCCGCAAAGTGAATATACGGTTTACACAGCCACGTCCTGGGTGGGAACCTACCTGCTCTACTCCAATACGAGATTCCTGTTCCACACTGAGGCGACAAACGAGAATCGAGGACAGTCATTTTATCAAAACTGGCGTTAGCCTGATAGCTCTGTGATTAGCACGCTTGGTGCGACTGCCCTTTTTGTATATTGCCATCATAATCGATTCACTCCAGTTAGCAAAGACACTCTCCTCCTTCTAGATATGTCCGAATAGGGAGGTCAGTGCTTTGCAGAGGACCTGACCACCAACATTAAAAAGGGTAGGTGCGAGGGAATCCGGAACAGCAGAACGAAGGATGTGATCGCGTTTCGGACTTCAGTCTCCGACGAAGCCTCTAAACTAACCGTCCATGGCGCATCCTGTATCACCTGAGTATGAGGTACGGAAGCAGGGGGACAACTGAACTGATCATGAGTCTTCCGCCCAACGCGCCATACGGTGGTCCATATTGTCAACTAGAGCACCCGCGCTGTCTCTGTCTGTCCCACTGACGTCTGGTTTCCTGAGACCGGTGGTGTGGATAAGCTGGAAGATCTTGCGGTAATTGCCTACTGCTCATGCCTCCTCCATTTCTTGAGCCCGACTGGTCCACCAGGTTTCCAGGTCAGCATGCAGATTCCACTTTAGTTCGCGCCTAATAGTCCGCCTAGTCCATTGCGCTCAGAACCAGCAAGGAGTTTTCTTCTGGATTCCAACAGATTCACCGACCTCCCAGATATCCAGAGACTGGTGCAGTGACGACTGATAGTAGCACAAGCAGATGCTTCTGCGTCGTGCATGGCGGCAGACTGAAGCTCAGTGTCATTAGGACAAGAGAGCGAAAGTTCGGAATGAAGTGCAGCTTGATAGCCTTGGCTGACCGAGGGCTGAGACAATTTCTAGTTGCCAATCGGGGGAGAAGCTTGGTGCGCCTCCCGGTAAAAATCATGGAAAAGCGACAGCGAAGCAAAATATGATCATAGTCGACGCAATCAAGCCAGTACGAGCGGCAATCCAGGATGGAACCACGCCACTTATGGCAATGTGATCTATTTGGGTCCGTCGCTGGCCAGCTGCAGGTTGACGCCAAGTGGCACTTCGGCGCCCACTGTGTCTAAAAGTGGAGCTACTAAAAAACAAATGGTGCACCGCGCACAGTTGCAACAGGCGGTCGGCGTTGTCAGTCCGTTCGGAGTTGAGTCCACAGTTACCATCCAACTGAGCTTCTGAAGAGCTAAGACGCCCTACTTGTGTATTCATATCCCCTACAAGTACTATAATATCGGAACTAGTAGCACTGCGTAGTAGCGCGTTCAGTTCGTGATAGAATGTGTCCTTGGCAGCATCAGAACTGCAGTCGGTGGGAGCATAAGCGGAAACCCCAAACAAACAGCGTCTTGTACTAGTTTGTGAATCAACCATGGTTGATGTCGTCAAACGGGCTGCACACAAACGGCAGTTTACCGGAATCCAATCAACGTACGATAGTTCAGCCATGGAGCTGGGAATGAGATCCACCCCATCTTGACCCGTGGGTGCTACATCAGCGTTTCCGGATGCTTGCAACCAATGAGGAGAGGATAAGCCGGGCGCAGATAATTCAACAACCCCATTAGGGTCAATGATACTAGTTTCGGACACACAACATAAGTCAATTCCCAATGTGTCCAACGTGCGTATGAGTGCAGGCTGTTGACTTATTTGTCATAGAGTGCGAACGTTGAACGCCGCCAGGGAAACGGGACAGTGTGACCTTGTAAGGGGCAGTTGCCGATAGGCGTCCAGTGGGTGTTGCAGGAAGGTGGCTGCAGATGGTTAGACTATGGTGGCACTTCGGTTGCTGTCAATTAAGCTGGGATTTATAGAAGGAAGGATAGTAATGGGGGGTCAAGATGGAAGTCAAAGAAAGAGGTGGAACTGAAAGAACGGAGGTGTCAGCAGTAGGATGTTTTCGCTTATCCGCCCTGTTGTATGCAGAAGATGAAGCGACCCTTCATGAGCTGCGCGACGGCCGATGCAGGATGTAGTTAGAGTTTGGGGAAATTGTCATGGTTGTACGTGGGTTGAGATACTGTCAGAGCGCCCAGAGCTAGACAGGAGGATGATTAGGGTCTTCAACCAAAGCCTTGGGCTCAAAAGCCTGTCCGCAAGGCAGCGGAGAAGTGGCAAACCACCAAGCTGGAGGACCAGGAAACGGAGTTTGTCTGACCTCTAACCATTGACCAACCTGGTAGGAGTAGCTCTCAAGGGGCCCGGAGGCACCACCCTCTATAGCTCAATGGGTCAAGGGAGCACGCAAAACATCGCACCACGTTAGGTCCAGTCCTGTTGCGACGGACGCGGGTGTATGGTAGACAGGCGTGAAGCGTGTGAGCAGGATGTGGCGCGCGAGGTTAATCAGCGGTGCGTTTTCATTGGAGTGACTGGAATCCTATTTGACGAATTGTGACGGATCATTTCGGTGGATCGATGTGCCCTATAGTACGATTTACTCAGGAAAGGTGTGCCTGAGCATAGTTCGGACAGAGTGAGGGTTCATGGCAAACTGTCGCCGCCCTTCAATATCTCCAGCGGTGTGCTATAAGGCTGCGTGCTGTCATCTTTCCTCTTTACCACGGACGAAGTCATGGAAACTGTGTTTGCTGGACACGACCTACAAGATGCGGAGCTGCTCCCAGGTAAGCGACATCATGACTTGGAGTAGGTCGACGATAATGTCTTAATCTGTGACACTTCACAAAAATGCAAGGCAGCACTGGACAGATTAGCACTGTCTGTCAGTCGTTTCGGGCTATGCTTTGCACACTTGAAATGCAAAATGCTTCTCCAAGATTGGTAGGGACTCATCTCTGCGCTGACATGCGGCGATGACCAGTTGGAAGTCGTAAATCTAGTATCTAGGCAGCTATAGGTGTGCCCTTAGAACAGAAGATGAGGTCACGAACCGCATAGCAAAAACTCGACGCGCTTCTACCAATCTCCGCTATCTATGGAGACTCTGCGACATCACACTCGCTCTGAAGGGTAGAGTTTGCAATGCAGCCATCCGTTCAACCCTTTTGTACAGTTGCAAAAATCCTGGCCCACCAGGCTGAAAGACATAGAGAGGAGCAATACGTTCGACCATCAATGACTATGCAGGTTTGCTCATCTCTGGTAGGAGCAACGAGTGAGCAACGAGAGTGTTCGGCGTCGTGAAGAGCTCAGCACCGCTATATCAAGCACCAGGTTCCGATCGCTAAGCCGCGTGTTGCGATGACTTGGTCAAGAAGAATGAAAAGCCTCACTTCGAAACTGAGATCGGTTGGTGTCTCTTGGCCGCCGGGCTGGGGTCCAAAGGACGATGAACAACTCTGGTTGGAGACGTCTGTTGACATGGTGAAAAACCGATCTCAATGGCGTTTGCGTTGTGAGTTTTTTTGTACCTCCCCACCAACATATCTCCCACTCAACCACGATCTGATACCCAATGAGTAAGATGATATCTAGCATTACACTACCTTTAGTTTTTGTATTCTTCAACGTATTATATCTTGTCCTTTTGTATTGAGGCACATTAGTTGAGGTGTGTTTCGTACCAACTGTGAAACCCAGACAACAACCAAATGACAGATGTAAAATAACTGACCGGCTCACCTGACCACATCTTCTCACGCTTTTCTTCTCTTTCAAGATCCACGCAGATAAGCTTGTTCTTTCGTCTAGACATTGAGCGCATTTCCGCCTTTGTTAGACTGGTTCCGGCGAGCATGCGCTTCTGGTTTAACAAAAGCCGAAACATTTCGTACCCAAGCAGGAGCACGCCTCCTTCTTCATACCATTGACGAATGATCTGAACGATTTGAGAGGGTAGGTAGATGACAGTGACGATGAGAAGTTGGAGAAGGGTCGAGAGGCAAGAAATAAATTGAGTGAAGAGGGGAATTGACCAAAAAGAGCAGGAAAACGTGTCTGACTCGGATGTTAGAAACAAGGCGGCCAAGAACAGCTAGGCAGTAGGTACAAAAACAAAAGGGATGACAAAAAAATCGAACGTGCTGTCTTCAACTTGAAGTAGAGTAATGAACGGCTTATCACATAGTGTTGAGAGAAACCTAGTGCGATCAACTCAACATAATTGCAACAAAAGAAATCAATTCAATTTCACGATATGAAGCGGCGCAGCTACCTGCCAATGGTCCTCCTGATTGACGCTGTTGCAAGGACACCGTGTAGGGAATATCCAACGTCAAAATAAATGGGTGCGAGTTTCAAACATTTCGGCAAACAACGCAAACATGGATATACCACATACGGCAAACACGAAGTCGATGCTGTGGAACAGATTCGAACCAAAACAGCCACTACGAGAGTGTTAAAGTTGAAGACTCGGTGTTCTAGAGTTTGACAGCAGTGCGAACAATTTACACCGGGCAACTCATTTCGTCCTCATGCGGTAGAGAGCTGGTTGGGTCCGCGGTAATCAAAGCTCCGAAGTCTGATGGGTACAGGTTTTGAGACCGTAATCATAACGATGACTATGATAATGAGAGAAGTCCAACAGAAAGTGAGGAAGTAGAAAAGTTGATGGTCAAACACGACTGGCCGGATGGAAACCAGTGCAAATCTCACGAGTGGTTTATGTGGGGATTGGTATCCACTTACTGGTAAAATCCAACCCGAGAGTCCAACTCAGGAATTTATTGGATGAACTGTGTGATGTTATCCGTATGCATTACGCTGCTTACACAGCGGATAAAGTGGAAACAGATAATCAAGATACTTTCTACAGAGGTGAAACCCAGCCCGGGCCTCGCGGTCGGAGTTCTCGGGGGCCAGCGAGCCGTCTCCGAAGGACATCCGCGAACAGTTCCGATAAAACAGTAGCAAAGTGATAGTAGTGGCTGGCGTTCGCTTTATTCACGTAGTTAGCCAATGATAGATGGCATTCCAATTCACACTGTTATCGCTTTGTGGACAGTGATGTTTAGCAGTAGGGAGTAAACACGAAGAGAGTGGGAGATATGCGAGCGAGCATAAATCCATGATCGGAGTCCAAGGGCATACATAGTTCTGACAGACCCCCACATACGGGTGTACACCATCTGCAACTGATGGCAAGACGTTCAATTTGCATACAGGACATCATTTCGCCAGGTGTATGGTACCTGAGGTAATGCAAACAGTTGTATCGAGAGGTTGTACTGTTGAAACAAAAAATTGGCGTGCACAGCTGCAGGAGTCGACCGGTGGCCGAGCGGTCTGGGCGCCTGGTTTGCAACCATAAGGTCGCCGGTTCGAATCCGCGTAGGTGTGGGCGTCCACGCGGTACACACAGCCCGCGCGCGACTGGTGGTGGTCACGTGGCAGCGAAGCGCCGTTATGGCGTACAGCTGGCAATTCATTTTACTTTTTCAGCTGAAGGAATCTATGAACAAGGAGTATGCGGATTTCAAGTGGCCTTCTAAGCTGTGCTCAGAAAAATAAAACTGACCCGTCGGAGAATCTACGTCTCAACGAACTACCACACTGCGGTCACATAAATGATGGATAGGATCTAGCGATTGTGTTTTTCTTTGACAATTTTTGAGCTGTGTTCTGTAAAGAGAATGAAATGACGCAATGTCTGCAGACGCAGTCCATCAACAATTAAAACGGCAACTAGTGACGCTGTCATTTAGACTCGATTACGAAGTCCCGCCTAGAAGACCAAATGGATTATTCATTGAAACACCATTGGAGAACTTTTATGATCAGTTCAAGGAGCTTCAACCTACCATCATCATTATATTATTATATACGTTAGCTAGAGGTGTAAAACACCTCAGCTACTGTGCCGTAATACGTAAAATAAAAAAAGAAAATAAATACAACAATTGCATGTCAGCTGAACTACCAGCAACGGATGGGCATCGTTCCGGAAAGCTAGCAGCCGGCTACTAGGCAACAAGAAAAATTATAAAGTAAAATTATATTATGCTACGAAATGAAATCATGGTTGGGGGGGAGACTAAAAAGGATGGGGAGGGACAACCTACCAGCCTTGAAAAACAGACGTGGTTTAGGAACAAGTTAACTGATATCGCCTGAGGTCAAAACAGCGCCTATAAATGAAAAATGTGCGCTTACAAGCCAGCGTCTTCAAGCGCTGCGTGAACTACGTGCTAAAGACGGGGTTGTAACAAAACCGGATAAGAATGCGGGAGTGGTAATAATGAACAAGCTCGATTGCATGGAAAAATGGGTATCGTAGTCAACGACGCGAGCAAATTCGAACGGCTTAAGAAGGTAGAAGATGTGACGGAGGTCGAGACGCACGTTATCCGTCACCTTGATAAGCTTCTTCTCCACCGCGTAATAGATGACGCTACTTATAACAGTTTAAAGCCCAGTGACTTAGTTACTCCACAGCTGTATAGGCTACCGAAACCACACAAGAGTGGTGTGGAGCGCCGGCCGATTGATAAATGCGCCTTAGCATAAACTAGCTCGTTGGCTCGTGAAGGCTGTTTCTCCACTGAGACAGTTAGTCAACCGGTACAGTCTGAGACGCATTTCAACTCATTGACGACCCCGATGCGATCAACTTGTCAGACAAGATCATGTGTACCCTGGATGTGGAATCCCTCATCACTAACGTTCCTGTACATGAGACTGTAGATTATGTGTGCGAACTAGATGGACATTCTGGCTGTCCAATGCCGATTCTGGCCGAATTACTAAGGGGTTCCTTGCTACTGCACACAGAGAATGTTGATTTCCCCTTTCAGAACACGCCATACCGCCAAGTCGATGGGGTGGCAATGGGCAGCCCACTGGGCCCTTTACTGGCTGTTTTCTTTATGCTCATGGTCGAGAAAAGAATGTCCACAAAGAGAGACCAACTGTCATACTACAGCCGCAATGTTGATGACATTTTGGCTTTCTGTACATCTGAGCAGCATATGTCCCGGTTGGTTGAGCACTTAACAGTACACATACCAACCTGCGCGTCATCTGCGAGCTAGAACGAGAAAATTGTCTACTATTCTTGGATCTTCTCATCAGTCGCAGAGATAACGGACAGGTTAGGAGATCCACCTCCCGAAAGGCAACATGTCCGGTGCGTACCTGCATTTCACAAGTTTTACATCAATGCGGTACAAGCGGACACTAGTGAAGACTTTATTTAGTCGTGCCAGACGATTGTGCGCGGTAGACTGCCTAACTGATGAGTTGGAGCGAATTACAGTCACACTGATGTCAAACAGTTACCCTTGAAGGTTTATAGCAAAGCACAGCCAGCCATGTAAACCAAAGGACTTGGAGCAGGAGACTGCGAAGAAGAAACTTCATATCGAATTACTTTCCAAGGGTGAAATCGCCATGTTAAGGACCACTAAGCGCCTGGTCACTGCTGCGCATAGGACCTACTATGCTGCTCAGGTTGTCATCATCAACAGAACCAGCAAGTTGCAAGTACCTCATCGGAAGGAAGCTCTGTCAATCGTCACCAGTTCTCATTGTGTATACCAATTCACATGTAACTGCGAAGCCAGTTACATTGGTAGGACCGATAGAGCATTGTCATCCCGGATGGAGGAAAACGTATCGAATTGGATCCTGTGAGGGATAAACGAACAGCCTTTTCCTACACAAGCCCTGTCGTTGCGTAAGCCTCTGGCATAATCGATACTTAAACACCTATTGATTACTGGTCACCAGGTCCGGATCAATACCGCGTTCAAGATTTTGCTGCGGCACTCTAATCCGCGATTTCTTCGTTTCGCTGAGGCTATAGCGATTAGTCGAATGCAGCCTATGCTGTGCGTGCATAAACAGCTATTCGTCAGTCTCAAGCTTCAGTGAAAATAAAGACCGAATCGTTTTCGCAGATCTTGATCGCCAAGTCTGTTTCTTCTTTTTTTGGTCACATCAACCATTTGCTATTGTTTCGCATCGGTTGTTGTCATTGGTAATAAAGAGACAACACGAAATGTTTGCATCCATCAAATTTTGTCCTCTTGCTGTGTTTTTCAAATTGCTGAAGGGAATTAATTGCTTTCACTCGCTTTCATTTCAGATTAGACAAATTCAGCCGACCACTGAGTTGCATACTTTGACTGCGGTGGCTTAGGCATATGCTTCGCATATTACCTTAGCGTTTGCCCAATTCCTCCCTCTAAGCATCTGCAGAAGTCGTTTGGAAGCGGAAGCAAGGTGGACAACGAATCAGTTAGGACCAAAGTATGAACAGCGCCAACCACAACGTTGACCGCGGTCGGGCGTTCTCGAATCCCCAGCTGGGGACATAAGAGTTATGAGCACCTAAGACAATAACACGTAATCAATGGAAAACGTGTTGTGAGGTCTCAATCTCATGACAAGTTGGCAGTCTATTATTTCGTCATGCTGTATAAATCTAAACGTTATGGCACTCTGTCTATATATATATATATATATATATATATATATATATATATATATATATATGGTGCGTTGAGACTGGTGGTGGCTAGATCCAGACAGATGATCTACCCACTGCTGCTACTGTTGCGCCATTGGCTCATGTCCTGGACGCCTCCTCGTGGCGACCGCTGGGTGTGAGTTAGGTTTCGCCCTTCTCCATGCTAACATCCAGGACACCAATCCGCATGAGTCAGTGAACGGATCATGTGCTAAACCCGCTGCCTTTCGGGTGTACATTTAATCGAAGGCTTTGTCTGAGGACCCGAGTCGTTCTCCTGTCAGGTGTGGGTGCCCTGCCAGTATTCTAGTCCATCCTCTTCGGAGGTTAGGAAGTGGTCGATGGCCCTCTTCCCGTAAAACCTAGCCATGGGAGACAACAGGTCTACGGGTTATAAGCTCACAGCTCGGTTGGCGTAGAGCACGAGTGCCACGCATTGTCTCTGACAGTGGGAGGGCACTTCCGGGTGTTCAATGATTTGCTACTGCCCGTCTCAAGCCAGGCAGCCCCTGGTCAAATTGGTGCAAACCCGCCAAAACCCACCTGCGTCTGGTCGTGGTCGCAGGTGTATCCTACTATGGTTGCAAAACATATAGGAATCGTTCCAGTACCTCAAAGGCTGCGTGTGACGGCCGTCAAGCAGATCCCAATCTGTCTCTGCAATCACATTCCCGAGCTGGATCTGCTCCCCACTGCCTTGTGGATCAGGCTATTGAGCCAAAGGCTCCGGGCGGAGTCCCTCAAGCAAACCTCCAAATCACCCACTGCCTTGTGGGTCAGGCTATTGAGCCAAAGGCTCCGGGTGGAGTCCCTCAAGCAAACCTCTGAAGCAAAACGACCACCTCGCATGCGATTGCCCACCAATGCAATCGTATGCCTGCGCGCAAGGCACTCAGCATAGGGTGCTGGAAAGTGCGCACACTACTAAACCGGAACTATAGTGAGTGCCCTGAGCGACGCAATGCACTGGTCGCGCTACAACATCGATATTGCGGCGCTCAGTAAGACTCGGCTCACTGAGCAAGGTAAGTTGCATGAAGCAGGTGCTGGCTACATATTCTACTGGGTGGGCAACGCCGCCTCAGCACCACGTGATCATGGGGTTGGATTTGCAATATCCGATCGCCTCCATGGCCAGCTCGTGGGTGAAACAACAGGCAACAGCGCGCGACTGATGACTGTTCGCCTACGACTCGGAAGAGGTAAGTTTGCCATCTTTATAAGCACGTACCGTCCGACCATGTGTTATCCTGATGACACGCGTGATCAATTCTACACTCAGCTATCCTCCGTGATACAGTCTGTGCCGAGGAGCGACCGACTATTTCTGCTGGGTGATTTCAACGCGCGCGCGTTGGGCGTGATGCATCGATGTGGATAGATGTTATCGGTTCGCATGGCATTGGTTCAGCGAACGCGAATGGTGACAGGCTGCTCTCACTGTGTGCCACTCACGGACTGACCATCACGAACACTCGGTTTGCACTGAGTGCGAGTGATATAGCAACTTGGACGCACCCACAGAGTGGTCACGCTCACCTGCTCGACTATGTCATCGCACGTCAGCGTGATATGCGTGAAGTGCAGATGACACGTGTACTGCGTGGAGCTGAGTGTGGCACTGATCACAAATTGGTGCGGACCAAACTGTACATATATTCTCGTAAATCTATGTATTGCACTCCCGCTGTGAATCGGCGTAAGTTTATCGTTCTTTCCTTTGGTACTGGGGCGAAACGTAATTAGCTGGAGAAGGCGATGGATGCACGCCTGTGTGATGTGGACTGCATAGCCACAGTAGGCAACCTGTGGCACCACATTCGCGACCAGGTGACAGCTGCTGTCGAGAAGACCATCGGTCGCGCAAAGTGTAAGCGGCCTGATTGGTTTGATGAGAACAATGCAACGATTGGCGCATTGGTGTCGGAGAAGAATGCAGCATTTGCTGCACATGTCGCAGACCCTAGTGACTTGGGGAAAAAGTCAGCTTCGCAGAAATCGACGGCGACTGACCAGAGAGCTCCGTCGCATTAAAAATGCATGATGGACGGAGAAGGTGAAGCAGATAGAATGCTACGCCGAACGCCGCCAACACAAGAAATTCTTTGACCCCTTGAAGGTGTATAGGCCGAGGTTGGAGCCGCTGAGGACGCTGATTGATGGTAGTTCAGGCGCTACCTGCACACAGACTGCAGACATAATGCAGATCTGGCGGAAACACTTTGACTGTCTCTTGAACAACCGTTCAGAGATCCACCGGCCTACAATGAACAGCCTCAAGCAGTACGATGTGAAGCCGTCTGGCAAACATGCCGATACTGGATGAGACGCAGAGAGCACTTGCTCAGCTGCGAAACGGCAAGTGTGCCGGAGCCGACGGGATCCCGCCTGAAGTATTGAAACATGGCGGACCCGCGTTGTTGACTGCGCTGCACCACTTGGTGCAAGGTGTATGGATGGAGGAACAGGTGCCTCCTGAACTGAAGGATGCCTTTGTGCTACCACTGTACAAGGGGAAAGGAAGCAAGGAATATTGCACGAATTGTCGTGGCATCAACTTGCTAAGTTGTGTGGGCAAAGTGATTGCCCGAATCCTGCTCAACCGCCTCGTCAGTCAGATTGTGGAACCTAACGTAGCGGAAGAGCAGTGTGGATTCCGCTCTGGTTGCAGCACTATAGATATGGTGTTTGCAGCTCGTCAGTTGCAGGAGTGCAGAGAACGACACCAGGCATTGTACTCGCCTTTTGTTGATTTCACCAAGGCATTTGATACGGTGAACTGCGAGGCATTGTGGCTGATCTTGGGTAAGTTTGGTTGCCCGCGTAAGTTTGTAAGTTTAATTGAATGTCTGCACAGTGGTATGCAAGCGAGGGTGCAGCTGAGTGGAGGGATATCGCATGACTTTGCAGTTGTCTGGTGTGAAGCAAGGCTGTGTCTTAGCTCCGGCCGTGTTTAATATATATCTTCATGCCATGATGCCTTGTGCGTTCGATGCCGTTTGTGCTTACGGTGTTCGTGTAGAGTACCGTATTGATGGTGGATTGTTGAACATATGTCGTTTCGGTGCGAGAACTTTAGTCTGTGAGACAACTATCCGTATGTTGCTGTTTGCTGACGACTGTGCGTTGTTTGCACACAGCGCGGAGGAGTTGCAGCACATGACTAATGCTCTGGCTTCGACACAAGCAAAACTGTCTGTCTCTTTCAGCCTTCACCGGAGGCGCAATCTTCAATATTGCCGCGAATCAGCATTGGTGCTGAAGTATTGGAAACCACCTCTCGCTTCAGCTACCTTGGGAGTGTGATGTCGACTGATCAGCAGCTACACAATGAGCTGCATATCCGCGTGTCGAAGGCAGCGGCGGCATTCGGGAAGTTAAAGTACCGAGTGTGGAACAACCATCAGCTTACCATTGTCACGAAGCTGATGGTGTATAAATCCATGGTGCTGTCCGTTCTTCTATACGGCAGTGAAACCTTGACGATGTACCGGTGGGATGTGCGATATCTCGACCGGTTCCATCAACAGTGTTTGCGACGGATTTTGCGCATCACTTGGGGTGACAGAGTTGCTGACACGGAAGTGCTGCGACAAAGTAGAACGTATGCAGTGGACTGCATACTTTTGCTGAGACACCTGAGGTGGCTCGGTCATGTGAGCCTTATGGATTCAACGCGGATACCGAAACAACTTTTATACGGTCAGCTGAGTATTGGGAAGCGGCATGTGGGGAAACCAAAGTTACGTTATCAGGACATGATTAAAGTGAGCCTCTCACGTTCTAATCTTGATTGCAGGTCATGGGAATCGAAGGCGGTTGATCGGCGTACATGGCGCGATCTAATCACGAAGGCAGTTGCCGAAGTGCGGGAGGAAGACCTTATACATGCAGAGAAGAAGCGGCAAGTGCGGAAGCGACAGTCGCCGATGGGTTGTACTCCATCGACATCGAGCGCATGGTGCTGTAGAACATGCGGTCGCAAGTGCCTGAGTCAAGCAGGCCTAGTGAGCCATGAGCGAGGCCACTCGGGACCACCACCGAAGCGACGACGGGTGCTGCAGAGAAGGTAGACAGAACCGACGCAGCATTTGGTACGCTGCATTCGATTTACTAACCGCGTGCGTTCATGCGAAGTCCCTTTATTTCTGGTGGTGGGTTTTCAATTTTGTCCTAATGATTTTATTTCTCATATTATTGTTTACCTGTACTATCTTATGTAAACTTGCACACGTTTCTGAAGATAAGTGTAGTTAATTTCGAAAACATTTTCGCGTTTGTGGCATTTCCATAAAATATGTTTTCCGACTTCTTGAACTAATCGCGGATTCGTTCGTAATCATTTTTATACGGTCATTTAGTGAACAGTTATATCTCCGTATCGTTGTGCATTATCCGATTTATTTTATTTTATCGTGTCGTATCAAGTGATTGGCTGTTGCTTGATATCCACGGTGTAGCTGCGCTTGATGTGCATGTTGACAAGTTGCCTACCTGTCTATTACCCACTACCTCGTTCATACTGGCTGCAGGAGACAGTTGGTCGTTGCTAGGGGGAAGGGGTGCACGGTCCTTGTGGCCGTGTTAGGATCAAAGAGTGGTTCCATGCACTCAGTGTGGAGCGAACTATGGTCCAGCCACCGCCTTGTGTACGCTTGATTCTCAAATACAGCGTGCTTGTGTTCGCCTGTGAAGGAGTGTGGGCCGGCTCCGTTGATGAAATGTGGCTCCCATCCGCATGCCTCCCGGTCTTATTCCTTTGGGTTTACACTGGATATGGGGTTTGTGGTTGGAGCTGTGGGTGGCGCAGCGCAAGTCACCCATGGTCCCTCTGTAGGCGCAGGCGTCCTGTGGCTGGCCACAGTGACAGACAAATCCGAAACCGGATGTCGCCAACCATATATATATATATATATATATATATATATATATATATATATATATATATATATATCGCAACGAGACTGGATCTTACCGTGGTGCGATATTCAGCGTACCCCCGTGAACCACAGCTATGCTGGGTGGCAATTTCCAAGCGTTTAAAGAGCCACTTCAGACATGCTCGCCGAACAACTTTCTCGTGTTGATAGCTGTTCGGTTCGGGAATTTCCCGTTCCGGCGAATGGTTCGGCGGTAGTGTTCCAGGATGTGGTGGGTTTTCGCCTGGCAAGAGTTCTCCCTATAAGAAGCTACAAATGTCCGTTTAAGATCGCTACGACGTGGCGGATGACTTGCCATTACAGAAAGTCACTGCCCCTTGTTTCCTATGGAGACATTGCACACGGGCAAGCAATCGGAGCATTGGATCTTGTCTCTGATTTCGGGAGTGATGGGTCACTGGCATGGCTTATCGACATCCGAAAAGCGTATTAACTAAGTGTCCACCCACCGGCTCCCAACAGGTGCGAATCTCTCATCTCGCCCGGCTGACTTGTGGGTTAGGCCCTTTGGCCAAAGGCTCGGGGCGGTGGTCCCGTATGACAACCTACCTACCTCGGCCTAGGCAACAGGGTAGTATCTCGCCTACTGACGAAACATGGACTTACAAGTATAACCATTCACACGCTCCCTTGCTGTCGCGATGCTATCACTCATGCTACCAAGCCAACTTCACAAGCACACGCCACTATTTTACCTACCCTTCCCTTGTACCATTCACACCCATTTTTACCTGATTCCTCTATGGCGATCAACGCCACCTACACCGATGAACATGCTCCCGTGACATCTGCCAACTCAACCACACAGTGCTCAACAGAGAACTGCCAGTCCCGAAGTCTCTTATCTTCGCTCCTGCAACCCGGAACGCAGTTCAAACTAACAGCCTTCAATGCACGCACACTACTGAAGATAGGTCAACAAGCTGGACATGCACGCATGCTAGAGACCATCGGAATTGATATCTACTGCCTAAGTGAAACGCGACTCCAGGACTCTAACTCGGTCTACCAGCTGACGTCATCGCTCCACCCACGCACCCGTTTCCATCTCCGCATCTCTGGTGAAGCCGTCTGCCGCATCTGGTGTTGGAATCGCCCACAGCGCTAGAGCCGAGACTGCTCTGATTGATTGGATTCCGATCAATAGTCGCTTTTGTGCGATGAGGCTCCATGGCTATTGTAAAGTTAGCAGACGTCGAGTTGAAAAGTGTGCTCTCTTTGTGATCTCTGCATACGCGCCCACTGACTGTAGCTAGGACACAGTCAAAGACCCGTTCTACCAGAACCTTCATGAGCTGCTCCTTAGGGCTCCTAAAACAGACATCATTGTTTTGGCAGGAGATTTTAAAGCGCGTGTCGGCCGGCTGCTGCCATGTGAGCGTCACCTCGGGGGACCGCATGGATATGATGATGTTCGCTCAGACAACGGAGAGGGACTGCTCAGTCTGTGTGCTGATCAGCTTTTCCTCTCCAGCACGAGCCTTCGTCATCCTTGACGCCAGTACGCCACTTGGCGCCCCCATCGTCAACTCAGCGCTGGTCACAGATTGATCACATAGCCATAAGTCGCAGGTGGCGCGGCAATGTACGCGACTGCCGATCATTTCGGTCAACATGCGTCGATACCAATCACGCACTGGTATGTGCGACCGTTTGCATGCGTTTCGGTGGCTCACCTAGATCCAAACACACCCGACTGAACACCTACAAGTTGGACGACCCAATGGTGAAGGAGTAGCAACAAAGGCTTCATGAAAATCTCGCTCCCTCTCCCACTCTGGATGTTAATCAACACAGGTCAAGTCTTCAACCAGCCATGCTCTCAGCCGGTTTGTCCGGCTGTGGCCTCGCTCGCTCCACTCCCAAAAGCCAGATCTCGGGAAGATCCTCGGAATTGCTGGATCGCCGACGGGCGGTATCTGCTGGCGCAGAGCACAACGAACACCGCCGGTCTATTACGCAACAGCCGAAAGCAAGTCTACGCTCTGATCGTGAATCCTGGTGGTCAGAACAAGCTGATGAGATGGAAGCCACTGCATCAGCTGGCAACTACCGCCGTCTATTTTGCATTATCAGGGCCACCGGTTGCAATTCCAATGCTATCAGCCAGGCGATTTGCGAATCAGACGACACGAAGATCACCAACCTTCACAGGCGATTGGGTCGCTGGGCAGAGCATTTCGTTTTTCAATACAACCATCCAACACAGCTCCCTGTGGCACCTTCAGCCCCAACGGATGATGTTTGGCCTGTCTCCGCAGGCCCCCCCCCAACTGAAGCAGAGATCCGAGATGCAATCCAATCTTTGAAACGCCACAAGCCTCCTGTTTCCGACAATCTACAACCGGCTCTATACAAAGATGGCGGAAGTGTATTGTCAGTGAAATCCTATCGCTGTTCACGAAAGTTTGGACTGAGGAGAAGGTCCCGAACTCAAGGGGAGAATTGGTCATTATTCCGATTTAAAAGAAAGGCTCTCGCGACGATTGTTGTAACTACCATGGCATCCCGTTAATCTCTGTCGCCTCCAAAATCTTCGTGTCGGTCCTACTTCGCAGGGTCTCAACGATTAGAGAAGAGTTTTCCCGAGAAGAACAAGCCGGATTTCGTCCAGGCCGCGGCTGCATCGACCAAATCTTCAAGCTCTGCCAACTTCTCGAACTCCGTTACATCCAACGACGGCCAACAATCGTAGTGTTCTTGGACATCCGAACGGCATTTGATTCAGTAGATAGATCCGCGTTGTGGAACTGTTTACTGAAGAAAAGTGTGAACGACAAGTTTGTAACCATCTTGAAGGAAGTTTACAGTCACATATCGGGCAAAGTCAGGGCTTACGGCACGCTCTCTTCTTCGTTTGCTGTGACCAGCGGTGTTCGCCAAGGTTGCCCTATTTCACCTTTCCTCGTCAATTCCGCCATCGAAGATGATCTCCAAAGAGCACCGGAAGGTGTCCAGGACTGCGGTGTTGAGCTCCTCACTGGAGACAGAGTCACGGACGTGGATTACGCCGATGATACCGTCTTGCTGGGGGACGACCCACAGACCGTCCAGAGCGCTTTGGACCACTTCGAGATGGAGGCGTCTAAGTACGGCTTATGCTTCACTCCGGGAAAATTTAAAACGTTGTTCCAGAACTGGCAGGTGTCTGAACCCGCGCTCACCATTGCTGGACATGTTCTGGAGCAAGTCCCTTGCTTTACTTATCTAGGGAGTTGCAGCACGGCTGATGGCGGTGTTAGAGATGTAGTCTCACAACGAATTGCAAAGGCCCGCCTTGCATTCATCAAACTGATACACCTATGGCATCGGCGTGATATCAGTCATAATCTCAAGGGGAGGGTGTACAATGCTTACATCTGTAAAGTACTCTTGTACGGCTGTAAGACTTGGCCTATTCGCTCGGAAGACATGAAGCGGCTGTCAGTCTTCGACAATCGTTGTCTACGAAGGATTGCTCGGGTGTGGTAACAACACCAGTCAAGCAACACAGAGATGCGAGAGCGAGTGCTTGGAGCGAGTAGTGCCAGTCTTCAGAACGTCATGCACCGAAATCGCATGCATTGGCTCGGGCACGTTTTGCGCATGCCAGCCCATCGCCTTCCACGTCGAGCGCTATTTGCACTCCCAGGGATGGATTAGAAAAAGTGCCGCGGTGGACAGCCGATGACGTGGAGAAGGAGTATGAAGAAGGCAACCTCAAGTTTGGCGGCAGTCGGACCAGTCCATCTTCCAGGTTGGGGACACTCGATGCTGAATCTCAGTGGTTGGAAAGATTGGATATCATGGCCCGTAACAGACATCAGTGGCGCCAATGTTGTTCCGCCATTTTATGCCCCCTTTAATGCACACAAAAAACTCACGAAAAAAAACAAAAATATCAAAATGGCATGTGTAAAACCAAAATAATCGTTTTCCATTTTTTATCGCATTTCGTGTTTCAATCTTTCCATGTTTTTCTCCTGCCATGGTTCTGATGGCACAATATCTTAACAGACTGTGAATATAGTTAGGGGTCAGACTAACTCAGTCCCACAATCCTCTTTGGAGGTTAGGGAGAGGTCGATGGACCTTTTCCCGGTAAAACCTAGCCATGGGAGACAACAGGTCTACAGGTTATAAGCTCACAGCTCGATTGGCACGAGCGCCACGCAGTCTCTGACGGTGGGAGGGCACCTTTCGGTGCTGAATGGTTTGCTACCACCCGCCTCAAGTCAGGTAGACCCTGCTCAAACTAGTGCAAACTAGCCAACCCACCTGTGGTTGGCCGTAGTCGCAGGTGCGTAATATAATACGGTCGTAAAACACATGTGGATTGTTCCAGATCTTCAAAAGCTGTGTGTGATAGGCCTCAAGCAGAATCCAATGGATCACTGCAATCACACCACCGAGATCCACCTACTATTGATTCAAAGACTCCGGATGGAGTCCAACAAACGAACTTTCATGTACCCCACCGCCTTGTGGGTCAGACTAAAGGTAGGGCACCACGAACAAAACCTTCATCTCGGAATGGGTAGGCGGAGAGTACCATCTGTCCTCTTGATCAAGTCGACAATACTCCCTGGCTTTTCTCTCCCCCCTTATTTCTACCGTCTACTGAGTAAGAGACTGCCGCTAACCTCATACCCCATGTAGCTCTTCAATCAAACCTAGAGTTGCATTTCACATTGGTTTTTTAACGTGCGCAACCTAAGTCAGATCGGTCATCAGGCAACACTGACTCTCACTTTTTACTCTCTTGGTAGTTATGTGTGATATGTCTCCGAAACACGCGTACAAGATAACAGCGTTGGGACGAATCTTCAACTTCCTAGTTCTGAATCTGACGACTGCGGCTGCATTCTTCGCGTCGCTGGCGAAACTGAGTCAATGGCTCTAGGTATTTACGGTGTTGGTGTTGCCCTCAGCAGACATACTGAAGGCAATCTGTTCGACTGAATACCGGTGAACGGCCGCATGTGCGCGGTTTAACTTCGAACCTCTATTGGAGTTAATAGGCAGCGTCTGAAGAATAGGTGACTATTCATCGCATCCGTTTATACCCCTAGTGAATGCAGTTCAAAGGGTAACAAAGACGATTTCTATCGGCGGTCTTCATCTCTTCTTTGCATGTTGAGGAATACCGACATCGTGATTGTTGCTGGTGACATGAATGTCCAAGTGGGTCGTCTATCAGATTCTGAACAACACCTGGGCGGCCGCTTTGAAGTTGATGCACGCCGAGCAGACAATGATGATCGAATGCTGCAATTGCGCGCCGACCACAACTTTTACCTTATCAGCACTGCTTTCCTGCACATACGTTCACACTGCGTCCCCTGACGTCCACAGAATGCCCCAATGACATGGATCCAAATTGACCATATAGCCACCAGATACAGATGCCCACATCAGTCCAAGATTGTCGGTCAATTTGGATCACGTGCCTGGATTCCGACCATGCATTAGTGCGCGCACGCTTGGCGCTCATTCTTCCCAGTACAAAAAGCGGCAATCTTCTAACCTTACTTGCAACTTGAACTAGCAATCTGTAGTTCGACAATATCAAAAAGAACTGGCCCACCAAATGTCAGTGATGAATGAGGTTAACGAACCGAAAACTGACTGGGATCGTCTCAAATGTGCAATAAGGAATGCCTTTGACGCTTGCTGTGCACTTAAATTCTGACGTCGGAACCGTGACTGAATGGATCTCTGAGGCATCAGTCGGCTTGACCGAAGCACGGAAACAGGTTTCGATGTACCCGTAACTCTCTGAAAGGACGTCTGACAAAGAGTCTTGAATCAACCTAGAACCTTGGTCGATGGCAAGGACCCGTGAGATGGAGAAAGCTAGTGTTATCGGGAACAGCCGAGTGCTATCCCAGCTCATCCGGAACACGGGTCCGATAAAGCCATCAGCTAACGAGACAATAGCTGAGAAAGATGGACAGCTGATAAATTCTCAGCTTCGTCGACTAGTCCGTTGGGCAGTTCAGCAGGCCTGTTACGACACTGTCGCTCGTCGAATCGCCTGAGCCGACGTGGGAAGTAGACATGAGCTCACGGCTTCGAAACGAAACAATACTACTGGACCCGACAACATACATATTTGCTGTAAGATGGTGGTGACTCTTTATAGTCTGGACTCGAAACTCTAGTTAATACGATTTGGAACACTGAAGAGGTGCCTTCAGACTAACGACTGTCAACCGTCGTGCCCGTCTTCAAGAATGGTGTCACAATTTAGCAATTGCGGAAATAACGCTCAACGGCTGACTCCTAGCCGAAGTATCGCAAAGCAAAACACATCAAACATACTGAAGGAAAAACTGCATTCTAACTAGCATGTTGTACAACGCAGCGATCCGCTATTCTAAATTAGATCATTTGATGAGTGGGTGAGCAGGTTACTGACACACGCCGGCAGATGCAGGTAAGGAATAGAAAGGGCTTGCCGAACAACCTCCTCGTGGTGCCAGCTGGATGGCTCGGGATTTTCTCGTTCCAGCAAATGGTTCGGCGGCAGTGTTCTAGGACGTGGTGGGTTTTTGCCTGGCAGGTGTTCTCCCTATAAAAGGCCACACATGTCCGTTTAACAACACTGCGACGTGGCGGACGTGACTCGCCACTAAATAAAGTCACTGCCCATTGTTTCATCCTGGCGAAGCATTTCATTCCAGCAAATTTATGCTGCAATTCTGGGGAGCATTGGGCCCCTGTTTGACAAACGAAAGGCGTATGAACTGAGCAATCAGTCACCGGCTCCCAATGGGCGCGATTCCCTGAATTCGCTCCGCTGCCTTGCGAGCAGGCAATTCAGCCAAGGGCTCAGGGAGTTGTTCCCTGAGTCAACACCCTAGTTCGGTTTGGGCAACCGGATAGTATCTCGCCCTCGGACGAAACCATGGACTTTAATGTGTTGTGTTTTACTATTTCTGTACCTTTTTTGTGTCCCATGGTTTCTGATGGCTCTAGGTCTATTCGTAGACTGTTGCTCAGTACATTGGCAGTGAGGATGCTACGTATTTTCTCCCTTTATTTCGGACCACATCAGCTAGCTTACTACCGATCGACGGGTCGGCGTAACCGAGTTGAACAGCGACACTGCTGAGCCTCCAGTTGGCCTGAGTTTGGAGAGTTCTGTGCCTTTGTCAAATCAGTATGCTGGTTGGAGGACGCGTCATCTGGCGGAATTGAAACGGGACGATAGCATACGTGATTCCTGTGGCGAGTAATTACTCTGCCATCAGGTAAAGTCACCTCCGTATATTGTCCCGAAACCTTGCGTAACTTTCCAGATTGCAAGGTCGTTTCGATGGGCAATTTGACGTAGATAGGTTCATTCTCGCAGAATCTTCTGTCAGAAGCCTTCTGGTCGTACTCTGTCGGAGATTTTTCTTGCTTAGCCTCGACACGGAGCCTCTGGTCAGGGAAACAAGATGCAGCCCTGTCCTCAACCTCCGTCCGAACATCAACTCGCCTAAGCTCTTCCCAGTACTTTCGTTTGGAGTGGTGCGGTAGCCAAAAGGAAATTTGTTCAACTTCGCAACGGAGCAGACGTTTGTCTCCGTAACCTGTTCTTGACCGTCTGGACGGCACTTTCCGGAAATTCGTTTGAAGGTGAGTGGTATGGGGATGATTTCACATGATGTATACCGTTACTTTTGAGGAACCCTTGAGATTCTTGACCAGTAAGTACGCAACCGCTGCTATTATCAGCGTATGTGGCATACCAAAGGTACTGAAACACATCTGTATGCAAGAAACGGTCATCTCAGAGGTGGAATGTGCAAGTGGAAAAACTCCTACCCATTTCCAGTAAGCATCAAACAAGTGGAGAAACATCGTTCCATCCAACGGGCCAAAGAAGTCTGTGTGTATGCGCTCCCAAGGTTTACTGGGCCATTTCCAAGGACTAAGTGGCACCGGAGGGGCAATGTTCTGAGTGCTTTGACACCCCTCGCAGTGTTGGATCAACTATTCGTTATCTCTGTTCATATTAGGCCACCACACATAGGATCGCGCAAGTGCCTTCATTTTCGGGATTCCTGGGTGTGTTTCGTGAAGTTCTTGTAAGACATTCTGTCGCCCCCGTGGTGCTATGATCACTCTAGATCCCCATAGCAGACACCCATCCTCGGATAAAATAAGGAATCAGTTGCGGTGCACAGCTGTCAGGCTAGTCTTGAGAGACTAGACGTTTGACTTTAGACAGTAATATATCCCGTTCAATTTCCTGACGGATATCTGTATTTGACATGGGATTTTTGCCCAAAAGTTGCAGCAGATGGACATGCTCTACTGGTTTAAGTACGCAATCTGGTAGGTGATACAACAGTAAACGGCTGTGTTCACGATTCTATTTATTTTCCCAGATACATCGGCGATTTTGTAATTGTAAGCGCAGAGCAATAAAGCCCAACGTTGCATACGAGGTGACGCCATCCGGTTAATGCCTTTGTTCTCACCAAGCAGGGTTAACAGAGGCTTGTAGTCAGTAGAGATTTTAAATTTTCTTCCCAACAGATATTGATGGAATTTATTGACTCCATAGATAACCGCTAAAGTTTCCATGTCAAGCTGCGCATAGTTCTTTTCCGCTGGTGCCAAACTTCTGAACATAAAGCTATTGAATTCTCAGTCATGTCTTCCATTAGGTGTGATAGTGCGGCCCCGAGTCATGTGGAAGACGCATCGCAACGAAGAGTGAGCGGCTTCTTTGGGTCAAAATGCGCTAAGATTTTAGCATTACTGATAGCCAATCTGACAGTATCGTAAACATGTTGTTGTCCATTGGACCACAGCTACCTGGATTCTTACGAAGTAAAGTATACAATTATGCGACAAGACTAGACAAATTGGGTAAGAAACGACTATACTGGGTTACCATCCCAAGTAATGATTGCAATCCGTTGATATTTCGAGGTGTTGGAGAATCCAGAATGGGATGAATCTTTTCCGTGTTTGTCCAACCGTAACCCCAAATACTCAACGGTATCAAAAAAGAAGATACATTTAGATTCCTTGAGTTCCAATCCACTCTCCTGAACGCGTTCCAAGACTGTTGCAAGTGCTGCCGTATGCTCGTAGTCGGTAGGACCAGTAACCAAAACGTCGTCCAAATAAGCGCAAACTATTGGTATACCTTTCACTAAGTTGTCTTTAATTCTGAAAGATCGCAGGGGCGGGGTGTATCCGTAATGGTAATCGGTTATAGAAGAATAATCCCATGTGTGAATTGATGGTGATAACTGCCTCTGAGGATTCCTGTAGTTCCACTTGACAATAAGCATGGCTTAGATCAAATTTCGAGGACTTTTGTCTACCCGACACAATTGCGTAAAGGTCATCGATACGTGGAATTGGATAATGTTCCGTCGTTATCATTTGGTTAACCGTCAGTTTATAGTCGCCACAAATGCGAACTGAGTCATCAGGCTTCTGTACAGAAACGATGAGTGTAGCCCAGGAAGAATGGCGTCCGGGTGAAATCATTCCATCCTTTTGCAAACGCTCTGACTACAACTCTACCTTCGGACGGATTGCGAAAGGTAAACTTCGTGCCTTGTAAAATTTCGGTTGAGTCTGTCGCATGATATTCAAGCAAGCTTTGAAGTCACGTAAATTCCCAAATATGTTGGGATCTAAAACACTGGCAAAAGCTCTCAAGAGTGGCGGTAAATCAAATATACTGTCCACCTTCTTGACGGATTGTAATATTTCCGGTATGTACCTTGACCAGTTCCTCCCAAGTAGGTTCGGTCCGCCTGTGTTAACAATGATTAGAGGAAGAGTCGACGTATTGTCTCTATGATTTACTTAAACGTCACACACGCCCAAAATATTGGGTATTTCCCCAGTGTATGATCGTATTTCAGATTGAGACAGAGTCAGAACCAGGTCGGGTAAAGTTCGGTTGTTGATCAAGGTAACCGTAGTCCCGGTAATCATCTCCAGACGTACCGGCTGGCCTTTAATGTTTAAATCAACAGTGCACAGAGGAATTCCCGTTGCGTGCGAAAGCAGCTAGAACATGGGATCGTCAGTGTTTTCCAGAGTTCGAACAGTACCTTGGGCAGGGAGGGACAACGGTCGTTGAACCACAGTCGTACGGCATACACGTGCAATATGTCCGACCTTTCGGCACTTGCGACAAGTAGACTATTTGTGTCTGCAATAAATAACCTTTCCATGCTTCGCGCCGCATCGGCAGCAGGTAAAGAAACATTTGTTGATGGGTGATAGTCGAGATTTAACTGCATGGAAAGCATCTAAAGGTGAATCGCTTCGATATTAAATTCAGTGTTGCAAAACGCTTTCCCTTTGTCTGACCAGTGCGCAGGCTGTTTCCCTAGTGAGTTTAATCGTGTCATCTGATAGCAGACGTTCTCTAGCTTTAGCGTCCCGAATGCCAACCAAAAGGAATTGCACCGCCATCATCCCTTCAAATTTCGTTGCGGGAATTTCATTGTAAAGGAAGAGACTGTTGTATACCACTGATTAATTTAGTAACACTCTCTTATCCCTGTCATGATTGGGAAAAACTTTGGTGCGCTGCAAAAACATGTTGCCGCGGTCCCTAAAGGCCATTTAAGGCGTTAAAGCAGTCCGTCAGGGATGTGATTTCGTACAAACGCAACGCATCAAAATGCCGTTGACATTCTGCACGCAGGTGTTGTTTCAGTAGTTTGATATATTGGGTTTCAGAATTGGGTTTCCAATGATTACAAACTGCTAAGGATGGATTGGACGAGGTATCCCTCCAAAAGGGATCAGGCGGGGTAAGATGGCTCATAGTAAATAAGTCCAAGCACAGTTTAGCAATCGCGGAACTAACGCTCAATGGTTGGCTCCTAGCCGAAGTATCGAAAAGCAAAACACGTCAGGCAAACGGAAGGCAAAACAGTATTCTAACCAACTTGTTGTAAGACGCAGCAATCCACTATTCTAAAGTAGACCAATCGAGGAGTGGGAGAGCGGGTTATTGACACACGCCGGTAGATGAAGGCAACGATTAGGAAGGGCTCAGTACATTGGCAGTGAGGATACCAGAGTACTCTTTACGAAAATCATCGAGGCATCAGCCTTATTTCCGTTGCATTCAAACTTCTCACGTGTATCACCCTACGACAAATTATCGGTACCCGTGAGAACCGAATCGTGGATGTATCTACTACATATTTAATCTTTGCCAAGGTTTATAGGAGACAGGTATATAAGACCGACCATGGTGGTTTCCCTTGACTTGAAAGCAGCCTTCGACTCTGTTGAGCGCATCCATTTGTGGCACTGCCGATGCATGAAGGGCGTGCCGGCTAAACTACTTTCCGTTATGCAGTCTCTCTACCCTGATTCCCGAGTCCGAGTAAGGATCTACGGGAAACTGTCTCCTGAGTTCCCCAAGACAAGTCGAAAAGATAATGAGCGACCTCGTTCTTTCAGACTACGGGGATGGAAGTTCTGCTAGTTGACCGTTTGACAAACTTGGAGTACGCGGACGACACCTCTTCTTGGGTCCAACGTAGTGGCTATGCAAAAACTACTGGATAAACTAGTGCGTAACACTGCAGGCTTCGGCATGTGCTTTGCAGCTTCAAAGTGCAAAGCACTGCTGCAGGACTGGACCGACACACCTCCGGTGCTCGCTATGACCGAACAACCACTGGAAATGGTGAGTCAGTTCACTTACCTAGGTAGCTGTGTCACCTCTGGTGGTCACATCACTGAGGAAGTTACTTCGCGTATCAGCAAGGCCCGTGTGGCTTTCCAGAGGCTCAATCATCTATGGGGAATGCGAGATATCAACCTGTCAGTGAAAGTTAGGGTGCATAACGCTGCGATAAGGCCAGTGTTACTGTATGGATTAGAGACCTAGCCAGTATGCAGTGAAGACATTAAACGATTGGTCATGTTTGACCACCGGTGCTTGCGGAGTATTGCTCACGTGTGGTGGGAACACCGGGTGAGCAATACTGAGGTCTGCCAGTTAGTTTTGGTGAAACAAGCCTTCTGGTGCCTCACTTGAGTGTTTCCTGGATCTTAACCGCTTACGTTGGCTGGACCATTTACTACGTATGCCCGTTGACCGTCTTCTTCGGCGTGCAATATATTCCGTGGCTGCACAAAGTTGGGCGACACAGAGAAAGCTCGTGCCCGGATGGAATCCAAAAATGCACCACGAAATTCTAAGCTTAGCTTTAAACAACGGGACGGCAACAGACGATATAGTCCACATATGTGATTCGATGAATTCCTACTTTGCCTCCTCATTCGCCACTGCGCCAGCTGTATCCTCTCCTCGCTTTCCAAGAAAAACTGAAGAGATATTATGCATTATTCCTCTGAAGCTAGGTAGTAGTAGTAGCAGTAGTAGCATAGATAGCAGTCTATTAAATAGATGAAGAGCCAATCATAACGATGAAAATCCCTAAAAGACAGGTTATAAACTGTATCAGCATCCTGGCAGATTAACTGAAGGTGAGCAACACACTTCAGCTATATAATTGAAGACTGGTAGCTCATATTTGTTCAAATGGCGGTTGGACTGTTCGCTGAGCTTGGCAATTTTGTTGCAAACGTTTCGTCACCAATCGAGGTGACATCAGCAGTGTGTAGTTGAGTGGCGTGCAGTAGCGTAGGGGGGCATTGGTAAAAGTGCACTCTCATGATATCTATTGATTCTGCATGATCCCTAAAACCGAACTGCTCACAGTCGGCTATTAATCGGGAACCAGTCCAGCAGTGCTGCCTCGGATTTGCTACTTGGCGCTACACCAAGGCCAGCCAAGCCTGCCGCAGCTGCTTCTGCGTCACCAGATAGACGCAGGTGAAATATGGTTCCGTGGTCGGTGGGAGATATCAACTCAACCACAGTACTTGGATCTTGCAAGCGCGTTTCGGAAAGACAGCAAACATCGATGGTGAGGGATTCCAGTGTGCGCGCAAGACCAGCTTGCGGCCCGATCTGCATGAGTGGACGTAAATTAAAGCATGCCAGACGGAACGAAGACGGAGGCCGAAGGAGCGCGACTGGGAAAGCTCTCTGGGTGTCGACGAAACCATCCAGAGTAGAATCATGGAAACAAGTATCATTTGGTAACGGATAATACTGATTGGTAACAAATGAACAGGTGGCGTGTGAAGGTGAGTGACTAGCAGGAGCAAAAGCAGCTGAGAGCGAGATTGTAGTCGAATAGCCCATGGTTTTGTCAGTGGGTGTGATACTACTCGGTTGCCCAAGCCGAAGTTAGGAGTTGACTAAGGGGACTTCATCCCGAGTCTTTGGTTAAATAGCTTGTCTGCAAGGAAGCGGAGCGATTGTGAGACCGGTAGTCTGACCCCTAACCATTGATCTGTCTGGTATGAGTGGCTCTGAAGGCACTTGGAAGTGCCACCCAGCGTATCTCAAAGGGTCAAAGGGACACACAAACCATCGCACCACGTTAAAGTCCTGTCTCGTTGCGATGGCTCTGAATCTAAAGGAAGTACAGATGATTAAAACATCTATCAAAGCGACTTTCCAACAAGGACCTGATCGTATTCCCCCTGCAACTATAAGGCTAGGTGGTGAAAACATCTCTTTTCTTCAAGTTGAATATTTTTACACTGTCACTAAACACGAGTTGCTTGCCGACTCAGTGGAAAAATTCCATAATTTTACCGAAACACAAGGACGGTCCACGAGATAGAATGTCAAGTTATCGACCGACAAACCATACCACCACCGCTTCTAAAGCCTTAGAGAGAATCGACAAGATTCTGGTAACACAGTTTCTGACAAAACAAAACCTACTCAGCAGTTCCAAACATGGGCTCACTACCAAACGTTCTTGTGTCACATGCCAATTACAATTCCTCGGTCATGTTACAGCAAACTTAGATGACGGCATGACCATCATCATCATCCTTCTGGATATGCAAAAAGCGTTTGACTGCGTACCGCACAAACCACTGTTGGCCGTGCGGGAGTCCTATGGAATCAGCAACCATCACTTGAGCTGGGTCGAATCAGATCTTAAAGGCCGAAAACAAAGAGTACAGATTGGTCAGTACTGTTCTACTTCCAGAAATATCACGAGCGGTGTTGTTCAGGGCAGTGTATTGCGCCCACTGCTTTTTGTCATTTACATAACAGATATATGTGGTTACAGTAGACAGGAGCGCCCATTTGTATTTGCGGATGATATTGGACTAGCGTATTCATTCCTACCTGAACATCGGGAACTGTGCTTAAAAATATCCGAGAGGACTTATCATCTCTAGACAAATGGAGGGAAAGCAGAGCAATGGGGTTTTCAGCCGACAAATCTCAGATATTACTAATGAGTAGGAGGATATTTTAATTGTAATTGTAAGGTTTTTGTCCAGCTGCTCACAAGCTACATAGCACAGCCTAGTCAGGAAGAGCACCAGACGCGTTTCGTCTATTGGAACTCGTCAGTGGTGTGCATTCGCTAGGTCACCTACTGGGGATCGAACCCATGACCGCTAGAGGAAGATGCCAACTAGCCAGCAACTTAAGCCAATGCGCCATGGGAGACGTCGGCTGGGCTACATAATTTGCAAGTTAACTGCGATATAGGACCAACTTGATCTAAAGCGTACCTTCAGGATAATTTACAGGGTCCCCCAGCATCAACCGTGCGCTCGCGACAGCTAAATCGATTTGCATTCGGTTGTTTCAACCTTCATTATGCTTGCAAAAGAAGTTGCTCCATGCCTTACAACTTCCCTGGGCCAGCTAGAAAGAACGACACTGAGGTCGATTGCCATAGATCAAGCTCGGTACCATGCAATCGACCTGTCAGGTCAAAGGTCAACTTTTATCCTCCCTCACTGAACCGTTTATTAACTATGTAATTTGAGAAAAAAAGTCGATTTTAGTTCATTATTTTACCCTTAAATATGATTATAATGGTCTGAAGAGAAGCATCGAAAACAATTGTTCACCTATGGTCTCGTGTTCTTTTGGCTTTAAATGTGTCGTGTTTTCTTTTATTATTTCTATACGTTTTTTGAGTCCCATGGTTTCTGATGGCTCTAGGTCTACTCGTAGACCGTCGCATATATATATATATATATATATATATATATATATATATATTATATATACGTATATGCATACTTCTATTTAACGTGGAAGCAACAAAATATACGATACGACGCCGCAGATTGAAAAGGTACATAAGTAAATTTATTGTCATCAATTTGACAGCAGGCGAAAACTCGGAGGACAAGTAGTTTTCGAGTGCGCCAAAGATCGCAGATCTGTATGCAACAGCACGATACTTTGGGGAATCAGGCAACGGTGTGTGCGACACGGCTCAAGCGTTACAAATAGTGTTGATATGGGATTATAATCAAGTCGGTCCTTGTTCACCAGTATATACATTTCACGGAAGTCACGAGTGAGGGGGTTGAGATTACACCTACAGCTATGAACAAGTATCACCAAAAAAGCGCTTGAGGTAAACGGAAGATAATGAGGTCTCCATTCGGAATCCTTGACTTAATAATATGAAGCGGGGAGGGGAGTAAGTGTAACTCACGAATGTGAAGGCAGAGTCCCGTAAAGACCTGCCTTGGGTCAAAAACAACGCACGAGGTCTGAAATAACTTGTGCAAGCTACTCTACCGTAGCATGTTATAAACTTGCAACAATAGTCAACAGTAGGTGATTTCTTGACAGGTTAGTGCTTCAGTGGTCAAGTGACTGTCTATTTCGAGACGGACAGTAGCCAATCACCGAGTTACGACAACAAGGATCCCATGCAAATCGAATCAAACAAAATGAAATCCTCCATGACTTTTTTACGATAGAGGCCCACTAACTTCAAGCAAACCATAACTTAGGACGGTGGGAACGAATCAAATTGAACTCTACTCATTGATGTATCTGGTACGAGTGTTCCTGGAAGCATTGAATACTGAATACTGGTTCGAAGCAGCGAGTAGAGCTTTTTCTGTGTGGCTGCATCATTCGTCGCTCTATCACATTTACGCCTTATTTTTCGTTCCGCGCTCTATATTTTTTCTCTGCGAAGTGTTTGTCTAGGAGCTTCTTAAATTCGGACACTGAGTTTGCCTCTACTATGTGATGCGGCAGGTTGTTCCAGATATTCACCACTCTGCGTTCGAAACAGAGTTGGTGAGCGACCCGCTTCAACTTCGGTACGGTAAGTTTGTACCGGTGTCCTCGCGTGCAGCTTGGTGTGCGCAGATGAAGCAGTTGTCTCAACATGGGGTAATCACTCAGATGTAATATCCGGTGCGTCATGATGAGGTCAACCCTCAGCTGACGATATACTAGGATGTATAGCCCTAGTTGCTTACATCGGTCTTCATATGGCATGCCTCGTAAGTTGGGAATCAGCCGGGTGGCTACATGCTGCACCCGCTCAAGCTTTTCTACCTCTCCCAGCGTGATGGAACAATACGCGGGAGAGCCGTATTCTAGCATTGGTCGTATTATCGACACGAAGAGACGAGTAGCAATCTCTTCGGACCAAGCGCTGAAGCTGCACCTGAGCGCCCAAAGCATCCGAAGGCTGTTTTGGTACAGCCAATTCGTGTTGTCAATGGACTTTAGGTTGCAGCGTGAGAGCACACCGAGGTCGCGCACGAAAGACGCGGGATGCAGCGGTTGACCAGCCACTGTGTACGTTCGGCTGTGCTCACACTTACCCAACCTCATAAACTGCGACTTAGCAGGGTTGATCGGAAGGTTAACCTCTGCAGACCATGTCGAGAGACTGTCGAGATCCTGCTGAAGTAAATCACAATCATTGAGTGTGCGGATTACTCTCCACACCTTCAAGTCATCTGCGAACAACGCACAAGGTGATTGGAGTAGCTTAGGCACATCGTTTACATGGATCAGAAACAATATCGGCCCCAGTAGTGCCTTGGGGCACGCCGCTGCTCGATGGATACCAGTTAGTTAGATGGTTGTCCACCTGGACTCTCCACTTTCGATCAACAAGGAAATTTCTGATCCGTTTGTGCAGCGAACCACCAACACCGCACATCCTCAGCCTGTCAAGGAGCACTGCATGGTTAACCTTGTCAAAAGCCTTACTGAAGTCAATGTAAATGACATCGACCGAATGGCCTTGGTTCATCGCTTGTAACCATTCGTGCCTCGTCAACAGTAGGTTGGTGATGCACGAGCGACCTTTCATGAAACCATGCTGTGCGAGCAACATATCCTAATGCAACATAGAAGTAGGCGAACTGTCATCTCGTTAAGGGGATTTGTTAGTTAGATTCCATCAAACTGACGGCTGTTTCGTTCGTATTCACAAGCTCAGTATAGGGTGCTCGGAGACAAAGTTAAATGAATGACACTAAGCACCCAAGCCTGGTAGATATGACAGACGGGGGATCACGGAAGTTTCCATCACATTCCATGGATAATAGATGGAAAAGCACGAGCTAACTAGAACGAGGTCTGATGATGGAGTAATAGCACCAACAGCCACCCCGAAAGACCGACATTAGACGAAAGAAGTCCAGTGTATGAAGTCCACAGACAATTGGCTTACCGGTGTCGAAATTGAGCTGCAGCCAGAATTGATAAGTAGCACATAGGAATTTATGCAACCTGGATCTTTCAATACTCAGAGACAGCTTCTGACTTCCAGCTCTGAACGTGCGTCAGTGTTAGCGACGAATTTCGCTACTGAATTTGCAAGTAGGCATGCGTCTATCCCAAGCTCGACGCGTACAGCCTCCGCAGAACTTGAGTCTGAACTGTGATTTGGAAAATGTCCGCAATCTACTTGCCAGTCTTGACCGCACAAAGCCTGCCGGTCTTGATGGGCTCTCCGCGCTGATTCTCAAGCCGTTGCGGCCGTCACATCGCTCTCCATGACTTATCTGTTCAAAATATCATTAAGGTGCATTGCCGATCGACTGGAAATGCTCCGGAATGAAGCTGGTTCCGAAGGGCGATGACCCAAGCAAGATGATCAATTAACGGCCAATTTGTCTGACCTCCGTTTAGGCCAAAGTACTCGAGAAGATAGTAAAAAGGGTCTGCTGTAGCTGCCGGAATCGAAAAACCTCCTGACGCCCGCATAATACAACTTCATGAATAGCCGCTGCTGTGTCCAAACCTGCTGTTGATGCGGTATGAATGATTGCAAGCGTTGAACTGGGGAAAATCGGTGATGATCTATAATGATTTCAGTAAAGCTTTTGACATAGTGAACCATGGGGTCCTCCTCGACAAGCTGGGAATGTGCGGTGTTGATGGCGCAATGCACCATTAGATCACCTACTTCCTTGTAGGGCGAAAATAAAGGATACAGGTGGATGACCACCATTCGCGTACCCTAAGGCGCAGTACTAAGGTCTATTTTGTTCCTCAGTTTCTTCGGTCGCCTTGTGCCCTGTTCGCAGATGACCTGAATGTTTGGAGAGTAATTGATGCTTCAGACGACTGCGACGTACTTCAGAATGACCTCGACCGCCTGTCCAGATGGTATGCAGATGTCGGTCTGGCAGTGAACTCAGTCAAATCGTCATATATGAGCCTGGGAAAGGGTGGTGATGAGCGTACGCACACACTAGCCGGCCAACCACTACATTCCACACCTTCCGTGAAGGATATCAGCGTACTCTCACGTTGCGAATTAAAGTCCGTAGATAACACAACAAACCATACAGAAACGGACCGCGAGTGTTGGAGCTCAAACACAGCATATGCATTTGGTTTGGAGAGATCGCCACTCGCCTCGATGTTCGAGTACGGATCATCCGCCTATTGTCAGATCACCCGTGGTGAGGTGCAAAAAGTAGAACGGATTCAACATGTAGCTACCAAAGGCACCACCACTTTAGGGAGTATGTCATACGAAGACCGATGCAGACGACCGAGGTTGCAGATCCTGTCGTATCGTCAGTTTCGAGTGGATCTCATAATGACGCACCGGATATTGCGGCCGGGCCACTTCCCTATGCTGAGACCACTGCCGCAGGTGTGTGTATCGAGAAATACTCGCGGACACCGGTACAAGCTCGTAGTACCGAATCTGAAACGTGTAGCTTTCCCTCTATGCTTTGACCGGCGAGTGGTGAAATCATGGAACATATTGCCTGAGAAAATAGTTGATGCTAGGTCGTTGGCGCAATTCTAGCACTTCTTAGATGTCGACTGTGTGGATTTCAGATTTAGGAAACGGAACGCACCCGACTAGTATATGGTGCAGTTGTAATATGCTGTAAGCGCGCACGTGCCCGATTTAACTAAGATGGAGCCATATATATATATATATATATATATATATATATATATGCTATCCATTTTCGGTATTCAACCTGCGATCAGTACACGGTTGCGCCTGTGGCCGGATTAGAGTGGAAATACTCAGCCGTCTGATGTAAACCGAGTGAATTATGCAATCTAGCTCACGAAAAGTGTTCCTGTCAAGATCAAAGCTGTAAGCGGCTGTTGAGAACTCAGCTGCAACGTCCAATGGCCGGCCTCGCTGGGTAAGGTCATCAAGGAGAAATATCAGCAAAGGTGCATTCTGATGGTGCGTCGCTTATCCATCTTGGATCGTGATTACCGCTTCTGTGTTGACGGGGAGAAGAAAAGGTTAGTGCAGAGGTCGTCATGTGGTCAAAGCAGCCATCATGAGAGAAGACTAGGAAACGCGCTGTGAGAAGCGACGTACAGTGGCACGCGAAGTTTAGTGTGCGAGCGCGTTTATAGGTACACAGAGTCATGAATTATCCTGATGGTGTAGGAAAGCTGCAATGCAGAGGAAGAAACAAGCGAACAAGCAGACGGATAAATATACATGTTACGCGATGTCCGCATGAGCATGAGAAGCGATACAAAAGACACGAAAGGAAGATCATTAGAGGAAAATGTCGCTGACATGGTTTCAGAAAGTGCCCAAGGAGTCTCCTATCTCATCCTTGTGTTGGTGGGGTGACGGCAGACACGCGGACATGAAAAAACGAAAATATAACAACACTGAGCAGCAATACATCTGAAGCTCAACGATAGATAAAGTACCCATCACACAAAGAGCGTGGGCGCTACCATATAATGGTAGTTGGGTAAGTAAAAGAAACTAACTTGGTGGCGTTGTGTCATTGTTTTGATAACATCGCGCACGACGAAAAGCTTGAAAGCGCGTGACAAACACTCAAGTTGGCCACCGGGAGCGCAGTTTCTTTGCGCATCGTCGCCATGGGCTTGGGTGACGGTAAGGTTACAGCTCTCCGCCGATGATGAAGGTGCGACTTTAGAAGAGCCATCGACGAACTCGTTTAATTGTGAGCTATGGGAAGCATCTGACACCGCGTGTTCGGACGCCTTAGGATGAACTGCACCTGACTGTTTGGAAATTGGGGGAGACCAGATCTCAAACTCGGCTTGCCAATTCTGTACAAAAAGAGGATAATTGATATGTATTGTTTCGCCAAAAAAGGGATACTACCCTGTCCTAGCGATGAGTGAAACGCGAAAACAGTAGGGGGCCACAAATGATCGGAGAACAGATGGATACTTAACATATGTCATCCCCAAAGTGCCCCAGAAATTATCAACCATTTAAAGTAGATTTTGAAGTAGATTTTTTAAATAACTGGAAAAAATCCGATAAACGTTGGAAGCGTACGGTGGCAACTTGGAAGTTGATACCGGTAAGGATAAAGAAATAGGTTGATAGCTTGTTTTGCAATCACGTGCATATTATTTTTACTAAAGCCACAAGGCGAAGGAATCAAGCAATGATAAAATCGTTTACAATACGAAATGTGTGAGGGTGTACGCAGCTAAGGCAGAGTTGCTAGGGTATTAAGGGCTCAGCTTTGTGCGGTAAGTCTAGACTAGCGTTTTCGAATCGAAATGACAGATGTTCAGCAACCCACCATCCGTACGGTGCTCTACAGAACATTGTTCGTAGGTAGCTGTCCGCTGACGACTGTGCGTTGTTTGCACACAGCGCGGATAAGTTGCAGCACATGACTAGTGCTCTGGCTTCGACAGCGGCCAAATTCGGGCTCACCATCAACACAAGCAAAACTGTCTTTTTCAAACTTCACTGGAGGAACAACCTGCAACGTTGCCGCAAATCGGCATTCGTGCTGGTACTGGAAACCACCTCCCGCTTCTGCTACCTTGGGAGTGTGGTGTCGACTGACCAATAACTACACAATGAGCTTCGTATTCGCGTTTCGAAGGCAACGGCGGCATTCGCAAAGTTTGAGTACCGAGTGTGTAATAACCATCAGCTTACCGTTGGCACGTAGCTGATGGTGCAAAAATCCATGGTAATGTTCGTTCTTCTATACGGCAGCGAAACGTGGACGATGTACTGGCGAGGTGTGAGATATCTCGAGCGGTTTCATCAACAGTGTACGCGACGGATACTGCGTACTGGTTGTTGTGACAGCGTTGTAGACACGGAGGTGCTGCGTCGTAGTGGAATGTATGCAGTGCACCGTATACTGTTGCTGAGACACTTGAGGTGGTTCGGTCACGTGTGGTGTATGAATTCGACGCGGATACTGAAGGCGGTTAGCTGAGTGTGAGGAAGCGGCATGTGGGGGAACCGAAGCTTCGTTACCAGGACATGATCAAAGAAAGCTTCTCACGTTCTAATGCTCATTTCAGATGTTGGGAATCGATGGCGGTTAATCGGCGCGTATGGCGCGATCTGATCACGAAAGTCGTTGCCGAGGTGCATTAGAAAGCCCTCGTGCATGTGGAGAAAAAGCGGCAGTTGCGGAAGCGGCAGTCGCCGATGGGTTGTAATCCATCGGCGTCTAGCGCATAGTGTTGTAGCACATGCGGTCGGGAGTGCCTGAGTCAGGCAGGCCTAGTGAACCACGAGCAAGACCACACGGGACCAGAATCGAAACGACGACGGGTCCTTATGGAATATAAGCAGAGCCGGCGAAGTGTCTGTAGGTACACTGCGTTCGATCTACCAACCACATGTTTGCATGCTGACTTTCTTTATTCCAGGTGGTGAATTTATTATCTTGTATTAATGTTTTCTTTTTACCTCATTTTAACGTCTACTAGAAGTCTTCTATAAACTTGCACACGTCGCTTAAGCTAACTGTGGTTAACTTCGTTAAGATTTTCGCGTTCGTGGCATTTCTAAAACATATATTTTATGACATCTTTAACTTAGCGCGAGTTTGTTGGTAGCCAATTTATAACGTGTTAGTTTAGCGATGAGTTATATCGGCATATCCGTATGCTTTATTCAATATATAGTATTTGTTATCATCATTTCAAGTGACTGATTAGTTTTTGACATCCCCGGTGTGGCTACACTTGATGTGCAGGTTGACAAGGTGCCTAACTGTCTAACACCCGCCACCTCGATTACTGGCTCCAGGTGACAATTGGTCGTTGCTAGAGGGGACGGGGGTGCACGGTCTTCGTGGCTGTACTAGGCTGAAGTGTGGTTCCGTGCATTCAGTGTGGAGCCGACTATGGTCCAGCCAACGCCATGTGTGCGCTTGATTCTCCAAATACAGCGTGTTTGTGTTTGCCTGTGAAGGAGTGTGGGACGGCTCCGTTGATGAAACGTGCTTCCCATCCGCATACCTCCCGGTCTTATTCCTTCGGTTTTACATGGTATATGGGGTGTGTGGTTAGAACTGTGGGTGTTGCAGCGCAAGCCACCCATGGTTACTCTGTAGGCGCAGGCGTCCTGTGGCTGTCCCTGTGGAGGATACAGTGACAGGCAAATCCGAAACCGGATGCCGCCAACCATATAACGCACAACATGCTTTTGTGAAACTACGTACTTATCTCTTACTATCATAGACATAGAGAAAGTCGCACGGACGACGGCATCGCAATAATATGCACTGGCAATCAGCAAGTAGTGCAACCGAGATAAGCAACACTCAGTTAGACGGCCATTAGCTATCCAGAAAATAATTAAACGGTTGGTTTTTCCTTTTAAGGTGCTCTCCCCATGATATGAGAGGCCGAAACTGCGATTCAGTTCATCCCCTCTCCACCGCAAATAGGCAACTCTGGTAAGCCAAACCACTATGATCCTGTAAACAACTGTAGTGGATCTGGTTGTCAGAACAAGCGCTGTTACAATAACAGTAGAAAACGTTAAGTGGGTAAAAAGGAAAATAAGACGGCTAGTAAGAATGCAGCGATAAAAGATGCCGAAAAAGGAGATATAAATTGGGATGAACATTGCCGACCTCACGACTGAACGATGTTGGATAAGAAGTTAATCGCTGTTATCCATGCGGGCGCCATAAGGAAAGGCATGGATGGGCCTTGTAGTCAACTTCATTGTATGGTTTTATCGTGTCACCACTTAACCAGACTGAGGCCAGCTCTGTAAACGTACGCTAGGGCAGCTGGGCGGTGGTCGCGCAAATATCCCACATGGCCGACATAAGATGTGAAGTTGTAAAACAAGGTACTCAGAGAATTTGTTGCCGAACACAAGATGGTGACCCGCAGCATACGTCACTCAGTGAACAAACCAGAATTGAACGATGCCTCTCAAGCAATGAAATTAAAGACGGACAACTCTTGAAAGCGCACTAATAGTATCCCCGATCTTTACGTTGTTACTAGCCCAAACGCCGCGTTGTAAGTCTAATTCTTGACCGAAAGCTCCATAAATAATTTGAGCTTTGAAAAAACATAAGGCTCCCTCTGATTCGCACAGTAACTGGCCATCGGGGATGAGATTGTGACCTAAGGAAATTGTTGAGGTGTCCGCCGAGCTAGACATCGTGCAACCTCACTAGACTCAGCTCTGTTCTTGTCGAAGCTCAAAGCTTTATGCCTTTTGCGCCCATCGAATTGCGAGTAGTCCATCTACGTAGCAACAATATCGGTGATTCATGGAAAGACCCAAGGACAAATATGGAAAACAATGAATGACTAATCAAAATAAAACAAAGATGGTAACATCAAATGCGCACTGAAGATGTCACCTCCAGTCATCATCATTAGCGAGAGAGGAAACGCTGGGCTATTGTGCCGCAATACAAACCAATAAAATGAAAAGATAAAAAAGGATAAAAAATAAAACAAAACATCAAAATTATATTAGGCGTAGAGACTGAAATCGCAAATGACGGGAGGCTAAGCGGAAGCGGCGGAAAAGAAGAAACTGACAACAAAAACGCCACTGAAGTCAAAAAGCGTGTCCAATCGAACATGATCATAGTCTTTAGGACCTAAAGCAATGTGTGGAAAAACTCCAAAGGAGCTGACCTGCCAAATAACCTCGTGGTGTCAGCTGAGTGTTTCAGGATTATCCCGTTTCAGTAAATCGTTCGGCGACAGTGTTCCAGGAGGTGGTGTGTTTTCGAATGGCAAGCGATCTCAATATAAAAAGGCACATATGTCCGTGTAACAACACTGTGACGTGGCGGATGTGACTCACTATAAAATAAAGTCACTGCCTCTTGTTTCATCCTGGCGAAGCATTTTACTCCAGCAAATTTATGCTGCAATTCTGGGGAGCACAGGGCCCCTGTTTGGCAAACGAACAAACTAGATATGTGAACTGGACAAGCAACCACCGGTTCCCAATGGGTGCGATTCCCTGACTTCGCGCCGCTGCCTTGTGGGCATGCCAATTCGCCAAAGGCTCGGGGTGGTGTCCTCTAAGTCAAAACCCGACTTCGGCAACCGGGTAGTACCTGGCCCTTTGATGGAACCATGGACTCCTCAGTCCTGTGTTGTGTTCTTAAACGATATCTGTACCTTCCTTTGAAATCTATGCTTTCCGATGCCTCCATGCCTTTTCGTAAGCTATTGCGACTATATATATATATATGTATATATATATATATATATATATATATATATATATATATATATATATATATATATATATATATATATATACATGCCCAGTGCTGAGGCCGTTGTTGCATTCTTGATGCTTCTTCAACGCAGTTGGGCTAAATCAACTTACACTTAAACTAAGTCTTTTAAGCTGGACAAACTTCACTCCACTTTATTTGGTTTGTTCTGTCTACCTGAATAATCTTTTATTAACTGACCACGTTGCTTACGCTAATTGCGCTTATCTTCGGTAACCTTGTTGCGTTTTAACTAAATTATTGACATTTCTTACTTATCGCTGATTCGTTGCTAACCAGCTTACTTCATATGCTAATTCAGCAAAGAGTTATTTATGCCACCGTATCTGTATGCATTATTGGATTTATTTTATTTCATCTTTTCGTATATATATATATATATATATATATACACGGTTGGCGGCATCCTGTTTCGGATTTGCCTGTCACTGTGGCCAGCCACAGGACGCCTGCGCCTACAGAGTGACCATGGATGGCTTGCGCTGCACCACCCACAGCTCCATCCACACACCCCGTATCCAGTGTAAACCCGAAGGAATAAGACCGGGAGGCATGCGGATGGGAACCACGTTTCATCAACGGAGCCGGCCCACACTCCATCACAGGCAAACAAGCACGCTGTATTTGGGAAATCAAGTGCACACAAGGCGGTGGCTGGACCGTAGTCCGCTCCACACTGAACGCATGGAACCACTCTTCAAGCCTAGCACGACCACAAGGACCGTGCACCCCGTCCCCTCCAGCAACGACTAACTGTCTCCTGGAGCCAGATCGACGATGTAGTGGGTAATAGACAAGTAGGCACCTTGTCAACATACACATCAAGCGCAGCCACACCTGGGATGTCAAACAACAGCTAATCACTCAAGATGCCAATATCGAATAAAGTAAACGCATATGACGACATAAATACTCGCTAAATGAGCATACAGAAGAAATTGGTTATAAGTAAATCCGTGATAAGTACAAAATGTCCGAGTTATTTAAAAAATACCACGCGATGCAATTGCGCAAGTTTACCACAATTTGCATCAGCGACGTGTGCAAGTTGGGAGATTATCAAGTACGCAGAACAAACCAAATAAAATGTAACGAATTTTATCCACATTGAAAAGACCCAGTTTAAGTGTAAGTTGGTTTAGCCCAACTGCGGTGAAGAAGCATCATGAATGCAACGTCAGCCTCAGCATGGGGCATATATATATATATATATATATATATATATATATATATATATATATATATATATATATATATATATATATATATATATATATATATATATATATATATAAGACTTGGAAGTGAGTTTAACATTCCTATTAACCAATTCATCGGTTGGCCTCCCGTTGTCTTCTTATATCCACACAACGTTCGTGCAAACGTACGTAGTGAGAGTCGGGGTGTTGGCATGCACAACATATAATCCAGCCATCGGAACCTGCTGTGTGAAAGGATGGCGCTGAGTTGTTTACACGGTCTTCCTGCGCCATAAAACGCCGAACACGTTCGTTGATATCGCAACACCACCAGTGGTGTTAAGCTACGAGGGTAGCAGTGGCCGAACGCTATAAGTCTCTTTACATCCGTCGATTTCATGGATTAAGTTTCCCAACCGTCGTTACCTTGACTGCTGACGACACATTTGCAAGAAGATTACCCAGCTTGACGAATACCGCAATAACTGTACAGCCAACCGGAGATATCAGTATTTCGTCTCATCTCGCACACGTAGTTAAGCTAACCACATGTCGGCTCAACTCCGAAACGGTGCTCTACAGTTCTAAGGTGCGAAACATACGCCGGGACACGTAGCATTGTATGACGAGATACTCGGCAACACCCACATAACGAACAAGTCACATTCAAAGAGAGCACGCAGTAATATTAACCACTCTCCTGGCATGGTTTGCAACTCAGAAGGAGTCACAACATTGAAGAGAACGGACGATAGAGTAGGCCTTACACACCACAAGAGCCGCCAACCCTTGGGGAAACGTAACGTGAATCTGCACAAGGCTCCGTGAGTAGCGGTGAAAATTTCGAAATACAAAGACCCAAAGATAGATTGCACTACGTGAAGGTGGACATTGAAGTAAGGTGTAAGTTAGAACCACGCCGCCTCCTAATCAGACTAATCAAAGCAGTAAGATAAACGAAGGTCGGTAGCGAACAGCCTAGGGTCAGTCACGTGTGGGCCAACGGCAATCTGTGCGCGCTTTTCAATCGTTACAGGTTATATACCTGAAAATACGATCGGCGATAGACAAGATTCGGCGAATTTACATATGGGTACGCAGGAACCGAGTTGCTTGAAGCGGGTGGAAGCAAATCAATAGACTACATTCGTATTTTTCCGCCGGCAAAACTGGTCAGTAGCGCTACCGCCTTATGACAATAGCATGGAGAGTGTAAACACTAAACCGATGTGCGCCATGACCGAGTTTTGATTTATTTCACGCATACATACTCCCCGGAAAATGTTCCGTCTGTTATGACTATAAGGACATGCATGTCTGTCTTTAGATCTGTATGTCAGCGTGATAACAAGCAGTTTAACATATGGCGGAAATAGGCATTACATTAGGTTTCAGATGCGTCGCGATGACACGATGGAGATCAACAGCCGAAATAACTGGTGTTGGTATGAAATAGTCACTTTCCACCGCTACGCACTTTGGAGATGATCAAATGACGGGGTTCAACAATGAGCAGTGGCCGCTTAGCAACCTATGGTGGAGTAAATAGCTTGGATAAATAACCGTTCAATATCTGAAATCCTCCATTGCTGACTAATAAAATCCCACTTTCGCAAAGATAAGACTGCACCACTGGGACACACAAGTGCGCATCACTGATGAAGTTTGAAAGAACCAAGAGACTTTCCATCCCCGTGTGTGAATGGATGCATGAATGAGGATAGCTGTGATAAATTGCATCTAGCTGAATTGACCCTTTAAAAACGTTGTAAGTGATGTGATGGGTCCAATAGAATTCCATGGAGTGCAACGAAGTGAGTAGTTGTAAGCACGCACGAAGGTGGTGGAGGAATGGGCGAAAAAGGCATCAGCGATACGCCGGTACGCAGTACCGATGCTTAGTTGCCGCGCAACCACCACCGGTTGCATGTGTACTAGATACTGTGAGGGTCGCCCGGTCCGTAGGCAGGCTCGGACACCCCAGCCCTAGGGGTTACAAGGCAGGATTGTGATCCATAATGCTATGTGTCGTGGTGACTTTAGTCAAATGCACAGGAGTAGAATAAACAGAAGTCAATGCGTTCAAAAAATGCAACGGCTGATAGAGGATCCCGAGCACGTCCCGTGTAAGGAAGATTGTGCGAGGCGGCCTGGATGATGAGTTACTCTAATGAAAGGGAAAACAGAGGGGGCGCAGCGAAATGAAATGTGTGCATGACCTGGAATGTGTTATACAGGCAAGGAAACAAGTGAATTAACCACCTGTATAGTATTGATGGGTACTATCGCAAGTACTCGCTTGGCATTGCAGTAACGGAAGATGATGTCCAAGAAGGCGATGATTTGAATCGTCTTACCCAGGCCCATACTATGAGCCAGAATACAACCGAAACCTCCAGTGGTTTCAAAGCGACTCAGGCTTTCAATCAGATTGTCGTACAGAAACCGAATGCCGCTGACCTAAAATGAAGAATTATCATTAACAGCTGACTGAAGGAACGTGGGAGACCGAATCTGTTGGAAATGCGTCGTTGTTCACTAGGTTTAACAAGTGCATTCGTGCAAAAGCGATCTAACGATATTGCGTAAGACAAAGAACGGATTTTATGAGACAATGTTGCAACACAGCGGTGCTACACTATAGTATGGTCCAATGTCAAAGCAGAAAGAAAAAACTCTTACATAAAATTGACAAATTAAGATATATATTGGATAAGTCAAGCATGTAAAAGGTAATGGTGAATGACATTTGCGCACAGTACAATAACTACTGGTTGTCACACAATCAAAATCTGGTGACAGATGCAAAAACCTTAAAAGCAAGGAGCCTAAGCATCTGCCTTGATTTCAAGACAGTGGCAATTTGAGTGCTTGGTAAAAGGTGACCGAGCCATCCATCAACATACATACATACATAGTCACCACGTGGAGTTAAAAAGACCTGATCAAACTCGAACATAATAACTGTGTTAAAAAATCAGTTCAGTTTCCGTTGGGTCACTTGAGGATCATAGTGACCGAGTGAAGTTAGGATACCATGGACAAGCAGAAGGGGGAGTAGCCTCCTTATGGATAAAACGACTAATTTGAAACTCGGTCAGTGCCATTAAATCCACAGCACCGCAGCTCGAAATGGCAACCATGAAGGCGACCAGCCCGCACGGTCTGACAGTACGATATTCCGCGGATGAAAGTCGGTACGTGTAAATAAAGTTCACAACGTGATTCGCTGCGAACGATGAAGGGGCTATTGAAGCGTTGGTCAATAGTATTCAATCATTTCCGCGGTTCAAAAATGCTCTCTTACAACTCATTAACCCCACAAAAAGACAAGGAGGTGCAACGGTATCAAGCCACAATGGATAGCTGGCTGTGAACTTGCAGTTAAGAACGTACAGACAATGTTCAGTGAAGTACTAAGCTAAGTAGATGGAAATACGTAGGTTGAACTGTTTTGCCTAAAGCACGACGAGAGCAAGAATATGAGACGTCACAGGACATGGCTCGCCGTCGGCATCAGCAGCGTGTCTACTGTCATCGCCCAGTCGGACTGTCTGCTTAATGTGTTAGATGCTGAGTTATCTGCAAGGTAATGAAAGTCGCAAGCAAGCTGTCCCGCTGATGCCACCTTAGCTTTGTACGATGTCCAGCTGTTTGTGTCAGCATGTTGCTGACAAAGTGTAGGTGCTCTGACCACGAATGTTTGCTTCGGCTATCAAGGCTCTAGGCCAAGTTCCCTATTTCTCCCTCTTACTAGACTGCGCTCCGTAAATCAACGTAGTAGTACGACATCTAGGCATCAGTTCAAATGGTTGATGTGCTGCCGTTTATGGTAATGATAACTGGTATGGGACACGTCATGGTGAAGAAGAAAATAGGGGTAAATACGTTACGTGTGATTACTGGGTTAGTATCAGTTTCATGCAGCAAGGATGCGATAGAAACAGTGAATAGCAAAAATACCGAAAAATTTTTTTTATCGTGACAGAATAAAGTAGGAAACAAGTACTTTGCTGTTAGAAATGCTACGTTCCAGGAAGGTCTGCAAGGATAAGTGTGCTCACCTGGTGCGGCTTGATTACTTTAGCTATTTGCGGAGGCAAAACGATCTCAGGTTCTGTGCTGACATCCCTATTTGGATTTATCACAACTCGTCCATGTTCATCCGCCAAATTAGCGGCATCCTGTAGTTCGCATATCTCCGTTTCATATTCAGGCTCATTCAAATCAGCTTCGCCATCACTCAGTTCAATGACGACAGAATCCGTCGGCTGAAACGAGCAGAGCGTTATACGCAAAAAGGAGTATAGCGGAATGTGGGAAACCGAAGCAGAGCTATCAGGACATGATCAAGGTGAGTTTATCACGAGCCAATGTTGTCTTTAAATGTCGGTAAGAAATAGCAGTGAATCGACGCCAGTGGCACGATCCCATCAAGAAAGCAGTTGCCCGGATTCATCAGAAAGCACTGAAACATCAGGAAGAAAAACACCGGTTGCGCAAGCGACAGGCACCGATGGAGCCTAGCCAATCGACGTCAGGCACCTGAAGTTGTAGCACATGTAGTCGTGTGCGTCTCAGCTGAGCCGGTCTGGTCAGTGATCAAGATGGTCACGAGAGAGCAATATCAAAGAGACGGGGGAAAAGTAAAACCGGTAATTGTCAGCGCTCGTGAGTACGCTGCTCCCGATTATAGTTACTAACCCAGAGCAATACTGAGGTAGATGTGGCACGTGTGCCATATTACCGCTGCTGTTAGTCTGTGCGTTAGCACGTGTTTATTTTATCCTCTTGTAGGAGTTGGAAAACTGATATTTAAGGTCTGGTTGCATTTAATGTAGATATTCCAAAGTTGCGTACTTGTCGAAAACTTACCTAGCTTATTGACATCGAGGGACTGTTAAGCATTGCTGGGGGAGAAACGGTGCAGTCTTCGTGATAGTGCTAGCCTTAAAGAGCGGTCACACATAGTGTGAAACGGGCTACGGCCCAGCCACAACACTGTGTACGTCTGGTATGCATGTTCCCCAAAATTTAATAAGGCGCACGTGGAAGAAGTGTTAACCGGCTCCCCTGTGCATGCCTCGTAGTCATATTCTTCAGGTCTTACACCAGATATGGAGTGATTGGAGGAAGCCGTCGGTGGTGCAGGTCATACACATATAGCCCCTTTGTCAAACTACTGCCTTTGTCAGATTCAGCATCTTATTGGAGACGCTGATCGTGTAGTCCTGCTGTGTTACCATACTAACGCTTTCTTGAATGACCATACTTAGCATCTCGTCAAGTGGCGGGCCGGTCACCAAGCCTCTCACCGACACTGGTATCATCGAAAACACATTTTTCGTTGCGTTTAGCTTGTGTGAGTAGGGCGACAGGAACTTCAGCTGACTTGAATAGCGCAGGATTCTCCTTAGATCGTCCGGCATGCGGATCCTGGCGTTGTCCATGATCATCTATGCACCGCTCATCTCCCTTCTGCATCGTACACGTGCCATAAATTCTTCAACGAACATGTAGAACTTTGCATCATTGCAGATATCATCGCTGATGATCTTTGAGTGAACGATGCCTTAGTTATTCATTAGCACAATCAGCGTCACCATGCGGCTTGACTGTGGGCAAGAAGACGTCCGCGCGCGTCCCTCTTGAGATAGCCTCTGTCCGCCGCATATGGAGATTTAAGCCGATCTCACCTACGAAGATGAACCTCCTTTATCGTTCGGGGCCTGTACCGAGAAGTTAAGAGCGTAAGGCTGCCAGCATGCGATCGTTGTAGCACACGACGCAGACTAGCTCGTAGTGACACTTTTAAGCGTAACCTTTGGCCTTCCGTAAATGCGGAAAGGTGAATCCCGTTATCTTTCATCCGTGCTGTAGTTGCACCAAAGTGCCCTCCGAATACCGTTTAAATACCTTCAACGCGATGCAGGACATCGAAAGTTGGCTTCTCTACGTAGTTTTCTCCACATTTGCGTGGAGTTTTCGTCATTCTCCCCTGTAAGCATTGATGAGGTCTCATGTCGTTCTCTGGCTGACATCGGCGATTCCAGTAGTTTGGTGGACGGTCTTACCGTTGACGAACACAGGTTTGGTAATGATCTCTTTCTGTGTTGATGAGTTTCACTTGCACCGTCGCTACCTCAGGGATGCGTCATTTCGTCGCGCACTTAGGTCGTTTCGTGCAGCAATAGACTAATAAAGCTGGGCTGGTTTAGTTGAGTCATAACAGCATAAACTGTCGTGCACTGCATAAGTTCGCTCACACAAAATACGCGAAGGTCTATAAAGAGACAGGGTTTGATCGAGGTGAAGGACACTCACGATCAAAGGAAGGGCTGGCGAAAGCGCTCGCTGCATGCACAGTTCGGGTTACAATGGTGTGATTGCAACGTGGCCTGAACATCGTACAGTCGCTTTACTCCCCAAGCTTCGCTAAGAAAGTGATGATTTTCTGCTTAAAATAAAGTGCAGTGTAATTTCCAAAACGGCCAGTCAGAGACAGTGTGGTGACGCGGACTGTGGTAATGCATAATCAAGGCCTCGTTCACTCAGATTAACAATGATGGCACCTGCAATAGTGAAAAATTGTCAATGTTTGTTGAAGAGCTTATGGCGAGTATACGCTGCAGTGTGGAGATGAACTGTGCATGGTTGATCACGGAGAAGGCCAGAATCCACATGCCGGACGAGCTAAAGAGGATTCTGGGTTCGTTCAATCGGCTGAAACTTCTATCGCCCTACTCCTATATGCTAAACCAGGAAAAAGGCGTCAGTGGAGTACCTGCCAATAAACCCAACGTCTGGTCAGATGCGACCATTCAAGACAGCGTCGGAATGGTAAGGCAGTAGGAATGCACGAACTGCGTTCTCAATATGATGCTGGATTTGACGAGGGAAGCAGCGGGACAGCCCTGCCCGACTTTAACGTTGTTATTTTCCTTCGTGTTAATAACTTTTTGGTGTTCTGCTTAAAAATAGTGTTCAGCTTAAGATGGAAATTGTATGTACATAAAAAGGTTGCGAATAAGTCGTAAAAGCGTCAGGCGTGAAAAATACCCAATAAGACATTTGGGTGCGTAAACACCACCGGATGGTTGTCTGAACGGACCAAAAAAGTTAGCAAGAAACAAAGCGCTGTGGAGACAAGATCAGTTTGACTTCGCCAAATAGTGGCGTATTACTCAAATGGCTATAATAAGTTTAAGAGGAACAAAACAGCGTTGTGAAAAACTACCTTTTCTAGATCATCGTCCGAATCTCCTAGAAGAATCGCGTCATCGCGAGACTGACCAAGATGAGAAGAATACGAGCCACTCCAAGTACAGCCAAAGAGGGAAGCCGAGGCGGAACCGGTTGGAGTAAATGCCTTTTCTTCATGACGTGAACTGTCAAAACGATCCGTTACCGTTGTCACAGTGCCATTGCTGCTCTCTCTAGAACCCACATTGATATCGTATTCTCGTTTGATATTAGACCTGACAGTCTCCAGGTCGGTTTCAGTGTCCAGAAGCTTCACCTTGGCTCGCTTTGAAGGAACGCGGTCACCATCATCAACAGTGCTGACAGAATCACCCAGCCCCTCTGAACTGAAATTGAGGCAATGTTCCGCGGTGACATCTGAAGCGTAGCAAAAAACAGGTGCAGAAGGGGTATTTCAAAATGAAAACGACAATACTACGGGATTCCGACATAAAGAACGGTCATCACCAGTATAATACTTCTCACTTTCGTAGCTATCGGAGCCACAGATGTCAACTCCACGAGACGTGTGAGTCTGAGGTACAAACGACTGGGTTCACGTACCGTAATGCTACCAAATAATTTAATCGGGATGTACGTTGGACGGTGGCCGAAAGGATTGAACGCCTGACTTGCAATCATTAGGTCACCGATTCGAATTCGCGTAGGGGCGAGCGTCCTCGCGGTATACTCATCCCACGCGCGACCGGTGGTGGTCGTGTGGCAGCGAAGCATGGGTACAGTGTACCGGCGTACTGCTGTAGTAAGAAGTTGCAAATGGCTAGAGCGGTAGTAGGCAAAGCAGGCGAAAGGTGCGAGTTCACATTTAACCGTCAGTCTGTAATTGCGAATCAACAAAATTGGGCTAGGATCAAAAAAATAAAGTATGTGAGATGCATAGGCAGCATGGAATTTTTATGGGTCAGCCTACCCAGCATCATTTCCTGGACAAAATAAGCTTCTGTGTCTAGCTGGGGAAAATGAGAGAGCAGATAGGCACGAATCTGTGTCTGAATACAGACTGTTAAAAAAACAATAACGTAAGAGACGACAGAAAGGGAAGATTCGCAATTAGGGACCGCCAGCTGCTTATTTCGTGGTTGTGTTGTCAGAATACTCCCTTGTGGATTTATCGGTATATTGGAAGTATGATGTTGAAAATTTTGGCATCAATCAGTTTCATTTTTGAACTTGCAATTTCAAGATCATATCTCTCCACAGATTTCATAGTTCCGCTTTGCAAATTCTGCCTTACCATTTTACGTCGCCTTCACGTTGAAGAAATCACATTGTGGTTTATGTTCGACAACTGTTGGAAACACGGCAAATGCCCTTACGTGCTTTGATGACTGTGCTAGATTTCATATCTCGTGTGTTGGAATACATGCCGACTCCTATCGTCTTTTGTCTTCCACCCGAGTTTTATGCAAAGATTGTCGCAGTCTAAGGTAGCCGGAGAAACGCGTGTGTGTCGAGGCAGCTCGCCACCAAAAAGGTTTAACTGTGAGCAGTAGTAGTCACACTGTCTCGCAAACTGGCCTAGACTCTATCCAAGGTTTAACGAAACCATTCATTCTCCTCTCTGACAACTCAATACTTCGATATCCTAATTCTTACAGACATCATCATCAACTGAGGTAAATGATACACGGACTTCGCGACCTGCTAGCTCTAAAGACCCAGATGAATGTTCAATAGGTAAGGAACCATGAAAAACGCAGCGACAGAAGCCTCGAAACGAAGAGAAGCCGCTTGCTACTGACCAACAACAGGCTGGGTCAAGAAAAGCTTGAGGCCAACCTACTGCCGCAGGAACCAGTTCGAATGGTAAAAGGCGATCAAAGCGGATGCTTTCCCACGCACCTGAGTCCAACAACCCAAGGCAGAGGGTTGACATAACCTAATTGATAGACTCCTCGGTGTGGGTGAGGGTAGAGTGAAAGTGAAGTAGTCATCCGCCTCGGCAAAAACACTGACGAGAAGGACCGAACCATAATATTGTCGAGGAGGCCAGCTCGAAGCTAATATGGTCTCAGCTGAACAGACTGAGAAACGAAAGAGTGCATATTCGTCCGGATATAGATCCAACAGACCGGGGCGTCTAAACTGTACCATCATCGAGCTAAAGCGGCGAAACGATAAGGGAGGAACAAACCTACATATTATGGATTTTCGGGTGGTTACACCATTAACGCGAATTAGGATACATCGATCGTTTACTCTTTAGGTACACCCGGTAGTTCTTATCGCACTCTGCGTGTGTCCTTTACCGTCGGCCGGTGGCCAAGTGGTCTGCACGTTTGCTTTGCAACCATAAGGTCACCGGTTCGACTCCGCGTAGGGGTGGGCGTCCTCGCGGTATACTCAGCCCGCGCGCGACTGGTGGTGGTCGCGCGGCAGCGAAGCGCCGTTACGGCGTATAAGCTGACACATTTGTGTCCTTTACCGAGGTCTGCAGTACTATGAACAGGCACAATGAACTGTTCCGTTTTGTTGCTTTCGAGCGAGATGATGTAATGGGACCTGCAGAAATGTGGTTAAACGAGGATGTACTCATCCAGGAAGTTAAGCTTAGTGGCTACTCGTGCTTCCACTGTGATAACGTATATAATGCCTTGCATCTTGCTCTACATCCGGGTTTCCGTGTAAGAGACTTGTGATGGCTCACCGAAGTGAAGATGGCCAATGTGAGTAGTCGTGGTGCTCGATCCATCTCGGGCGCAGAGAGCTACTTGTGGGTGCATTATATTGCAATCCCCGAGCCGTTGTTTGGATTGGCTGCAGCATCTCTAGACCACGTGAGTCGCTGTGATTTTCTACTCATAGGTGACTTCAATCGTTCTCGAATACACTGGCCTGTAGTTGAACTTATCACCGGATATTGTGAGGCTGAAGCAAAGTTCGCTGATATGGTACCTGAAACTGGGGCAGCACCACATCTTCCAACCGGCGCGCATAATACCGCGCTCAACTCCAACGTGCTCAAACTTGACGTTAACCAGCCGTGAACGTCTTGATATGACAGTCGGATCTTGGAACCTCTGGCAAAGAATGACCACTTAGTTTTGTCGCTAACATGGAGTCGCCGCTGCAGCAATCCCACGCACTGCGGCCAGATTACAACTACTGACCTGAGCTGCGAGTTAAGTGGACTGGCCTCTGCCGTAATCTGAATCTGGTGAAGCTTACTGGTCAGTTATAAAAAATGGAGTAAACTCATTGTGTAATCAGTTTGTGCCGCTCAACGGTCGGAAAATCTGATCAGTCAAGACGCATGGGTTCTACAAGGAATATGGAAAATTGGCTCAGCGGCGGTGCAGGCTGTGGGACAAATTCCTTATCGACAGCTCGGTGGACGAGGAGTATAAAAAGCAGCGAAATATCTGCAACTGTGTGAAGACGAGCAAGCGCAAGCATTTCGAAGAGCAGCTTTCAACCGCAGTAGACCGTCCAAAGAAACTGTTTGCGCACGTAAAGCGGCGCCTGAAGCCGACTAGTGACATACCAATGATAGAATGCTGATAGACAGCCCCTAACCTACAGTACTGAGTGCGTCTGCCTTGGCAGCAGTCTGCTTCAGTATTCACAAACGACCAGGTGTTCGTACCGAGTTCGGGCATTCACCTCTCTCTCCGAATTCAACAGTCTGGACTGTGGTGTGGAGGAGGTGCGTACACTACTAGCTAGCTTTGATGGCACCAGGCCTGCCGGGCCTGACTTGCTCCACCCCCTAGTTCGCAAGGCATTATCGTCCATCATTTCACCTGCCGTAGCAGAAATGTCTACTAGGTCACTGTCTGAAGGTTCATTGCTGATCGAATGGAAATGCTCGGTGGTAAGACCGATTCCGAAAGGCGGTGACTCCAACAAAGTAGACAACTACAGACAAATTTGTTTGATACCTATTTTTGCTAAGGTTGCCGAGAAGATTATGAAGAAGAGTTTGCTACAACTGTTCCGGTCAAAAGACCGCCTGACGCTTCCACAGCACGGTTTCATGCTATGCCGTTCATGCATCAACAACCTGCTCATGACGAGACATGAATGGTTGCAAAGAGTGAACTTGGGGAAGTCTGTCGACATAATTTACACAGATTTCAGCAAAGCGTTCGACAAGGTGAACCATGAGATACTATTCCTCAAGCTGAGTGTGTTGTTGGCGGCTCACTGCACCACTGAATCAGAGTTTCTAGTTGAGCGGGTGCAAGTCGATAGTCAGGCGACCGACTGATATCCTTCGACCAGTGGCGTATCCCAAGACACAGTGCTGGGGCTTACATTACTCCTGCTTTATATCAACTATCTACCTAGGCTTCTACGGTCGTCGTGTGCCTTGTTTACAGACGAGTAAAAGATTTGGAGTGATTAGCACTTCCGATGACTGCGGCCTACTTCAATAAGACCTTAGTTGCCTTTAGTCTGAAGAAGTTTCCCACCCGGTCAACTCATCCAAATCGATATTCATGAGCCTGGGTGGTGATGGTTGAACCTACACTCTTGATAGCCAACTATTACATGCTTTCGTGAATGTCCTATGCTACACCGAAATGGACTGCGCATGATCTGGGCGCTTAAACACAGCCTCGGCATCTGGTCTGAAAACATAGCTACTCGTCACTTCTCTTCCATCATCACAGAGTACGGCCTGACCGCCTATTGCCCGACCATTCGCAGCGAGGCGTAGAATATTGAAAGAGTCCAACATGTCGTTACCAGGCTCATCACCAGTTTCGGGGCTTACCGGTAGCCTCTGCTCAAGCTGGAGTAGGTATTGTACTCAGCTCAAAGGTTGACTGGGATTCGGTGAATAGCCGTTCGTGTGCAGCCCGTTTAACGACATTGACCAAGGTTGATTTACGAAACAGTACAAGGAGCTGTTTATTTGTAGTTTCCGCTTATACCCCTATTGAATGTAGTTCTGATGTTGCCAAGGATACATTCTACCACGAAGTAAACACGCTACGACGCAGTGCTACTACTTCAGATATCATATTACCTGAAGGGGATATGAACGTACAAGTATATCTCCTGGGAACTTCAGAAGCTCAAGTAGGTGGTAAGTATAGACTCAATTCAGGCCGTACGGACAACCACGAGCGTCTTTTGCAACTGTGGGCGAAGCAGTAGCTGTTTCGTAGTAACGCTGCTTTTATACTATCAGCTGTACGCCGTAACGACGCTTCGCTGCTGCGAGACCACCAGCAGTCGCGCGCGGGCTGAGTATACCGCGAGGACACCCAACCCTACGCGCATTCGAACCGGTGGCCTTATGGTTGCAAACCAGGCGCGCAGACCACTCGGGCACCGGCCGACTGCACTGATTTTAAACACAGTGGGCGTTAAAGTGCCACCTGGCGTTCTTCTGCAGCTGACCAGCGATGACCCAATTAGATCACATCGCTATAAGTTGCAGGTGGCGTGTTTCCATCCTGGATTGTCAATCGTACTGGAGTAGTTGCGTCGAATCTGATCATACCTTGGTACGCTGTCGCCTTTCCATGTAGTTTACCGGGAGGCGCACCAAGTGTCTCCCACGATTCGTTACAGAGAAATTATTCCAGCCATCGATCAGACAAGCCTACCAAGTTGCAGTGCGTGCCAAACTTTCGCTATTTTGTCCTAAGGACACTGAGTTGCAGTTGAACAGGATTTCGGCCGCCATGCACGGCTCAGAAGCAAATGCTTGTGACACTATCAATCGTCACCGCCCCAATCACAAGCTATCTGAGAGGTCGGTGAACCAGTTAGAATCCAGAAGAAAACACCCGACTGGCTCCAAACACAATGTAACTAGGCGGACTACTAGGAGCGCACTAAAGCAGTGTGCGCACTGACAAGTAAGCCTAGTGGACCAGTTGGGCTCAAGAATTGGAGCAGGCGGGAGCGGTAGGGAACTATCGCAAGCTCTTCCAGCTGATCCGCACCACTGGTCCCAGGAAAGCAGGTGTCAATGAAACAATCAGGGGCAGAGCGGGAGCACCGTATGGCCCGTTGGGCAGAACACATTCAAGATCAGTTCAGTTGTCCCACTGCTTTTGGACCTCTTCCCGCTCATGTGCCGCGGGATGAGCCAGGGCCAGTTAGTTCAGAGGATCCATCGGGAAACTGAGGTCCGAAACGAGACCAACTCTTTTTCGTGCCGCTGGCCAGGGTTCTCCCGCAGGTGCACTATTAAAGGAGAATGGTGAGACCCCCTGCAAAGTACTGACCCCCTGTTCGAACATGTATGGAAGGAGGAAACCATCTCGGTTAACTGGAGTGAATCAATCAGTGGAAATATACCAGAAGGGCAGTCGCACCGACTATGATAACCACAGATGTAGTAGCCTAATGCCTATAGTGATATAATTACTAGATTCAATTCTCGTTTGTCACCTCACTGCGGAACGCGAATCACGGATTAGGGGCTGTATAGATCACATATTCACTCTGCGGCAAGTGCTAGAACAGCGCAATGCATTCTGCAGGTCGACAACAGCTGTGTTCCTCGATTTCAAGAGAGCATTCGACTCAGTCGACCGATGCATTCTGTTCGAAATACGTGCGCGAAAAGGAGTTCCCATGAAATGTGTGAAAATTTTCCTTGCTCTGAACTCAAACGCCACAAGCCGCGTCAGGGTCTATGGTGACCTGTCTGATAGCTTTCCGACAAGTGGTGTTTGTCAGGTTTGTTCGATTTCCGCATTTTTGTTCAACTTCATCGTGGACTCAATCATGGAGTACACCCTTGCGGAGCAACACGATGAAGGTGTTGAGAAGTTGCCTGGTGAAAGGTTAGCTGATCTTAAGTATGCAAACGATATCGTCTTGTTGTTTAACGATGTTGGAGCGGCGCAATCAACCCAGAATAATCTCTCTAGAGTGGTCTCATTATTTAGTACGCGCTACGCAATTTCAAATTGCAAAATGCAGGACCAGCAGCCACTTGATGACCTCCTGGACCACTGGTAACGAGGAACTCGAGGCAGCTATAGCAGCAACGCTGGGTGCATAGTGACTAAAGTTAGTTCACGTATTGCAAAAGTCAAAACTGCCCTCTGAACCTGCGACATCGGCTGGCTTGCTGAACTATCTCTCCGTGGTGCCAGCTGGGTGGTTAGGGTGTACCCCGTTCCAGCAGTGTTCGGCGACAATGTTCCACCTCGGTGGGGCATTGTATTCCAGTAATTGTGCTGAGTTCATGGGAAGTATTGGGTCCCTGTTTGGTGATCTACCAAACAAAGACGCATGAACTGGACATTCAGGCAGCGCCTCCTAATGGGCCCGATTCCCTAAATTCGCCCCGCTGCCTTGCGGGTCGGTTACTTAGCCAAAGTATTACGTCCTCTGACAAAAGCATGGACTGTACTACAATGTGCTCATTAGCTACTGTTTCTGCTTCTCACATTCACGCGACTTCATCACACGCCAATTGTTGGTTTGCTAACAATCCTCATTTTCCGTTACTCGATTCATGTGTTCGACAATCTGGCTGCGATTCCGGTTGCGCCGCGGACTAAGGAGTATAACCTATGGTTCTCCTTCGTCCCTGATCCCCGTTCCGTCTGGCGTGCTTCAACATTCGGACATTCATACAGAGTGGACAGCAAGCCGGTCTAGCGCGCACTCTAGACATTGATGTCTGCTGCATTTCAGAAACCCGTTTGCAAGACCCCAGCACTGTGCTTACATTGACATCCCCCACTGAGCACGAAGGCAGATTTCACCTGCGTCTTTCTGGAGATCCAGAAGCAGCCTCAGCGGACTTGGCTGGTGTAGGTATAGCATTAAGTGGCAAGGCCGAGGCGGCACTATTGGACTGGTTCCCGACTATGTGCAGTTCGGCTTCGAGGCTCATGAGGCGCCGCGAAGAGAAACACAACTTGTTTGTGATCTCCTTGTACGCTCCAACTGACTGCAGTGGCGACTCGGTCAAGGACGAATTCTACCGGGATGTACATCAGCTCTTGACTAATGCTAAAAAGTCGGATGTCGTTATCCTTGCTGGGGATTTTAATGCACGGGTTGGCCGCCTATTGTCATAGGAACGCCACCTTGGTGATCATCACGCCCTCGATGAGAACAGCTCCGATAACGGAGAACGGCTTCTCACATTGTGCGGAGACAACCAACTGTTTCTCTCAAGCACTAACTTCAGGCGTAAGAAGAAAAGTTCCGCAACGTGATGTCACCCTTCGCCAACACATCTGTGGTCCCAAATTGATCACATTGTAATTACCTTCAGATGGCGCGGCAGCGTACTGGACTGCAGGTCCTTTTGGTTCACCTCCGTTGACTCAGATCATGCACTGGTCTGCGCGAAAACCTGTATGTGTTTTGTGGGGGGGGGATCCCGAAACATGAAGTACCGCAACATTGATGTAAACAGATTAACTGATTCCTCTGTCAAGGCGACCTATCAGTCTTCACTGGCATATGCACTCAATTGCAGTCCACCGCAAGACGTGGAGCAACACTGGACTTGTATACGGAAAGCGATGAGGATTTCCGGACAGTCCAGCTGCGGCCTAACTCGACGCCCCCTAAAGTCTTGGATCTCTGCACGTTCTCTGGAGCTCTTCGAACGCCGCAAAGATATCCCCGCGGAATCAGATTGCAACGAGCGGCGCCGTTCTGCCAACCGGCTGCTCAAGCAAAGCCTACGCAAGGATCGCGAGCTATGGTGGTCTGAGCGTGCTTTAGAGATGGAGACCGCTGTCCTCTCTGGCAACACTCACAGGCTTTTCCAGCTCATTCGGTCCACTGGTCTCAGGAAACCTGGTGTCAGTGAGGTCATTTGTGAGGTGCATGAGTCTCCGATCACCAACCAACAGAGGCGTATGGACCACTGGATCGGGCACTTTCACTCGCAGTTCAACTGGCCTCCACCATCCATCAGTACATGCAGTACACCTTATTGTCCACCCTGACTCGTCCCACTGAATCCACCCAGTGAAGCGGAAGTCTGCCTCGAGATTCGACGCTTGAAGCGCTTCAAGACTGTCGACTCAGACGGACTTTCTCTAGAGCTGTTCAGATACGGCGGTGTGGTGATCATTAACCCACTGACCGCACTGTTCGCGAAAATCTGGCATGAACAGAAAGTACCTTCCTCCTGGTGCGAATCAGTTATTGTCCCGATTTTCAAGAAAGACACTCGCACTTCATGTGCAAGTCATCGAGGCATCAGTCTCATTTCGGTTGCCTCCAAGATATTGGCATCCATTCTGTTTTGCAGACTATCCCCAGTACGTGAATCACACTACCGTGAAGAACAAGCTGGTTTCCGTCCCGACCGCGGATGAGTGGATTAAATCTTCACGATCCACCAGCTCCTTGAACATCGTCACATTTTCACAGGTCCACTATCGTTGCATTCCTAGACATACGTGCCGCTTTTGACTCCGTTGATCGACCTGCTTTATGGCGTTGCTTGCTAAAGAACGGAGTGCCAGAGAAATATACCGCCACCTTACGAGCACTTTACCTTCATACATCTGACAGAGTGAGGGTCTATGGCAAGTTTTCCTGGCAACTCGCTGTCAATAGCGGTGTGCGGCAGGGCTGCCCTATGTCCCCATTCCTCTTCAACTTCGCAAACGAAGACGTTCTGTCGAATGCTCTAGAAAGTTTCCAACATTTTGGCCTAGAGCTTCTACGAGGTGAGCGCGCGACCGACTTAGATTATGCTGATGATATCGCCTTACTTGGTGACGATCCTCAGGGTATGCCACTCATTCTGGATTGTATGGCGGTTGAAGCATCTAAGTATGGCATGAGCTGGCTTGCCGAACAACCTCGTGGTGCCAGCTGCGTGGTTCGGGATTTTCCCGCTCCAGCAAATGGTTCGGCGGCAGTGTTCCAGGACGTGGTTGGTTTTCGCATGGAAAGCGTTCTCCCTATAAAAAGCCACAATGTCTGTTTAACAACACTGCGACGTGGCGGATGTGACTCGCCACTAAATAAAGTCACTGTCTCTTGCCCCTCCCTGAGAGGCATTGTAATTCAAGGGTGCATTGGGCCCCTGGTTCTTCACGGACCGAAAGGCGTATGAACCACCTATTTGGTCACCGGCTCCCAACGGGTTGCGACGCCCTCACATCGCCATGTTGCCATGTAGGTTAGATCTTTGATCAAAGCCTCGGGGTAGAGCCAACTAAGACAACCCTCTACTTCGGTCTGGGTAACCGGGTAGTATCACGTCCATTGACGAAACATGGACCATACAGCTTACTACTGCTCCTGCTATGTCTATCTCCTGTGCTAACTGAACTCCTCAACCTCCACTCGCAGAACAACCCACCTCCCGTCCTTCACTAATATATACTCTTATGTCTTCCTCGGTCACCGTCACAAATGACCCACGTCTCGCAACTGATGGAAGCAACAGCCAAACTCCCGGTTTTCAATGTCCTGCGATCGCAACCGCCTCTCACTCCAGCTCTTGTTCGACCTGGTTCTTCATTCATCCTCATGTGTAATGTTCGAACTTTGATGCAGATCGGACGACAAGAATGTCTGGCCCGTACTCTTGAAACGCTCTCGGTAGACATCTGTTGCCTTTCAGAGACCAGATTACAAGACTCTAGCGCCGTCAACAGAACGGCCTCTCCGGTAAACCCTGACGCCAAATACCACTTGTGGCTTTCCGGAGACCCAGATGCTGTCGCCACTGGCCAAGCTTGTGTTTGGATTGCACGGGGTGCCAGGGCTGAATCAGCTCTGCTTGACTGGACCCCAGTCAACAGTCGGCTATGTGCAGTCAGACTAAGAGGTTCATGTAACGTAAGCAGGCGTTGATACGTTAAGCGTGCCTTTTTTGTGGTCTCTGCGTACGCCCCTACAGATTGCAGCCCGGATGCAGTCAAGGATAGCTTTTACCAGCAGCTACATGAACTTCTGCGTAGCTCCAAAAGGACTGATATAGCCATTCTTGCTGGGGATTTTAACGCACGAGTGGGCCGCCTTCCACCAAGCGAGCACCACCTTGGGGGTAGTTTTGGTCTCGGTGGCAGTCGATCAGACAATGGAGACAGACTGCTTGCTCTTTGGTCTGAGCATTGGTTGTATCTATCGAGCACTAGTTTTCGGCACTCGAGGAGACACACTGCTATCTGGCGCCCACCCTCACAAACGCATGAGTGCTCCCAGCTTGACCACCTATCAATCAGCTACAGATGGCACGGAAGCGTAACGGACTGTCGATCGTACTGGTCAACTTATCTAGACTACGGTCACGCATTGGTTCGTGTTAAGATTTGCATGTGTTTCAGATGATCAACTAAGCACGCTCACTACCGACCGGACGTCGCGAATGTATAAAATCCTGCGATTTTAACCAGGTACCAAGCCTCACTGTCAACCTTGCTTGGCTCAACTATTGATAGTGATCTCGATTCGCAGTGGGCGCATATCAAAGATGCTTTAGCTTCCGCCAGTATCGACACTTGTGAAGTTGCTCGTCACCCACCGAAGCATTGGATTTCCGCCGTCTCCTTGTCGCTGACGGACAAACGCCGCTTGATCCCGTCGGATTCCAGCCACAGTGAAGAACACCAATCCCTGGGTCCAGAGTTGCGCAGGAGTCTGGAAATGGACCGCGAAGCTTGGTGGTGTGAACGTGCTAGGGAGATGGAGCTTGCTAGTCTCTCTGGTAATACCAGAAAACTTTTCCATCTCATTCGAGTCACCGAAGGTGTTCGATCTGGTATAAGTGAAACAATATGCGAAGAGGATGGCACCTTAATCACCAATCTTCAACGACGGTTGGAGCGATGGGTCGACATTCTGGCTGTTTCGTTGGCCCCCAGCTTTATCTGGCGAGCGCGCTGGGGCCGAGTGGTCTACCTCCACAGATCCTTCCACTTACCAAGAACTCGAGCAGGAGCTCCGGCACATGAAGCGTTATAAAGGATCCGGCCCTGATGGTCTTCTTCCAGCTCTAGTTAAAGATGGTGGCGCTTCGCTGGTTCGAGAATTCACCGTTTTGTTCTCGGAAGTCTGGTTGAAAGAGGAAGTTCCATCATCTTGGGGTGAATCGACAGTCGTCCGCATCTTCAAGAGGGGCATGCGCACAATCTGCTCCAACCACAGAGGTATAAGCTTAGTCTGCGTCGTTTGTAAGCTGCTGGTATCCATCATACTTCGCAGGATATCCCCAACACGCGAATCGTTGAAACGAGAAAAACCAGCTGGGTTTCGCCCTGGTCGCGGCTGCGTCGATCAAATCTTCATACTCCACCAGATCCTCGAGCTCCGCCATGTATATCAGAGGCCAACAATTGATGTGTTCCTGCATATCGGTGCAGCCTTCGATTCTATCGATCGGACGGTACTGTGGCACTGCCTACTGAGGAATGGTGTCCCCGAGAAGTTCGTCTCCACACTGCGCGCTCTATATAGTCTGACCTCGGGCACGGTTAGGGCATATGGCAAGCTTTCGCCTACCTTTGTGGTCCCCGGTGGAGTTCGACAGGGATGCCCTATCTCTCCGTTCCTATACAACTCTGCCATTGAAGATATCCTGAAGAACGCTCTGGGCGATTGGTTGAAGGCTGGCGTTGAGCTCCTACCAGATAGTCGAGTTGTTGATTTGGACTATGCTGATGATATCGTTTGCTGGGTGACGATCCACACGTCGTCCAACTTGTACTAAATCGCTTGGCGATTGAAGCATCAAAGTACGGTATGTACTTTTCACTATCCAAATGCAAGGCTCTCTTCCAAGACTGGCAGGTGCCTCTGCCTACATGCACTCTTGGTGGTGAGACACTAGAGGTTGTGGAGAGCTTTGTCTACTTGGGAAGTTGCATCACTGCTGGCGGGGTTGTTGGAGACAAAATTTCGATGCGCATCTCGAGAGCACGCCTCGCTTTTTCTAGGCTGAGGCACTTGTGACGTCGCCATGGCATTCGTCTCTCCATCAAAGGGCGGGTCGATTGTGCAACTGTTCGTGCTGTCCTGTTGTAGGGATGCAAAACCTAGACCATTCGTAAAGATGACTTGCGCAGACTATCCGTCTACGAGTACCGTTGTCTGCGATCCATTGCCCGTGTGTGGAGGCAGCACCACGTAAGCAATGTGGAAGTTAGACAGCGTGTCTTGGGAAGTGGAAGCTACTCGCTCGAGGAGCTCCTCTCAATGTATCAACTGCGGTGGCTGGGACAAGTATTGCACATGCCTGTCCAGCGTTACCCGCGTCGTGCGTTGTTTGCGGTTGCTAGACAAGGCTGGAAAAGACGGTCTGGTGGACAGTCTACAACATGGAGAAGCCGCAAGAAAAGACTGATCAAACAGTTGGCCTCGGCAGGTTGTTGTCGGCTACCTGGTTGGGGTCCGAAAGATGCGGATACTTGCTGGTTGAAGATCCTGGAAGTCATGGCTCAAGATCGATGTCAATGGCGCACGTGTGCATCGGTGTGTTGCGGTGTCCCTTCTTCCTCCCTAAAAAGATTTCGAAAACTGTGAGTGGTAAACTGGACAAAAAAGCTTTTGTTGTTGTTGCTCTTTTCAAATTAGTCATTCTGTTTTCCTACTCAACCATGATTCCGATGGCACAATATATGTACCACAGATTGTGTATATATATATATATATATATATATATATATATATATATATATATATATATATATATATATATATATATATATATATATATATATATATATATATATATATATATATATACTTGCCGTTATCTAAAGCAGTGGTTAGGCCACATCTGGAGTTTTGTGTTCAAGTCTGGACACCGTAACTCCGTAGTGACGCTGTTTAGAAAAGATTCAGAAACTTGCGACGAGGATGATCGAAGGTCAACGGGGGAAGTCGTACGAAGATCGTCTAATTAGCTTGGGATTATTTTCCTTGGAACGGAGTAGGTTGAGAGGGGATTTGATAGATACGTTTAAGAACATCAAGGGACTTAGTGGTATTAGTCCCATCCATCTGTTTGAGTTAGCTTTGTCAGACCACCTGCGCAGGCATCGCCTGAAGCTCAAACAACATAGAGCTCGTTTGGACATCAGGGCAAAATTTTTACGAACCCAGTGGTTAACATGTGGAATAAACTTCCTTCTGATTTAGTGGAATGTGAGTCTGTAGAAGCCTTCAAAAGGGGCTTAGATAAGTGTTGGTCTGACCTTTTTCCAGAGATATTGTAAGTATACTGGAATAGGTAGTGTATTTTGATGCTGACACATGAAAAGTGCAGTGATTTCTATTGTTCTTGCTTCATTCCTTTGTAGAAGCAAGGAGAGTCAATCCAACGTCGAAGTGCCGGGGGCCGCTTCCCTGACCGGCACACGAAACTGGACGCTCGTTAGCTTCTATCGTCCGTTCTACCTGACCTGACCTGACCACACAGCACCGTTATTTTACGCAACAGGCTCCGATGGCTTGGCCACGTGTTACGCATGCCAGCCCACCGACTCCCGCGACCTGCGCTGTTTGCGCGCCGGGGGTGTGGATGGAAGAAGAGGAGAGGTGGCCAAGCGATGACTTGGTCGAAAGGAATGAAGGCCCTCAATTCGAAGCTGGCCTCAGTTGGAGCGTCTCGGTTCCCTGGTTGGAGTCCGAAAGACGATGAACACGTTTGGCTGGATACACTTGTTGATATGGCTAGGAGCCGACCTCAGTGGCGTTCGTGCTGTGAGTTACTTTGTCCAACCGCATCCCTCTTAGCCTCCCCCTCCTACCACGATCTCACTATTCAACCTTTTATAATTTTGCGTAGTAAATTATTTTTCTGTTGCATAGCAGCCAACCGGTAGCTTATTGCAACGATGTCTATCCATTGCCTGTAGCTCAGCTGGCTTGAACCTGTTGCCTTTTATCAGCTTTTTTCCTTTTGGGTATTGCGGCACAGTAGCTGAGGTGTTTCCCACCTCTAGCTAACGTGTGTAGTGATGATGATGCGCGTCGTAACGGCGTTTCGCTTCCGCGCGACCAGCACCATTCGCGCGTACGCTGATTATACCGCGAGAATGCCCATCCCTACGCGGATTCGAACCTGTGACCCTATGAGTTCAGCTACAGGTGCAGATCACTCGGCAACCGGCCGAACACCTTGGCCAACCAATTAGTACCTAACTATCCAGCATTAGCAGTCCTAGTCGAGCCGTTCGCGAGTAAGCCAGTGGAACAAAAGCAAGATCAAAGGAGGAAGGCCGTCAGAATGTGAGATAATACGAATGTGAAGGAAATGGTGGAATAGAAAATTCAAGTAGGAAGATGTGAATTGGTTAGAAAAAAGGAAAGTCTTGTGTTGACAAGCAAGAGCGTATAGTTGATACTCAAAACCGAACAACCTCGTGGTGTCAGCTGGGTGGTTCGCGTTTACCTAGTTCCAGCAAATAGTTCGGCGGCAGTTTCAGGACGTGGTGGGTTTTCGCCTGGTTTCTCCCTAAAAGTCATGATCATGCCTGAATTGGTGTGCCTCAAGGAATTCGAGAATAAAATATTTATTTATTTATTTATAAGTGTCTGTTTAACAACACTGACATGGCAGTTGTGACGAGCCACTAACTAAAGCCACCACTTGCTTATCCGGATAACTGCTGCAAATCCATGAACATCAAGCATCCCTCTAGCACTAGCGACACGATAAAAATGCAGGAAAGCACTTACAATGCCCATAAACACGGCTACACATGCCGACTTGCACACATACATACATACAAAAAGCAACTTACGTGACAATCTTATTGTTCCATTGCACATTAACTGATCACATTTTGAACTCGTACTATGATCATGCCTGTGCAGGCGTCTTGCGCGGTCGAGAAAAAACTTTATTTATTTATTTATTAACTAGATTTACAAACGCCTTTTGGAAGTGAGTTCTAACGTTCAATAACTCGGTGTAATAAGCGGGATTCCGCCCCAACCCAGTCACAGAAAGGCTTGCGCAGCTTCAAAAAATAATCACAGATACTAGATAACCAAGGAGGACCAAATAGCCAAGACAAGTCCGGGTCAACCACTTTAGCGAAAATATGACAAGTGAGAACGAAGTCGCATCGAATGTTCCGACTGTGCATCAAATGAGGGCTCAAACCAATTAGGCATTTGGAGTTTCTGCCCCCGTTAATATTCGACAAATTTAGTGCACAGTCGCAAAATCTTTATAGTATCCGCATCGACACCGGCGTTGGCAGCTCCAGGGCTAGTATAAGGATGGTAGCATCTGAGAATCAAGTTCAAGTTCCAGCGGGACTGGAACGGTAGGATTATCCCGTGAGTGTGCCTTCTTCAGCGGGTCGTTGAACCAGGAGTTGGCAGACCTTGAACTACTGATGGACCTAGAACAAAGACCGCATCACACTCTGTCCAACCAATTAATGCCCACGTATCCTGCCCTAGCAGTCACTGCTGGGCCGGTTACGTGAAAAAAGAGAAAATAGTAAACGCAGAAAGCAAAAAGAGAAAGTGGAAAGAGCTAAGCAAGTAGAATACCAAGATATTTGAGAAAAAAGTACCGAAAAGTGAGGGTGTCAGGAAAAAGGTTTGGTGTTGCCACTCAAGAGCATTGAGCTGGCGCGCAAGACCCTTAACCGTAGGTTCCCTAACCACGTGATCTGGAAGCGAATTCCAGCAATCTATAACTCGGCGGGACAGACGAGTTTCCATTCTAATGCTATCAGACCATGCTTTATATAGTTCCAGGGGGTGACCGCGAAGATTAGGTAACGTAGCGGGACTAAATAGCCTTGACAAGTCGGGACCAATCCTACCCGTCAAAATACGATAAGTGAGAATCAGGTCCCCTCTTATCCTTCGGTAGTGCATTGAGTACATCCCAAAACTGAGCAAGCGTTCAGCGTACGTCTGTCCCCGTATACCCTGCAGTAACCGAATGCCCCCTCGTAACACCCTCTCCAAGTCCATTATATCTCGGATAAGACATGGTGGACAAGCCTGGATACAATAGTCCAGGTGGGGTCGGGCGAATGCCGGAAATAGCTTCACAAACAAATTGGCCGTTAGGATTCCAAAAGAGCGGCGGATAAACCATATCATACAAAACATCGACAAGTAGCCTTCTTCTAATTGTCACCAGACTGAAGTGCTGAAGAGTGTAAGACTCCTAAATTAAACTGCTGATTGACGACAGAAAGTTCATCAGCGCCGACAACATATCGGGTGGGAGGATTAGCAGCCGATTCGAAGAACAGAGAACCTTGCCCTATTTATGGGCATCAACCATAAGGTAGACCATTCCCAGAGTTTATCCAAGGCACGTTGAATTGCCCTAAGGACCCTCCCGGATATGCACAATATTCCAGCGCTTAAAGTCGTCAGCAAACTAGTGATGACACTCCTAGCTCTCCCGGCAAGTCATTTACATAGATTGCGAACGACAATGGCCTCAATACCGATTCCTGCGGGACGTCACTAAGGATAGCTTGCCTGAGCGAAAGACTACGCCCCACCCGTACGCACTGTTCCCTCCCCTCAAGGAAGGCAGACACCCATTGAAGGGCGCGACCAGATATACCGTAAGATTTCAACTTTAGTGAGAGTGGAAGATGTGGAACAGTGTCAAAGCTTCCGAAAAGTTCACGAATAGCACGTCTACAGTGTGGCCACTGTCTACTGCATCGGCCCAACTTTCACGAGCTACAAGTAGATAAGTCTGACATGGAAATCCCTTGCAGAATCCATATTGCGCAACAATGAGAAGGTTGAATCTATTCAGGTGGTTCTCCACTGAATCCCGCATCAGCTTTCCAAACAACTTGACTACTACGTTGGTCAAACTGACAGGCCAGTAGTTCGCGGGCAGAGCGCTGTCACCGCCCTTAAAAATCGGACAGATGATTATTTCTTTCCATTCCGAAGGTAGGATGCAGCTGTCAAGCGATATTGAAAACACGCATGTGAGATGACCACTCAGCTCAGTGGCCAATTCATGCAACAGCTTCGGATGAATTGAATCAGGACTGGAAGGTTTAGAGGGATTGGTGCCTTGCAGTAGCTCGTAGACCTGATTATCCATTACGTTAAACTCAGCTAAGCAAGTATGCTCGGGAACTCTTGAAACCAATTCAAGCTGTGGTAAAGAGGTCTCCCAAACGAAGACCCCAGTATACTGATCACTAGGTATACAAGCTTTGTCATAGTCAGTTTGCGCACGGGTCCTGTCTGCTCGCAATAACGCTGGTATAGACAGTTTTGCCTTGCTGCGTCTTTTAACGTAAGCAAAAAAACTTCTTGGGATTAGCTATCAAGGATTTCCAAAATATTACCAATATCTACATGCGACTACCATGCTTCTGCAGAGCGTCAATCTGGAATGCCTTGACTAGGAAGTGTTTCGAATCGCACGTGCTCCGCGAACCGGAAGTTGCACTGCTCACAGGTCGATGATGAAAATGAGAAACGATCAAGGACCAAAACGAAGGCGAAGAGGGGGAAATAAGATCCAGTTGAAACATTGGTTCATTGATTGGTAGAGAGCAGGAAACTCGTTTGTCAGCTCCATCACTTCCCGAACGCTGCGGATTGCTGGGATCATTGCGGAACAAGGTTCCGCAGAATACCGCTATGGTTGTATTGTGGGCAGCAGAATCCCTGCGCACTCAGAGTGGGAATCCAACAGACGTTTGAAACTTTCCTCTGTCTCCGCATCGACGACGGCCTCCGGCAAGCTGTTCCAGTCATTCACTACCCGGATAGACAGGGCCAGATCGGACCGCACACGGAGTCGCCGGGGTTTGAAAAGTTTCCACCGGTGGCCTCGAATTGCACACCTTGTGTTGAGACGAAAGAACGATTGCAGCTCACTCCCCAGCTCACCTTGTAGAATACGCCGAGTGAATAACATATCTCCGCGGCGGCGACGATAATCCAAAGGAACAGGTTCAACCGTTGAAGCCGCAGAGGGTAAGATAAGTCCCGCAACTCTGAAACGGATTTGGATCCACGCCGTTGAACCTTCTCGATCATGTCACGTTCGGACTTGGTGAGATACGCAGCAGGCAATCCGTACTCGAAAACTGGGCGCACATGCGAAGCAAACAGTAGACTGAAGAGCGCTGGGGTCAGGCGTGAAAAGGCCCTCCGTATAGCGTGACATTCTGTAGGCGGATGCGTCCCTCTTCCGAGTGTCCTCGATTGATTTGAGATCAGGAGGCATAATCACCCCGAGATCCCTCTTTTGGTTGACATTTCTGAGCAAGAAACCCCCGAGATGGCAAGCCCCAAAAGGCTCAGGAGCACCGATTGGAAGGACAACGCATTTGCCACGGCTATTGGGCAATTGTTACTTTGGTGACCGATCGTGGAGCAGATCGAGTGTCGCTTGAAGTTTGTCTGCATCTTCCAGACTGGATACCTCAATCTACAGCCTCAGATCATCCGCGTAGATTAAGCAGTCGGTTTGCAGTTCGGATGGCAGGTCGCTGATAAAGATATTGAAGAGTCCGGGGGCCGAGTACAGAACCCTGGAGGACCCCACTGGTCATGAGAGCTTGATCAGAAAGCGATTCGTTCACTTTAACCTGCATGGAGCGACCGTCTAGGAAATCAGAGATCTAAGAAACAAAACTGCCAGTGACTCCGATTCCCCGGAGTTTGAAGAGGAGTCGCCCATGCGGGACATTGTCAAAAGCCTTAGTGAAATCAAAAAACATAGCATCCAGACGCTTACCGGCATCTAAGAATTTTGACCATTTTTCCTTAGCCACCAGCAAATTTGTGGCGCATGATCGCACCCTTCGGGAACCATGTTAGGCATATATCTCGAAAAAAGGAACCGTGGACTGGTTCCCGAAAAACGGACGGTTTAATAGCCAAATGCACATGAACTGATTACAATACTGAACTAACCGTTGAGTAAAAATTCAATATTGGAAAATCTGGTTGGGTCGCTATTATCAATGCCTAAACGCTTGCGGCGCTCCAATTCAGCCAACTGAGCTGCTCTGGCCTCTTCATTGAGGGAATCGTCTCGTACCTCCCTGATAGCGATGTTGAGCGAGAACTATGGCACTCACTTTATATTCCGTCTTTCAAAGGTCTGTTTGCGTCTACTCTTTTTTAGAGCAATGCCGTCATCCAAGCCGTTTTTAGCATCCGCACTTACGTCGTTATCTGACAAAACCAAACCCCCATCTTCAAATCGGAAAAGTTCATTACCAACTACAGCTGGGGAGAACAAATAAAATAACGTACTTTCGTCGCACTGGTCCCCGGACATAGTCTTATGTAAGAAATGAGATCGGAGATTTCAAGATATATAGCGGCCAAAATTATTTCCACGCGTCATTTTACATTTTCATTAAGACTGTAGACCATACATTGAGTCAGATGAGGCAAACCGTGATCAAAGGTAGTGGCTGATTGTTGAAAGGAAAAGAAGCCGTACGGGGTGTTGCATTCGGGTACACCAGCTAAGATGTGCGCCCTCGCATGAATCAGGATTAAGTTCATTGAAATGGAATGCTGACTTCAAAATGAATCAGTTGCCGCTGTATGCCATATGCATGCCTTGATCCCCTGTTGCGCATTGTTTGAAATGGCCATAAAGCGACGAGGCTTATTTGGTTAACTTTCGCCACGTTGGATGACCCTGCCGTATAGTATGTCGTATGCTTTTTGGTCGCTAGATGAGCGCTGTAGAAGTGGAACGTGGTGCATAATAATGAGCCACACAGTCTGTTAAACTATTCGTTAGTGTTTTAGCAGCCTGTATGTGAAATTCCGCTGCGTGCATTCCAAGCATTATGCATCCCGTGGAAAGCGGCACGTGGTATTGTATGCATTGACGGTTGAAGTTCAAGTGGGACTGGAACGGTAGGATCACCCCGTGAATGTTTTTACTTCAGCAGGTCGTTGTGCCATGAGTTGGCAGACCTTGAACTATTGATGGACCAAAAACAAAGGCAGCATCACACCCTGTCCAACCAACTAATGCCCAAGTATCCTGCCCTAGCAGTACCTGCTGGGCCGGTTACGTGAAGTAAGAAATAGCAGGAAATAAACCCAGAATGCAAGAAAGTGGAAAGAGCTAAGCAAGTAGAAACCCAAGTTATTTGAGCCATTAAAAATAGAACTGATAAGAGAATGTTGCCGATAAGATAATCTGTGACAAGTTGTTCCGGTACTGGCCTCGACGCGGCAAGCGTAATTTTTGGCGTGCTTTACTAATAACTATTTAGCTGAAATATTGCGGAATACAGGGTTTGGTTAAACAAGAGAAACAAATTTTGACGTTTATCAATTTCGTTGTGTTTCGAGACAACTTGGCCGATGAGATTGGTATTGCACCGAGCGTTTACGTGGCGCTTACCGGCGGTCTACTAACCCGTTTATCCCGTTTTTAGCTTTAAGTTTTTAATCGTTTTACCGCTTATACGCGTTACAATTCTGCTGATTTCCACTTTATAGTCTCCGTTCCATCATACCTTTGTGCGGGCGTAGATTATAAAGCCGCTTGTAGCAGCTCAGCCTGCGCGTTACTGATGACAGACGAACCTGGCATTATATACTGGGACTACCGCAACCGGGGGTATGGGTAAAAGTGCACCCGTCTGACGAGTAAACCGTACCCCTTGCTATTTACCAGCGACCGTTCTTTTTCTCCTCGTCAGTTTTCGTGGACACCGGCTGGGTTAGATGGGTTCCTCGATCGCGACTACAAATTTGGGGAATTCAATAATAGCGGTCACCACTGCGTTAGCGACTCTTGATAGTAAGATAGACTAGTTGATAGTGCCACCTGTGGGCTCTAGCAATCTTCATTTGCTGAAGCCAAATAGGCAGAAGAACTCTGTTAGTGAATCGGCGCTGCCCCATAATGTCAACAACGCTTGTTGAGGTATGGATAACAGGTTGTTACCCGTAACGCAATGTTATCCGCTGCCACGCTTGCTGCTGAATGCTTGTTGGACGACGTACGTTGGTTTAAAACTATTCCCAAATAAGTTTCTTCCGCCTGCGCTTCACCGCGTTGCTGTAAGGAAACTGACTACGCTGGAGTGCCTCTCGGTTAACGCGCAAAATCTTGGACCACACTTACTTCGTGTGGAGTTTTATAAACCTTGAGTTAACGCAGCGCGTTGTTGCGCTTTGCTTTCAAATGGCACGGCCATAATGTTAATGTTCTTTCGGACCTGCTAGTGGATAGGTTAATGCTGAACTTGGCGTGGAAGGACCCCAGACGCGGGCGAGCGTTTAGTTTAAGGATGTCCGGTAGGTGAGCCTTCAGGTGGTCAGCCGGCTGTCCTTTGCCGCTATGCCTGGTAGCGGCAAGGTTTAATCATTGCGAAACGCGTACCTAGTGGTAAGCAATGCGCGCAGCCTAATCAATAAAAGGTAGAGATACGTCTGCTTGTAGATGAATGCACTGAAAGAAGGCTGTCTCTGCACACCATAGACGGTGGAGTACATCACTCTGGCTGCTCACTATGTAGACGCGATTGCTTCGTTGGCCGACAAGGCGAGAGCGTTACGCTTTATGTCAGCTGTACATTCAGTGTTCTGCGTACCTACATGTTTCTCTCGGCAGGAATAACTGTCAACGCTCTTCCGGTAGCGTTTACCACTTCCTCGGCTCAAGTTACTGTTGTAATGAGCTATAGAAACCCTGGGGTGCGTCCAAAGAGGTGCATTACTTCATTCGCTTCCCATCCGCCAATAGGTATTTAATACCGGGTGCTTTCAATTGATCCGATGTTTGTTCGGCAGATCGTTCTTATAACGATGTTAGGCACTTTCGGTGCAATTCCGCTTGATACTACGCCTTAAATCTCTTTGCATAGGTTCATGGACCTCATCTCTCCATCGACGCCACAGTATGGTCTAGTTTCGATCTACTTTTTTCCTTGCCACCACACTTTGTAGGTGACATCACTTACGGCACTCCCTTAGGTGCCGATGATTATGTGTAGTTATTCTTCTGCTGTTGTGCGTTCAGACGTCACCAAAGCGTGGCTGAGCATCAGCCCAACATATGGCGTGCAGTGTGTATAAAGGCGTACAACTCGACTGAGGCACAGAGGTCCAGGTATGCAACAATGGTAGCCTTCTGGTAATGGTGTTGCTGTTACAGGATTTGACGAGGTGTAAATCTATGCTCCGAAGTTCCACGGCTAGCTCAGGAGCCAGCTCCTCCGTCCTGGTACCGCGAAACACGAATGAGAGATGAGCTGCGGATTAGAATGAACTTTAGTAGCTCGGACGCGACGGAAATGAGACCATTCCTCGGTGTCTGGCACACGAAGCGCCAGTACCCTACTTAAAAAGCTGAATAATAACTGACTTGACCCAGGAAAATGGCGCCTTTCCTTCGGCCAGATTTTTGAGTAAACTGGGGTTTAACAGGTATAAGGCGAACTGCGCTCCTATATTTGAAGAGCTCCGGAGGATTTCTGTCTGAGCCGGCAGCCTTGAATCGTCTTTGGTGTCAGTTTGCATGACAAACTTCAACTCCACCGGGTGGATTATGTGTGACCACCCAGATAAGGCAGCTGGGTTGGAAGGGCATATAATTGGAGTGTGCGGGCCAACTGAACTGGGAGGGAAAATGTTTGGCCCATCAGTCCAAGTGTCTCCATAAGTTGTCGATCGACGAACCCTCCGCTCCGCACTTTGTCTCCTTGACGCCGATCATTCTGTGGTTTGTGGATCGAATGATCTAGAAGAGCTTGCGATTAGTTGCAGAGAGAGCAGGGGTCTGCGCTTCCGAAGCACGCAAGACCGCCAGGCTTCACGGCCACTGCCTAGGCTTTGCTTGTATTGTCAACTGACTGGAGGGCGCACTTCATCCTGACTCGAATCAGCTGGGACATTTCCTCGGCGGTTAACTAGAGTCAACTAGCGCGTGGATATCTAGGCTTTCATATTAATAGGCAGGGTGGCAGTTGCCAAGTGCCTTCAGTGGCATTTATACCGGGCGAGTTAATTGTTAGTTGTCAGACTAACTCAGTCGCAAACTCGTATGCTTCAGCCTTCAGCGAGAGTTAGGTGGCACTGTAAGTTTTAAACAGCAGGCCATGGGGTATAAGCTCATAGCTGGGCTGGCTAATACAACAGCTAATACCCCAGTGTCTCTGACGGTGGAGTGCACCTTGGGATGCTCAATGGTTTGCTACCTTCCGCCCTAAGCCTGGCAACCTTTGATCCAGCTAGTAAAGCTATTGATCTAAAGGTCCGGATGGATTAGCTCAAGGGAACCTTGATAACTTCCATTGCCTTGCCGTACAGACTGTCATGGCAAAGGCTAGTGCAGGGCACTTGGAAGCAAATACTGTATCGGAATAGACAGCTGAAGACATACCTCTGTGCTCTGGATCAGTTCGACAATCCTCACTCTTCTTATTGGCTGGCTAGCCGAACAACCTCCTCGTGGTGTCAGCTGGGTGGTTCGGGTTTAACCCGTTCCAGCAAATAGTTTGGCGGCAGTGTTTCAGGACGTGGTGGGTTTCGCCTGGCAAGCGTTCTCCCTATAAAAAGCCACAAATGTCTGCTTAACAACACTGTGACGTGGCGGTCGTGACTCGTCACAAAATAAAGTCACTGCCCCGTGGCTAACCGGATAATGCCATCCAACCCACGGAACACCAATCTCCTACTCGCAATATTGATGATGATGTCAAACATTGAAGATTGGAGCAGCACAACTACAAGCACAAAATACACAGCTGCATACACATACACACACAATGACATACATACATACCCCCTACACAAACACAAACTGCTATGGGAAACATACCGGAATTTTGCATATTCTTGATCATGCATCGTTATGGCAAAATGATCATGCCTGTAAAGGCGTGCTTCACCTTGTTGAGAATAAAAGATTTATTTATTTATTTATTTATTTATTTTTCTTCCCTTTCTCTCTCTTCTTTCCCGTCTTATGGATGATGGACTGCTGCTGAGTTGGCACAGCTGCTGCCATAGTAACTGGGTGGAACCCCCGAGTGCTATTGCTGTCCGAGAAAGCCATCAGTTTTGGAGACAATTGCCGAGAATTTTGGACCGTTGTTACATTCCCAGCGTGGTCGGCTAGCCCGTTGGGCGGTACATTTCCAAAAGTAGGTCAGCGGGCCTGTTGCGACACCGCCGCTTGCATCGCAGTTGGAGCTAATGTAATAAGTAGATGCCGAGAGTCTCAGACTGGGAGCGCCACCCCATGGGCTTTCCGTCTCTAAGCGGAAGCAAGCACCATTTGCTACCACTTCAATTTCCGCAGCCTGTACAAATTTGGCCACCGCCGATTACACACCTAGCAACGTAACTGGTGTGAAACATAACTGCCTGTAAATTTTGTTTATGCCTGAGTTGAAATGCCTCGATAAATTCGAGAATAAACCCTTTATCCACTTATTTACCTTGGGATCTGTGTCAACTGTGGGCATCTCATATCAGCAACGCCCCTGCAGATTTCCAGATATTGGACACTTGTTGTAGATACCTTTTTATTAGCCTGTCTGTGAAATTTAAGTACATAATTTTGCTGTTAGGCCGGCCTTACTGTATGTATAACTGACCTGGCCAGTTCGCGGCAAGGATATGTAATACTAGCCCGTGTTTTACCATCAGGGGTTGCGGAGTATTACCCAGGTCTAGTGGGAACATCCAGTGAGCAATGTTGAGGTTCACAAGTTGCTTTTCACCAAAAGCCTCGTTCCGCACCGAATCGTTTGCTGTTTCCCATGCACTGACGTAGCCTAGGCAATTTCCACAGAACGCCTGTTGACTGGCACCGGCTTTCATTATAGTCCGTGGCTGCTACAAATTGGGATAAACCACTAGGTAGCCAGTCAGTAGCGTGGAGGAATGAAGAATTTGACTTAAATAGTCAAGCTGGTGCGTGCTTGACTGTATCAGAGGTGGCGTTCATTTATTATATTTCTTGCAGCTAGTTGCTGGTTTTCATTCAACTTTGATTAATTTAAGGTGCTTCTTGCATTCATTTTCTTTACATATTAGTTGCGTCTAAGCCAACCGTCTTGAAGTTGTTAATTATTGTTATTCTCGCGAGCGGTGTCGTCGCAATCACATCTCGTTTTTCACAAAGTAGCTGATCGACTAAACTAGACTGCAGGTGCTATTCACTAATATTCGCGGACGACATATTTTTCAGGATGCAGTAAAGGAACCTAGTGGGAACGGTTTGCTTTGCGGCAGCTACCACTGAACCTCCCTGCCAATGCTAAGTTGTCCGGCGCTACATGGCACAGACATGACTGTCACAGATAAGTGTCGTGCTGTCAGCGTGCTCCAACTTAAATAGTCCATCATCTGGAACCACTTACATACCTTGCACCTCATGCCCTGTGCATGATGTCACCAGTACTTAGGTCATCTGGTTCCCCTGTGTTAATCGCAGAACAACAACCCAAGCGGATTCTACACCACTAGTTGACAGCGGCCCCTTGCCAGACGTTAGCTCGGGAACGCACAGCCACCGCATACAGTGGAGCTTACCTTTTGCGGTCCGATGCAACTACGGTAAGCGAATAAGATCCAGTAATGTGCGTTTCAGATAGTCGGTGAGTAGGTGTCGCTGCACACCGTCATTTTCAAAGCCAATTGGCATCCACCTACAATGGTCCAATGGGCACCTTGTCTGCAACGATTCTGGCCCATGTAACCATGCATACATGAAGTTTATAGACCATCGGTGGACATATGACACCCTGGTTCATGCTTTAGTAGTGCCATAGCGCCTCCACCAACCATGAGCCATAGGTTTGATGTCAGGTTCACCTTGTGCAAGTGCCCTAGCTTACATGTGACATTTAGACCGACGCTATGCATGTACCCTCCCGGTCCAGGGTTCCCCTGTGCCATAACGCTTCCAGCTACTAGTAGTTATAGGGTATTTTGCATTGTTCACCGGTAAGTGCACACCTTCCATTACATAGCTTCCGAGACCTAGTTCATATGCTCCGCCATAATCACTGCCTTTTTACTACCACACACCATCCGATTAGCTAACCCACTGATAATATCGTCCTTTTCACATCCAATAAATTACTAGCCTCCAGTTCTGTAGCTTTTAGTTAGCCCGCCTAGAGGCCTCATGCCGTCTATACTTTCCCAGTAGCACCTGGCACATACCAATAGAGCGTCATTGATGGTATTGAATTTTTTGCTTCGATAATTACGGAGCAATATAGCAGGAGCACATGGAATAAGGTAACAGTTCATCTGTTTACCGGGCTAAAACCATTTATTACTGTTCACGCATTGTGGGTTGTTAGCGATTTGCGCGCTCATCCGCGGGTCGGGACTGTTGTGCATGGTTGGAACCTCATTAACCATTACTGTCTCATGCTGCTACACTTCGCTTGCCCCCTTTCGTCAATCACTGTATAGAAGCACCCATGCATGACGAGGACATTAGCAATCGGGTAAGTATCGACAGTATTTTATCCGTTGTTTCCTTACGTACATATTTTGTCAGCAACTTTCTGGCTATAACAAATCCCCAACGTTGCTTCCTCCAGTTTATAGCTTTCTACAAGCAAGTTGTCCCTTCAAAGTGTGACATCCTTTTGGCCCCCCACCTAACCTGGCATCATGCAATGGCGTTTTCAACACATTGCACAGGTAACATGTCGTATGCCGTCAGTTTCATTGCGCCCTAATACCTGTAGCTTACAAATGCACCTGTACCCCATAAGTCCATGAGACGCTGTACGAACGTGACGCATTCCATTCGTCCGCGGCATACGCGTGAGCGGATCGATTGCGCTTGGGTGATGATCTGCATTGTACTTTACTTGCCGTTTTAGTTATGTCCCCCTACGAAAACAAACAGTTGTCTTTGGGTTTGCATCTGTGCTCCCGTACCTTCCCATGGCTTTCATTTAAATAAATAAATAAAGGTTTTATTCCCGACAGTGATGGACTAGCGAAAAGTGCATGCTCATAGCAATACAGTATTGGTAAAATCAGTACTGGTCACAAGTGTTATTAGTTTAACAGTATGTATACATACAGGCGCATCAGTTAGTAATCATGTTGAATGCAATTGTTAATGCCGTGTTGAGCTTGTTGTTGTGCACTGTGATTGCGTCATCCTAGGAAGGGATCATATAATATCGTCGAATTGGCAGACGTGCGTGAGTGTGGTGGGATCAGCTGGAAAGGCAGGAAGCATGGGCGTTATTTAGTGGCCTGTCATATCCGACTTGTCACAGTGTTGATAAACAGATATTTGTGCCTTTCATTGGTAGAACGATTATCAGACCAAAACCCATCATGTCTAGTAACACTGCCGCTGAACCATCCGCTGATACAGCATTAATCCGGACCACCTAGCAGGCACATCGTGGAGGTTATTCGGCTAGCTTTCACAATAGCGATGCTGTTTACTTATTTCCACATAATTAAAAGCTTGATGTGGCCACTGTTACACGTGGGTGCCCTTTCCTTTATTACATTTTCACGTGCAGATATTCCCCCTCGGTCTACGGATACCACATCGTACATATCTGTACGTCTCCATTACCGCTTCCAGCTTCATGCCGCAAAGCATGAAATAATTATCAAGTTTATCAGCAAAGAAAACAACGCAGTATTCCAGGATTGCATGTCCAGCGTTTACACCTACCGGCCTTATAGCACAGGTGTACGATGCGCATTCACCTGGCCGCTATCAGCTTACTCCTCGGATAACAACAATTCGCTGCCAATAGCCGTCCAGGTCCTTCCGACCTCCGTGAGTGCCGCATAGTGGCAGCTAGCAGGACGAATACATATGTGCAACAAAACACTACTACACCGATACCATTCCGTTCACACTCATGATGAGTTGCTTACAGTTTCTCTTTTGTCATACGTTGCTGACAATTCTCTGAAGCCTACACAGTTAGCAAAACAGTAGCAGAGAGATTGTTTCCTCGTGGTATCCATTACGCGCTCAATCCGCGCAATATTCCTTCTAGGAACACGATCCTCCCTTCCGCATCACATACTTAACTTCAATAAGTTTAGTACACTTGACAACTTATATAGCAAATATGGCTATCCTCCCTATCACGCCACCCTCTATGTGCTATGGGGCCAGCCGGGTGGTTCGGGTTAATTCAGTTCCAGCAAATGGTTCAGCGGCAGTGTTCCAGGAAGTGGTGGGATTTCGTTTGGCAAGCCTTCTCCCTATAACACCCCCATATATCCATTTAACAGCACTGTGACGTGGCGGATGTGACTCGCCACTAAATAAAGTCACTGCCTCTTCCTTTCCCGGAAGAACATTCACACATCACGAACGTCATCCAATTCGAAGTGTTCCTTTGATTCCTCTTTGATGTCAAACTCAGCGAACAACAACACACAGAGATACACTTACATACACCTCAAGGCTACTTCCAAATCCACATTTTAACATAATTTTACATGTCAACACACACATAAATCCTTATGCTATTGATAAAACGTACAAAGTTGCGCAATTGCCGATCGCACATTTCTGTATTAACATGAGCATGCCCTTTATGGTGTGCTTCGCAATGACGATAATAAATTATTTATTACTTATTTATTCAAAACACCGAATTGGTATCTTGTCTGAAATAACTTATTACGGAATTGTCTGTTGTTTTATAGAATAAGGTAGGTATAATTATATACATATACATATTTTTGTGTATGATCATAGAAATTTAGGATAAATGTTGTAGTTAAGTAAGCCCAGTAATGAATATATATATAAGCATGTAAACGTTTCTACTACGTGGTATGGCCATAGAGCATATATATGTATATATACTGGCGGGAGAGTCTACCGTGCACCGATGCTGGTACTGGCTAGACCTTGACACATGGTCTACTCATACTTGCTACTGTTTCGTCACTGACTCAGGTCCTGGCCGCCACCGTTGGGGGGAGATGGCTTACGCCCTTATGCCTGCTAAGGTCTAGGACACCAATCTGCATGAGTCAGTGAACTGAGGAAGAAAAATGAACAATGATTTATAACGGGCATAAAAGAAGGTGCTTCACATGTCCCGTAGGGTGGTTAGAGTTAGCAAAGATAGAGCAATGGATAATGGAGCCTTCGATTCGAGTGATTACAGATTTAAACGTACTACGGTATAAAGGAAGTTTGAACTTAGCACGCTCGCACAAGAAGCAAGCAGCTGAGTTGTTATAGATCAGCTAATAAAGGATAAAAAATAAAAAGCAATAGCGAGGATAGCGCTTACTGGTGTGCATCCATCTCGGGTAGACGCGATATAGAAATCCAATTTCTACAGTAGTAGCTTTTAGCAAATTGTGGGTAAGGGGTTTGCAGTGACTCATTCTCGAGTAGGTTTATGACACTGTCCACTGTCTGTTGTGCATGAGTGCCAGCAACTGGTGGTCATGAGCTGTAGCACGTGGTGTAAACGTGACCGAGTTTCGTCAAGGCGTTTTGTGAAAAGGGATAGGGTGGGAGCATCGATTTCATATTCAGAGAGCGCGTTCCAAGCCTATTACCCTTGAAGGGAGAAAAAGTTTCGCCGACGTTCAAGTAGGCTGTACTGCGTGACCAGCTTAAACTGATGAACTCTAAGCGGGATGTTTTGACTGAGTGCCAGAAGGGAATGGCATGAGTGGTTGGGGTTTCTCGGGATCTGGTACAAATTATGAGCTCACCGCTTATACGCTGATAACGTCCACCGTATGTTTTGGGGGTCTCCAGCCTGACTGGGTAGGGGCGCTATCCGTTGAGCTACGTTGTGCAGTATTGAGTGCTGTGAGGTGGTGCTTGAGCCAGGGTTGCCAAGCTTGTCTAGCGTATTCCGCGTGCGGTCTCACCTACGCACTAATCATTGTTAAAAATGTCTGTGGCAACAAACTGCTCGAAAGCTCTGCGGAGGACGCCAAGGTACTGGTTTGCTTTCTTAGCTGCTTTTCAGTCTGCTTTAAACAACGGCACACACGTATTAGCGTTGCTGACTTGAAAGACGCACTACTGGCTATGTTGCCCAGCTAAATCCTTCCCCAAGCTGACATCCTTGTGACCCATAATTGTTCCCAGATTTAACCTTAACCACGCTGCAGTTTCGATTTATACCTCACTCCGCATTGCTTGCTTAGTACTAATCTTTCGCATATCACCTTCGCTCTGTGTTTTCTGTACCAGCTATGGACTACCTAGCACGGCCGCAACACTGGATTACAGTTGACGACCTTACTCCAAACAAGTAGTGTGGAACCTCAAGTATTTGGCTAGTCTGCACACTTACATTCTACCCCCAACCTGTAATGCTTATCACTTATAATTGTTTTTCTATTTACCCTTAACGACACTGCATTCTTCCTTCACAGCCTTTACCCCTTTCCTTGACTTAGCTCTTGTCTTATCCATTTGGCTCCCCTTTTCTCTTTCACTTACGCACTACATTCCTCCACTACTCTACTGATTTGCTATTAATATTGTTTCTTCGCGTCTTAGTGCGAATAACCACAATCATTGGCTACGTTGCTTAAATGTATCTTTCCCTCAAAGAAACATCACATGCGCTAATAATTGGTATAATATTCAACCTAAGCAACCATGCATTGTCCCAATTCAGTCCGCCTCGTATCCTCGAAAGTCCTTCTCCTTCACCTTTTTCGTAGGCTAGGGCTATACCTTCCAATTACGCACCAACTACCTCCGCCGTCCACCGAATTACCTTATACACTGCATCTCCGCACATCTGTGCGAAGGACCTTAATAATTTGGCTTGGGTTGCCCACCTAAATAATTCTACCATGCCGACATACTTATTACTAACAGTTGTTCCTACATTTAGCCTTAGCAACACTGCGTTTTTCACTTCACTACCTAAATTATTTCCTGCGTTGACTTAGCGCTCAGCTTGTACTTTGGTTCTGGCTTTACTTTCCTCTTATGCACCACCTACACTGCTGCACCCACCTACCTTTGACACTACCTGCGTACCTTATTGTGATGCGCACCAAGTACCTGGCTATGCTGCCCACCTTTATATTTTCCCTAGCTGACATCGTTTTCTATAATAAACTTTCCTATGTTTTGCAATTAATTCGCTGCATATTCCCTATTCACCTAAATTTATATTACTTCCCTTGTCGTACTCCTCTCGCTTCTTTGGCTCCGGAGTGTCCTTATTCTCTTAAGCATGAGCATAATCTGCTACTTATTTATTCCGGCGCTTACCCTCACTGAGATCTGAGCCCGATTGACTTGGAAGTGACACCGCAGAACGCCAGCTTTGTGTGCTTTACTTAACCTATTTATGCGCCGATGGGCCTTTTTATTCCCCCTTCGTTGGCGCAAACTGTAGTTAGTTCAGCCGCCCATCATTGCGTCAGCCATGCCCTTTGATCCTATAAGTAAACTCGCCTCCACTTACTGACAGCTCAGCAGAAAACGTTGCACTAATTCCTCAAATATGCGAGGCCGCTTCTAGATAGTTAACCCGGTTATTATACGCCATGCTCTTTGGGTCCAACAGAATTACCGGTGACACTGTAGAAAAAGCAATTGTTGCACTTAACCTATTGTTGCGCCGTTGGGCTAAATTAGTATACAACTGTTAGGTACTTGTATAGCTTGTATTGCAAACCTGTCATTGATCCTGCAGCAGCAACATTTCATCAATTACCCTGACCCCCTAAGACAGTTGTTCATTCATCAGCAGTCCCTCGTACGGCGTATTATTTACTTTGCTGCATAATTCCACAGGTTCTACAAAATAATTTATGTAGGCATGCATTCCTTTTGTAACGCCAATATACAAACGAGCACACAAACACATAACCCTATAGTTAGTAAATATATACAAAAGCGGAATACAAGTATATACTTAAATATATAATTGCATACCGGTTATTGTTAATGGTACGGAGGAGACAATACGAAATGCATGCATCTACCAGTTTTCGTCTTTTGACCGTGCTTTTCAAATTTCTGAAGGGGACTAACTGCTTTAAAAGCGGTATAGTTTAGTAAAGCTGCAGGACGCACGAAATCCTCAACTCCTCCTTCCCATACTGAATCGCGCCTACAGCTGACCTCCTCCAAGCACAATAGCGAGTCCGCATAGAAACGTTAAATGAAATTCCATAATCGGCGTATCACAGTAAAGCAACCGTAGGTTATCCTCGAGGGTCCAAAGTCATTGGCAGAAATCAGGACCACCAGCTGGCGCATTCTGTCCCCTCGACCTGCATCGTCCAGGGGTTAGAGCAACCGGCTTTACATCCTAAGCACCATCAGTACATCACCTCAACCAAACTTCATCATCCGGCAAATGCTCCAATAAACTTGAAATGATATGGCGACATGCTGCTTCTATAATGGTGTGCACTATCGCTTTTGGCCACACCTGTGTACTGGAGAGTATAGCTTACCCTTTGAACCATACCTTCCATCTTCCAATGGTTTGAACAATTGGGTGCAAATCACTTAGACTTCTGGAACATCAGCACTTGCCTTTAAATGCCAGGATCGTTCGTTGGCGCATTTATCCCATGGATACCTTACTTACCATGCAAGTATGAGCCGCCGAAGATCTCATGCCTTTCAGATGAATATCGACGGCTCTCGGCCATTCCGGAGACCACAGTACTCCCTTTGATCGGGTTTCTCTACTGGCTTAAACAGATAGAGTCGGATCCTATATCCTTTTGAACCGTCTCCCCCAACCAAGCTTTATCTCCATACAACCCCTCTGTTAACCGGCCATGGTTATTGCACTTATATCTGACTGAGGAGCCCACCTGGCCCGAGGATTATCTGCTCGGACAATTATACGGCGCAGAAATTATTCGACATGCATTACGCGGGGGTTCTAGCTCAGGCGATACCGCCGGTTCCAACCGTTACTGGTGAAACCTGACTAAGCGTTTTGCATAGCCAATGGAAAGCTGGGTGCACCATGTCTGCAATTAGCTGAGGGGAACACCAGGCGTATAGTTGCGTTGTCAGTAGCTCACTGATTTTTAACTGGTGTTGAAAGCCAATGTTCCAGAATGTGTTGGGTATTCGCCAGACAAGCGTCCTCCACATAACAGCCACACATGTCCACATAACAACCCTGCGACCCGACGATGTGACCCGTCACCAAGCTAAAGGCACTGCCTACTGCTAAACGTTGGCAATGATCCCGTTATCCGAACATTGTGAGCACAACGGCAAATGAACAAATTCACACCATTTCGTCCAACCGAATTCATTAAACCTTCATCGGGTTCGAACGCACACGTAATATTAGAACACAACTTCCGACACTATTCGCGTCATCTGCCCGGCTGTTCAGTTACGAATTTACATTAGATATCGCGGCGCATCCGCGCTACGATTTTACCTGCATTCACTAAACTTGTTCACCCCCAGGATTATTTACTTTTGGTGAACCACTTATTTTGCCAACATCTACTATCGGCTTTTGGGGTATATATGCTAATCTTTTTTCGGTGACCCTGACAACCAATTTGTCACGCCTGTACTGGTGAGCCTCGTTGCGTAGAGGATTAACAATTTGATTACTATACGTATTGTACCCTCTTAATTACAGTTTTAAAGGTTTGCTACTCCTTGTCGTGAATAACCGTTCCTTTTTTAATTATATCTTTGTAAACACAACAACCTGCGAACAACTCCACACCCGTTGGCCTAACAGCGTTTATTAAACATTCTACTGGTTTTAACACACGGAATATTGAAAAACAACCACCGGAACTATTCGCATCCTCCGTCTAGATTTTCCGTAACGCAATCGCTTTATATTTTACCGAGCTTCTGCGCTGCTTTTCTACCCGATTCCAATGCACACGTCTATCATCCTAGCATTGCTCCTCTATGACAGCTACTTTCCTTTTTTGAAGCACATATATTGCAAATTTTTAATCCACTTATTTGGTGTACATACGCTTAGTTTGTTGTTTTGGCTCTGACAACCTCTTGAGCACGTCGGTACTGGTGTGTCTCCTAATTCAAGAATGAACTATTTATTCATTACGCACATTGTTCCCACCTGATCATATATTTAAAGGTGTGCCACGCTCCGTTGAGAAGAAACCATCAATTTATTTTTTACTTGGTTGATTTCACGGCTTGCATCACCTGCCGCTGGATACTTGAAATTTCCTGAGGTTTCAGGTGTGTACAGATATTGCGCAGCTCGCTAGCTACGGAAAACCGTCAGTTACGTTTATAGGCAAATCTCGCCGTTTTATAAAACCTGCGGATCTGCGGTAAACAACAATTTTATTGAGTTGCGAAAGCTGATCAACATGTTTACTTGTGCTAGGTTGCTGGGTGCGCGAGCAGTCTTGGTAACTGGTTTATAAGTGTTTGGCCGTTGCTATAACGTGTTGTATGGCACATAGCGAGTAACTACAAACTTGCACACGCTAAGGCACCAAGTGCAGGATAAAAAGAAGAATGAACCGCCGGATTATATTTAGCGCTTTATTTAAAACATATATGTATAAAGTCGTCAATGGTTTTAACCAAAGCACTCAATCTCGTTGTACACCCTATAGGACGTTAATACAAGTGTTGGAACCTGTTTTCAAATATGGGTAATAGTTGACCAGCTCTAGTCGGTTACCAGAATTATACTTAAAATTCTTATTTTTGTATACACGCAAAGGCGCTCAGTACTAACCTACGTTACTCTGATAAGGTTGCAAACATACAGGGAACCATTTATATTGTACATTGAATGCATAGAAGCCGCGGCTACGTTCACTGGAGTCCTGCCAGCCAGAAGCGTGGCTGTTATAGCTTAGGATTTGGTAATCGGTGTCGTGGGTTTATTCGGTGAGCCAAAGTTCACTGCCGTGGATTATCTGAGGGCTAGTAGAATACATCCTTGTGCACATTAATTGAAACAAACTACGATTGTGTCTCTTTTTCTATGAATATCATGTTTTTATACATAAAAGCTGCCCTTTTGGCATTTATTTTTATTTTATTTTGTGAACAGGTATATCATCATTGTTTGTGAATCAGACGATGTAATAACCGCGCATGTCTAGTTGTTACATCACTCAAGGTTGCGTCATACTTTTTATGGTTAGTAAGGTTTCTGTTTCAACTTCTTGATTTTTTGTAATTCAGTCATTGTTTGAGATGGACGTGACTCCCAGAAGGCGTATGAAGATCGTGCCCTTGCACGAACACACTGACAAGACCTACAGGGACATAGCGAAAATAGTAGGTGTCAGTCTGGTAACCGTCAGCCGTGTGGTCAAAAAGAAAACGGAAACGGGATGCATTTCGCCAAAAGGCAAAGGGAAATGTGGTCCTAAGAGGAAAACCACCGCCAGGGATGACGCTTACCTAATACGGGAAAGTGTTAAAGATCCTCGAAAGACTAGCGACGCATTAAAACTTGATTTGGGGGAGAAAGGAATAGAAATCAGTTCTTCAACGGTTCGCAGGCGACTCCTGGAAGTTGGTCGGAAAGCCAGACGGCCTGTGAAAAAACAACTTCTGACAAATGTAATGAAGGTTAAGCGTTACAAATGGGGACTAAAATACAAAACCTGGACAAAAGAAAGTTGGAGAAAAGTCCTATTCAGTGATGAAAGCCATTTCTATGTTCCTGGTCTGAGGAGTCAGTATGTTTGGAGGTCAGAGGAAGAAAAGGTTCGTGATTCCTACATTGACAACTTTGAGAAACAACCACAAAAGCAGATGTTTTGGGGTGCTTTAGTTATTACGGCGTTGGCGCCTTGCATCCAGTCCAGGACATGATGCGCTCTCCACAATATATAGAAGTTCTCCAAAGAAGAGCTGTTCCAGAGCTAAAAAAGACCTTTCCTGACGTATCTGGCGTATTTCGACATCTTGGGCATTAACCAGCTTTGGGGCATCATTGCGGAGATGAATATGTCACGTCGCAATGTTGCTTAAGGATTAATCGTGGCTTTTATAAGGAGTACGCTTGCCAGTTGAAACCCACCACGTCCTTGATTACTGATGTCAACCCATTTGAATGGTAAGGTATAACTCGCGATGGCTCTTGCTTACCAAATTTACATTTGGCTATTCGCCGTCATGTGAGCTCCAATCCTCCACGTTGACTAAACGAATTGTCTAGTCCAGGTCCGCCATTCATCGCTGAAAACGGGCAAGCGATGAAGTGTCCAGGAACTCCGGAGGAAGTCTTGCTCAGGGGTGTTAGTATTTCGAATTAATGGAAGTTGGCTTTTCCTTTGTGGTATACTGGTCCTTGCATGAAGACTTCGTGTCCAAGTGTTCACACTAGACATGTCAGATGGAGAGTGCAGTTTATCCTTGTGGCTAAATTCGTCCCCTCAGGCGCAATTGTCATTCCTCATAGTAATGCGAGTACCATCGGAAGTTTGACTTACTGCTTTTCAGACCATAGGTGTGATATAAGAGTACCAGGCCCGAACCGCTAAATTCAGGTTACGTAAAAGCACAGATTGTCCCCAGAATGGGAGCGAAGTTTTTCCACAGGTAGGTTGTTGTCAAGAAAACTTTTCTTTATGTCCAGTAATGGCTCCATGATGTGCCATCAGAAAAGCTCTAGGTAAGAGAAATATTTGACTCTTCTTTTAGGAATATAAGGCGTCAAACCAAATTGTTCGAACACCAGTAAAAGGCAGAAAAGCTGTCCATGTCAAGTAAAGTAATTGAGAGAAGATCCTGTTTCCATGGTGAAACAAACGATCCGTGTAAAGGCAACTTCATTGCGTCGTAGCACTGTGGTTGCGGGGGAAGGTAAAGCGATTGGGTTATACACCGTGCGGGATGAATATGCCTGATTTGCCAAAAGGAATATCCATTTGGAAGGTAATTGGAATCATCGGATTGCTAATTTTCTGTTGTAGTCCCGTAGAAGACATCAGTTGTTTCAATTCGGCTGGAGCTTGAGGATGGTTCACTCCTTGCCAGGCGATGAACCCTCCTGCGCAGTCCGCCGTATTTGTGGTAAGCAGAGAACCCAGCAACGAACAAGAGGCATTTGAGAAGACGCACAGACTAGAATGCCTCGACAAACCCTGTTAAATGGGTGGTTGCATACGGTGGTAACTAGTTCCTCCTGCTATGTACTTTCGTTCCGTACATAAAATTCACCGGTGCCCTCTTACCTCGCGCCTCGGGTGTGACACATACCACAACTGCAGCGCGCGAAGAAGTTTCTGTAAAGAGCATGGTCTAGAGATAGATTAGCGTGTTCACAGCCTTCAGAGAAAAGTAGGGGTATTGGGAATGTGCATGGATAAATTGTTGGAATGGTGAACGAAGGAATCATTTGTCATTGGTAAAGGCCAACAGGAAACGAGTATCAGGTCAGTTAAAGATAAGACCAAGTAGATTACAGTGCGCACCGAGAGCACTCAGTTCATGTAGCAGCGTACCAAAAGAGGAATCCGTGATAAAGACTAGAAAAGTCCACAAGGCTCTCCAAGTGACGAAAACAGATGAGGCAGCAAAATCGAGAGAGATAAGGTCTCAGGATTTTATGAGAATGCTGAGAGCAGACCGATCTGGCAAAAATTGATAAGTCAACGCATTGGATTAGAACGTAAAATAAAGGCGGGAAAAATGGTTATAACAACTATGGGTGAACTAGTCTAGCAGGCTCTAAATGTAAGGGGGACATGGTGTTGCGGCTGCAGAGCGTATACCGCTTGAGTCTCGGTAGCATTTTGCAGTCAGCGAAATATACTGGTCAGGTGAGACAAGATCATGGCAGAGCAGTAAGGGCTGGCCGTCCGGTTTAAGAAGGAAGAAAGGTAGATAGTGTGATAAGAAAAGGTTGAATAGTGATGAAAAGCATTTATTAAAAAATTGCAAATGATCCACGGGGCTTTCCAGGTAATGCAAAAGATCGTTGGACCAGCCGTACCAAGCGAGGTAATGTTTCCGATGTCTGTGAAACTGCGGATAACCGGCGGCCGATCCGGCGAGAAAAGATTGGTCGGCGCGTTAAACTAATCCGTACAAACAAGGTGCGAAAGTGTGCAGTAACAATAGAGGGTGAACGAGTCTATTGGCTGCTCGGGGTAGGGATACTAGAGCGTCGAGCCTGTATGGCTGATACCGCTTAAGTCACGGTAGCATAGGAACAGTCAGAGCGAAATAGACTGCTCAGTGAGACTAGATCACCGCAGGGTAGTGACAGCTTGCCCACCATCTGAAGAAGGAATAAAAATAGCGCGATAAGAAAAGGTAAGGGTCAGGATGAGAAAAGTTTATTGACAAAAGGCGGAAAATCCACGAGGCGCTCCAGTAATGTAAACAACTAGAGGGATCAACCGAAGCAAGATTTGTAAATTAGCAGAATTCTGACTGGCAACGGATAGCAGGAGGCTGCTCTGGCGAGACTGGATTAATCGGCGCGTTGAATTGGGATGAACAATAAAGGGGGAAAAGGACTATAACAATAAAGGGTGAACAAGTCTAGCGAGCTCTATAAGTAAGGGTACCAAAGGGTTGCGTCTGCAGAGCTTATACCGATTACTTCTCGGTGACATATGAGCAGTCGGAGAACTACACTGGTCAGATGTGCCTAGATCACGGCAGAGCAGTGAGAGCTGGCCGCCCGATGAAGTAAGGAATGCACATAGAGAGCTTTCTAAGAAAAAGTTAGGGTCAGGATGAGCAGTGTTTATTGATAAAGAGTGGGAAAGCCCACGAGGCTTTCCAGGCAACGTAAACTGGTCTTTGGGTCGGTCTAAGAAGTCTGAGGGAAATTGGATAGCAGGCCGATCTGGCGAAGCTGGATTAGTCCGCGCGTTGGATTCGGACATACGGTGAGGTTTGGAAAATTGGTTACAACAATAAAGGGTGAAAAATGCAGCAGGTTCTCGAGATAGGAGAAACATGTCGTCGTGTCGGTAAAGCCTACACCGTTTGCGATTCTGCCTCATAGAAGCAATCGAAGAGCAGGAGATGGAGTCATAGCAAGGCACTGAGAGGTGAACGTCTGATTGAAGATAGACTGAATACAGAGGGTGCGATAATGGAAGTACTAGTTCAAGATGAATGTTCAAGGTTCCAACGAGGCGCAACGTGCCATCTGTCATCCAAACATTAACCGATAACGTAGCAGCGATCGGAGAGAAGTCAGAGAGCAAGAGACCTTTCAGGCTAGACTTGATTAATCGACTTATTGAGACTGAGTAGTACGGGTAATGTAGGAAGGCGAATAAATTGTGTCAGCAGAAATGATATGGTTACTGATGGTAGGAGCTGAATTAATAGGGAGCAATTCTGTCAGGCTCACGAGTCAGCAGCGCTTTGCCCGTTTATATCTCTGCGGTTTTGAAGGCAGTCAGAGAGAAGTAGACTGGCTTGCTGAGACTGAGACAGGGCAGGGTACTGAGAGTTAGCAGCCCGATGGTAGGAAAAATGAAGACAGAAAGCGCAGTAAGGAAGGGATTAGGTCAGAGTAGAAAGCCTTACTGCTTAAGAGTAGAAAAACCAACGTGGCTCTCGAGGTAATGTTGACAAGATGTTTGGTCTTCTCAACATTGGCCAGCAACGTCACAGCGATCTTAGAGAAGTCGGAAAGCTGGAGACCGATCAGACAAGACCAGATTAGTCGGCGGATCAAGACAAAGTGGTTTACTTAAGGGGCAGCGGTGATGAACAGGTTAAAGAATGAAATGAGCTATGCTAATATACCGCGAGGTAATCCAGCAAAGTTCTCGGGGTGAGGGAATTGGCGCGTTGGGTGTGTAGTGCCTAGAACATTTACGTCGCGATATTACGAATGCGGTCCAAACCAGGAGACTTGTCAGCTGGGAATAGATTAAGGTTAGGAACAGAGCTGACCGTTTAGTGAAGGAAATGCAATCAGATACGACGATAAGAATAGGGAAAGGTAGGGATGAGAAAGGCTTTAGTGATAAAGAGGGTACAAGTTAACGAGGCTCCCGAGGCAATGTGAACAGTCATTTAGTTCAACCGAACCAGGTAAGGTAACGTCTCAGGTGCCTGAATGAATCCGGAGAGCATGAGGCCGTTCAGGCAAGCCTGGCTTAGTCGGCGCGTTAGGATTAAGGCGTACAATAAAGCTGAGAAATGAGCTATAACCATAAAGAGTGGACAAGTCTAGAAGGCTCACCCCGTAAGGCAGGACGGTTACTAAGTTAATAAAGCTTGAGCAGTGCTCACAGGCTCTGGAAGTTAGGGAAACGTGGCATTGAGTCAGCAGAGCCTAGCCTGGTTGCATCTCTGTAGCTTTGAAGGCAGTCAGAGGGAAATAGACTAGTCAGATGAGAAACAATCAGGGCAAGGTTCTGAGAATTACCAGTCCGTTTGTAGGAAAAATGAAGCCAGTGAGCGCATTAGGGAAAGGACAAGGTCAGAGTGGAGAAGACTTTACTGCTTATGAGTAGCAAAGCCAACGAGGCTGTCGAGGTAACGTTGACAGGGTGGTTGGTCTTCTCAACATTAGCCGATAACTTCACAGTAATCTGATATAGATCAGAAAGTAGCAGACCATACAAACGAGGAAGTATTAGTCAGCGCAGTGCTTTTAGCTTATACTATTAAGTGGAAAGACAAATAGAGTGTGGCAGCGGAAAGGGACGTGTTAGATTTGGAATAGGTTAAATTACTTAACTATTGGAAAGCCTAGGAGGCGCTCGAGTTGAAGAAAATAGTGTTTTGGTTTTGCCGAGTCTACACTGTTTACAGCTCGGTACTCTGTAGGCAGTCAGGAAGTAGAAGACTGGTCAGATAAAACTAGGTCAGCACACAGCGCTGAGTTACTGATAAGGTGAGAGAAAGGCAATGAAGCGCTCGAGTTAAGGGGAATAGAGCGTTCTGTCTTCCAAAAAATAGCAGGTACCATCACACTATCCAGAGAGGGTCAGCAGAAATGGACCGGTTGGAGATGGAAGTGGCTATATTAATAACGGGTGAGCAAGACCAGCAGGCTCTCGGGAAAAGTAGGGTATAGCCGTAAGTCCACAGCGTCGTGACCGATTACATTTCGGTAGCCTGGAGTAAGTCAGAGAGAAGCAGCCTGGTCAGATGAGACTAAGTCAGGGCTGGGCACTGCCAAATGGCAGTGGGATAGAAGAGAAATTCAAAGCAGAGCGCCATAAGCAGATGACATGGCCGGTTTGAAAGGGGCCTATATCGGTATAGGGTGGATAGGCTGACGAGACTCTTGGTGCATTGGGATTAATCCGCACAATTAAGGTTGTTTTGTACGGAATTCTAAATATGATGGGGGCGGTTCGCACATGTTGCTTGGCCGAAGCGGTTGCGTCCTGCTCGCGAACTGGGTCCTGTTCAACTGGTAGGATGTGTTGGGATCGGCAACAGCGTATCCGCACTCAGTTTGCATTACTTTTTTCAATTGGACGAATATTCCTTCGGACCTGGCTCTAAGCCACACTCGGCTGGCCAGTCCCCTGTTTCTGACTGCTCCTCGACATCAGAGACGTTACTACTCTTGGGTCTACATTCCAAACACTCTGTTCCCCTCATCCCGAGACCTTTCCTTGGCACGCTAACAGGCTTTCCATATAGCCGCTGCCGTCCGGAAAGCTTCTTATGGCACTCATTACTTTTATTCACACCTTAAGTTGGCGGCCTAACTTCACCTTGCTGGTTTATCCGGACTCGTCTGAACGGTCTACTACTTTCTGACCCACCTCGGAATTCTGAGATCTAAGTGACTTAGGTGCTGCCGACGTAACGTTCTGTAACCCTCAACTGAAATTCATTGTTGGCCAAGGTTCATCCTCATTACTATGTTCTCTTTCTTCCTCTACATGCCTATTGTAGCGATGCTCTCCTTTAGTAAATAGGCTTAACTTCTACGGCTTTCACTCTTTGAACTGATATTCCAATCTCGCCTCAGTTGTCCCTTTGCTTCCGACTACTGTGACCCTTATGATCAGGGAGGGGCAGACATCTGTCTGCTGACATCTCCCTGAGAACATCGTTGGCTTTTCCACTACCCCTCAATAGAGCGCTTTCCTGTTCGCAATCTGTTTGCAATACTTTTCCAATTGGACGAATATTCCTTCCTACCTGGCTCTAATCCACACTTGGTTGACCAGTCCCCTGTTTCTGACTGCTCCTCGACATCAGAGACGTTACTACTCATGGGTCTACATTCCAAACACTGTTCCCCTCATCCCGAGACCGTTCCTTGGCATGCTAACAGGCTTTCCATATAGCCGCTGCCGTCTGGAAAGCTCCTTATGGCACTCATTACTTTTATTCACACCTTAAGTTGGCGGCCTAACTTCACCTTGCTGGTTTATCCGGACTCGTCTGAACGATCTACTACTTTCTGACCTACCTCGGATTTCTGAGATCTAAGTGACTTAGGTTCTGCCGACGTACCGCCTTGTAACCTTCACTTCAAATGCATTGTTGGTCATGATTCATCATTATTATTTTACCCCCCTTTCATCCATAACATTTCTCTTTTTGCCGATGCTCTCTTACGGTATTTAGATCTACATTATACGACTTTCTTTCTATGCGCTGACACTCTATTCTCGTCTTAATGGTCTCCTTTCTTTGGGTTACTATGTCCCTTATGATCAGGTTTTAACAGGCCCAACGGCCTGTTACATCACTCCAAGCCTAACTGCCTTTTCGTTTAACCACTTTCGTCCTAAACTGCTTCTTTTATGATGGCATTCATTACTTTATACTTAGCTATATTTGGCGGCCTAGCTTCATCTTGCTGACTTACCTGGCTTTGTCTGAACCATCTCTTGTTTTCTGACTTCTCTCAGAATTCCGAGATATAACTGATCCAGTTACGGCTGACGCAACGCTCTGTTACCCTCACCTTAATTGCACCATTAGGCATTATTCATCCTTCTTTTTATTAACAAGGATAAATCAGCACCTGAAGAAGGTCGGCGGTTATTCCACTTCCCCTCAATAAAACCTGTTTTACCGATCCTTTCTTTCCTTCCAGTGCTTTCTGTTGCATTCCTTCTTCATTCGACGCTAACTTACATGCGTCGTTCCTCTCTGACTTCTTACATTCCTACCAATTTAAGACTGAGGCAACGCGTTCCTGTCGCTCTTTCTGAGTGATATTCCTTCCCATAATCTGCACACCTCGTCCTCCTCTCTCTGGTTCCAACCGATTGAGCATATGCGCAGTAGGACCCCACAAAACCTCTTTTCTTCATCTTCATTCCTATTTTGGAACAATCTTTCATTCTCTACTGATCCGTGTTCTGCTTGCTTCTCGTCGTATTTCGCCGCGCATGATACACATGTGCATGCGACAGTTAAATAAAAATTACATATATAGGAGTACAATAGTTCAGTCATCGCCGCATTTGAGCGACTGTATTCCAAACACATCCCTTTCTTCTGTCGTTGTGGCTGTTTCTGTTCGTTTCCTTTTACCTTAGTTTATCACAGGTACGGCGACACGCACCCAAGGAATTGTCCATCGTTGCGACAACAATACAATCCCCACAGTTCCTTTATCTAGAGATGAGCGGATGATTAGCAACCCTTTTACAACTTCCTAACCGGATAAATCATTCGTTATCAAGCAAGGATACAAATTTTCCGAGGCTTGGATCTTTGGGTTCAGTTGGCCTAACGCCATCTCTTCCACATTACTCTTGCCTGGAGAACTACTTTTGACTTCGGAAGGCACATTCACCTGCGATACAAAGCAGGAACAATTGGTCATTATGAGCTCTTCAATCCGCGTTGACCTCTTAATGGGTCGTGGTTTCCTATATTTCTAATCAATTTTACTACGTACCCCGGGAATCTGCGCTTCTTTCTTGGAACCATATTCTATTCTTCAAGACTTCAACAACAATTCAACATATTTCAAGGTTTACCCCTCGGAGACTTTACGTGGTTCTGCATAGGACCAACACATCAGATTGAAAAAGTAGGTTTAGTTCCCGACCTACCAATCGGGCACAGGACAGCACTCAAGAACGCAATAGGCACCCGGTTAACGCATCAGCCGGCAGAAAAATGGGACGCAACCTGCCTGCGAATAGCCGAGCAAAAAACGTTCAACCAGAAACATAGCCAGTTACAACTAGCCATTCAATGGATTGGCGTCAGTGTTTCAGGACATGGTGGGATTTCGCCTGGCAAGCGTTCTCCCTATAAAAAGCCACAAATGTCCGTTTAACAACACTGCAACGTGACGAATGTGACTCGCTACCGAATAAAGTCACAGCCCACAACTTCACACTGGCAGGTCAACTAGCGTCACCGTTCTAGATAAGTTCGTTACACTGGAACGTCTACATCTGCATAAACTGTCGTCTGTTTGCTTTCTACGATATCACCGTTGACCTATGCGTTGTGCACGACCTAACTGTATTGTCATATCGTTGTTGAGCTTGCTTCTCAATTATCTTCCAATGGATCATTCAGGATTCTTAATCTATTATTAGCGGAGGTCCCGGTTTCACGACAGCCCACTTATTATTTCGCATTTTCACCATTGTCCAGTTCCAATCACGGACATTTGAAAAATTTTCTGCTGTCACTGTTACAGTTGTCATAAAATGTCTGTACAGTTGTACATATCTGAGCACGCCTTCATGGGCGTGCCTCCCATAGCCAAGAATAAAATATTCATTTATTTACTTATTTAAATGTCCAATTTTTCCGTAGCTATTACACGTGAGAATGCGGGCTGGACAAGGGTGAAGTTAGCCTTGTGGGAAGTACTACCGTAGAGGTAGCAGGATGGTTTACTCCATGGTAATAATTGAGTAAACTGTATTTTTGACGCAAAACTCTTTCCACAGAAGAATGAACTCATACGCACTTCGCAATCCTGAAACAGTAAAAGAATCCGGAAGGCTACTCAAAGTAACGCAAGTCATCTGAGTCGTCCTACAACAACAGCTCCATTCACTCGCCTTCGACTCCGAAGAAGGTAACCACACAGCCGTTGGACACAAACTGGCGAAACACGACTGTGAATAACGGCGGGGACAATCAGTCAGAGGCAACCTTGTCAGAGTCATATCCCAGCAGGCAGTGTTACGGGCCGTGATCAAGTTTCGCCTAGCAAGTGTTCTCCCTACAAAAAGCCACAAATGACTGTTTAACAACACTGCGACGTGGCGGATGTGACGCGTCACGCAACAAAGTCACTGCCACACCCACGCATTGGCCACTTGATCAATGCAACAGTCCACAACTTCGGTGTATATATCTGCTCTTATACGACCACGTCTACACAGTTGATTAGTGACATGCCACTATGCTTAAAACATTGTTGCAGCTTTTTTACTTGCTTCACTTACCTGACTCGCATTGTTGTTTACATACAACCTCAGCAGACTGGTTCCTCACCAAAATATTCAACTTCAATGGCCTTATGCTTACCTCTGCATTTCACATTTCGTGAGGATGGAACATTCAACCTTTGAGCCAGGTGGGCCTACACTGTTGACTATATCTGTATTACTCCCACTCTTGGTCCTGCTAATCATTATCTCATGTACAAACTTCTACTATACTTCTCATGCCAAAACGCGTGCCGCGCTTCGTCGAGCAGAAAATTTGTGTTTATTTAGTTATCTATCTGCTTGTCATTGAGCTATCCGATCTAAAGGCTGAAACAATGTGCCATTATCTCAGGCAGTGGATAATACACTGCTGTACCACATTGTTGGCTACTGATGCGTTATTGTCTATTCTGCGGCTCTTTCAACCCGACTTGCCGAAGTATTATAGAACGCTGATGGCGATCCAACGGGAAAAGAAAGCACTAAATTAAATCCCGGCGCACACAGTCCCCTCGATTTACCCATTGGTTTGATGACTGCGTGTCAGTACGAAACTGTTACACTACCGCAGGTGGGAAAATTCCAGCAGCATATTGACACTTGCTTCCATTTCAGTTCGTCTCGATTGCAGCTATGGCCCATTCTTTGTAGAATCAGCTTACCCTTCCGTTCACCTTCCTTTGATGCGGGTTATACCATAGGCTAGTTAAACGCCTTGGTGTGTGTCAATTGCCGGCTTCCTTACTGAAGGAGCTTATTGCATTGCGTGAGGTTGGGGTGACATTTTCTGGTAACCTCTTTGCAAAAGATTACACCTGTCTGCCCTAATATGCGATGCACCTACGCGGGCATTTTATTAAGTGAATTAATGGACACTCTGGATACGGCAGTTGCGACAAGTGCTGCCAACTTGTTAAGTACGTAAACCATCGGGTCACACTACAACCGACTGAATGTTGGCTGCGTAGGAATGAAACGTTTAGGCGCGCTACCAGCAATGAGCCATCACCTTTTGGGTGCTTAGCCATATGTATGATTAGCGCAATCCCAAGTAACTATATGTCCTCCGTATGCCTCGTATTAATGTGTAGGATGATGTCATTATGGTTCTCGGAACCTGCTAAAAATAACTTCCAACGTAGTCGACGAAAAAGCGGGTAACTGCGTTAATAAATAGAGGCTAATCAATCGCGCCGACAACACGAATGCACCAGACCTTGTAGCCGTGTTCACTGCTTTCGGCAATGAAAGGCTAAAGACATAAGCAAAGCTTAGTACATGCTGAACCAGCAGTCCTACGCAAGGTAATACTAGAAGAATACCATAATAATTTCATCTACCTACACAAGGGCAAATGTCTATTATGTCACCCGCAGCTTCACCGCTCTCAATGTGAGTTTGCTGACACAACGTTGCGAGTTTCCGTTGTGGAGTATTTCCAATGGTATGGCGCCGATGAAATGACTTTCAGCTGCGATAGCTGACGTATTTAACGCAGGATGTCCGCAAATATCATCATCAGCAGCTCCCGTTTGCTGAGGGCTAGAAATACAACTCAACTAATGTGCCGCAATACAAAAAGCTGAGACTTAAATATTTCACTCCAGAATACACTACAAAACAGGAAGCCAAGTATTATATTATGCGTTTTGCATGAGCTTGGGATTGGAGGGGAAAATAAACTATGAGTGCTGGACAAAGAATCTAACAACCCAAATGCAATTGGGGCCGGCTCCTAGTCATAGCAACGACTGTGTCCATGCAAACGTTTTCATCCTTTTTAGAACCCTAGCCATGCAGTCGGGATGCACCATACAACCCCAGTTTCGAAGTAATGGTTTATATTCCTTTCGGACATGTCCTACATTGGCCTTCACTCCTCCTTCTCTTCCAACCGCACCCAAGCGCGCAAACCATGTAAGTCATGTGGAAGTCAGTGTGCCGGCATGGGGAGCACGTGGCCCAGTCATCGGAGCCTGGTGCGTGATAAAATGGTGATGAGCGGTTCACTTACTCTTCCTGCACCAAATACGCGGCGCCGGTGACTCTTATTTCTCGCGCGGTGCTCCCGTCAGACATGAGCTAAGCTGCAATATCAACGTGGATCGAATGTGTCCAGCCCCTTTATGTCTGTCGACCTGATGGGTCAGGCTGGGTTAGAAAATCTGCCCCTCAGGGCGCGAGTGAGTTTGCGTCTGCACTGCAGGCGCGGTGGTTATCAAAAGCATCTGGAGCATTTGGTATACGATTCGTAACCCCAACTTCGATTCCAGGTGTTTTAATATGGCTGCTCAGGTGCTTTACTTCCTGAAGGAATTCTAGCTGACCCCTAATACGCTAACGCTTAGGGTTGGGTCCTGGCCAGACTTGGTGCAAGACTTTGTCTTTCGATGGAGCAAAGCATATCCAACAGCGATAGACAGCCAGTGCTAATCGATCTAGTGCTGCTTGAGATGTTTGGGGGCTGTCACATCTTAGGGCAATATCGTCTGCGTACTCCAAGTCAAAAAGCCGCTCCCCAAGGAGTAGCTCCACACGTTTTAGGTCTTGTCCGTCGAATGCTGTTTCCTTGACTTCGTCAAATCCGAAGAAAAGTAGGAAAGGTGACAGCAGGCAACGTTTTTCACACCGCTAGTGATACTGAAAGGTGGCGACGGTTTGCCATAAACCCTCACTTTGCCAGACCTATGCACGTACGGCACTATGATAATGTTTACGTAGTTATCAGGCATACCTTTTCTCAGCAAACAGTCTAAAAATGCACATTAATCGATCGAATCAAAGCTACCTTTGATGTCCATAAGCAGGACAACAGTAGGTTGCCAATAAACCTGTGGGTGCTCCAACAATTGACACAAGGTGAAGATGTGGTCGATACAGCCCCAGCCTCGGCAAAAGCCGGTTCGCTCTTTATAACAGTGGATTTCACGAGTGCCAGTCGGTCTGTGGAAAATGACAGCCGCAAGCAATTTAGAGCCAACTGAGTTCAGTTTGATCCTTCTATGACTGCCGCATTTCAAACGGAAGCTTCCTTTGAAATTGGGACAGTGTCTGAAGAGCTTCAGTCTGTCGGGACAGTCTCCCAATCACAAAGGTTCATTAGCCACTCGCGTAAGTCATCTAATAGAGCAGGTTTTCCGAATTCGGGGAGGGCCGGTGGAACCCTGCCTGCTGCTGCGGCCTTATGCAATTTCAACAGCCTGAGCTGACAGTCGACTGCCACGCCTGAAGGCGGATCCAAAGAGACGGACCAGGAAAAGGAGAGCTCCATGCACGAATAAGCAATCGCTAAATCAGGATGATGACATTGCCCTGCAAAGCTTTCGAAACAAAGCTCCAAGCCTCCGTACAGGTTGTGGATTGGCTGCCCACACTCCTCGCGTATAGTCTCGTAAACACGAGGTCTCCTACTGCCTTTCGCCCGTATCAGGCGGAATGCTTATAAACGGTAGCGGCTGCTTTCATCTCCGAGGCACCAGGAGACCACCAGGCTGCGCTGTCTTTCTTCAGCCTAGCACGCAGTCGGTCCTGAGACTTAACTAGTTGTATTGTAATCCCATCCAGTAGGAATGCGTCGGCGGGCATCCATAAGATCCAGGGGCGATGTAGAAACGCAAGCATCAGTTTGGAAGCTTGATTTGCTACAGGAAGACATGTCTGCTGGTGGTAACTGGCGAACGTGCATCCAGTGATCTCCGACGGTGTTCAGTGGTCCCTTACTCAGCCCGGATGTCACTGCACTTTGATACACATTCAGAACACCTGGCTTCACCAGCTGGTTGGTATCTATCCGTTCACCACGACGTTGCGGGCATCCACTGAAACGCAGCTGGAGGTCGGAGTAAACAAGTGCGTGGTCAAATTCCAAACTCCAGCTCCAACTGGAACGATAGTTTTGGGCAGTCGTTCCAGCAGCAACTGATCGCGATGCGATCCATTTACATCCATGGCTGGTGCAAGGCTGATGAGCGCCAAGTCACGCTTCTGCGGGGCCTGTGTCAAACGTTTCTGCTCGCGCGAAAGCGACCAGAACCTGCACACAGTTGTAGAAATCGCTCAACGTTAGCATTACGCGTGCCTGCACCATGTTGGCCTTCCGGCTGAAGCTCATCAGAGAATAAGTTTCCGACTTGGGCGTTTGGCTCGTTAGCCAACACTAAAATATCCGTGCTTCTGCTGCAAAGCAAGAGATCGTGAATTTGCTGATAGCAACCGTCTTTTACGGAATCAGTGCTACAGATTGTAGAGGAGTAGGCCGCAATGACAAATAGGCACCATTCGTTCTCGTACGATTTTGTAGCGTGGAACGAACCAGCTAATCGAACGGCGCACACCTGACTGGTGACGGGGATCCAATCAACTAGGATAGCATTAGCCGGGGCACAAAGCAATGTCAACGCTCGCTTGATCGGCAGCTGAGGCTGCATCATCACCAGCCAGGCGCGATGAGCACATGCTGTTAGTGTTGCATGCGAGGATCGCAGGGTAAGAGCGGAGCTCGAATCTTTTAGGCAGGTTGTTGTTGAACAGCGAATATTGATCGATAGGGCCTCTAGCTTGAAGGCAAATGCTACCTGTTTGCCAATCTGGAGCAAAGTGAGCACCTTGAGACGTGTCAGTCTTCGAGAGATATGAGGACTCCAAAGGGAAACGGATGAACTGACGTTGTCCGCTGTTTGAATATGGATCTGTCGATTACATTCTATTGACGCCCTGTGACTGTCCGTGAGTTGAAACCAAATGCCAACGACTATTGAAGCTACCTGTGGGAGAGCGAAGAATTAGGTGGTTTGCTCATGGGGGTGCTAAAATTAAGGTTGGTGCGAGTAGCCAAAGATTGAAAAGAACAAGAAGGGGATAAGAAAACAGGTAGGCCTGAGCAGTAGCTCACATACACGGATTTTCGGACCACATTTCTGCGTTTCCGTTTAGGTAGCATATACTTTTGTCAAAATGAATGTTCCACAATGCCGTAAATCCAATTGCACCATTAACATGACTTTGTATGGAATGCAGAAATGTGTCATTATCCTACCGTGAACTTGTCTTTTGTACCGAGGGTTCCAGTTACGTCATTATCAAACGCCAACTTACTTTCTTCTTCCATAGAGCGTTCTATTTATCTAACTCCCCGGACAACATGTGAAATGTTTCCGGTGAGCCCGTTGTCATACGCAATATGCGTAAAGTTGCAAGGAACACAGCATTTATAATGTGTCAGACATTTGCAAGAGTTACGGACCGCTACATGCATGAACTTCTGTCCAGTGACGTGCGTATATTCCGTGCTGAAGGATTGGACACATACTCGTTTACGTATTCTATTGCGGTAAGCAGGTAAATGCGCGATATATAATGCCCTCGAATGGACTGTAGTTGTCCCTCTGCTACCTACCTTGGACAACTGATGTCATTTTTGTGGACGTTTGTTTACTTCATCCTAAACAGCAACTGTTCCGTGCGGTGGGAATCATCCCTATGCGCATGTTGTGTTGTTTGCCTGTGACGTCTGACTAGGATCTAGCGTCTATCTACTGATTAAGCGCCTGCTATCCGCTGACAGTGTGCAGTTCTTCCGCAATTAATTTTACCCAGGTTTATGTTTGTTTTCAGGAACAGTAGGGTGCACGTTAGGTGCGATGACAAGGCCAACAGATAGCTTGGCTCGCCTTACGCATAAGTGACTATCATGTCCGCCAGTGGCGGGATATTGAATACGGGCCGTTATCCAGCGAAAGCTGGGCTGTAACCAATGCTTGGAATTTTGTTACGGCTAAGGTAAAAGGGAATAGCTAGCGTCAACAGGGCAATCGCGATACTTAATAAATTCATGATTAAGGTTGCAATAGTAAACTGGAATGCACTGCAAATGTTTATAAAGTGGTACAATAATGTATCGTTTGTAGTAACCTAGTTTACCGTAACGGTGGTAAAAAGTCCCCGAAAATTGGGAAGGTCGAGTCTGCCAGTCGCGGGCTTTTGAATACGAGCTGTTGCTCATCGGGAACTTGGCTCCAACCAATGGCGGAAATTTGGTTACGGGCCGAGGTGAAATAGAACAGCAGGCATCAAGAGGACCATCGAAAGACTGAGGAATTATTTAGTAATGTTTAAATTATAACAAGGTATGCGGAGTTTATGTATGTAAAGTATTACAATAATATAAAGTTTGCAGTATAGTAGTTTACTGTAACCTTGGTAACATGTCCCACAAAATTCAAAACTGAGCAATTGTAGCGATGTACTGTTATTTCAAGGGCTTGTTAAACGAAGAAATATGAAAGTCATCTAATATACGTAAGCCTACTTCAAGTATCCTACGGATGAAAATGTGGTAAAACGTTGTAGGAAATGTATACTTCAGGCTTACCTCTCATGGTGTGCTGTGATTGTTGGTTGGTGATGAATTCTTATAAAATATCATTTGTTGCAACGGAGAAATCAGGGAATCCGCAACGTGAAATAAATGAAATCATGCAGAAAAATGAAATGGAAATGGTAGTGCTGTTGAATGTTAACCAGTGAAGGAAATCATGAAGCCTTATTATTTTGAAATGTGCAATGAAATATGGGAACTTATAAAATCCATATGCGAAGTACACAGAACTATATAACAATCGGCATAAATTAGTTGCCAAAAATGTAATAAGGGGTAAGGTGAACTCACAGGAAGAGTACAGTTGTGCATTGTGTTGAAGCATCTGCAAAGTATTCACGCGGAATGCATTTCGAAATATTAATTTGCCCGCCGCCCAATAGGCATATTGCGCAGAGGTGGTGCAAACTTAGTGATGAGTAGTAATGGCATGATATATAGCGCATACATATAAGGGTATACTTAACGATGTGAAACCACAGATAAAAATAAATACCAGATATCCCAGATAGTATGGATATATATTGTTGAAAGGCATATATCTATTCATATACTTTTCGTTTATACCATGGTTGTATATGATAAGAGAAATGATAAAATTGGCACAAAATTATATATATATATATGGTTGGCGGCATCCGGTTTCGGATTTGCCTGTCACTGTGGCAAGCCACAGGACGCCTGCGCCTACAGAGAGACCATGGATGGCTTGCGCTGCATCACCCACAGCTGCAACCACATACTCCATATCCCGTGTAAACCCGAAGGAATCAGACCGGGAGGCATGCGGACGGGAAGCACGTTTCATCAACGGAGCCGGCCCACACTCCTTCACAGGCAAACACAAGCACACTGTATTTGGGAATCAATCGCACACAAGGCGGTGGCTGGACCGTAGTCCGCTCCACACTGAGTCCATGGAACCACTCTTTGATCCTAACACGGCCACAAGGACCGTGCACCCTGGCCCCTCCAGCAACGACCAACTGTCTCCTGGAGCCAGTATGGACGAGGCAGTGGGTAATAGACAGGTAGGCACCTTGTCAACATGCACATCAAGCGCAGCCACACCGGGGATATCAAACAACAGCCAAACTCTAGATAGGTGGTGCTATATCCCAGCTAGTTTGCAAATTATGTAGCCCAGCCGACGTCCCCTATGGCTCAGTGGCTTAAGCTGCTGGCTAGTTGGCATCTGCCTCTAGCGGTCATGGGTTCGATCCTCATTAGAGGACCGAGGAAATGCGTGCCACTGACGAGCCCTAATAGGGCGAAACGCGTCTGGCGCTTTTCCGGACTCGGCTCTGCCATGTAGCATGTGAACTGTTGGGATGAAAGCCTTATCAAATTTACAACTAAAATCCTGCTACTTATGAGTACTATAAAAAAAGAGAAAAACTCGAATAATGCATAAGGAAATGATGATATAAATCACATCTTTTCTTGTATACATTTCATTAAAACGAAATGTTTTAATATTCCAAGGAAGCTATGCTTGTATGCATATTTGATCACGCCTTTACAGGTTGTCTCGTTTTACCGAGAATACACTATTATTTTATTTATTTATAATTAAATAGCATATGTAATAAGTTGTTTACAAACAAATTCTAGCTAAGTGCACGAGGTCAGGAAGTATAGTTCACGGAACGCCACGAACGCAAAAATGTTATGGAAATCGAATACAATTGGCTTAGGCGATGTGTGCAAGTTAACGAAATAGATTACAGGGAGATATTTATATGAGAAAGGAAAGCATTAAGGTAAAAACTGTAAACCCACCACCTGAAATAAAGAGACTTAGCATGCAAGCACGCGGTTAGTACATCGAATTCAGCGTGCCTACAAACGCTGCGCCGGCTCGCCGTAATTCTCTGCAGGACCCGTCGTCGCTTCTGTAGTGGCACCTAATGGCATAGCTCATGGCCCGCTGGACGTTTATATGAAACAGAAAGGCATTAGGACAGAACCGAAAACCCACCACCTGAAATAAAGAGACTTAGCATGCAAGCATGCGGTTAGTAAATCAAATTCAGCGTGCCTACAAACGCTGCGCCGGTGTTGCCTACGTTCACTGCGGGACCCGTTGTCGCTTCGGCAGTGGTCCCGAGTGACCTCTCTCATGGCTCACTAGGCCTGCCTGACTAAGGCACTAGCGACCGCATGTTCTACAGCACAATGCGCTCGATGTCGATGGAGTACAATTCATCGGTGCTTGCCGCTTCCGCAACTGCCGCTTCTTCCCTGCATGCATGAGGGCATTCTCTCGCACTTCAGCAACTGCTTTCGTGATTAGATCGCGCCATGCATGCCGATCAACCGCCTTCGATTCCCATGACCTGCAATCAAGAGTAGAACGTGTGAGGCACACTTTAATCATGTCCTGGTAACGTAACTTTGGTTTCCCAGCATGCTGCTTCCCTATACTCAGCTGACCGTATAAAAGATGTTTCGGTATTCGCGTCCAATCCATACGGCTCACATGACCGAGCCATCTCTGGTGTCGCAGTAAAAGTATGCCGTCCACTGCATACATCCCACTTCGGCGCAACACTTTCGTGTCTGCAACTCTGGCGCCCCAGCCGATCCGCAAAATTCGTCGCAGACGCTGCTGATGGAACCGCTCGAGATATCGCACATCCCGACGGTACATCGTCCACGTTTCACTGCCGTATAGAAGAACGGACAGTACAATGGATTTGTACAACATCAGCTTCGTGCCAATGCTAAGCTGATGGTTGTTCCACACTCTGTACTCAAGCTTCCCGAATGCCACTGCCGCCTTCGATACGCGATTACGCAACTCAACGTGTAGCTGCTGATCAGTCGATATCACAATCCCAAGGTAGCAGAAGCGGGAGGTGGTTTCCAATACTTCAGCTCCAATGCTGATTAGCGACAACCTTGAAGATTGCACCTCCGGTGAAGGCTGAAAGAGACAGACAGTTTTGCTTGTGTTGATGGTGAGCCCGGATTTGGCCGCTGTCGAAGCCAGAGCACTAGTCATGTGCCGCAACTCATCCGCGCTGTGTGCAAACAACGCACAGTCGTCAGCAAACAGCAACATACGGATAGTTGTCTCACAGACTAGAGTTCTCGCACCGAAACGACGGATGTTCAGCAACCCACCATCAATACGGTGCTCCACATGAACACCGTAAGTACAAGCCGCATCAAACGCACAGGACAACATTTCATGAAGATAGATATTAAACAGAGCAGAGGCTAAGACACAGCCTTGCTTCACACCAGAGACAACTGCAAAGCCATCCGAGGTCTCTCCACTCAGCTGCACCATCGCTCGCATACCACTGTGCAGACATTCAATTATACCAACAAACTTAGGCGGGCAACCAAACTTACCCAACACGAGCCACAATGCCTCGCGGTTCACCGTATCAAACGCCTTGGTGAAATCAACAAAAAGCGAGTACAATGGACGGTGTCGTTCTCTGTACTTCTCTTGCAACGGACGAGCCGCAAACGCCATATCTATAGTGCTGCGACCCGAACGGAATCCACACTGCTCTTCCGCCACGATAGGTTTTACAATCTGACTCACGAAGCGATTGAGCAGGATTCGGGCAATCACCTTGCCCACACAACTCAGCAAGTTGATGCCACGATAATTCGTGCAACATTTCTTGCTCCCTTTGCCCTTGTACAGTGGTAGCACAAGGGCATCCTTCAGCTCAGCAGGCACCTCCTCCTCAATCCACACGCGTTGCACCAAGTGGTGCAGCGCAGTCAAAAACGCCGGTCCACCGTGTTTCAATACTTCAGACGGGATCCCGTCGGCTCCGGCACACTTGCCGTTTCGCACCTGAACAAGTGCTCTCTGCGTCTCATCCAGTCTCAGCGTATCCGCCAGATCCGCCTTCACATCGTGCTGCTTCAGGTCATTCAATGTAGGCCAGTCGATCTCTGAACGGTTGTTCAAGAGACAGTCAAAGTGTTTCCGCCAGACCTGCATTATGTCTGCAGTCTGAGTGCAGGTAGCGCCTGAACTACCATCGATCAGTGTCCTCAGCGGCTCCAATCTCGGTCCATACACCACCTTCAAGGAGTCAAAGAATTCCTTGTGTTGGCGGCGTTCGGCGTAGCATTCCATCTGCTTCGCCTTCTCTGTCCACCATGCATTTTTAATGCGACGGAGCTCTCGGGTCAGTCGCCGTCGAAGTTTGCAAAACTGACTACTCTTCCCCAAGCCACTGGGGTCTGCAACATGTGCAGCAAATGCTGCATTCTTCTCCGACACCAATGCGCCAATCGTTGCATTGTTGTCATCAAACCAATCAGGCCGCTTACAGTTTGCGCGCCCGATGGTCTAATCGGCAGCAGCTGTTACCTAGTCGCGAATGTGGTGCCACAGGTCGCCCACTGTGGCTATACAGTCCACATCACACAGGCGTGCAGCCATCGCGTTTTCCAGCTCAGTACGTTTCGCCACAGTACCGAGGGAGAGAATGTTAACTGTACGCCGATTCACGGCAGGAGTGCAATACATAGATTCACGAAAATATATGCACTTTGTCCGCACCAATTTGTGATCAGTGCCACACTCAGCTCCACGCAGTACACGTCTCATCTGCACTTCATGCATATCACGCTGACGTACGATGACATAGTCGAGCAGGTGAGCGTGACCACTCCCTGGGTGCGTCCAAGTTGCTATATCACTCGCACTCAGTGCAAACCGAGTGTTCGTGATCGTCAGGCCGTGAGTGGCACACAGTGAGAGCAGCCTGTCACCGTGTGCATTCGCTGAGCCAATGCCATGCGCACCGATAACATCTGTCCACGCTGATGCATCACTCCCAACGCGCGCGTTGAAATCACCCAGCAGAAATAGTCGGTCGCTCCACGGCACAGACCGTATCACGGAGGATAGCTCAGTGTAGAACTGATCACGCATGTCAACTAGATAACACATGGTCGGACGGTACGTGCTTATAAAGATGTCAAACTTACCTCTTCCGAGTCGTAGGCGAACAGTCATCAGTCGCGCTGATGCCTGTTGGTTCACCCACCAGCTGGCCATTCAGGCGGTCGGATATTGCAAATCCGACACCATGTTCACGTGGTGCTGAGGCGGCGTTGCCCACCCAGTAGAATGTGTATCCAGCACCTGCTTCATGTAATTTACCCTGCTCAGCGAGCCGAGTTTCACTGAGCGCCGCAATATTGATGTTGTAGCGCGCCAGCTCCATTGCGACCAGTGCAGTGCGTCGCCCCGGGCGCTCGCTCGAGTTCCGGTCCAGTAGTGTGCGCACGTTCCAGCACCCGATGCAGAGTGCTTTGCGCGCAGGCATACGATTGCATTGGTAAGCAATCGCACGCGAGGTGGTCATTGTGCTTCGGGGGTTTGCTTGTGGGAATCCGCTCGGAGCCTTTGGCTTAAGAACCTGACCCACAGGGCAGTGGATTGTTTCGAGATTTTCTTGAGGGACTCCGCCCGGAGCCTTTGGCTCAATAGCCTGACCCACAAGGCAGTGGGGAGCAAATCCAGCTCGGGAATGTGATTTCAGAGACAGATTGGGATCAGCTTGACGACCGTCACACGCAGCCTTTGAGGTTCTGGAACAATTATTATATGTTTTGCGACCGTAGTAGGATACACCTGCGACCACGGCCAGACGCAGGTGGGCTTTTGTCGGGTTTGCACCAATTTGACCAGGGGCTGCCTGGCTTGAGGCGGGCAGTAGCAAACCATTGAACACCCGGAGGTGTCCTCCCACCGTCAGAGACAATGCGTGACACTCGTGCTCTACGCCAATCAAGCATTGAGTATATAACCCGTAAACCTGTTGTCTCCCATGGCTAGGTTTTACGGGAAGTGGGCCATCGACCACTTCCTAACCTCCGGAGATGATGGACTAGGATACTGCCAGGGCGCCCAATCCTGACAGGTGAACGACTAGGGTCCTCAGCCAAAGCCTTCGATTAAATGAACACCCGAAATGCAGCGGGTCCAGCACATGGTCAGTTAGCTGACTCATGCGGATTGGTGTCCTGGATCTTAGCTGGGAGAAGGGCGAAACATAACTCCCACCCAGCGGTCGCCAAGTGAAGGCGCCCAGGACATGAGACTATGGCGCAACAGTAGCAGCAGTGGGTAGACCATCTTTCAGGATCTAGCCACCACCAGCCTCAGCGCACCATAGGCTCTCCCGCCTATATATATATACACATACATATATAAATAGCTGTTCTTAGACAATAGTGCAATATATATATATATATATATATATATATATATATATATATACCGCTGGCGGCATCCGGTTTCGGATTTGCCTGTCATTGTGGCCAGCCACCGGACGCGTGCGTCTACAGAGGAACACTAGTTGACTTGCGCTGCACCACTCAGAGCACCAACCACACACCCAATGTGCAGTGTAAACACGAAGGAATAAGACCGGGAGGCATGTGGATAGGAGCCAAACTTATTAACGGAGCCGGCTCACCCTCCTTCAAACTCCACCACGAGCACACTGTATTTGGGAATAAATTGCACACAAGGCGGTGGCTGGGCCGTTGTCCGCTGCAAACCTAACAGGGTCACAAGGACCGTGCACCTTGTCCCCTCCAGCAATGTCTAACTGTCTCCTGCAGCCAGTGTGGACGAGCTGGTGGGTAAGAGCCAAGAAGGCACCTTGTCAACATGCACATAAAGCGAATCCACACCGGAGATATCAAGCAACAACCAATCACTTGAAACGATAAGATGTAATTAAATAAATGGGAAAATGCATACAGATACTGAGATATAACTCATCCCTAAATGAGCTTATAAAAGTGATTACGAAGGAATCCGCAGTAGGTTAACGGGGTCAGAAAGCATGTTTTACGGAAATGACACAACCATGGAAATGCTATCCAAATTAGCTACTATTGGCTTTTGAGACGTGTGTAAGTTTATAGAAGAGAGCAATTGGTAGACATTACTATGAGAAAGAAAAGCAACGGGACAAAGTTGCAAAACCACCACCTAAAAGATATATATATATATGTATATAAATACGTATATAAACCACGCTAACACACGTCCATATAGTTAGACATATTTTTATTATTGGAATATATATGGACGTTTGCAATTGTAACTTAAAATGGGAAATTTGGTAACACATTCGTCAATCGGTAACCGCGGGCGTTCCATTTGTAGGGAGGCATTTTTCTTTCGTTGAATGTCAGCAGTGGTAATCATCATGCGACATAATATTAGGCCATCGGCATAATTGTTGCCACATGCACTTGCTGACTGCAATGTAATCATGTCTACTGACTTCGGGTGGACATCATCCACCAAACCTTTTTCAAAAGTTAATTAGGGAAGTAACCATTTATATTATGTGAGCAGAAGTCTGCTCATGGTGCCACAATGGATGAACGCGGAATACTTTGATGTGTAATAATTGGTAGGATAATGTAGGCTTATTATTTAACAGAGCTTATGGTCTATATAGCATTTCTTGGCGTATTAGTACACGCATGACCGCAGCTTGGTGAATTCTTATTATGCGAAAATAAGCGCTTACAACAAAACGGGCAACTTGCCGAAGAGATCAGGCGCGCACTTATTAAATTCGCGTTGGCGATGCTGAACGGAATGGAATTGGAGGGGTTGCACATGACTAAAAACGTCCACAGTAACTCGAGACTTATGTAGTATCGGGACTGTTTTTCTTGGGTGTGAGAACAGGCATTCATACCATATTCGACTACCGTCGTCTGAGTTTGGAGTGCTCATGTTGCTCATAACCCGCAAAGCGACAATACTGAAAAGCGTTCGGTGGTTTTCGGTCATGACATAAAAGAGCTATGCTTATGAATCTGAAGTGTAATAGAACGTTAGTAAATGTGGTCTACGATTACGGACTCATCCACTGAACTAGCTGTCAAATGGTGGGGCGTATGCAAGTATATGAGTGGACACTATGGCTTTTAAGGATGCACCACAAGGCTATAGGACATAGGATGACCCTTGAAAGGGCCTTCTGGTCGTTCACGAAGCAATTGGAAAGCGGAGGCAGTTGACAGTGCGGAATAACCAGGCTCATGCGAACGCCGTGGCTGGCAGTTGTGATACCTGAGTACCGGTATGCTATACGCGGTGTAGGCTGTAAATTACTTAAGCATGGGCGAGCATCATTAATCTGAAAAGTAATTGATTGGAGCTGCGCCACTCACCTGTAAACATGGGTGGCACTGCAGTGCGGTAGGCAAATATCAGCGTGTAGCATGCGAGGAAGAAGCTGAGCAAGAGGCGAAGCAGACAAGGTACTTCGAAATAAACGTAAATCAGATCCCTGCACACTTGCGTTTGTCCAGGTGATCGTATACTGGAGCACTGATGAATGAAGTACAAGGACGCGGCCTGTTGCAAGTAGCGGGAGAAAAGACGATACGTAGTTGGATATTCATGCCAACGTGATGTGTGCTTAGTAAGCCTAGATAACTGCCACAGATGTGGTTTCCCTGTCGGCACCCAAGGCGACTCACTTAGTTGCCTCGCCTGCATGACCAGTGCACGGAGAAGTATTAAAGGTCCAATAACTGGGTCGGCTTGTTCGCAAATTAACCGGAATTCCTTTTGGCTTCACCAGCGTAAGCCCATGTATGTGCAAAAAAGGTACATCAATATTGCCGGTAGCTCTACGAGCCTCCATGAACGGTGGTTACTTAGTCTATATACGTCCCAAGACGCTGACACCAATAGTACCACGAAGTAAACTGCAAATATTGACTGCACATACCTTCTAGACGTATTCGTAGTTATCCTATATTTTCCCCATATTACCTGTTTCATACTGTCGACTAGTGTAGCGGATATCGTTGGCTCCACAGACGTTCACGACCGATGTTTATTGAGCCCATGTTGGCGGCCCAGCGGTGTCCTCAGTACCGCTGCCTATAAAACATACTCCGAACTTCACACGCCTCCATGAACATTGTTTACTGTGCCTATATAAGCATGCATGGAATGGGTTTTATTAATGTCATTGGTACAAGGTTTACGCGGCTCAAACTTAATTTCAGTTTTCGGGTCATGGAATGCATATGTTTGACATCCTTACCGCTGCATAATCACTGAAATATAGCCTAATTCATGCAACATGGTAATGAGAGCGAAACATGCCATGAACTTCAAGGCAGACGTTTGTTTCGATCCCAAATATTCACTTCCTTATGAGGAGCATTTTCTGCGCTCTTAACCCACAACTCGCAAGCACTGAGGAACGGTGGATTGCAAAGTGTGCACCAAACACACAGGAAATCGATTTGCACAGATGTAACGCAAAGTTGGCTTACAGATTCAAGATGTACCGAGGTTGTGCACATCCAGGCACTCAGTGTGCATCTTTCACAATATATATGTGCAGAAGATGATTACCTGGAAAGCAAAAAGCCGTTGAATTCGGTGAGAAACACGTGAGCACCTAGCATGGTCGTGCCACCAGACAATCTGAGACTAGGTTGCAGACGGACGGCCGCAACATAGAAGCAAAATAGACTTCAAGTGCGGACTTGCTGAGCAGACAATCTCACCCGCAGTTGCTTTCCGGAATGAGGTGGTGTTCAGTTCTGCCACACATCATTGCTGCTATCCGCTGAGTTGCGGATGTGCGGAAGATGTAGCTCAAGTCAATAGTCCTAGGCTGCATAAATCTGTGGTAAGATTACTGCAATGGTGCATACAAGATACTGGTGGTCACCAATGTGCGTCAAGTACAGGGGCATCAGAAAGATATAGTAAAGTGTTACATGATAACCACTGTTTGACGGAATTGGCTAATCGAAGTATAGGAGCACAATGCGGTAATGTTTTGTGACGTTCAAACCATTCAAAAATATTCTCGACCTTGCGGGTGAGCGTGTAACTTGCTCATAACGCACAAAGCTTGAACACTGGGAAATGGTTTGTATTCCGTGATAAGAAGGGAATCATGTACACCGAGACAGGATTACACCACCAACCAAGGAATCCCGGCGGCCCAGGTCTACTGGCGGTCTAAAAGCCAGGTGTATATATGCAGCGCAGTTACCTGCGGTGAAGCGGAAGACATGCGCAATGGAGCATTGTAGGTGGATACCATTTGGCATCCAGAGTTGTAGCCCAATCAGTCGACGGATGTGTGCGGTCCGACTTGCAGACTCGTTCAAAGGTTTGAAGTCGCGCGTGGCTATTAGGCGTCAGTTTGTCATCAATGCCTACACCCCACAAAATGTAAGCATGGATGTCGTTGCTTCTAAGTTGGCCTCGGGTAGAGACTAAGCTCCCTGCTTGGGGAGCCATATATGGACCCCGTGCAGACGCTTATAGGCCATACGCGCAATTAAGCTACTGACTAGCGTGGTAGTTAGCACCGAGAGGTCAGGTCAGGTTCCAAGGACGATACAGGCCCCTGCCTAACGAGCGTCCTGTTGCATGCACAGGTAAGCGAACGATAGCTCCCAGTACTTCGACTTCTAGGTTGTATACCATCTCCAGGAGGAAGCCAGGGAATTTAGTAGCAAAGGCCCAGATGGGACTGGTTTTGTCCCATCATAAATCTAGTGGGCAACTCCACGTACTGATGCAGAAGAGCATGCAAGACTAGATGGAGTACTCATTAGCAAAACAAAATGAAACAACATTGCAGAAGAAATTCTGGCAGTTTAGGTGGGGGTGAATAAATTTCATCATCTCCAAACACCTATTCGTCGAATGTTTAGGGATGACATCAACTAGACCACCCTCAAACCTTTCGGGCTTCTATCGACAAACACAATTTGCAGTTGCACGGATGAGATAGAGAGTAAGCAAAAGTATCCGTCGTCAAGACAGTAAGGGCTTAGTTGACGTACAGAGCACCGCCACCAGCGCCACGATCGAAGGTGCAGTCACACCAGAATTATCATCATTATACACTTTAGCTAGAGGTGAGAAACACTTCATCTATTGTGACGCAATAACTAAAAGAAAAACTGAATAAAATGCAACAGGTAAAAGCCAGCTGAGCTACCGGTAACGGGTGGGACCAGGGGACTCTGGGCAATGCCAACACCGGCTTAATTGCTGCTCGAAGCTGTATGGTCACAGGACAGGCGCAGTGAGAAAGTGCTACCTGTGTTAACTGAAGAGAATCGCAAAGTGAGCACAGAGCTCGAGTGTTGCAGGTGGGTCTTCGACAGGCAGCAGATGTCGATGGAGCTTATAGAGTTGTAGATGGCGGAAAAAACCTGTGTCCGCTCCATCACCTCACTACATTGGTTGGATGTCACGTCGTTGCTTAAGTGTGTTCCCCGAGGGATGGTTACAGCTGCAGCAAATACAGCGGAAACCAGGCATGCTCAGAATGTACTTGTCCAATCGTTCTTTAAAACATTTCTCTGTCTGGGTACTCGCCACACATTCAGAGTCTTTAAAGTTCGGGCAAGTGCTGCCTGTACACCGATCTGTAGCAATGTGCGTGCACTGAGCCATCGCCCTGAGGCTGAACCTTACCGTGGTGCGATGGCTTGTGTGTCTCACCGATCCACAGAGCTATGCTGGGTGGTGCTTTTACACCTTCAGGGTCACCCATACCAGATTGGTGAATGGTTAGAGGCCAGACAGATTCAGCCTCCTGGTCCTCCAGGTTGGGGTTGGAATGATGGTGGCATCTTAGTCCTAAAAACGGACTCCTTGTAGCCCGACGTCAAACCCGCTGCCTTGTAGTCAGGTTTGGAATAAAAAACTTTGGTTGAGAATCCTAATCGTTCTCCTGTCTAGGCATGGGAAACCTGACAGTACACCACCCACGCAATACCAGAAATAGCTCTTCAAACAGTTTCCTGAAACTCTGGCCACCGCAGAGGCTAATCAACGGTGCCCTATCTGCTACATGGAGCAGAGCGGATGGAGTTTGGATTCTACTGCTCAAGTCTTCCCGTCTTCTTATTCTACCTCAAGCTTTTTCACTCGTCCCGTCCCGTTCCAGCTTCACTTTTATCCCCCTGTTTTCAACCCCCGATCCTTGGCCTCCAACCTGATCTGCTGGGTATTTGTATGTTAATTTCAACTCACATGCTAACGCGGAGCGTCACTCCTTACCTGTCGACAAGTCTATGTCCAACCAAGCGGTCCATTCCAGTTCATCGGCTACCATTTGGAGCCATCGATCCTCCTTCAGATTGGCGTGCCTCAATGTTTGCACAAGACTACAGATCGGTTAACAGGCAGCATTAGCCCGAACGTTGGAGACACTCTAGATCGATATCTGCTGCTTATCAGAGACCCGCCTGCAAGACTCGAGCTCTGTGCTCACTCTGTGATCCCCTTCAAGTGACGCAAGCAGTATTTTCTCATTGCGCCTATCCGGTGACGATGCAGCTTCGAGCACTGGCCAAGTTGGTGTTGGTATTGCCCTGGGTCCCCGGGCTGAAGCTGCTCTGGTTGACTGGATTCCACTCAGTAGCCGGATGTGTGCCGTCCGATTGGTTGGCTCATTCAAAGCTTCGAAGTCGCGTGGGACTAACAGGTGTCTAATCATCATCGCCGCCTACGCGCCCACAAACTGTAGCGATGATTCGGTAAAGAACGACTTCTACCGCCAACTGACCCAATCCCTTCGCCACAGAAGAAGCTCGGACACTGTTGTGCCGGCTGGGGATCTGAACGTGCAAGTTGTAAAGTTGTCCACTGATGAAATGCATCTGGGCGTTCAGCACGGTGTAGGCTCTCGTAAGGATAACGGTGAGCGGCTGCTTCATTTGTGTGAAGATGCCAGCTAACATCTTGCGAGCACTAAATTCCGACACAACACCCGCCAGAGGGTGACTTGTCACCCACCAGCCTCGAACCAGCCTTGGACGCAGATCAATCAAATTGCTATCGGTTACCGCTGGAGAGGTCGCATCTAGAACTTTCGCTAGATTTGGAGCACATGTGTGGACACCGCTCATGCACTTGTATGTGCTGACACGCAGGTGTGGTTTGGCGGACGCCCACGGCGACGCTGGGAGCGCATTAACACCAGCCAACTGACAAAGCCAGCTATTCTAAATGCGTATCGAAGTATTCCGTCTGATACGGGAAATGGGTAGCAGGAGACCTGGTGTTAGTAAAAGTATACGTGACGAGAGTGGACAGCCTATCTGCAATTTGTCAAAACGTGTGCTGCGTTGGGCTGAGCATTTTGAAAAGCAATTTAATTGGCTAGAATTATTCGATTCTTCGCCGGCCGGTGGTCGCCGTGCTCCATGGGCTGTCTCTTTTCATCCACCCACCTGCTCAGAAGTCGAACTTGAGATTGGACTGTTGAAGTTGAACAAAGCCGCGGGACCAGATGATCTTCTTCCAACCATATTCAAATTCGGAGGCTCTACTCTTGTTGATACTTTACATGAATTGCTGGTGAAACTGTGGGAGCAGAAGCCTGTCCCGACCGACTGGATCCGCTCCCATATTGTTCCTATACGCAAATGAGGCTCGCGTTCCGAATGCGACAACCATAGAGCAGTCAGTCTGATCTCCAAAGCCTCCAAATTAATCGCCTCCATCATCAATCACAGACGCACTGGTGCTCGTGGAAGCCACATCCGTGAAGAGAAAGCCGGGTTTCGTCGGAGTCGTGGCTGCATCGACCACATCTTCACCTTGCGTCAGTTGTGTGAGCACCGTCACATATATTGGCGACCCACCGTAGCCGTGTTCCTCAACATCAAAGGTGCCTTCGAGTCGGTTGATCAATGTGCCCTTTGGAATTGTCTACTCAGGGAAGGTGTGCCCGAGAAATATGTAAATATTATCCAAGAATTATACGCGCGTAACACGGTCAGAGTGTGGGCTTACGGCAAGCCGCCGCCACCCTTCAATATCTCCAGCGGTGTGAGACAAGGATGCCCGCTGTCACCTTTCCTCTTCAACTTCGCTATTGACGAAGTCATGACTAACGCATTTACAAGATATGACTTGGAAGATGTGAAGCTACTCCCAAGAGAACGACTTCTTGGCTTGGAGTATACAGACGACAACGCCCTTATCTGTGCCAGGTCCCAGACCTGCCAAGACGCGCTAGATAGATTAGCACTGGCTGTCAGCCGCTTCGGACTTTGCTTTGCACCATCGAAATGCAAAGCGTTTCTTCAAGCTTGGCGCGGGCCTCCTCCTGCGCTGACCATTGTTGGGGATCAGGTAGAAGTCATTCGGAAAGACAACTACCTGAGAAGTTGTATCAGTACCCTTGGGATCGAAAACGAGATCACGAACCATATAGCAAAAGCATGATGTACTTTTGATAACCATCGCCGTCTATGGCGGCCGCGCGACATTACTCTTGCCCTGTAGGGTAGAGTGTACATTGCAGAGGTACGTTCGACGTTACTGTACGGTTACAAAACTTGGCCCCTAAGATCGGCGGGCATGAAGCGGCTAGTTACGTTCGACCATCGGTGCCTTCGCAGTTTGGCTCATATCTGGTGGGAACACCGTGGGAGTAACGAGTTTGGGGCACCGGAAAAGAAAATGAACCGCTCCTCACCGTCATTTACCGCAGCAGGCTCCGATGGTTGGGCCACGTGTTGCGCATGCCAGCCCATTGACTTCAACGACGTGCGTTGCTTGCGCACCGGGGACGTGGATGGAAGAAGAGGAGGGGTGGCCAAGCGATGACTTGGTCGAGAGGAATGAAGGACCTCACTTCTGATCTGACCTAGTTTGGAGCGTCACGGCTCCCTGGTTGGGGTCCAAAAGACGGTGAACACGTTTGGCTGAATACACTTGCTGACATGGCAAGCAGCCGACCTCGGTGGCGTTTGTTCTGTGAGTTTCTTTGTCCTTCCTCATCCCTTTAAGCGTCCGCCTCCACCAACGATCTCATTCATCGCGTAAAACGCAATAATCTTTCTTATTGCCTAGTAGTTGGATGTTAGCTTACCGGAACGATGCCTATCCGTTGCTGGTAGCTCAGCTGGCATTCAACTGTTGTATTTATCTTCCTTTTTCCTTTATGGATTGCGGCACAATAGCTGAGGTGTTTCTCACCTATAACTGAGATGTATTATGACATAATGATGAAGAATTGGGGGTTGAAAACTGGGGGATAAAAGTGAAGCTGGAACGAGACGGTAAAAGTGAGGAAGCGTAAGAGGGGAACTAAGAAGATGGGTAGGGTTGAGCAGTAGCATCCAAACTCCATCCGCTCTGCTCGATGTAGCAGATAGGGCACCGTTGATTAGCCTCTGCGGTGGCCAGAGTTTCAGGAAACTGTTTGAAGAGCTATTTCTTGTATTGCGTGGGTGGTGTACTGTCAGGTTTCCCAGGCCTAGACAGGAGATCGATTAGGGTTCTCAACCAAATTCTTCGGTTCAAAACCTGACCGCAAGACAGCGGGTTCGGCTTTGGGTTACAAGGAGTCCGGTTTAAGGACTAAGGTGCCACCATCATTCCAACCCTAAACCTGGAGGCTGAGTTTGTCTGGCCGCTAACCATTAACCAATCTGGCACGAATGGTGCTGAAGGTGCAAAAGCACCACCCAGCATAGCTCAATGGTTCTCTGAAGCGCGCAAACCATCGCACCACGGTAAGGTCTAGCCCCATTGTGTGAGCGCACACACCACAGTATTGCCTAGCCCGATAAACACACTTCAGTCCGCGTGCCCTCGGTGGACAAGCGTATAGCAGTGAGAGCAAGAACATTTACGCCGCAGTTGTCAACTAAGACGAAAACGTGGCAGAGCTTGTTTCGAAGGTTACGCGAATTATTGAAGATCACCCTTATGTATTCGGTATCGTGAGCCCGGGATCTTGCGCCATCGGAAACTGTTCTGGCAGGGAGGAAGTGCAACGCCGGCTCACCGCCCAAAAACTAGCTAAGAGATCATTTTTCCGGTTTCACGACGGGCTTCAATATCGCAAAGCTACCCGCAATTTCAACGTCTCCGTTAAAGCAAGATCTAAGTTCAACGTGACGCCAGTGAATTTGAGCTTAAAGGCAAAAAGTAGAAGAGCTTCATGTACCGCTGGAGAAGACCGAGCAACACGCAACAGCTTTCTCAGTCGACAAGCTACGAAGTCTGGTGAGTTTTTTCATTAAGGCCAGAAAAGCCCAGCAGTAAAGTTTGTTAACGCACATCTTAAAGAAATGAAGATCATCTAGCATATGCTCCTTTAGAAGAGCAGCAAGACTTAGTGGCGATAGTGAAAATAACCCAGTAATTAATATACGACTTTGAGAAACGCGGAGTACTTATCAAACACTCTGTTGACGTTGGCGGGTTCGCCTTAGCTTCGATTTTTAGATTCCAACGTCGTAAAAGAATCAACATTGGATGACAATGCTGCAGTAGTAATGGACGGGATTGGGGATACGGCACCCGACTTAGATGGTATATCCGCCTTGGGTTTTGCAACTTTTTAACCCTCTTCCCCTTCACTCTGACAAGGACAGAAGCCCGATTGTGGCTCTGGCTAACAGCCGAATGAAACACGGTATGAAGGTTCGTTGCCAACAGCGTTGCTAATAAATTGTGTACTGAGTGTACACTGTGAGCAAACAAACGCCGGGTCAGGAAATTGTATCTTCCACTGTCTCTTGACTGAGACCTAATCAGTCCAGAAAGTTAACAAAGCAAACAATTTTCCCGCCTAGCGAACACGGGAGACATCAGACTTTCCAGCGACACCGGACTGCTAGTTACTGACCGACAGGCTGGCTAGCCGAACAACCTCCTCGTGGTGCCAGCTGGGTGGTTCGGGTTTAACCCGTTCCAGCAAATAGTTCGGCGGCAGTGTTCCAGGACGTGGTGGGTTTTCGCCTGGCAAGCGTTCTCCCTATAAAAAGCCACAAATGTCTGCTTATCAACACTGTGACGTGGCGGATGTGACTCGCCACAAAATAAAGTCACTGGCCCGTGGATATCCGGAAAGTGCTATCCAACCCAAGGACATCAATCGCTTATGCTCACATTCCTGACGACAACAAACATTCAAAAATGCTGCGGCACATTCAAAGACACAAGCTACATTCATACACAACTACATACGCATATACACCCATACACTTACATATATTGTTATGCCAAACATGTACTTTTGTACGTTATTGATCACACTGTTAGCTAAACATGATCATGCCTGTAAAGGTGTGTCTCGCATGGTCGAGAATAAAAGTTTATTTACAAGGCGCAGTGCTACGCACACAGCAGGCACCACAACTGGGCGGTATGCTCTCGCTACTAGCCATAAGTGCATACTGCATCAGATGCAAACCAGTACACTCCACTAGGAACCGACGGCAACAACTATCACATTGCAGACCCCCGGTCAAGTCTGTAACCGCTTTGAGATACTCGGCCATGCCATATATGACAAAACAGTAGTCGGAATGACACGACGAGTTAGGACTGCACTCACAACCATCTCGACAGTTGTGAACCGGTTTACCGTGACCAAGCATGCAATCGACGGAAGGACCAATCGGAAATACCAAGTGTCTACGTATGTATTGAAATGGACTCACCAAGTCGTAATGGGCGAAACAGATTAACCGTGAACTCTAAGTATGTGACGACAGGTTCTTTGCGAAACAGCAGAGGCACAACATCCAAGAACCGAGAGCAAGCAGAGGTGTTTCACCGAAATGATCAACAGACAAGAAGTCACAGTAAATGCGCCATTTGCAAATGACTAATGGCGTGCAAGCGGCGAGTACCTGGTTAACGTCCACTGATCAAAAGACGAGTAACCATCCCATGCTTTAGAAACCTCAAAGGTCCAGGACTGAGGATCCAGGGACAAAATAGGCTTTAGCTCAACCAGCGTCCAGTTTCGTACTTCAATAAGCAAGAAGTGGTCCCAGCACATCGACGTGATAATCGATTCTTGTGTTTACACTGGAAAAAAGAATAGCAATAAGGTCAGTGCATTTCCATGTGTTTGCATACGCATCTTCCTAGTGGTTATAGGCTGAAATGAGTATGCACGAGTAAACGGAGAACATGGTCAACCACATTTCTCTCAGATCTCTTTTAATACCCTCCATTGTTTGCGGGAAAGGCACCAAAAACAGGCTTCTAACGATGCTTTCCACGTGGCTCATCGACGGGACAATGGAAGCGTTTGATGGTAGGTCAAAAACACTCGTCATGATGGCAGCGATAATAAAACTGCTGGAACCGAATTAAATATTCACCCAGCCCGTAAGGAAGATATTTACCAGTCAATTTTAAGTGCAAGAATAGTCAACACTTGCCGTTTGTAGGATTACATCGCAGCCGCTACTTAAAATTTATTCACATGCTCCTCCATGTCAGCAAATTTAAGGGAAAAGGAACGCAACAAACGCTAAAACGTAGCCATATCGTCCGCCATGATGACCGCTTCTAACGTGGCGCCACAGCGATTTATTGTCCAGTGTTATCCACTTGAACAACCACAGAGTAGTTATATTTGCCATCCATTTATATCATCACGCAGACGTATTCGCCATGTACATCTTCCTTTTATACATTTTCACCTTCACTGTCAATCTAACCAACGTCTAGCCCGGCGTAACATACCACCTTCACCGTATTATACCCATAATAGATTGGTTAGAATCCCGGTCCGTTGCTCATCAGGACAAACGGTTTCTGCGTTCTCTAAATGCATGGATTGTAAGCGGGTAAATTGTTGCAGGAGGTGTTTATAATGAGATCAGGAACTCCAAACAGCTGAAAACTGTGCTGTACCCTGCTTACTAGCAAAGTTGTATAAAATTAGCGAAGTTAATATATAACCGTACGCAAGTGCCTAAAAAGGAAAGAGAATGTAAAAGATAGCTTAGGGATGGCCGCGCTATAACTCCGTAAAATGAACCAAGTGGCAGCATGTATGGTAAATGTTTCAAAATATACAAGTGTGGATGTATGGAATATGAATTTCAGGAAGGGATTGCTTTGCAATGGAAGTAACCTACGGAAGTCTTAAAGGTTGAATGGAAATGGTGAATAGAATCATTATTATTCCTTAGATAATCGACTGCGTGTGTGTAAACATGTCCACTGCTCTGAACTGAAGCATATATATATCATTTATATGCCTATATATGTAAGCATATATAAGATAATGAGGGTGGTAAGGAATAATGGTATGTTCCCGAGTAAGAAATGCATATGGGATAAATGTTTATGTGAAAGTCTAGCTGCTCCTGCATGTTTGATGCATAATACATGTACAATGGGAGATTGAATAGCTTAACGCAATGTTAGGTTGCCTGATAGAAAAATGGTATTCATTAACAATTGTTTTGTGGTATACAAATGCGGACGCAGCGGAATGTTTTATTTACCAGTGGGGATTGCAGTTGTTTGCTATTGTGATCATCATCCTTTTCCTGCTAGGTGTGCTTAAAGGAATGGATTTATTTCACGCAAGGAAAGCTGAGGTTGCATGAATGAATGGTATGTAAGCACGGAATTAGATGAGTACTGATTTCGGAGTTTACGACGTTTTGGGGGGATAGAGGTTATTTAACAATTTAAGGTCGTTTAAAGAATGTTGCCTAGGGAAGTTCAAAGCAGTTATTCTGTTTCATGTGGAGAGATAGGGAAGCTGAAAAGCCGTAAAGGTTACCGTAATAGCTAAATAAGACGTAGCGCTCGTAGTCCATTTATGTTAACTGAAGACGCAGCCGGTTTTACGTTACGTAATCGTGTCGCATTGTATGAACAATTTAACCCGCTCGTGTAGACTAACAAGACGTACTGGTTTGGAAGTGAATCTTTGGAGCAACGGCTCGTCAGCAGAATGGGAAGCGATGCACATGACTACGTTTTACTGATATACGCCGTACGTTTGTAAGGTTGTGTATGATTGTATCAGGTGGCAGAGGGACGCGCAAACCATATGCAAATATTCTCGACTAACTAGGGAGCGTTCGCAACGCTCATCACCCACCAAGCGAGAATACTGAACAATGGTTCACTAAGTATTAATGCAGGATGAAATGAGGGCGCTACGAGGTAAACTTTCCAAAAGCTGAGTGAAATAGGGAAACAAGCTTCACGAAGAATGCACGGCTACAGCGGCATGTTAATGGTTGAAAATAACTGCATAAGGTAAACATACCTCGTTCTTAGTGGATGAGCATGTTGTTCGAATTGCTTGCAGTGTTGCGTCACAGGTCATGACGTAGCAATTGGCTCATATGTTGTCTGAAGCTTACGGAACCACCCACTGAGCCTGTGACCTTGTAGCCCGCCGAAAGGAATCTGCAAAGGTTGCACGTTGCCTATGCCATGTGGGACAACAATGCACAGTGACAGAGGGTGGCTCTGAAAAAGGCCGTTGCTCCGTTCTCTAAGGAATGTCAAATGTAGACGAACTTGGAAAGCAAAGGGGACCGGACCGGGTGCTATGACGGAGACGGGAGGTGCACGTACGTCACAGATTGACCAAGGGCGGTACTGAAGATGGCGGATTGCGGCGCATTTGTGCTATATCGTTGTAATGGAGGTCATCATTTAAAATGCTTGTTACCTTTTGCTCGCCTTCACTAACGCCTGGTATAGTGGTACTAATCTGCACTGAGAGGGAAGGGTCTGCGGTAACCTTGACGGCGGGGCGGCGGAGATGTACGCTGGTTATGGAAGGGATGCCATCATTTAAATGCAACGATACCTTTGTACATGCGTCACGGATGAACGATCATCTGGGGCCGGTACGTGGGAAACGAGACAGTGGCAGGGTTCACTTGGACGGCGGCGCATGTTATTTGGGCTGTGGATGGGCTGTCATAAATGAACTGAATGAATACCTGGAACTGAGTTTCAGAGATGCATCATATTGCGGAGCCGGTACGTTTGAGAAGACGCGGTGACAGCGTTAAATAGGACGTCGAAGGGTGGCGCATATCATTGGGGCTCTGAAAGCGAAGTGATCATGAAAACCCCATGCTACCCGTGGCTGTGTATCAAGGATACATTACATTAAGGTGGTAGTACGTGGGAGGAGGCGCATTGGCATTGCTAACTACTACGACAAACGGCGACGCATAGCACTAGGGTTCTGAAAGAGAAGTAACCATGGTAATCCAATGGTATTAGTGGCGGTGTATCAAGAATGCATTACATAAAGGTGGCAGTACGTGGGAGGAGGCGCAGTGGCATGGTTAACTACTATGGCAAAGGGCGAAGTATACCACTGGGGCTCTGAAAGAGAAGTGCTCATGGAAATGCAATGGTACTTCTGTCCTCAAGAAAATCCAATCTCACCTATGGCTTGCAAGCGGTCGCACTTCTTATGTTTTTACCAGCAGATGCCACCGGTACCCTGGTTGTGGAGAAGGGCGCGGAATATCAACTTTCCCCTGTTAATCGGAAATAAACATGGAAATCGCACCTCACCTGTTACGATTGGTCGTGGTTGCTTAATGTCGTCGTACCAGCAGGTGGGAGAAGGGCCAATAGAAATGGTAGCCGAGAATGGTCTCGCATGTGCACTTATGCTGTTACAGCCTAGTTCTCCTGGCAAGCGGATCTTACGTATGGCTCGGATTCAATCATGTTTCAGAAGGTAGCACCGGGAAGTCAGGTCATGGACATCGGACTTCAACGGTTGTGGTAACGGGAGGTGTGTTCCAAACCTCAGTGGCGCCGATAAGGAGGACCGCACCTCCGTGGACATCTGAAATAGACAGGCGGTTTCGCTTGCGTTTATGGTTATGCGTACTTGGCCAGTGGTATAAGCGCGAACATTAGCAAGCGATGTTCAGTAACTCACCAGGAATACGGTGCTGCACACGAACAGGGTAAGCACATGAGGCAAAATAAGCGCGAAACCTAGCTTGAAGATATTTAGTAAACAGGCAAGGACATAAGGCACAGGTTGGTTTCATATCAGAAGAAACCGCGAACCCATCCTACGTAAGTCTAATTAGCTGCAACGTCCTCCGCATACAAGTGTGCGGACATTCAATTCCATTAACCTAGTTCCTTTTGTCGCCAAACATGCCACAAGGTAAACAAGGCAACTCTGGCGTTCACAAGGTTTGAGAGGACGTCAGTTTCTATGCCCCCATAGTCGTTAATGCAGTGGCGAAAAGAAGTTATTTAATGAAGCGTAACAAGTTCCCCTTATCCAGGGTGAATGGGTAAGGAAGTGGCTCGTGGGCCTGCAGCCAGAAATCGTATTTTGAAAATGTGATGTGCAAATCAAGTGCATAACATTCTATCCAGGCTAATCTGTGTAAGTTGTGCCGCCACATCAAGATCAAAAAGAATGACAATATCCTGCGATTAGCGTAGGTCAGGTAATCACTTACCAGGCATCACTTCAAACTTTACATCGTGAGATGCCCAAAGGAAACACTCCAAGAAATAGAATGCAGGACGAAATTGAACAAAGATGGGGAAATCGGGCAAACCGGGACAAACGGCACTTGTGGTCCCAAAGCTACACGCAGGCTCATCGTAGTCCCTGACGCGGGCTGTAGTGTTCGAGTTAACAGCACAAAGCATGTTCATATATCCCTTGGAAACACCTTTCCTTGCATGTTTAACAGAATCGATGGATGGATGGAAGGGAACGCACTTTTGAATTGGAGAAACAAAGCTAATGTCGGACAGCAGTGTACGTGGCGCTGCTTTAGCATCCGCCGCAAAGTGAATATTACGTCTACACAGCCATGTCTTGTGCGCAAACCGGCCTTCCCTTCCGTAATCCCATGTTCCCGTTCAGTAGTGGGGCAACGAAAGAGAATGGGCGCCAGTAATGTTGCCACAACTAACGTTAGGTTAATACTTCTGGGGTTACCACCTTCTGTGCGAACGCTGCTTTTGCATACTGACACTGTAATCGATTTCTGCAATTTGTGGGAACACTGTTTTCCTTCCAGATACGTTCGAATAGGGAGGGTTTTGCTTTGCGCAAGACATCAACTACATCCTTAAATGGTCCTGGTGGAAGGACATCCTGTCCAGCAGCACAAAAGCGCTTAAGCGGTGTGTTGCCCTTTCCGTCATGGGGCTGCGACGGAGACCGTAAACTAAACGCACGTTGCTCGTCCTGCATCACCTGAGTAGTTAGAGGTCCGTGATCAGGGAAACAGCCGAACTTATCTTTAAAGTGTTCCGCTCGAGGAGCCATCCCGCTTTACTCATTATGTATCATTACATCTGCACTGTCTCTGCTTGTCTCACTGACGCCTGCTTTCGTGGGACCAGTGGTGCGAAGCAGCTGGAAGAGCGTGTGGTAATTGCCTACCATTCCTGCCTCCTCCATTACTTGAGCCCTAGTGGTCAACCAGGCTTCCCTGGCAACACGTCGGCTCCGCTTTAGTTCCCGCCTAATACCCCTTCCGGTCACATTGTGCCGTGATATGGCGATTGGTAAGGGGCTACCAAGCACATTCTTCTCCATTGGGCCTAAAAGCTGGCTACCATCGCACTTAGACATGATCCGTGCGTGCTGCTTCGCCGTCTGGGAATGTGTGCAACCGATAACGAGGAAATAAGTAGGGTGCACTGCTCATTCGCTGCGCTACAAGCCCCAACTTGACTGACGAAACGGTTTACCATGAATCGAGCAAACACCCCGCCGACGCGACTCAGCACGTTGATGTCACGATACTTTGTGTAACATTGCGTACACCCTTAACAATCGTACAGTGGTAGCACAAGGGCAATCTTTACTTTGGGAGGCACCTCCTCCGCAACCTATACGCGTGGCATCAAGTGTTTCAGCGCAGTCACCAACGCGGGTCCACCGTGTTTTCATTCTTCAGGCAGGATCCCGTGAGCACCGGAACACTTGCGGTTTCGCAGCTGAGCAGTTGTGTTCTCTGCGTCGCAGCCGGCGTCCGCGGGTCTGCAGCACCTACGCTTAACGTGTAGTTGCTTCAGGCAGTGCAGTGTAGTGCAGCCAATCTATGAACCTTTGTTTAAGAGACTGTGAAAGGGCTTAAGCCTTATCCGCATTGTACCTGCCGTCTGTGTACAGGTTGTGCGGTTACTACCATCCACCTGTGTCCTCAGAGGATGCTACTTCCACCCATACACCGCTTTTAAACAGTCCGGGTAGCAGTTCAACTGCTTCGGCTGGTCCGTCCGCCGTGCAATCGCACTGCGACGGAGCGAGCTATTCATTGACCGGCGATTTCTGAGAAATCGACTCTTCTTCCCCACGTCACGGGTGTCTGCGAAGAATGCAGCAAATAACGCATCCTTTGCACACACTTATGCATCGTTCTCTTCAAACCAATAAGGACGGTTACACTTTGCGCGCCCTGTGCTTTCCTCCGCAGCAGCTGCCACCTAGTGTTGAAGGTGTTTCACACAAGTTGCCCGCTGTTGCTCAGCATTCCACATCAGATAGACGTGTAATTGCCGAGCAGCGGTTTCAAGTAAATAATCCTACGAAGACAACCACGGCATTGAATGCACTCGCACAGCATGCCATCCCTAATCGAAGGCACGGCCTATACATGAGAGCAGAACGCCTTCTAAGTCCATTGGTACTACCTCTTGCATAATTTGCCTTGCATGAATACGGACTCCTCAATCACGACCTATATGCATCTCCAGATGACGTCTAGGGCATTATGTTGGTTGATCAGGGCAGCGGAGGACGCACTGCCGCAGGTATTCAGTGATTTCTACAACACTCTCTCCAATTGTGTCAAGTAAGTATAACCAGGTGAAACCGACAAGGAGTTACCTGAAGCGCCTAGCATAGACAGATTGTGTAAGGTCTCACTAACATACAGCATGAGAGCCCTCACTGGGGCCTTTTATACATGGACCTTCACATGGCCCAGCACCCACTTCGGTCGCCAAACTTTTCACAGGTTCAACGAGGCAGATGTGACGTGTGGCATGCGTGAGTTGACGTCAGTATCTATGCGCCTATTGTCCGTCAGCGGTATGCACGGCGCAGCTTCACACGTAAAGCGCACAGCCGTCTAAGTGGAAACCACAGGAACCTGCGAAGAGCGATGTTTGCAGAATGACAATGCAAATAAACATATGAAGCAATATAGTTATGCCGTGAAGCAAATGTGTAACGTTCACACCTACCGATTTTAAGGGATATCCTACGGGAACATTTTACTAGACAACACTCGATTTACCGTCATTTGAAACTCTACAGAAATGCAACGTTATGTACGTCAAACTTAACTTACCCGCAGCAATGCTTACAAGTGTATGCCGGCTCACCATGGTATCCCGTACAAATTTGATGAAACCATCGCCTCCGTAAGTCGCAACTTAGCCATTCCACTTGCTCGCAGCTCACCGAGTCATCATCCTCTTGCTGACAAAGAGCGCAAACCGCGCTGTCCACAGCTTCACCAGCCGTCGCGCTCCTTATACCCCATGTGTTTGTTCGGTGACGAGTAGAAGTTTTTGTTTTCAGGGTACGTAATTTCAATTGCCGTGATATGCTGAGACCCGCAAACACCACCGCACGGGGTATCAAAGGTGACTTCCGTTTGTGACGCCTGCCGTCACTGCCAATATGCCTCAGAACACCAGCCCCTACCCCCTCCCGACGGGACCCCGTGGTTAACTTCGGTCTCCGGTGCAAACCTGCTGGACTAAGAGAGGTTGCGGAACCCAACCGGGGCAGCAGCATCGGAGGATGACGCATCCAGTCGTTGGAATTTGGGCAAGTCCTCCCACTATGACCGTTGCAGCTGTTCCACATTGGATGACCGCGCAAACAGTTCAACATTACGATGACTAGCCCGAAGCTCACAAATGAATGCCATAACGCCCACTATGCGGTGGAACGCCTCCGTGCCCTTACTCAACAAATGCGCTTCCAAGTCACCACAAATCTCACGAGTGATGTGAACTTTTCCGGCGCGATTAATGACTCCTTCACTAAGGGATCGCAGCTGCGTGACCGTCATCGTTCACTCCCTGTCCTCGGAAAGGGCCGGTCCTGCAACACTTTCCGCTGGCAGCACCCAACGCCAACCACGAAGCACCAACTCATCGTCATATGCGTGTAGAGTTGCGAAGTGCACAATGTGCGCACATGGAGTGCGCCACTGACGGTTAAATCGACATCCACTTGCGCTGCCCTTCTCAATGATCACAAGTTGCATGCCCAAGCGCTCGTCATCCATTAGCCAATACCCGCCGTCCGGGTTCACACTGCGGATACGAACTCTAAGACTGTGCCGCACATACGGCCTCCGGGCGTATGACGACACCTTCCTCAAAATCACCTGCCCACTGCTTACACCATGTTCAAACTCACACATACCAAGCTTATCTCTTGCAAGGACGGATTCCCTCTCCTCAAAAATGCCACTGCAACGTTACACTATCGTCTGAAACAGGTGCAGTAGAGTGGACGGCTCACTCAAAGGTTCTTTTAAAAGCTTATACTCATTCTCAACGCGATTGGTGTTGTCGCACCCAAATACACCAGGTGGCCCATCAAATGCGCCGCCCAGCTGAGCCGCCATAGGATCCACGTGCAACGGAGGTACTGGAAGCATTCCGCGCTGCGCACCGATATACCTTCCATGAGGGAATGATAGTGCGCGCAATCGTGCGTATACAACATCGATCGCAGCATGTTGAACAGAGCCCTTTATCCTCCGCGTTACAGAAGGGAAGGTGAGAGCATCGCCGCGTATAATGTGTACCCGGCAGAAAAAAATGTTGCCAGTGGGATACGCATTGCGAAACGCTTTCACCTGTGCAGCGCACGTGTCCATGGTGAACGTTCGAGCTCGGGAAACCACAGGGGCCAACTCCAGCATACTTCTCACCACCTTGGTAAGTAGCCTCAATCTCATTGGGCAGAAGCGCATAGAAGAAGCTCATACCAAGGCCGCTAACGTCCACAAAACTTACAATGCCATAGGATGTAACCGCCGTAATTGATCTGATATGTGAGGTCCGCCAAAAGTACTTCCCTGTATTTGCCCACCAATTCCAGCGTATGCGAGAGGACGAGGAATAGGTAGCGAATCTCATTTCCCTCATGCATAATTTTAACCTGACCATTTCTTCGCAACAGCTGCGTAACCTTCTTCACTTCCAAGGCGCAAGCGTCACGCTGACGCCGCCGTATGTCATACAAATCGCGCCTTGTTAAACGAATGTTATGCTGAAGACGCACAAATGCACGCATCTCTTGCGTCTAACGAAACGTCTTCATTAAGTTAAGCACCATGCTTTCCTGATCCGCTGTTAGCCGCCGAATTTTGGCATACAGTCAAGGCTTCCCCACGTGAAAACTGTGCGAAAGATTAATGGCGCTTCCAATTTCGTAACATACCCCTTAAAACCGCTGAGAACCGTGCAGGGCAATTATAACACCGGTACATGTTAACATATATCCACCAGGCGGATACACCACACTTGCCACTTTCCAGCAACATTTGAGCGCTTGCTATGCACACACACAAACTGAATATATGGGTACGGACATCCCTCCAGTATCAGCTGTCCAGTTACCCTTTGGTAAGCTTTCGCAGTTCTAACGGTCCGACGAATGAACGATGTTGCCGTTTCCATCTGAAACCGTTTGAGATCCTCATTCATAGATTTAAAGAATATGTATGTCCAGCTAAGTCCAGGTACGTAGGGATGCACCATGGCTGCTTTCGCCAGAAGCAGGAAAATGATTAACCAACGTAACCCATTTCAACCGTAACACTTTATTGATTTCTAATCCTTCTCTTAGCATATTAACAACGACATTAACATAATACTAAACACAAACATGCGTCGGAAGGCCCAAAACCTTCATTTAACAACATGCAACCTTATGTACCACAGTCACACTGCCAAAAGATCATGGATCGCGATTGGCGGACCCGACGCTCTGCCGAAAATTCCAAGGAGGGTAATTGTAGCGAAGTATTGATATTTCAAGGGTTTGTTAAACGGTGAAATATCTTAATCGTCTAACAAACGTAAGTCTATTTCAAGTATAATACGAATGAAAATGTACTGGGACGTTATGAGAAATGTGTAATTCAGGCTTACCTCGCGTGGTGTGCTGTAATTGTTCGTTAGTGATCAATTCTTATGAAATATCATTTGCTGCAACGGGGAAAATTGGTTGATGCTATCGCCTCAACCTTTAAACATATGAACATACGGATGCATTTTACTACATACTACTAACGAAGTTGTCAGTAGTGTGACATTTAACCGCGGCGAAGTTACGTAAGTTGACCATTCTGATGGTGCGTGTGGCGCTGAATCCGGTTGGGGTTACAGTTTCGGGCTCCTAGGAGATGAAAAGATCATTGAGCAATAGGCACTGCCGCTGCGGCTACATCGAAGTCTCTTCCTTTGGGGTCTTGGCTAGCGTGCACACTACAGTTTTTCTGACTTCGGAAAAGTACACTAAAGACTTACGATGTCGACATGGCATTATCACCAAAAATGTCTATTCATTTTGCAATCATTGGACATCAAACCCCATCTACAACTTCTCTCACTCCATCAGGACCCTAGCTAGCTGTTTCTTTGGCAGGCAGTTTCTTTCTTCTAATTAACCAGGATCAACGATTCACGTTGCTCAACCCAATGCCTTTGCATCGTTTGCATCCATGCTCACTTGCGCTCTTCTCATGAGTTACACTTTCTTTTATGTGGTGCGTCGTAGAGGTATTGCTGAAGCTTTGATTTATCCAGTATGCACCAGCCATCGTCTACCAGCAATACGGAAGCGATTTTGCACGCAGCATGGAGTAGCACCTACGCTTAGTAGCTTCTGATATCTACATGGATTTATCACCACCAGACAAACTGACACTGGCAAGTTAATCCGAGCGATATTGCACATCATTTCAATATATTTAGGATATGTACACTAAAATGACACAGCCCTGTTTCCACCTTACGTCTCCACACTATTTGTTACGCTTTCACACATTTTTGATCCCATACTTTCGCCACATCACGAAGGATTTCGTTCCTGGCCAGTGCATCAGGCATTAACTTAACTAGCATATCTAGTTGCAATTCATGCAAAGTAACGTCCCTGTTGTGAAACAGTCGCTTGCAAACTCTTGATCATGCCAGGTTTGGTTGGTCTCAAAATATTCGAGAATAAGTTATTTATTTATTGAAATGCGTATATTTTTAGCCAGCATCGGATATCCAGTCCCACTAACCGCATCGTAATACGTTGTCAACCTTAGCTGCTATCTTCTAATTAACAAAGACCACTGAATCACATTGCGCGACTCAGCGCCCCTGCCATCTTTTGCATCAATGCCAAATTATGCTTTTCTTTATGAATTCGTCTTGCTTTTCTGTTAAGGGTCGTGGAGATTTAGCTCAAGATTTCCTTTACTAAGCGTACTTAGCAATGGTCTGTTAGCAACCTGGGAACATCTAATCACTAAGCGCGACGCAGCGCCTCAGCTGCATGCCTTCTGGTGTATATGTCGTTTTGTGACCACCAAAAGGCAAATTATTTCGCCATCATCGAGCATCCAGTCCCACGTATATCCAGTGTGCTGCGCCAGCTATAGCTAGCGTAGCACACTGGCACTTCACTGGGAAACAATTATACGAAATTATTACACTTAACGTGCACGGATATGTCCGCATATCATAACCTTACCTAACGTTGGCTTTCTAGACATAGTTGTGTCTAATTGTGTCGCGCATCAGCCACATCTCCGAGTTCGATGCCATGACTAAACGATAATTGTCTATGCGTGAAAGCTGAGTCCATCTTCGTTCCTGCTTTTTTCAAAAATACCCCTGAATCATTGCTATACGTGTATACCTAGTGTACCCATCTGCTCATACCTATACAGACGTGCCTCGCCCCAAAATCTCCAACGCTGATGGCCATGGAAAGTAAGAAATTCCTGGACACATTTTGTCGATATAAAATATATTGGGCGCCCCCAAAAGTAAAGGGGATTTGTCCCTAAATGACACCAGGTGCAGCTACAAGGACTGACCTCTACTTGTTGCTTCCAAACAGTAAGCAACAACCACTCGAACGATCACTGATCATCGATATCCCCTGCTCAGTAAATCACAATCTTTCATTCTAACAAGTGCCAAGTGCAACATACATAGTAACATTTTCATGTGGAAGTATGCGTTCGCATGGAACCGACCACCATTAAGAATAAAATTTTCGGAGCCCGTCAAGCTACTTCTCAAAAGTAACACCCCGGTAGATCAGTCGTGCGAACATGAGCCCGACCACTTAAAGTTAGACAACATGCGACAAAACACGATAGGTACCGCTTCCAATCTAAAGCAAGCAAGGATTACTAAAGAGCCCTTATGACGCGGCATCACAGCATTGCCTTTCCACTACCTTCACAATAGGTATCGTGCTCTTACTCCCACTTGTTAGCAACGTAGCCGTCAACCTGCCGAGCTCAGCGAACAATCAGCCAATCAACTAAACAACCTGAGCTACCAACATTTGCTTCTATATCGTAGCACCACTTAATAACCTGGTGCGACGCAGGGTATTAAAGTTTCAATAATTGACTCACCTTATTGCTTCTCGTTTACGGCACCCCCGGTATTCTGCCTCACACCTGTATGCAGGTTTCCCACTAGCATCCCAATGCTTATGGTGCTCCTGCTCCCTCTCGGTAGCAAGCCAACATCCATTACAAACCTTGCGTGATACAGCCCATGAGGGTTTTCTTTGGCAGTATACACAGATCCGATCAACTTCCCGCGCACCCAGGTTATTACGCACTGCAACCTACTTCAAAGTTATGTTGTCGGTTCACATACGTAGGCCAAAAGATCCACTGCTTCCTACCCCGCACTTTGCGCTCTTTTTGAACCAGATGGAGATGAGCCATTACTACTGTCCTTCCTCGCCGACCCGGATGCAATATTTGTTACGAAAACATGGTTTTCCCTTACGCTAAAGAAAATGGATACCGACCTCCTGACTATCAGCTTTGCATGCAATCTGGTGTGCATAAACGTGGAGTGTGAGCCGCCATTATTAGCAACAATACAAACCAACGAAAATTGTCCGTAACCATCGCAAATCAGCTGCGCTGATTTCCTTGACAGGAAAAGCACCCGCAACTAGTTCTTCAACCGAGCAGTTTGCCGTGTACGATGGAGCATTTAAGTTGTGTGTGTATTTATCACTACATTAAAGTGTAATGCCGGCCCAGCAACACGCAACCCGCAAAACACTGCTATATCCATTGCATCAGAATTGTGTGACGTATACGTTGCGGTTAGTGAACTTGTTGACTCTCGTCCCATGACGTAGTACCATAGAAGATATCGGGATATCAGAGTAATAAGGCCAGATTAAGGTGAGGTCATTTTCCCAGTGTATAAAACGGAGTATCCACGCCAGATGAGCACGCAAGCCATAGAGAAGTTCGTAACTAAGTCGCGCAGGTGCATAAAGCTGAACAACCTGATTACATCGGTACCCCATTAAAAACGGGCGCACTTTCGGAGTATTGCAGGTTCATCGTAAATAACGGAAGTTTACAGCAGCCAATTAAGAGTAGAAGACTCTTACAATGTTGACAATATGCGGAATTGCAATACTACAGGATTGGACATTTGAGTCAGATTCCCGTGAAACATCCGTTCTCATATGCGGAGTTTCATTGGGAAAGGCGCACACATGTCATTATCCGACGCACAAACTAGCCCTTAAGCAGGTAAAATACTGCATGTAACTGCAGTTGTCACTTAGAGGATAAGCTGAATATCAAGGTGTTGCAGCTGAGGCCATTTTTAGTCTTAGGGGAAAAAAGCACTTTAGTTAAACGGTTTACCACACTCTCATAAGTGGGCAGTTGTGATGTTCATTATCTTGAACACTTATAGATCGGGTTTATGATATCGCGCACTGTGAAGATGTTTTGTGCTAATCTCATACAGGTCAAAATGATCACGCAAATGTGGTTACACGTAGAGTTTTGAAATGTATGATAAAAGTATAACACTGTATGGCATACTGTGCAATCCTCCGAAATTGCGCCAAATTTTAAACAGGGTAGCGATGCAATCAGGTTGTTCAGCTTAATGCACCTGAGTGACTTAGATGTAAACTTCTCTACGGTTTGTGCGTTCATCTGGCATGGATACTCCGTTTTATACATGAGGACAATGGCCTCACATTAATCTGGCCTTATCCCGATATCTTTGGTTCTACGTCATGGGACGAGAGTCAACAAGTTCACTAACCGCATAGTATACATCACACAAGTCAGGTGCAACGGATATAGCAGTGTTATGTGGGTTGCGTGTATGTGGGCTGATATTACAATTCGATCTAGTGATAAATGCGCACACAACTTAAATGTTCTATCCTAAACGGCAAACGGCTGGGTGGAAGAATATATTACTGGTGCTCTTCCTGCCAACGAAATAAGCACAGCTGATTGTGAGTGTGTGCTTTCAATACTGCCTTCATCAAATGTGCACATATATCATGCGCAGGAGCATCAAAGCTGTCATGTACACATACATGAAACATGAATATCAGGTTCCATAATTCGTCTCACTCATAACATCAGCAGAACTGGTTCCATGCATCTCACCTCACAGCGGTCGATTTTATGTGGTTAGCGGATTAACTGGAACTTGGTACAACCTCGCAGTATTCACCTGTCTTTTGGCTTCCATTCTTCTCATAACCTAGTTTACAATGATTATTATATACTGGGATCTTTCTCTACTGTGTTCTGCAAAGACGTAATAAATAAGGACAAATACACTCACTGCCTCAGTCCTTTGGCTTATATATTACCCAAACGACTGTTGGCAATAAGCATTATATGTGGCGATTTCTCGCCAGTGAGGACTTCAATGTGGTCAATTGCAGACAGTTACGTTCGCTGCCTTCGGTACCCTACTATTTCGGTCATTGAGGTTTTTGCAGCCACTGCCTACATGTTCCATTTTTTACCGGTGTCCCTTGGCGCGGACAGCAGTTTCGCTGGTGAACGTAAGACTCCGGTTTAATCGGTTATTACGGCTCTGTATTCCGTATCATTCTGTGATTGTTATACTATCCGCCTCCTCTCGTAGGCAGCTGGGCGATGCGCTGTTCACGAGGTGTACCTATAACCATTACTACTACTGTGCCATGAGGAGAATAAGCGCACATTTCTCTCGCCTTGGTATTGTGCTTCTTCCCAAGCACTTTCGGGTAGTAAGGTTGTGCGACTGACATTTCGTTAACAAGCTCGGGCATCAACTATCCACCTAGTTAATCGCTGCCTACTTAGTGCACTGACAAACAATCGCCTATTTCATGCGTTTACTAACATCGGTCGCCCGCATTTGACTGGCACAGTAGCCATTCTGTGTTTTAAAATATCACGACAGCAGCACCGCTTTTTACTCGTTGTGGCTGCAACATGTAAGCCGATCAAGTGCCAAAAAGGTGGGATTATGCAGCTGTAATTTATAAATGGGCACGGGTAAAAAGAGAGCAGTCTGTTCGGAAAATGGTAACACTTGTGTTTGCCACTCAAAAGCAACCAGCCGATGCTAAAAGCCATTAACCTTAGGCTGCGTAACGACATTCGCTACAATGTAGCGCTAAACGTGCGCACGCTGCGACGATGGAATACACTAGTTCGAACTGCTACCCTTTTTAAAACATAAGCGAACAACTTCGGATGTAAAGTGGCTGCATGTGTGGTTACAACATGCACACACTGTGCACGTGAAATAACGAAAACGACACCCTTCACCAATGGATAAGTAAACACAATGATGCGCGAAAGTAAGCGCGGATATCAGAAGGAAATTGAAGTCGGACACAGCGGACTGTATTCCATGGGCTACAGAAAGGCGCGGACGGATGAATTATGACAGCAGGTACACGTTAGCGCGGGAACTTACAAGGCGGTCGAGTGTCCAACCGGTTGCACGGAAGATTACAAGAAAGGATAATGAACAATTGGTCAACAATCAAATATACATAAAAGATAGTAGTTACTTTTTTGGGTGCTACAGAGTTCCTCCATATAAGGCTGAACATAGCAAATTTTCGATTTCGAAAATGGCTGTTGCATCGAAGTTCGTAGGGCAAAATCGTGCCGAGTACGAATGAGCGAGTGTTCGTGTCAAGTGGGCGTTCGTCGGAAATCGGAGTCCTCTGTGTCGTTTATGATTTATTATTTATTGATTGTAGGGCAGGGTGCATTTCGGCGAGCCGATGGAGCGGGCTTGTCGGACTACAAAAACCTGGCTAACCCAGAAAAAAGCGAACAGGACCTCAGCCTCCATTCCTGCCAAACGGTGCGCCTGCGAGTGGTCTCTCTCCCAAAACGACTCTCGTCCTACGGAGAAATGACCATCATCCCACGAAGAAACGAGCGTCGTCCCAAAGTGAAGTGACCCTCGTCCCGCGAAGAAGCAACCAGCATTCGCTTCTGGGTCCTAGAGATTATTACTCGTATGGGCCAGTTGGTCAAAAGGGAGGGTTTGGGTGTTCAGAGAAAATAAAATAAAAGAACACGCTCAGAAAACTCCAGAAACTGTGAAAGCATGGTCTGGATGTTTAGATTGTTTGGTTTTTGAATTTTTTAGAAAATGGTTTTTCGGTTTTTTAGTTTTCTGTTTGTTTCCAAAAAGTTATTCGACCGAAAACGGGGCAACTAAATACCAAATATACAAACCTAAACGTATTTCCAGTGTACGTAATCACAGAACGGAACCAGCTTACGCACCTCCTGACCAGGGCGATTGGTCATGGGAGGCGGCGGGCTATATTCGGGTGATGTCTGGAAGTCTGAAGCTTATAAAGCGGAATCGTGGTCTGGTTGAACCATAATAGGATGCTGGAAGTCGGTGCTGTGAGTTGTGACATCGCACGGAGCACTACTAGAGGAAGTACGCGAGGTGGTTTCTTCCTTAAAGGCGGACTTTAGATGGTCGATGGTGACGACTTCGCGTCGACCACTGCGGATGTGACTCGTCATTGAATCAAACTACTGCCCAGAACTACATACTGGCAAGTTGACAAGAGCCATCTTTCAATTTCTTCTTGACACCTACAAGAATAAGATATTCTCTGTCTACATATACCGTTTTCCCTACACTTATCGTGCCTTGACTGTTTGCACTATGCGCACTTGAACCCAAAGTATCGTCATCCATTGACGACTTCATTTCTCATGATTACTTCCTCAATCTCCGCAGCCAGTATATATTTCGGCCACTGCCGATTACATACATAGCAACCTGTCTGTTGCGAAACATAACTGTCTGTAAATCTTAATCATGCCTGATTTGCTGTGCCTCGATAAATTCGAGAATAAACCATTCACTTACTTTTTACAATGTGTATTATGTGCGTACATTGCACAAGACTATAGTATGGCGAAAAGTACAGGTTCACCATAAGCTTTCCATTCGTTTTACACTGCAAGCCGAGGTTTTCGCCTTCATAATTTTTTCCATCCCATTCGTTGATACCCTGGAAGGATAGACAAATCATATATGGATTATTATCTTGCATTATTTACCCATATGAATACAACCGGAGACATGTTGGCGCAATTAACAACTGATTACACCATGGCACCACGTTGACGAGGGGTTCGCTTTATGCGGTGAACGTAAACAGAAGAAGAAATTACATCTACGTTCAGTGTTACATGGCAATGAAATTATTAGTAAAGTGGCGGATATTTAGGCATTTCGTTAGCGCACATGCAACTAAGCATAATAGAAAAAACAAGTTGACAAGTCGGGCCTACTAAAGGCCACCAACTCACTGTACAGTGTCATTCAAATATTTGTTCACAGAAAAACCACCAGAAAACAGTTATTATGGGTGCTGCCGAAGACTGCTTCGATGTACAAGACAGTCACTGAACCCAGTGTATTGTTCGCTCCTCGTTTTATCCCGAATCTTGTGAGCCGCATTCTGCGCATATACCTTCATCGATCACCACACCTTGCAAACTCTGATGGTTGGTTTGTTCGCCTTCTGTTGCGTTCCGGGGTTCTTGCCTTACGTCGCAAATATCCGCCGTCGGCTGTGCACCAGGTAGAACAGCTGGTATACTGCCGTCTTCATCCGAGCTTGCAATTGCCACATTCCATTTGTCGCTAAAAACCGCGTTATCGGTGGCCGACGTGACAAGCCCCTCCTTCAATACCGACAGATGGAGAGTTACAGCGTCCAAGTTCAGAAATGTGGACTCGGCACTTGCGTGTAATCGGCAATGTTTGTGTCTGTGATCAGGTGCACTGGAGGGGGGAGCGTGAATGGAGGCATTTCTTATGGGCCGGCTTTTTGAACAAAACAGCGTTGCCACGCGGTGTACAGATCAAAGTGTGCTGGCTTCAGTCGCAGATACAGTGCACGTAGGTCGTTCAAAGCCATATCCAAAATGGCGCTCGGTTCTGCCTTCCGATTATAGGCACGTCCAAAGGCGGAATTGAAACGGCAAGTGCCCGATTGTTTGCTCTCATCTATTGTCCGCTGACCGGTAGTTCGTTGACATCCGCCCTGTTAACCTGCCCGAACTGCAGCAGGTGTCTGCATGGAAGTCCAAATACGATTCTAGTTCTGCGTGTGTACGTATGGCTGTCGTGGTTCACCGTCTCCAGTCGACGATCGCTGAAAAGAGTTGCATGCTCACCGCTACTAAGAACCACTACCTGATACGTTGGACTCAAGTCAGACGCTATCAAGAAACTAGCTTGAGGCATCAAACGGCGATGACCAACAATAAGCAGGTCGCGACGAGATGCATCCGATATCGCTTTCTGTCGGTTCCATATCAGACACGTTGAGCTCATCCGTGACACTCGCTTGGCTACCCATAAGCCAATTCGCCCATTCAGCAGTTCCATCTTTAAGCAGCGATGCATGGACTCCACCATATTCGTGTCGTGTATGCCGTATGTTTCAGCAACAGGCACCCTGCTGTTGGCCCATCTGCATACGTTGGGCAGAATGAAGGAACTGATATAGTAGAAGACAGGTTGATCATTATTATGAATGAGGTCCAAATTAGCTAAATATTTTCAAAATTTGAACGTGTGCATCAAGATGAAAAAACCTCTGAAGGAAGTGGATTGCGGAAAAGGTTTGATAACATTTCGATTTATATGGATGCGACCTAGGAAATGACGTACGGAAGGAAAGACGTTATGTACAGCGTTCGCAATGGACAGTGCACCATCGGACATGATACAGTTGACGACAGCAACACCACCTACAAACTCCATAAACGTGAGGAGGGAGGTTCTGACGTCAGTCTCCGTCTCCAGCCAGAGAAATGTAGTGTCAACCGGCAGACCTTTGCGACAGCAATTGACTATAAGCACTTGGTATAATAAAATATCTTTGTTGGTTAGTGGAGAAGGTACTATCAATAAACAAAAGTCGGGAAACCGGGAGTACAGTTCCAGCATCTCGGATGTGACGTAGACGAATTACGTGATCCGATTGTTTTCGTCGGGCAAACACCGGGTTCGCCCTCTCTGGTTAAACTGTGGTTCCATGTCCAGTATATATCCTAAAACAGTGCAATTTAAACTACCCAATCGAAAAGCACGTCACCTGGATTGTTGCGCCTTAACATGTGCCTCGCTCAAAGGTTGCCAACTTTCGCGTTCTTCAGGTAATTTCCGAACTTCGATCGGACGGGGAATCGGATGCTGAAACATCAGCTTCGGCATTCCAGAAGTAGCCTGATTATCCCCAACTATTCCGACTCTCACCATCGGTTTCTACTGAACCACTTTAATGCTTCATCTCCCAGAAGTTCGTGGTTATGCACCATGTGGAACCTGATTATTCTAAATGAAGTCCCCACCCTACCAAGATAGAAATACGCACCGCAATGTGTGTGATCTAATAGTCTTCGTCTTTTAGCTTCGTTAGGATGACAGGAAATCTGTTTCCGGTGGCACTGATACTCATCAGTGATACTTTATCAGTGTCTTCTCGCCGGAGGCATCTGCTTTCGAAGTTCGAACACCGTAGTATGACCCGGAGATTCTCTCGAACCGCTTGATGTAGTGCACAAGTTCATGGGCGTTGCTAAACATGCGGCTGCTCACACCCTCAACAAACTGACTGGCAACGCTAACCCTGTATCCGTCGGGGGTGGCAGGACCAGTGGCGGTCTCAACGAGAGTATGGGCAGCAGCGGTATTTGAAGCCATAGCGAGGTTGTCGTATTCAGAATACATACGTGTTATATACCAGCCCTCATCCAATGAAGCTGCTGGAGAAACTTCCTGCATATAACTTACTACTCATTTGTTTGTTAGTAGCGTGAATTCAATATGGTAGAATCGTTGCACACATCTGCGTTTTCCTCGACAAACACTAAAAGGGTTGTGGCGATAGTGATATCCGGGAAAATCAGGGAATCCGGAATGCGAAATAAATTAAATCATGCAGAAATATGAAAGGAAAATGGTTGGATGTTGAGTGTTAGCCGGTGAAGGCGATCAAGAAGCCATGTTATTTTGATATGCAGTTAAATGGAGGAACTTTTGCAATCCGTATGAGAAGTAAACAAAACTAGCTAATGAATAGGATATGTTAGCTGCTGAAAAAGGGACAAACGCAATGTGAACTCATAAGAATTGAACAGTTGTGCACTGTGTTAAAATATCTGCAAATTGGTGATGCAAATTCATTTAGAACCAATAGTGTGCCGACCATTCAGTAGGCATATTACGGAATGATGAATAGAAATAGCCTGATAATGCATAATCAATGAACAATGAACAATGATTTATAACGGGTAAAAAAGCATATGCTTGACAGGTCCCGTAGGGTGATTGGAGCAATAGATAAAATGGAAGGATAATCGAACAAGTAAATCGTTTTTTAAGCCTCTATAGATTTCAACGCACCACTTCATAATGATAGTTTGAAGTATGGACTGGATGTCTGCACCCAAAGTAGAGCTGTTATATTACAGCAAACGTGGGAAAAAGAAATCAAAGGAACGGATAACGCTCACTCGTGTGTTGCTTCCGTTGAGAGATGTGGTACGTTACTCCAGTTTGTATACATCCATGTCGCTCATTGGGACACTTCTGTATGTAACATCACCGCCACTTTGCGGGGAGGGACAATAACCTCATGGTTTGGGTCTCGTTATTTCGTCCTCCGAATAGGACGTGCTATGCCAAATAATGCATGTTGGAAAGTGTGTCATCTAGGCGTTTTTTAAATAGCGCCAATGTGGGGGCAAAGACGACGTGAGTGGGGAGCGCATTCCAAGCACGGGACACACGGAGTGAGAAAGAGTTTCGTCGACAATCAAATCGGCTGTAGTGTTTAGCCAGTTTGAGCTGATGACCTCTCAGGTTGGTATTTTGGCTCAGCTGCAAGAGACTGCGACATGTGTGATTTGGATGCATCAGTATTAAGTAGACCATGATGAGGTCTCCTCGGTGACGACGATATTCACCACTGTACAATCCCAGAGACTGCAGTCTGCGTTGGTAGAGGATGTGAAACAGGCCTCTGACGAGCTTCGTTGCTCTACGCTGTGGAGCTTCAAGTGCACTGATGTCGCGCTTGCGCCAGGGACGCCAGGTCTGGATCGCATACTCCACGTGGGGTCTCACGTAAGCGCTCAGCATTTGCGGAAATACAAATGGCTCGAAATTTCCGGAAGCCCTCCGTAAGAGTCCGAGATGTTGACTGTCCCTTTTCGATGCCTTTTCAGCTTGTCTAGAGCAGCCAAGGTCGTCCTGCACGATCACTCCGAGGTCGCATTCCTGGGAAGTATGTTGCAGCGGCTGGTCCCCCAGTAAGTATTCATGGATGAGCTGGTGGCGTAAGCTCACGACTTTGCACCTGGCGACATTGAAGTGGAGCATGTTTTCGGATGACCAAGTGTACGTAAGGGTATACTTAATGATGTGTAACTTAGGTAAAAATATGAATACCAGATATCCGAGGTAGCATGCATATATGTACATATTTCGATATATATATATATATATGTATATATATATATATATATATATATATATATATATATATATATGCTAACATATGTACACATAACTAGATGTATTTTTATTAGTGGAATGTATATGGATGTTTGCGAGTGTGATTTATATTGAGAAATGTTTTAATGCATCCGTCGATCGGTAAATGCGGGTATTCCTTATGTAGGAAGGGATCTTTCTTCCGTTGAATGTCAGCACTGGTAAGCGTCACGAGGCATAATCACAGCCCATACGCATAATTATTGCCACATGCACTTACCAACTATAATGTAGCCATGCATACTGACTTCTGATGGGCAACAATGACTGAATCTTCTCCACAAGTTAATGAGTAGGTAAGTAAACATTTATACTATGGAAGCTGAAATCTGCTCACGGTGTCACAATGAAAGAACACTGAATAATTTGATGTTTACAAATTTTTAGGATAATGTACGCCTATTGTTTATCGGAGCTTATGGTCCATATATCATTGCTTGGCGTAGTACTACACGCACGAACGCCGTGTGGTGAATTGTTATTGGGCGAAAATGAAGCGCTTGCAAGCCAACGGGTAACTTACCGAAAATACCAGGCGTGCACTTAGTAATTTAGCTGTGGCGATGCTAAATGGAATGGAATGTGAAGCGTTGTGCATGACCAACAACGTCCGCAGCAAAGTGAGACATATGTATTATTGGGTATGCTTTTCTTGTGTGTGAGAACAGACATTCGAACTATATGCGACTACTGTCGTCTGAGTTGGGAGTGTTCGAAGCGCTCATAACCCTGCAAAGCGACGCTACTAAAAAGGTTTGGTGGTCATTGGTCACGGAATAGAAGGGCCATGATTAAGAAGCGGAAGTGTAATAGCGCGCTAGAGAATGTGGTCCACGATTACTGATCCACCCACTGAACTAGCGGCCTGATGGGGCGGCGAATGCAAGCATATGAGTGAGCACCACTGGCTTGTAAGGATGCACCACAAGGCTGTAGGACAGTGGGTGGCCCTGAAAAGTGTTGTGCGGTCGTACACGAATTACCGGGAAAGCGGAGGCAGTTAACAGTGCGGAATAACTAGGGGCATACCAAGGTCGTGGCGGGCAGTTGTTATACCTGAGTACCGGTTATGCTATATGCGGAGTGGGCTGTAAAGCACAGAAGCATAGGCGAGCATCGTTAATCCGAAAAGTAATTGATTGGAGCAGCACCACTCACCTGTAAACATGGGTGGCACTGCGGTGCGATAAACGAATACCAGCGTGCAGCATGCAGACAATAAGGTGCGCACGAGGCGCGGTAGATAAGGTAGTTCAGAATAAACGTGAATAAGGTACCTGCACACTTTCATTTTCCCATGTGGTCATTCAGTGGAGCACTCATGAATAAGGTACACGGATGAGCCATATATCACGTAGTGCGCGACAGGTGGGTACGCTGGTGGGCAATAGGCGCGGGAGACATGGTGCGGTATATTTGAATATTCATGCCAGCGTGTTGGGCGCTTAGTAAGCCCATATAACTACCATAGATGTGGCATTATCGTCGGCACTCAATGGGACTCCCTTGGTTGCCTCGCCCGAATGACAAGTGCACGGAGAAATATTATGGGTTCCAAATAACAGGGGCGGCATGCTCGCAAATTAACTGGTATCCATTTCGGCTTCACTAGCGTGGGCCCATGTATGTCCAAGAGGGGAACATTAATATTGCCGGTAGCGTTACAAGCCTCCATGAACGGTGGTTACTTATTCCATGTGCGTTCCAAGACAGTGACATCAATATTACCACAAACTGAGCCACAAATATTGGATCCAGCTGCCTTCAAGACGTATTCGTCCTTTTCCTATATTTGTTCCATAGTATCTGTTTCATTATGCCGACTAGGGTAGCGGGTATTCTTGGCTCCACAGATGTTCGCTACCGGCGTTTATTGAGCCCATGTTGGCGGCACAGCGGTGTCATCAGTACTACCTCTAACAAAACATAATTTGGGTTTCACACGCCTCCATGAACTTTGTTTACTGTGCCCAAATAAGTCCCTTGGCAGCTGTGTCAACATCGCTACTATGGAAGTAACAGCTGTTGGCTTCACATGCCTTCGTGACAGGCCTATGTAGCTCCTAAACTAGCGGCATCAAAATGGCCACTGGCAAAGTATTCACCATGGACACGGCGCGCCTCTACGAGGAGTATTGAGTAAGGGCACATAAACCCCATAGCGGACGTCATTGTTGCTACGAGCGAAGCCACTGACTTGGGCTAAAGTGGTGCTTCAAGAAGCATGCATGGAATGGGTTTTATAAATGTCATTGACACAAGGTATACGCGGGTCAGACGGAATTTCATTTTTGGGTCATGGAATGCAAATGTTTGACATCCATTTCGCTGCATAATCACTGAAATATGGCATCAAATGCAACGCGGACCTCTGTACCGATTTCAAATATTCACGTCATCACGAGGAGCGTCTTATGCACTCTTGATCCACAACGCGCAAACACTGAGGAATGGTTTATTGCAAAGTGTGCCACAGACACACAGAAAAAATATGCATAGATGAAACGCATGCTTGACTTACAGATTCAAGAGGTAGTGATGTGCACATCCAGGCAGCCAGGCGATCTTTCACAACATATATGTCCAGATCATTATCTGGAAATAAAAAGCCGTTGGGTTTGGTGAGAAAGACATGTTTACGTAGCATGGCCGTGCCACATCGCAGTCTATGACGCGGGTGAACATGGACTAGTGCAACGGTGAAGAGAAAAAGACCACAAGTGCGGACCTTGTGGTCAGACAATCTCATATGAAGTTGCTTTCGGAAATGTGGTGGTGTCCATTTCTGCCAAACATCATTGATACTATCCGCTAGGTTTCAGTGAACAATGATTGATAACGGGTAAGAAAGCAGGTGCTTGACATGTCCCGTAGGGTGTTTAGCGTGAAAAAAGCTAAATCAAGGGATAACGGAGTCGTCAGTTCGGGCTATTACAGATTTAACTGCACTGCCGTATAAAGGGAGTTTGAAATGAGAATGTACGCACACAAAGCAATAAGGGGAGTGGTTGTTAATCACATAATAGGTGCGAAAAAAATAAAGAAAGATGACAAGTACAACGCTCACTCATGTGCAACTATATTGGGTCGACAGGATACAGAAATCCGGTTTCTACAGTAGTAGCGTTTATCAAATTTCATGCAAGCCGAAAGGAGTGACTCATTTTTGGGTAGGGTTATGGCACTATCCTCTGTCTGTTGTTCATTAGTGCCAGAATCTGGTGGTCATGGGCCATAGCACGTAGTGCAAATGTGACAGAGTATCGCCAAGCCGTTTTCTGAAAAGGGATAGGGTGGGTGAATTAACTCCGTGTTCCGGGAGGGCGTTCCAAGCCTGTGACACTCGAAGGGAGAAATGGTTTCGCCAAGATTCCAGGCGGCCGTACTGCTTGACTAACTTAAACTGGTGACCTCTTAGCGAGCTGTTTTGACTGAGTATTAGAAGGGAATGGCATGGGTGGTTGGGGTTTCGCAGGATCAGGTACACCATTATGAGATCGCCCCTTAGACGCCGATAACGTCCACTGTATATTTTGAGGGCCTTCAGCCTGAGTGGGTAGGGGAGGCTGGTCATACCTCTGACGCTCTCCGTTGCCCTCCGTTGTGCAGTATCGAGCGCGGTGAGGTACTGCTTGAGCCAGGGTTGCCACGCTTGAATGGCGTATACCGCGTGCGGCCTCGCGTACGCACTAAGCATTTTTGGAAAGACTGAAGGGTCAAACTTCCCGCAAGCTCTGAGAAGAAGGCCAAAGTACTGGTTTGTTTTCTTAGCTGCTTTTTCAGCCTGCCTCAAACAACCGAGGTCATTTTGAACTATCACGCCGAGATGGCACTCATGAGAAGCCTGCTGTAGAATTTGCGGTCCTAGGCGGTACTTGTGAATACCCTTGTGCCGTATGCTGAGAACTTTGAACTTGGTGACGTTGAAATATAGCATGTTGTCAATGGACCATGTGTACGCTTTGTCCAGATCCTCCTGTAACGCTGTGTCATTCTCCGCTGCAGCTATTGTACGCCATAAATTTAGGTTATCAGCAAATAGCAAACAGTAAGAAGATAGCACGCTTGCAGGATCATTTATGAAAACCAGGAACAGGCAAGGTCCAAGTACCGAGCCTTGAGGTACGCCGCACTGAACTTCGACGGATTACGATAGGTTGCTTCTAACCCTCACATTCAGGTGACGTTGCACGAGAAAGTCTCCTATCCAGCCCAGAACAGGATCGACGATTCCATATGTCTGGAGTATGTGGAGGAGAATGCGATGGTCTATACGGTCGAATGCCTTTGAGAAATCTAAGTAGGCCGCGTTGACTCCTACACTAGTGTCCGCATCTTCCGTCCAGCTTGCACGAGCAATCAACAGATTAGTGGTACAGAAGCGAGTTTGGAGAAATCCGTGCTGCTCCGGAACAAGTATTTTGTTGTTCTCCATGTACCCCATCAAAGCCTTAGCTACAATAGACTCCATGAAATTAGAGATCACAGAAAGTAGTGCTATCAAGCGATAATTTGCTGGTTCGGCACGACTGTCCCTTTTGTAGATTGGCGTGACGATTCCGTGCTTCCACATGGTGGGGAGGAACATTGCGTTCAGACATCCTTAAAAGAAACTTGCTAGTGGTCCTGCCAAACTCATGGCAGCAACTTTCAACGCCTTCGGGCGAATGCCGTTCGCACCCGGGGAACTGAACTCGCGCAGAGACATCTGCCTCTTCATTACAGCTGCGGAGGTGAACGATATGTGATTAAGCCCTGATGGCGGCGTTAGCTGCTTAGGCAGGATGTAGGATGATTGCACGCTTTGGAAGGTACGGCCAAATTGTTGTCCAAGGAAGTTGGCCGCCTCTTGTGCGGTTTGGGCTGACCCGCATGCTGCGTGCAGAGCAGGAATACCGCGCTTAACACGGCGCAAATTGTTTGCGTGTCTGTATAGCAGTTTGGGATTGGAGCGAAACTTTTCCAATAGACCTTGTTGGTTCTTCAGTTTATCGTCCCGAACGACTTTGACACAGTGGTTTCTTTGTATTGTGTAGACATTCCAGGTATGGTTGTTCGGGGACGCTATCTATGTGTGCCATGCCAAGTCCCTTAATGCCATGTATTTACGTGTCCTGCTCCTTACGAATGACTTCATGCTTTTATGCCGGCAGAGTTTGGTTTCATATGTCCTTGCCACGAGCTTGGTAAATATGTTAAAGAATTCTCCGCAGGCCACCTCAGAGGTTAATGCAGCTAAGAACGACAAGCTGGTTGTATCAATGGGGTCGGACATGTCGTCATAGTTGGTTACGACATGATATTCCTCGGCGTGCTCTTTGGGATAATCCGCGTAGCACATGTAATGAAACACTAGTGTCGTATGATCATTGCGGCCCAAAGGAGTATCGGTTATCACTATCTCAACCATCAATTCTTCATTGGTGAATATTCGGTCCAACATGGATGGCCTGTCAGTTCCCTTGGATCTGGTGGACGTAGTGACTTGGCCATTAAGCGGGAAGTCTGAAAGCAGATCTTGCAAATCTGCTTTGAATTGCTCTCCTGGTGTGGCCCGGGATTCGAGAGCATGTAAGTTGAAGTCACCGGTGACTAGAATGTGACTGTACTTCCTGTTTATCACTTGCCTAAACGCAGCCAGCAAATTACAGTCCATCTCAGGAGTAGACGATGGTGGGCGGTAAACAACAACCAATAGACCAAGCTCGTTCCCTCTCAGCCGGAAATTACATCAAATGGCGTCAGGTACGTCGGTTTCCGAATCGTTTATGGGTTCGCAATGCATATTGTTACCACCTTTGCTGGTTCGATCCTGCCGGACAACAGACATGCCCGTTAGCGTGACTTCAGCATCCGTTATCTCGCAGCACAACCACGTTTCGGTGACAGCGATGAGGTCCCAAGCTGCTGACGCGCGTCGATGTCTTAATTCAGCTAATTTGATGAGTAGACCTTGGGCATTAGTGTACATGCATGAGAGCTCCTCGGAGACCAAAAGTGTGTTAGATTGGATGGATGAAGCAAGTGAGTTTACGCAGACCAATAAAGGGTCGGTGATTAATCGCTTTTTGAATGGGTTGCAGACTCTCCAGAAGAATTTGCTATGTAGTCAAGTATCAGATGCCCCGGGTCCCGGTGTTTGCTCGTGCTCTGCTATGTCCCTCCGGATATTATGGTAACTCTTGAAACGGTCCCCGAGTCGGGTCTTGCAGTTGGCGTTTTCATTAAGAGTTGTGCCTCTACTTAATTGGTATTAGAAGGTGCTGGTGTTCCCGCTGCTTTCAGACGAATTTCCGTTGGCAGTGTGCAACGGAATTTAGTCCAGTTCTTTAGTAGGGTTTGTGCCGTTAGTTATGATTGTTACACAAGTTTTAACAGCCTGGGAGCGCACCCCTTATAGTTTGGTGATATGGGGTCCTTGTCAACGAAGTGACAACCACATTTTCGAGAGAAAGAGCCTCCCGGATGTAGTGCCATTGCTCGCGATCGTGCATTTGAGCACTGTCGCAAGAGGAACCAGTAAGTTCAGGAACACCGTCAGCAATCACTGTTTTCTTATGTTGACTATTTCTGTCCCTCTCTTTGTTAGCGGGATCCACTAAATGTTCTTTCCACGGGATTTCGGGTAGTATACGCACTCCACTTGAGTCGTTGCGGAGACGATTCGTAGACAGCAGAACGGCCTCAGTCGCCTCCGCCGAGTTTAGTTTTACGCGAAGTAACCGGGGTTCGCCGTAGTGCAACGCGTTTGGGTGGCGCGAGATTATTTTTAATGTCGTGGGATTACCATGGACACCGATCGACGTACAGATGGAACCCCACTGATTTCGATCGTCAGTCAACTTACCGTTAATTGTATTGGATTTGGATTCGGGGACATTTGTGCATACAATGTTTAGGGCATCATGGTTGCGCCTGGTGGCTATTGGTTATGGATTTAGAGCCTTAGTATCCGGTGTTTTTGGCGAATTTGTGAAAGGCACTAATGGGTGCCATCCGTGCTGCGACACTTTAGTTTTCTCTAGTCCGGGCACTAAGGTTACCGATGCTCTTTCCGGTTTTGCTTGGCGGCTACCGATGCGTACGCTGCCGGGTTGTTCACTATTGCTGGTTGACTGTAGCTTACGGTCTCGTGTGTAGCGAACAGACTACTAGGAGCAGCACGCAGTACAGAAGTTGAGGCAGGCGCGCTGCAGGCAATGTTTTTGCTTATAGGAAGGAGAGAGAATGGAGTTGATACTGCTGGAGGCTGAGTTGTTAGGGTTAGGTTGGGACGCCTGGCTCGCTTCTTTGGCCTGACTAGGGAATTCAGGGTGTTATTTTCACTCACAAGTGCAGGTCCGTTTCCTCCCATGGGTGTAACTCTGGCGCTCACCAGTTGCTCAACCGCTTCGGTTGGTCTTTCACACCTCTTCAGTAGCACAGCTAGACAACTAACAACTGGGATAGAATTGCATACTTGGCAGAACCAAAAGGCCTCTGCCGTGTTTGCTTTTGTCGATCCCTTCCCAAGGCAGGTAGTGTGATAGGATTTCAAACATATGGTACACACCAGGCCATATTTTACCACTTTAGCACATGACTCTCATTTGCTCTTCATATGAGACACGTTCACAGTAGGCATGATGTTTTAAGGTGTAGTAAGAGGACAGAGATACTGACGCACCGTTGCGTGGCTATCAGCGCTGGTTTGAAGTCAGCGGGTTCAGGCATGTCGCGTGCAGATGAGTCACACGTTCCTTAGGGTAGATTGGCGACTTGCGTGCTATCCATCCAGCCGGTAAATGGATAGGCAGCGATGCAGCATAGGATTGAGGCAAGGCAAGATGACTTGGAAAATCCTGTCTAATGATGAGAGTGGCTGTTCCAAGGGCGGATCAAATTGACGACTATCGCTTTGAACAGCGACTTAAAGGAATGGTAATAAGCTGATCGAGTGACTCTCAAAAAGATCTTTAAAATAAGACCACAAGAGTTCTTGTGAGACGAGAGGAAAAATAAATCCTCCGATAAGGTTCAATACGGTTGACTTCGAAGTTGCAAGGGCACAGTTTGCTGGTGATCCGCGAATGATTGATCCAATAGACGAAGCGTGCTAGGAGAAGCTCGCGGAGCCAAATCGAATGATGGCAAGTAGGTCTTTGTGAGAATAAATCCAAAGATTTAGAGGCGAATAACGCAGGACACTTTTGTTTGCGACTGCTCAGGAGACAGTCGGACGGACAGAAGATGTACTTCACATCAATAAAGGTAGACTGCGTAAAGGTGCGTGCCGAAGGTGAGGCAGGGTTACTGCAGTGTCGTATGCAAGTTGATGATGGTATCCCATGTGAGTCAAGTACAGGGGTATCAAAAAGATATGGTAAAGCGTCACATAATAACCAACGTTTGACGGAATTGGGTACTCGAAGTACAGGAGCATAGTGCAGTAATCGTTTATGACGTTCAAACCATTCACAAATATTCCCGACCTTGCGGGTGAGCGTGCACATCGCTCGTCACCCACAAAGCTTGAACACTGAGAAATGCGTTGTATCCCTTGAAAAGTAGGGCATCACGCAGTCCGAGACAAGATTGCACCACCAAACAAGGAATCTGGGCAGCGCATGTCTACTGGCGGTCTAAAAGCCACATGAATATATGCTGTGCATTTACGTGCAGTGACGCGGACGACATGCGCAATGGATCATGGCAGGTAGATACCATTTGGCATCCAAATGGCATCCAGATTTGCATCCAGGTTGCCTCCCAATCAGTAGACGGATGTGCGCGGTCCGACTGGCCGTTTCGTTCAAAGCTTTGAAGTCGCGCAGGGATATTAGGTGTCACGTTGTTAACACTGCCTACACCCCACAAACTGTAGGAATGAAGACTGTTACTTCTAATTTTTCTCTGGTGCAGACTCTCAGCTCCCTGCTTGGGGGAATTCTGAGCAAGAGGGTGGATCCAAAAGGATAACCCAGGGAGCGGGGCGATTAGTGGTTGGCGAGAAATCTAACAATTTCGACCGATTAAATTGCATTTCAAAGTGCTCAGCCAAACTCTCCAAGTGTTGATGATGGGCCGAACAAAGTCCGGGTGAACTCCAAGCATGTGACTACAGGTTCTTTGCGGAACAGCAACGGCACAACAACCAAGAAACCGAGGGCACGCAGACAAGTTACACCGAAATGATCAACTCACAAGAAATCAAAGTAAATGCGTTTGTTGCAAATGATTAATGTCGCGCAAGCGGCGAGTAGCTGGTTAACGTCCAGTGGTCAAAAGACGAGTTACCATCCAAGGCTTCAGAAACCATAAAGGTTCAACACAGGAGATGATTCAGGGACAAATTAGGCTTTACCTCAACCAGCGTCCCCTTTGGTGTGCCAATAAGCGAGAAGAGCTCCCAGCATATCAACGTGATAATCGATTCTTCCGTTTACCTTAAAAAAGAAGAGCAGTAAAGTCACTGCATTTTTATCTATTTGCATACGCTTCTGAAATGGATATGCACAAGAAAACGGGGAACATGGCCAACCGCGTTTCTTTCAGGCATCGTTTGAAGCCCCCCGCTGTTTGCGGGAAAAAACATCAAAAGCAGGATTCTAACGACGCTTTTTCCACGTGCCTCAGCGACGGGACAATGGAAGTATTTGATTGTAGGTGAAGAAACGCTCGTCATGATGACAGCGATCCTATAATTACTAAAGCCGAGTTAATATTTAACCCTGCACATAAGGAAGATGCTTAAAAGTAAATTTTGAGGGTAAAAGTAATCATTACTTGCCGCTTGTAGAATTACATCACAGTCGCTCGTCAAAACTTCTTCACATCCTCCTCCATGTCAGCAAATGCAAGGGAAAACGAATGCAACAAACGCTTAAACGTAGCCAAATCGTCCGCCATGATAACCGCTTCTAACGTGGCGCCACAGTGATTTATTGCTCATTGTTATCCACTTGAACAATAACACAGAAGTTAAATTTGCCATCAACTTATATCATCACCATTTACACATTTTCACCTTCGAAATCAGCCTAGCCAACTTTGAGCCTAGCGTACCATATATTACCAGCTTATGGGTCTAACTGGTTGATTAGAATCCCGGTCTGTGCTTCATCAGGACAACTGATTTCTGTGTCCTCTAAATGTTTGCATGTTGTAGGGGTTTGTTATTGCGAAATGTGGATATAATCAGATAAGGAACTCCAAAACGCTGAAAACTGTACTGTACGATGCCTAATTGCAAAGTCGTGAAAAATGGGAAAAGTTAAGATATAACTGTACTCAAGGGGTTAAAAACGAAATGTGAAAAAGGGATTAGGAAATGCAGTGCTATGTTGCCGTAAAATGAAATAAGTGCTAGCATGTATGGCCAATTTTCCTATTTTTTGCTGATGATATCAAGATATGGCGAAGGATCAGAGGACCGGACGACCACGAACGGATCCGGTGTGATCTTAACACAGTGTCAAACTGGTCAGTTCAAAATGCCCTACCGTTCAACGTAGACAAATGTCGCGTTGTACAATTACGCCATAGACATGATTACACCTATATACTTGGGACAAACGGATTGCAGAATAGCTGCCAGGAACGTGATCTTGGTGTGATCGTACAGAGCTACCTCAACTGTTCAAAACAGGCTGAGGTATTTGCGAAAAGAGGCAACCAGCAAGTCGGCATGCTGCGAAGGGCATTCGGGAGATCTGACCCATCAATCTTCCCAATGATGCACAATTCCTACGTGCGCCCGCATGTTGAGTACGCTATCCAAGCTTGGCAAAATTGGTTAAAGCGCGACCTAGAAGCGATAGAGGCACCACAACGAAGAGCAACAAAGAATGTAAAAGGCCTGCGCTATCACTCTTACCACCGAAGGCTGAAGTTGCTGGAAAATTTCAGCGGACGTTATCGAAGGCTGCGCGGTGATTTCATATTGGCGTATCAGATACTGAGTGACCCCAACCATGTATGCCGCCATTTGCTGAAACTTAGCCACAACACGCGGCTCCGGGGTAACTGCTTAATGTTGAAGGAATAATATAACCGTCTAGAGTATCGACGGAATTACTTTTCCCTTCAGGTTTGCCAACCCTGGAACGCACTCCCAGACTCAGTTGTACTCTCCTACGTTGGATGTTTTCAAAAAACGATTAGGTGTTGCTCTTAGCTCCCAACATTTTGTTACCTAAGCTCCTCTATTGTGGATTACGCCAAGCATGTTTTCAACAGGACTTATGTATCAAATGGACCTAAGTGAGCGACCATATTTTACTTTTCTCACTCCTTACCTCAACTATCACTGCACCCCAGTGTCTTTCTGAACGTTTACGCGCGATAATTGTTTTCATTTTACACTGATTTTAATTATCAAAGTATTCATCTCGGCAGACGTTCGATAGACGACCCAGACATATTTTAATTGCATCATATTCACCGCTACCATCCTACAGGACGTGTCAAGCACTTGCTTTTATCCCGTGATAAATCATTGTTCATTGTTCATTGTTTAAGTATAGCATATGGTTTGCAAGTATCAACTTTTTGCAGTCGAGATTGATGCCCATAAATAGGGTCAAGCGCTCTGTTCTCCGCATCGGAGCTGCTAATTCTCCCACCCGATATATTGTCGGCGGTGGTAAACCCCCTGTTGTCACTCAGCAGGTTTATTTAGGGCTCGTACACTCATCAGCAGTTCATTCTGGCGACAATTGGATGAAGGCTAGTTGTCGGGGGTTTCATATGATGTGGTTTATTCGCCGCTCTTTCGGCATTCTAATGGTCAAATTGTTTGTGAAGCTATTCTAGGCATTTGTCCGACCCCACCTGGAATATTGTGTCCAGGCTTGTCCACCATGTCTTATCCGAGATAAAATGAACTTGCAGAGGGTGTTACGAGTGGGCATTCGGTTAGTGCAGGGTCTACGGGGACAGACGGATCCTGAACGCTTGCTCAGTTTGGGGACGTACTCAATACACTACCGATGGATGAGAGGGACCTGATTCTCACTTATCGTATTCTGACGGGTAAGATCGGCCCGGACTTGTCAGGGTTATTTAGTCTCGCTACGTTACCTAATCTCCGCGGTCATCCACCGAAACTGAACAAACCACGGTCTGAAAGGATTAGGACGGAAACTCGTCTGTCTCGCCGAATTATAGATTGCTGGAATTCGCTTCCAGAGCACGTGGTTGGAGAATCTACGGTTACGGATTTGTGCGCCAGCTCGATACTCTTGGGTGACAACGCCAAAACTTTCCTTTTTCCTAACTGACTCGCCTTCACTTTTCAGTTCTAATTTATTGACTCAAATATCTTGGTGTACTACTTGCTTAGCTCTTTTCACTTCCACATTTTGTATTGTGAGTTCACTTTTTTCTCTTTCTTACTTCAAGCAACCGGCCCAGCGGCGACTGCTAGGCCAGGATACGTGAACATTAATTGCTTGGACAGGGTGTGATGCGGTCATTGTTTAAGGCCCATCAGTATTTCAAAGTCTGCCAACTCCTGGTTCAATGATCGGTTGAAGAAGGAACACTCACGGGATAATCGGATCGTTCCAGTCCTGCTCGAAGTTGAACGTGCACCTGCCCAGTTTCCATTTTTGTAAGCTTCCGCTGTAACCACGCTCCGACGAAAAAACGATGTCGCCGTTACAATCTGAAAAAGTTTTATATCCTAAATTATTGCTGAAAAGTCCAGATATGGACCCTGTGGGATACGTCGAAAGGTGCTAGAGTCGTCAACCATAGCTGCTGTCACCAGAAGCGGGAAAATTATTAACCACCATAACGCACTTAGACCATTACGTATAACGATTTATAAATAACATCTTGGCAAATTAACAACCACTTGCACAATATAATAAACATAATTATGCATCGAAATGCCCTATATTTTTTCATTATCACCAAAACACCTAGTGTAGCACAATCACACTCTCATATTCTCATTGATCGCTTTTGGCAGAGTCGACTCTCCGTACACATAACCATGTCAGTGAGGTGACCATTATTAGCGGCACCTGAATGCAAGTGGATGGCGTGACCACACTTCTTCCAAGTGTACCGCACTATCATGACTCTGTGCTGGCTCAAAGGTAGCCCAGTATGATGGACAGGAAAAAGTCAGCATTGTCCGCACCACTGGTATGGTTCATTGGGATTTGCATTGCGCAGATGACCTTGATTGCACATGCTTCCTAGAACATGCACTCGGCTGTCAAACGTATACGGAAGACACGGATGAAACCATTTTGATGGGAACTCCGCCTAAGCGTTTCGCGTAAGTTTCAGACTACATCGCCAGCATCTTGGACAGCCGCCGTCCCAAACGACTGATATCCGAGGATGAAGTAAGGCTACCGAGGATGGAAACACAAAAGCGAGTGGCTGCTTCTTACGACGTGCATGTGTCAGTCAATCTTTTCAATAGGTCGGCCACATCAACACCGATCCCCAACGCAGCCGAATCAAGTGCAGTGCCAATCGCGGACACACAAGATGGGCGTAACGCCCTGGTCCGTCCTGAATAGCTTCCTCAGCTACCTTTCCTAAGGTTTCTCCTGTAACAAGTGCTGCTACTCTACGGGAAACAGGTACGTTGCGATTGCGATTTACGTAATGCCATCGGTATTTTCTGAGAGCGTTCCTCAATCACTACCTGAACCGGAACCGAGAACCGGCAATTCTAACAGCAAATATTTTTCATTTTTTTTACAGGAATTCGGATTCCAGCGACACATGTCGCCGTACACAAACAACTGTTGCCACCGAAATACAAAAGCCTGTTAAACATTGAACGGTAACGTTTTAACAGGTCTGTCCACCTGTTCGCTTGTTTTTGCATTTTGTCGTTCGCACGCTGAACGCAATGGGTAATACGTTTAATACAGTTGCGAATGCAGTAATACTGGCTATTCCACAATCCCAGCTGGTATGTCCACACATTTCACCACACTGGAAAACGTGCAGGTTTTCAAAATTCTCTAACAGACCACGGGATACATGACAACGCCATCGGTTACTTCACGTTAACACAAACGTTTGTTCACTTGATTCATATACATTAGATCTCAATTTTCAAGCAATACAAGCCGATACGCTATTTGAGTATACGCGAAAGATGTGTGTACGCATGTTCACACTTGCAGTGGCCACGCAAGTAGACGCCTCAGTTGCCGGAAACCTGCTAGCATTCAGAAGAACTGCGAGTTACGATTCCATGCAAGGTACCTGCATTTACAGGAAAGTAAGCATTCCATAGGCATATTATTTCTGAAGTTTCCCAGCAGTAGCATCACACCCTGTGCCGTAGTAAAATGCATTAGACACTGGCCGCATAACGTGCGGCATATATCTGCAATTCGTAAAATACTGAGGTAGGTACTCCATCAGTGGCGGATACGATTGCATTTAATCTACAAGTTGCTATATGATTTCATTGCAGGTAGATACCAATACCCGAGTAAATCGTGGATTTGAACATCTGAATGCTGTACACTTTGTACAATTGTAAAAATATAATTTCCTTTCTTCGGCTTGTGACCTTCGCTGCTCGTCCAAGGAAACGCGCCAGGTCATAATTGGAGTGCGGACACATGACGCCGGGTAATGGTTAGGAGCCGTGTTACTAGTGCCTGTGTTACCATTTGTGTTGCACCGGTAATTAATTACGGTGGTGAGTGCGGTCAACATCAGATAAGTAGGATACCAGCACTAGGTGTACGTGTTTCAGCGGGTGGAAGCCTGCGTAGGAGCCCACGGTGTGGACTACGTTAACGCTAGATCCTGATTGGTCACAACATATCTGCTGATTCAAGGTCGCGCTTGGGTAGTGTCAGACACAGATTGGTCCAAAAAATCGTCTCACCTGCTCTAACCATGATATATACATCGATGAAGAAAAGGCCACCGGGCTCTCCGGAGACCCATTCGTGCGTGCTCGTGGTTGATTCTTGGTGAAAACGGTTCACGGTGTTATGGATGGGTGATAAAACTGGAAGAGCGTTGGTGTGATTCTGTTATAATATGAACCCCGATGCTAAGTTAGCGATCACCCTGAAATCCGGGCTACCGTTTCGCTTAGTGCCATCTACGGTTGCAGAGCTAGGACGCGTGTCTACTATCCCTAGTTTACCGCCCACCGAACTCTACGTCGGAAATGGACTCCAAACTGAACCACGGCCTTCAGTTTGGTTTGAACAAGCCCTACGCCCACATTCTTGCCGCTGGAGGCTTTAATGTGCACGACATGGAAACGCCAGCAACCTATGGTGCGTAGTTTAAAGGTTGCTTACAAGAGCATATTGCTAGCCACCCCTGTACAACCACTAGATTTCGAACAGCTAACAAGCCATCGATACTCGACCTTGTGCTCACTAACTAAGAATTCATGGTGGATGGAATAGTTACAAGCCCGCCATTACGTCGCAGTGACCATGTACCTCTATTCTTTGACTATATATTCGATCAGAAATATTATGAAACGGAGGAGGTGAAAGTGCATTCGGTCACGTGCTATAAGGTGTTACCAGTGCTTCTTAAGGATACAGTTTGAGCTTTCCTAACCGAATGCACCCTAGCCATTGCCTGGGTAACGTTCACAATGACTTTTAGCACACTGGTAGCACACGCATTTGAACAGAAGTCCTTCCAAGACTAACACAAATGTAAGTAATTCTTGAGGAGTAGAACACGTAACTGTCTGTCTATAAGAGGTTTAGCATGGTGAGCTCACAAGGACTACCTGAATACTGAAACTTGAACTGCTACTTGGCACATCTTAACTTTTGTGTGAAATTGATCTGCGAAGACAAGGTTACTCATCAGCGGAGGTTAATGAAGCGATTCTGCAAGAACCGCAAACTTCTTTACAGGCACCTTAACGGCCTTCGTAGGGTGAAGCTCGGGATTCCAGCAATGGTCACGGTGCTGGATGAACAGGGTCAGCAATGCAACCAGCTGATCTCCTACCGTTTCAGTGCTCCTAAACTTTCCAGCAGATAAGGTGCATACATATCCTCCTTGTTTATATTATTCCACCGTCGGGTTTCTGCATCACATTCACTGCGGTAGCTGTGTTGAAGAAGTTGTTATCCTTGCGCAACCGCCGTACTCCTGGAGTCGACAACATTTGACCGAAAGTTCTGCAGGTAGTAAATAGTGAACTAGCAAAACCACTGAATCTTTTCTATCAGCGATTTCTAGAGGAAAACAATATTTTTGAAAACGAAAGACCGTCTGGCGAGCAAGTGCCCTTAATGATTCATCAGCAGACCATTAAAATCATATAGAGGCCAAAAACATATACCGACCCAATTAGTTCAAAACGAGTAGATCACGTAAGCGTCTATGTCAGAGACGAGAAAACGAACTAGGTCTTAGTGGGATAGTTGTTTGCTACCGCGCCTGACCGAAGGTAGTCAAGCTTGGCGTCTTCCGTCTTCGTTGGCCAGGGAAGCTGGAGAGTCTGGACTAACTTCTTCTGAGAGCATAAGGATGGCTGGAACAAGCAAATGTAAATTGTTTCAGCTGCCACAAGTGTACAAAGACGGCAACCTTGCCATAGTTGCGGCATAACCTTTTTAACATTTCGGAAGGCGTGTTTCAAATCCACTTCATGGTCCGTGTCCACAGTGTGAGCCAGAATGTCGTTACTAATGTTCCCGGCGCCTCCTGGACGCAGTCAACGAGGGCAATGTTCGTTCATGCGTTTAACCAATATACGTTACGCCACAGACGCACTCGAAATGAATACTTAACATTGAGGTCGTCAGCATTGACAACTTGTCCTTGTTTTGTGAACGAATGAATGGTTCCGTTGGAAACACACACTTCAACCCGGCTGCTGGGAAGGTCGACTTAACCGCGGCGGTATGGTTTCTGGTTAGACGTTCGGTAGCCGCGTTTCCATTGCATGGTAAACTAATAAATAGCACTTTCTTTGTTACTGTTAACAATGACATTTGTCTGGGTTTTGCTTGGAAATTCCTTATAATAAACCTATTGGGATAACCGTTTTCAGGCAGTGTATTCTACATTAACATCAGCTCCGCATCTAGAGTGTCTTCCTTACAGATTCGGTGTGCTCTTGACGTAAGTCAGTAAACCAAGGTGCGCTTGCATCTCATTGGAACGAATCAGTGGAAGTTCGTGTACTGACATTTCCACCTTGTCTTTCTGTGGACCCGACGCTGGATGGATCCGTCTGGTCTCCTATTAACCATGATATGGAGATATGGTAGCCAGTGGTCGCTTTCCTTCTCGTAACTAAACTGCGCTGCTGCACATAGTCGGTTAAAGTGGTCAAGAATTTTATCCAGATCAACATGTTTATCCACCAAAACAAATGTATTAACCATATATCGCTCGCATTTCGCTTCTCTTCCGCTTTAGCATGGAGATGTCCGCTACTAGCGGTCCGTGAGGGATCCAGAGTCACGCCGTCCTTCTGCCGGTATTATTTTCTGTTGAATAGTAACTGCACCTTCCAAGTGCAGCGTAACAATAGGCCTTTGAGCTCATGCGTAGGTATAACGCTTTTATCCCTGACCCGGCTATATAGTCGCAAATGTAATCGATCGTCTCAACTAGTTGGATATTAGAAAAAGTGAGGCGACATCGAAAGATAACATTCCTTTCTCATTGATTTCCTAATCCTTGATGCTTTCGACGAACTGGAAGCTGTCACGAAGGCTGTAGGTAGCGAGCTGTTGTCACACAGGTTCAAAATGTCCTACAATCTTCCACCAGTATGGAAGCGACGGGTCATCACTCTTTTCACATGGGAGGAAGCCACACTGACGCTAGCAATTACGGTCAAATAACGCTACTTCCTGTACTACCAAATTTTAGAATTAATCATCTCAGATGCACTGATGTAGTATTTGGTAGGCCACAACTTAATAGCCCCAGAACAACATAGACTCCGTCAAAAGCGTTCATGTACTACCAACATATTTGCACATAACAGCTGGACTGAAGCCGTTGATGACAGAGCAGGAGTAGATGTCATCCACTTATACCACTCGAAAGCATTTGATGGCTTATATCAACTAATTCTGCTTCATAAGATTCGGAACTACTGCATTGGCGACACAATCCTGAGTTGGATATACAATTTTCTACACGAATGTCGGTTGGGGATGAGAGTCCTGGAATCTCTGTCCGATGTAATTGATGTGGGGAGTGATATATCAAAAGACTCACTGCCTGGACCCTTGCTTATCCGGATAACCACATTCAAACCATGGATCTTCATCATCGCTTCACATATTGATGACGCGACCAAACAGTCAAAAATGCAACACATAAAAACCCAAGCAACACAGTTACACACGTTGGTTGGCGGCATCCGGTTTCGGATTTACCTGTCACTGTGGCAAGCCACAGGACGCCTGCGCCTACAGAGGGACCATGGATGGCTTGCGCTGCACCACCCACAGCTCCAACCACACACCCCATATCCAGTGTAAACCCGAAGGAATAAGACCGGGAGGCATGCGAATGGGAGCCACGTTTCATCAACGGAGCCGGCCCATACTCCTTCACAGGCAAACACAAACACGCTGTATTTGGGGAATCAAGCGCACACAAGGCGGTGGCTGGACCGTAGTCCGCTCCACACTAAGTGCATGAAACTGGTCTTTGAGCCTAGCACCGTCACGAGGACGGTGCACTCCGTCCCCTCCAGCAACGACCAACTGTCTCCTGGAGCCAGTATGAACGATGTAGTGGGTAATAGACAGGTAGGCACCTTGTCAACATACACATCAAGCGCAACCATACCAGGGATATCAAACAACAGCCATTCACTTTAAACAACAAGCAGAAATAAAATGAATCCAATAATGCATACAGATACGGTGGCATAACTCTTCGCTAAATTAACATATGAAGTAATTTGGTTAGCAACAAATCCGTGATAACTAAGAAATGTCCACAAGTTACTTAAAATGCTACAAACGCAACAAAATTACCGAAGATAAGTGCAATTAGGGTAAGCAACGTGGCCAGTTAATAGAACATTATTCAGGGAGGCAGAACAAACCAAATAAAGCGGAATGAAATTTATCCAGCTTAAAAAGACCTAGTTTAAGTGTAAGTTGGTTTAGCCCAACTGCGGTGAAGAAGCATTAAGAATGCAACATCAGCCTCAGCATGGGGCACAGTTACACACGTACACACCTAAGTACATATATACACTCACAGATATACATAAACCACTGTTGCTAACATGTACTTTTGTACATTTCCCCATCACTTGTTGTCTTGTTATCATGACCATGCCTGTATAGGTGTGCATCGCGTTGTCGAGAATAAAATATTTACGTACGTATTTATTTATTCCTGCTGTTTATTAACGCTTTGGCGAGATTAATTGGTTCCGTTTTCCTAGTTTTCCCGGATGACCACGAAGGGTTCCAACGCGATCATGACACGGTGCCGGACTGGTCAGTTTAGAACGCCCTATCACACAACGTATACAAATGTCGTGCTATTCAATTTAGTCATAGGCATGACTACACGTATTTGTTTGGGGCACACGGATTGCAGACCAGCGCCCGGGAAGGCGACCTCGGTGTGCTCGTAGAACGTGACCTCAACTGTTCAAAACTTGCCGAGGAAGCTACGAAAGGAGGCAACCAGCACATCAGGATGTTGTAAAGACCGTTCGTGAAACTTGATCCATCAATCTTCTCACTAATGCACAAATCCTACGTGCGCCCACAAGTTGAATATGTTGTCTAGGCTAGGCAATCTTGGTTGAAACGTGCCCTAGAGGTAGTAGAGGCGCCACAAGGAAGAAAAACAGAGAATTTAAAGAGCCTGTGATTTCAGTTTTGCTACTGAAGGCTGAAGTGACTGAAGAAGGCATTCAGCTAACACTACCGAAAGCTGTGCGGCGATCGCAAATTAGTGTACCAAATATTGTGTGACCCCAACCATGTATGCCGTCATTTGCTGAAATTTAACCACGACAAGCAGCTCAGAGGTAACTGCTTGAAATTGTGGAAACAATAAAGCCGTCTAGAATGTTGATGTATTTACTTTACCCTTCGGGTTCGCCAACTCTAGAATGCACTTCCAGACTCACCACTGCATTGGAAATTTTCAAAAAACGATTGAATTTGGCTCTTAGCTTCTAAAGCTTTGTTACCCAAACTACCTCATTTTGGATTACGTTTATCACGCTTCTCTACAGTATTTATGTGTCACATGGACCCGACCATATTGTACTTTTCTTACGCATTACATCAGAGACCAATGCAGCCCCGTATTTCTGTATGCTTACACTCGATTTTGATTTTACATTGACGTAATTTATCAACGCCTTTATATCGGCAGACCATCAGTACATGAACCACGTATGTTTTGATTTTATTGTATTCACCCCAACCATCCCACAAGACGTATCAAGCACTTGCTTTTATCCTGTGTTACATCATTATTCATTGTTTCTTCTTCAATGCACTGCCTCGCTTTGACTGAGCTACACAACCTCCCAGTTCGCACAAGCGGCCAGCTGTCCCATTTGGGCATGTTTTTGTCAGTCGCAGCAGTACGTAGTACTAAGCAATTAAATGACAAAACATGCTCAGATATGTTGTTAAATATTGTTATAGGTCTCTGAGACTGCCTCTTTTGCCTCTCCGTCTTTACTTTTTAATAAACTCGTAAGTTCACTCAGCGCGGTTAACCGTTGGAGCATCCTGATTGACCGTATCTATGCCATTGGCCGACCCAGCTGGACACATTTGGAACGAATTTCTCCAGGTCAAATTATATCAGCTTAGAGTCACACCTATAGCAGTGGTGTAGTAATTAGGTTTTCTGTCCTAACCGGTGGTAAATGTCTTGCTTCCCCTAGCGGTTGCAAATCCGTAGACCCTAAAATTTGAGAATGTCCTTAAATATCTCATTTCAGTGGGCAACAATCAAGAATCTTCATTTATAGTGCTGTCGCAATTGCAGGCATTTTTCTTCTTACGATATTCATGTACCGAATTTACAAATTCACGTTTCGTTCTTTATATGAACTAAAACTCGATAACACTAACAAAATTCAGTCCGTCGGCCGTTGACAATCTGCACCATAAGGCGCCCAGGCGCCCAGTTTGAGACTAAATTCGAGCGGTCGAGAATTATCTGTGTTATTAGCATTCTACGCTTATAACTGCTCTCTAAAATAAAAATGTGCCTGCTTTTAGTACTTTTTTGCACGGTACATGTGAATACGTGTGCGGCAATTTCGTTTGTTTGCTCAAGACCAACGTGATTTTGAAACCGGGAACCCCCTATTGGTACATTTTGTTCATTCGGCCATCTTTCCTACCTTACACCACAGCCGACCCACGGCCCATGCTTGTGAGTGGGAGCTCTCTGTCGACTGCCCAACGTTTGTTACGGAGGAGCGCTAAAGGTCAAGCGAACATGCTTTCTTCTTGTGCCTTTAAAAGTATTAGACTTATTATTCTTAGTTCTTTTTACCCTCAACCGATGATGTTGTTGCAACGACATCGTGCATGCCACACGAATCAAATGACGAGGAACCAGCCTGTACCAGCATTCGCACCAGTTTATTAATAATATAATTAGCAACGACGCACGCTTCTAAAGCTTTTGTTTCAAACAACGCAAGCACTGAGGAAATTCATGAACGCCGCGAGATCCGGAAAACAAACCGTAAGTGCTTTTGTCATGCCATGCCATCCATCAGCATTTCTGCAGTCAACCTTCTACCTGATGATATGGAAAAAGCATCTAGCAAGAGGGAGTCATGACCTGGAAAGCTAACCACTGTCATTTGCACTGGCAGGAACCTGCATGACAGTGGAAGATAGGTCTTTTTGTATTCCAGTTAGCTTGAAAATTATGTAACCTAGCTTCCGTCCCCCATAGCTCAGTGGCTTAAGCTGTGGACTAGTGGTCATGAGTTCGATCCCCAGTAGGGAACCGAAAGAATGCGCACCACCGAAGAGCCCCAATAGGGCGAAACGCGTATGGTGTTCTTCCGGATTGTGGCTGAGTTATGTAGCTTGTCGACTGTTAGGGCGAATACATTAAAATAATGTATACCTTCGCAGGCATATAAAGATAACATCGCATAACTTTTCTGGTCTCTTCGGAGGACGTCATGAGAAGCAACGAGGTCTTCCGCTTCCGGCGACGAAGTAAGCATCATGTCGGTCAATCACCTTTGGAAGCACTGCGAGTAGACATGATTGTCGACTTCCTAACCGATTTCATGCACATTCTGTGCATCAGAGTGATAGAAAGTCCCATCGCGTTATGGCGTTTTGGACCGATGGAAGGGAAAGTTTAGTCTCCAACCAAAAATATAGTTGGCATCAACGACCGCTTATTTTTGCGCGCTAGTTGGCTTACTTCCGATTCCTCCCGGGGAAATACCGCACGCTGAAAGATGTGGCTAAATGGAAAGCCACCGAAGTTCGGCAGTTTCTACTATACCTCGGACCAGTGTTTAGAACGGCAGTTTGCAGGACAAACTGTACGAGAAGTTACGCAATGTTTCAATCGCTGCGTTTGCGCTTTGCAACAGAAAGTGCTGCTCAAAGTACATGAAGCACCGAGTGAAAAGGATGGGCAAAATAAACAAACGTTTCGCGGCAAGTTACGGTGAGAGTGAGTTAGTTTGCAAAGTGCGTTGCCTGCAACACATATACGCTGCCGGTGATCGATTTGGACCCTTAGTCTCCTTTGCATTTTCGTTTGAGTCATATTCGCAGCGTTCACGGCGCATGGTGCCTGGCCCGTATATACCAACTTCTCAGGTATTCCGCCGCATTGCTTACCTTTCAGCACCATCGGTTACCAATTAGTATGTGTATGTTGATGATGCAGTTTCCGTGACGGCTATGAGTGGTGCTAGCAATGCTGTCGGCTACATGTTGCAGGGTGCATTTGTAACCACTAAGCATCCCAACGACGTAGTCATTGTACGCAATGCCTTGTCTATCTCCTTAGATATCAGAAATTGGGAATTGTGCATCAGCGATATTTGTACCAGGAAGCACTATTCTACCAATTTATCCCATCAGGAGATCTCCGCATTTTTAAGTTCTCTGGGGCACTAGCTCCACCAAACTGGATTCCTCAGTACCAAGTCAGCTGCAGGTGTCATTTACTTCCGCTTAATGAAAGCACAATATATTATCAAATAGAAAGGTAAGCGGAGCCAATGTGCAGATACGAGGTCGCGCACAGGCTTACCGAGGAGCACACGAGCTGTCTGCTGCATGCGAAGGTCACCCGCACGAGCGTGGAACGAACTTCGACTGTTTTGCCAAATTTGTGAATCGGGTGCAAAATGATTGGCCAACAAAAACAAGCCTGAGTCAACGGAGGCGAACGATTCTACCAAATATGAAAAATGCGTGGGACGGAATTAACTCACACTGACTGAGAGGCAAACGCTTCCAAAATTAATATGTTTCGTTCACGAATAAATAGAATTGATCTATCGTGTAGAACAGACTCCCTATTACCGGGCCTTGGCCTTTTGTATGCCGTCGACTGGTTGTGCGCGTGACAGAGCAATCAGGCGGTCGTTGTCTCGCAGGCGCAGAATAGCAGCAGTGCAGCAGTACGAAAGCAGTTTTACAACACTACCCTATATAGCACAGTTGTCATTTAAAATAGATTAACGAATGATTAACACGGTGACAAACTGCTTTCGTAGAATAAACGTTGTTTGCATATCAGGTGTCATACTGCATGATAACTAAACGTACGATGTAATGAATATCAATATTTTAAAACTGAAATAAATACTTTTCGTTAATTGCTTACCCTTGTGGACTCCTATTAAACATAGCCGTATCTACTAATGAAATCGCTCTTTTAGATCCGTCGAGTTATCCTGTTTGAGGACGGCAACATAGCCGTGGCACCTGTCAGCTCGTTGGTTGGCGATGACCGCGTTCGGTGGCCGAAGTTGCCTTCATGGCAGATAAAGGCTCTATTACTGAACAGCACATCGCCACCGTTCTCAGTTCAATTGCACAAGTGAGGACGCGCATTTTACCGGTATATCTGCTATGTAATGCACACAACGCTCTGTAGGTGATTAAGCTCAAGCAAAGAAGTTCGAAGGCTTGTCACTGGAATGATCGGAACCTCCTGTTAGCGACCCAAATTGTTCCTTGAAGCGTGGCGGAAAAGTTCAGATGTATGTATAAATGATGCACAGTTTGTTTTCAGAATTCCCTTGCGTTTTGCGGAGTGAGACTCCGGTTAAGAAGTCGCGTCCATGCACCTTCAACAGTGTGGACGTTGATCACTCACTTCCTCCGCCAAGGTTAAATCCGAGCGAATATTCACCAGATAAGGACCATAAAAATGTAACTCCACTGAAAAATGCGCCGGTGGTGTCCAGATACACGGCACTGAAATCAACATCTTGTTAGCCTTATTTCTTCATTCCAGCCGCCAACGACAGAAATGTAGGCGGATAACGCGGCTTAAGGCTTTAAATTCGCGTTCAGTAAATTGTGACAAGTAGAACTTATTATGCCACGACAGTCAGGCTTGACGATCTGACTTCTGAGTTCGTGCAGATGAGCGAAGGTTTGTCTTCGCTGGAGTTGAAAATGAGCTTCATGAATCGACGGACGGTCAGCGACAGGGCATGAGCCAGTACCCCGGTTCCAATACCGGCGAACTTCGTGGAAGAGCTCATCACTAATAACTCGCGCTTGGAAGGACACCACGGTATGCAGAAGATGGTAATACGCACATTCATATATTACCTGTCTTAGATGGTCTGCTTCGCCAATATCGGTGGCAAGTTCCTGCTGGGATTCCTACGCAAAATAAAGCGGTCCCAAATGACAAATGCGTTTGCACGCCAGGTAAACTGGCCAGGCATATATGCAACGCAGCGCATATGCGGATCACTTTCGACCCGGGGCATAATTGCTAAGCTGCTTTCATTTTACCAAACATTATTCGTTATAGGTGTGACTATGCTCCAAGGCTTCGCGGAAAGCCCGTAGTCTCATGTGATTAATAAGATGCGGCGCTGGAACCAACGCATCAAGGAGCGTGAGATTTTCCATCTGGTTTCCCAAGAAACACCTGGGTTAAGTGCAAAACGTGTAAATGTTATCCTTAGAAGCACATATAACTATAACTAATAGGTTTATTCATCTTTTGTGCTTATTCACGAAAGCAGAGATTGCGTTTCATGAGTGATGTTGACTAGGTAGCAAAGGTTTAGACTGTGTACATGGCGTAGAATGGTTAGCAGATTGAAATCGCACATTGTTGGATCTGATTTATGAACGCCCGTATATTTGCGTAAAAGAGACAGATTTCGGGAGCCTACCCTAAGTTCCAAATTCCGGTAAATGAAAATAATCCAGTACCCAAAGAGTTAGTTCGTGAGTTGCTCGTTGAAACCGGCTAAAATCATTAGAAGGATACCTTCGACTAAGGAAAATCGGATACTACTTGCTCTTGTTCGCCCGAAATGTCCGAAAGTGGACTAATTTCGGGCACACGAAAGGCGTTGCAAAAAGCCGTACAAGGAAATAATGGAATGCACTTCGGAGTGCTTTCGTTTGGACGAGTGCAGCAGAACTATTACTTCTTTATACGCTAATAAAATCTGTTAACGCTGATGGAGATAAGGCGGACGCAACAGTTGCCTAAGAACCCGAACTTCGTCCAAAAATGGACTCATTGCAAGCACCCAAGCCACTCGAAATTTGTGTCACCGGGAGGAATTTTGTGCGTCCATCAGGCGTCTATCGAGTGCCTATCGGGCGTCTGTACTGGCAGGGAAGTTCTCACTATATGGAGGGAACCGCCAAATCGCTGAATTTTGTCTGGCTCATTGCTAATCAACGCTAGTTCTTTATGGGCTTGAGTTTTGAGATAGAATGCTGACAACTGGCAGCACCAATAGCCCGGGAAAGAAACATGCGCAAAAAGATCACAATGTTTGGTGCAGATTCTCGAAAGTGATATCTAAGTTTGAAACGTAAAAATGAAAAGGTTCACCGAAGTTTTTCTTTTCCTTAAGCTTGTATAAACCGCTGCAATCTTCTCCTTTCGGCATGCAACTCCTCTTTTTTATATCCTCCCTAACTTCGCTAAGGGAACGGTAATACTTTCCACGAAGGAGATTTGACTGTGCATCGGAGGCGTATTTGTTTGCAAAGTCTTGAACTTGCTGAAAGCTACAACATATTTCTTCAGACAACCTGTCAATAACCGATAACGTTTACCGTTTCAACTCGGCAACTGATCCCATTGATGTGTCAAACGATTCACCTTCATCCATTCGTTTATGTGACAAATTTGACGTCCAACGCCCCACACTGCGCTTATTCAGCGCAGTGTCTCTAGATGCATTCATGACACAGTCCACCACCTTCTGTCTATTCTGAACTAAGCGTACTCTTAATGCTACGAGCTCATTCAAAGCTTCGATGCAGATCCAACCCAGCTGATTTCAGGCATCCCAGCATATCATAAGTGACCAAAAATTGTCTGCTGGAGTGACCTTCGGTGCTCCCTGAGTGGGCAATTTACGTGTCGATGCCCTTCCAAATTGGACACTTTTTGGATGACTTGTGGTCACTCACATTGTGTTTTTCCGCTGCATCCTTACCATATATCATGATAGCCGTTTCTAGTTGCATATACTGTCAAAACTAAACGGAAATCGATTCCAAAGATGTAATTAAGCATTACTATAGCAGTTAAGTCGAACCGAAAATATTTGTCTTTGGCCGCACTTCGTCCCAGATGTGTCCAACTGGAACGGCCAGGGGCACAAATGTTGAGCACGCAGGGCGCTCAAACGGCCACTCGCGCTGACTGAAATTGCGAGATTACTAAAAAGTAAAGCCTTTTAGACAAAGAAAGGTGGTGTCAGAGATGTATAAGCAAAGGTTTGCAACCTATCTGGGCATACTATGCAGTTTATTTTCATAATTACTTCTTACCTCTTCGAGTGACCAAAAACATGCCCAAATGGGATGGCTGTCCGTCCATTTGTGCGAACAGGGATTGCTGTGTATCATTTATTTCTGGCAGAGTATAACTCCAAAGGTTAAGGAGCGAAAAATGGAAACAAACGTAAGCAGAGGAGAATTAAAAGCGCATCTGATTTTGTAGCCGAAGTTTTTTTCCTCGGTGAGCTGTTCCAGAACAATGACGATTTCCGGTATATTTCCGGGTCTGCTCGACTACTCCAACTAGTTTATACAGCCTGACTGAAACTTAGACCGGTTACTTGAAGAAAGACCTTCTAGAGGTATGCATATACAGAAAAGTACGCCAGTAGCCGATCCATTTTACCAGAAAATACAGCAGATTTAACCGGCACAGAAGCCACATCTATACGACACAGATGGAAGGGATGGTTTATGCATGGCCCAAATGTAGCTTTTGGGTTATGTTCAAAGGTGCGGCTCTGTACACCCGACTGGTAGCCAACGATAACAGCCGAATTGCCAAATGTCTGGCCACGACAGTCATCAAGCTGGATTCCATCCCTCGCCACTTTCTTCAGAATAAGCCAAGTAACTGCTGCAACTTTACGGTTGGTCTCAATGAAGCAAAGAATCGTCTACTTAGCCCTCAATTCAATTTCATGCATTTTCACGTAACGCAACACTTCATGCACCTGACTTTTATGAGGAACAACGGGTGCTATCAAAAATTAAGCAAAAAGATTCGCTTTCTTTGACCCGATTCCTGATTTTGCTTCTTATTTGCTTTGCCAGAATGCACACGAATTCATTTTGAACTTCAGGTGACAAATACATATTGCTGGTTTTCATTCCCAGCTGTACTGTCATCAAATGTTCTCGAACAACTGTCATATTTGAACAACTGATTTTCCAATAGTAAAAATTTCCTCCATTTTCCAACCCTCCTTTATCATCCTGGAATATTTTTCGGTGACGACGCAATGCGTGCTCCTGCTTGGCGAGAAGCCTGACTGTAGTACGCTTGCGGTCGAGGATTCCGAGGACTTCCGTGTCCAGCAAGTGTGTAGGTTCTAATAGAACTGAGAGATGCAATGGAAAACAAATACCTCGTAGGTGGCTTGAATCACATGCACCTAGTAAGAGACAATGGTTGACTAAACGTGAAAGGGAAGAGAAGAGGAAGTAGCAATGGCCGTCTACACGAGGTAAAACTGTCTCCTTACTTTAGGGATCACCGCCAGGTCACACTGGGACCTGATACACTGACGACATACTACAATAATCTAGTCCAAATTTCATGCTACTTCTTTGTTTCCTTCCCAACAAATACTTGCTCCATTTTGTCATATGGTTGTATTTCAAGCAGCCAGATCTCAAGTCCCTTCAGTTAAGGAATGACTGAGGGTAAGCTTTGCTAGTTTTGGGTTTCATATACTTTCGGATTTAATTTTCACCAATTTCTGAAACCCACATCAGTTGCAAAACTACGCTTTCCTGTCGAAAACAGTCCTCAGCAGAAGCAAAACAGGGACGCTTTGGACGGAGAGTACACCACCCATGTTTGCGATCTGCTCTCCGTCTAGCAAATCCAAAAATATCCAGTTCGTTGCAAGCCTCCTAGGTTTACCTTTTGCATTCGTTCCAGGTCGAACAACCACTTTGAATTTAGGATCATGTTGCACAGCAGTAGGTCCCAACCGAAAAGCATAGCTCACATTTAAAGGTCAATCTTGACAAGTCACAGACCGATATCCAAAAATCGGTTGATGTGCTTGTTATCGTGCCGGGTAGTGGTTGCCTTTCAAATTCTTCATGTTCTCGTGCATCTGCCTCGAGAATGCAGACATTTCGCACTGCATCAATGCTGTCATTGTCGCTTTCTATTGTCTGGGTATCAAGGTTGGTGGTAGCAACTGCATCTTCGGCTTCAGCGTGATTAACTCTTTCGTGTATGTTATTTCGCTGATGCATTAAGTTTCGAGGAATCTTTATGGCCCGCCTTCATTTTTTGCCCATTTTTCCCCGGTCCACTTATTTTACAAAACGCCGCACCGCTTTCCCGTACTTTCTTCATTAATGGATATTTACTGAAAACTCAAGCAAAACCTGCAAAGATGCATAAATATGATAGCTATGGACTGCTCAGTAATAAACAATGAAACAAAAACAGATTCCAATCATAGTAAGTGATGAAATAATAGCAAGCCATAAGCAAACCATTTTCCTTGAAGTAATAAAATAAATACGTAACTGCATAAGGGTATTATGCACAAACGATTACCATCACTGCATATACAATCCCGAACAATTTGCAACTGCGCACAACTCCTCAACCATACTGACCAAATCTTTTTAAGTGGCCAATCAACATGGCTTCAAATGGCTGATGGACACAATAAGAACGCATCCATACGCGACGTGTTATGAGACAATTAAAGAGCAGGAGAACTGCCACAAATTCAGCGACTTGCCGATGTGTTGATCGAATAATTCGCGCTCACACTAGTGTTCAAAACTGAGGTCATCAAATGGGTAAGCGGTGCAAGTGTGACGGACTTGAGCTATACTCACGCCATTTTCCAAACAGGACTGTCGGATACAGTCTATCCGATAGACCACTGGCACATTTGACTTCACAGACGATGCCACAGGACTTGTAATCGTATGTGGACGACAGTGCGAAGTACAGTTGAACTACGGCGAAATGGGTACAATTACAATATAAGCGCACGACGCATTTTGGAGTGTGCTATGACTGGGGGCTAAAAAGGCACATGAAGGTCACTCAATCGGCTCAGGATAAATTGCATATTAGTTTTCGATGAAATGGATGATCATTTAAGACACTGAGGTAAATGTGATGAAAGATACCACAACGGGAAAAGTAAGGGGTTCGTTGGGGAGAAGGTTTGTACAGGTGTGACACATGATGCAAAGGTGTTGTTGGTCATACAGAGCAACATTAAAATATTCACCCCAAGCTTAGCTGGAAATGTTGCCCTATATATTTGGTACCGAACGATCGACGGTACTAAAAATGCCATCCCCTGCCACATGCAGCTCCGGGTGGAAAGTTGACCCCACGCCCTTGTTACGCCTCTGAATTACGGTATTGCTTGATTGCAAGTTGGGAAGCTGTTTCCACCTAATCTTGACTGTAGTTGCAACCAGATAAAGGGGATTTGCCGTATGTGTTAGGGGTTAGACGGTGAAATTTGTATTTGACCGAAATTCTTTCCAACTATGTTCACATAATAAGTCTAGAATCCTAAAAGTGGTCACTCAAGACACTTCAACTGTCACTCCAGCGGACACTTTTCGGTCACTCGCATTAAGAAGGCTATTGCTACCCAGCAAAGTTACTTTTTAGAAGCACGCAAGTTAGCCATTTTCTTAGCCTATGGTCAGCCGTGAGGTGCGCATTTGGGCATGTACGTAGATGATTGGAGATTCAGCGCGCCAAACTTGCAGACACATCGAGAGCCTAATTTGTATCTATTCATGCTCTGAAATACTGCTTTAAACACGTTAACAAAGGTCTGGTCGAACCCTTGTCACCATGCAAGGGCTGCATGTACTTTAGCAACTGCGTTGACATATTCGCACGCTGACCTGAAGCCATTCCCATTTGCGACAGTTCACGGGAAACAGTCGCTGTCCGGGAATCACGCTTTGGCGAATCCTTTAGTAAACAGCTCAGCGTTTTGCATGCTAATACAACCGAACGCCTGCAGACCACTTCACAGATAAGGAAGTAGCAGAACGGTTGCGTTGACAACTCTTAGAATCACTTTGCACTCAAACTAACACATCCTGGCGCGTAGCACTTTCGCGAGTTCTGTTAGGCATAAGAAAAATGATCATAAAGGGCTTGCCCGTTACTTTAGCTTTGATCGTCATTGGCTACACAAACACTCGTTTGGTGAAATTGTCCTACCAAAAGTTTTGACTATTTCGATCATAGCGATTGTACAACTCGTCTATCTCACCACAAGAGACAACTACAGCCTAAGCAACCTAGATTACAAAGCTTGTGTATTAACGTGGAAGAATGCATCCAGTAATTGGTCTGCACTAACAGCATGTTCAGCCACTTCAAACTCCATATTCTGGCTCCTATCGTGTAGTACACACGACCGATATTGCCGATAAATCAGCAGTGGGTACAAGCATCGTGTAAGACTTCTGGATAAATTCAGAATTCAAGGTCAGAAGGGGCCCTAAGGTGCTATTTTACTAAGGGTCAGGACGACAAATAATATACTGACCTATAACATATCACCACAACCTGTAAAATAGCTACGTTCTCAAAGTAAACCCGGACGTCAAACGAAACCAAATGCCGGCAACAGTCAGCTGAAGTCCAGCCAGTTACATAACCGAGTATGCAATTCAATGAGACGCGCTTTAAAGCAATACGATCGATAGTCCGATCAATCAAGCCGTAAAAATGTCAATGGATGGAGTCCGGGGCAGCGCAACAAGGGAATTAAGGAAGGGACCTGTGGCATGCTTTGGTGGAATCCGAAAGACTTTGATTTAAAGCAGTTCGTTCCCTTCAGAATTGCAAAACACGGTAAGAAGATGAAAGCTGGCAGTTGCATACATTTCGTATTGTCGCCTCAGTACCTTTAACAATAACCGGTATGCAACTATATCCGTAACTATTGGTGTGACCAAATAAGCATGAGGTGCAAAATGGATGACGGAAGTTACACCCATATGTCCACGGCAGTCTTAAGATTCCATCATTCATTTTGCACCTCATGCACACCCATAGTTAAGTACATAGTTGCATACCGGTTATTGTTAATTGTACCGAGAAGACAATACGAAATGCATGCATCTTCCAGCTTTCGTCTTCTTACCGTGCTTTTCAGACTTTAATTTGTCTATTTCAACCGACAATACATGTATCACGGGCTACATTGGTAAACCTGAGACCAACGACATTGAGGAGTCAAGGCCGACTTTTTAGCGCAAGTTAACCTTTGGTGCAGCAATAACTTTCCCAGCTCGCGACACTTTGGTCAGTAACACAATCTCAGATTGATCACATTGCTGCAGCAGAATGTACAGCTACCGCTGACCTTAAAACTAACAACTATTTATCAACCGACATGACAGAGAAGTCAAAAGCTCTTCCTTCGTAAGTATTGTAGCTTTCATTATTTTCCATAGATCATTATTTTACATTTTAAGTCGCCTTTTCATGCTCATACCAGCATATTTTTAACTTACACGAAGTGATTAAGAGGTGTCGAAACTATCAAAGAAGGACGACATGTTTTGAAAACGAAAAACAGTCTCCAACCGTTTTCCCAGCACACCCTTCTGCTTATATCCGTATATCCATGTCACTCTTATTCATTTTGATTCCCTGAATTCACCATAGGTTAGTATTATCATTTCGCTGGACCCTTGCACCTTAACTGGAGGTACAACAAAAACATTGTTTATTCAGCTACACAGGTGCCCTAGAACTGTCTTACCACATACATGATTTTTACTTCGACACCGTGAAGATGATAAAAGTGGGAACATGCTGTGATCCGTTTGCATCAACGTTCCCCCAGCAGCTGCACCAAGTGCAGTTCACACTACTACAAGGCACATTGGGTCGGCCTGGCTGCATTTTCCGACAGAGCGCTAAGTGGCGTCGAGCAGACCACACATGGATCGAAGAACTGCTCGTGCAGCCTCTGTTATTGGGATACGTAGCAGTCAGAAAATTTCTCGGGTTTTTTGAGTCAGCTGTGCAAAAATCTACCTAAGCTTACTATTCTGTTGTACACTTAAGCAATCGGAGAAGAATGCTTGATTGTAGGTTGAGTTTGGTTGTTTGAATCGAGCACACACCTTAGTTATTCTCCCCGACTGGTCTCCACCGCGTTGCCTTATTGGTCGGTCAGTGTTTCCCTTCCTTCAACTACATACTTAGTCCTAATCTTTCCCTCCCTGTTCACTGTGAACATTTGAGTAACCTGAGACAACGTAGAGTACCGTCTTCCAGTACTTCACTTCACCAGTTTTGCAACGTTGCCCCATTATATTCACATCGACAGGTTCACAACTCGCTGTCTCCCCTACCCTAGGTTCCCTACAGCTACAGCAATATTTCCTGTAAATCACCGCTTCTCTTAACGGATTGCTCGGCAGTGCAAATACCTTAATCTCGTAACTAAGAGCACATTCTTCAACATACTTAATACGGCACTTTGCTTCCCTTTTCTCTGTGCTCATGGGAATTACCTGTGACGCCATAGAGCTTTACCTGTAAAAGGTTCACTTAAATATTATGGCACCGCAGCCCATTTTATTCCACATCTGCAGGTTCATAGGATCGCTGGATCCTCTAACCTATCTCCTTTTCAGATACAGAAGTTGTTCCTGTAAATCGACGCTTCTTATCTCAACCGACTGCTCAGCAGTGGATGTCCGTTAACTGCTCAACTAAGAGTGGATTCTTCTACATATTTCATCCAGCGCTTTCTCTCCCTGTTCTCTGTGTTCGTTTGACTTACCTGTGACACCACAGAGCTCCACCTTCGAGTGGTTCATTTAGTCTATATTGGCGACGCTGCCCCATATTATTCCATTATTGTAGCTTCTTTGCACTGCTGGCATTACTAGCCTATCTTCCATTCCGCTACCGAAATTGTCCCCATTAATCAAGGTTCCTTCACTTAACCGACTGCTCAACAGGCCAAATCCCTTAATCATACAACCATGAGCGGGCTCTGCTACGTCATGAACCCGGCTCTTACCCTCCCTGTGTCCATCTGACTTAACTGTGACACCGTAGAGCTCCACCTTCGAGCGTCTCACTTAAACAGTTTTGGCACTGCTGTGCCATTTTATTTCACAAAGTTACCTCCACCGATTTGCTGGCACTGCCATGCTATCTTCGCTGCAGCTGCAGCTTTTGGTCTTCTCACTTACCGCTGTAATGAGTCAGTTGTATTTTCCTCACCCCTCCCAAGTACTGCGCTTTATTCCCTTTGCTGCACTGCACTCCAAGTACCATAACATCAACTTTTTGTACACTGTTTTACTTTTCTCAACTTCAATATTAGAAGGCACACACAAACAGATGACGCCATACACGCGCACAACGAGGTAAAATTTGTTAAGGCTTGAGGTCGCCAGCTCTCCTTATTCCCTTCTTTACCTTCGGAATCCTTCTTAGCTCTGAACTTTGACTACTTGCCTCCCATGAGAGCTACATAGAAATGTTAAATAAAGTCACGTGGGACGTCGTATCCAAGCAAAGATCTCGAAATTAATCTTCGTACGTCCAGCGACATATGTGGACAACGCGAACCACCACCTCGGGCATCCTGTCCCCTTGATATGCATCATCTAGAGGTTTGAACGGTTGCGTTCAAATCATTTTCACCTTCGGAACATCGCATCAAAAAAGCTTCATCTCCATGCAAGGGCAAAACATACTTTAGAAGCCATGGCTTTATGCACCGTCCATCTCGCCAGTGGATTACTTCCCCTGTAATATCAGAATCTTAATCTACTTGGCGCCATTGTACCATGAATACTTCACCTACCTCGCCAGTGTGGTACGCAGTGTGTTACCTTTCGGATGTATATTGTCTGTCATCTGTACTACTGCGCTCGGACATACCTGATTCCAAAGAACACAGCAAGCTCCTCGATCGGTATTCTCTACCAAATTGAACAAGTGGATTCAAATTCCTTTCAATTTTGAAACCTCTCAACAATTCTTTATTTCCAAGCAAGCGTTCCACTTACCTGCGATGGTTATCTCTCGAGGACCTGCCTGCGACACCCACCTGGCCTGTGGATTATCTGCTGGGACAATGATACCGCATGGGAATTGAGATCCTTGCTCTTCTGCGCAGCTCTGTATCCCACTCTCCATAGTCCTATCTCCGACCAGTACCGCCGACCTCAATCATTTTTGCTGAATCCTGACTGAGCTTTCCGATGAGCCAAATGGAAAATAGGGTGTACCATGACTGCGATTAGCCGTTTGGAAAATCGCTTTAACTGTAGCGTTGCCAACACCTAAATGCTTTTTGAATTGTGATCAATGGCAGTGTTCCAGGCCGTGGTGGGTTTTCACCTGGCAAGCGTTCTCCCTATAAAAAACCACAAATGTCTGTTTAGCAACTCTGCAACTTGGCAGATGTGACTCGCCACCGAAATAAAGTCACTGCCCACTGCTTCACACGGAGAATGATCTCAGTATCCGATATTCGCGAGCACAGCGTGTTTAACAAACACTCTGTCGGATTCCTACGCCCACGAAAAATGGAGATCAGTCTCCGGAGCCATTCGAACCCCCACCTAGCATTTCCGTAACAGAAACACAGAGATCTTACCGCGCTTCGGCGCTACAATTCTCTCTGACACAGACAAACATCCCCTTCATCCTTGTATCATTCCTATCAAAAGTATGTACAATTTTTCGAGCCATGTATTTTACCAACACTTATCTCTGTCATTTGTTGTACATACGCTTAGTGTTTCTGTGGCTCTGTCAAGCACTTGATCATGCCCGTACTAGCGTGTCTCGTTTCATCGAGAATATACAACTAACATCCCGATGGTCCCGGGTTTGATGTCTGCTAACTCTATCTGATGAGATGTAATAACATCGAAACGCGTCATAGTAGTGCAGTGTTTTCGGGCGGGCAACGCCCAATTTCTATTTGCAAAAGCTACGGTCCTCATGATCGAAAGACCAAGGCTCAGTTTAATGGGAATCGCCGTCAACATTACGATTGCGCTTCGCAATTCATCCATACAACGTATAGTTCAAAATGACCTTCAATATCTTTCATTATACCGTTGTGCTAAGCGTTGCCCGTGACCCGGTGGCTTAGGGGCAGCGGTCACAACTAACATCCCGATGGTCCCGGGTTCGATAACCGCTAACTCTATATGACGAGATGTAATAACATCGAAACGCGTCAGAGTAGTGCAAAAGAAAATCTCCGCTGCATCGACCTTTATTTGAAACAGCAGTCTGTACTCCCTCTTAATGATCTTATGCTCCCTGCTTGAACTTGTGGTGCGGAACTCAATTACTGGTGGTGAGGATAACCAGTAGGAACTAATACGGATACCAATTATGCAGAATTGCGAGCGTTGCTTGACCCAACATTTATCCTAAAGAGCTGTAATGAATTTGAAGCAAATTAACAAGAGCACAATGCAAGTTAGAGCGCTACTAACAGGGTATTCGAAAGTGAACCGTATGTGCCGTCAGAACAACAAATGGACGATCGGAAGATACAAACAAGAATAACATTCGATGTCAAAAAATACTGAATATGTAACTATTTCATGTACACTACAACCCCGTGGTTGGGGAAATAACTATGTGGGTCCGGTACATGCGCCTCCGCTGGTATTTGCTCCTATGTGACCGTGTCCAACTAGTTACCGTCGTTTATGAATAGGGTTGATAGAGCGAGAAAAACGAATCTTCACCCTCGATAGTCCTGTTTGCAGTTACTTTTTACTCGAACATGTTCCGCATGATGCGTGTATGAAAACGTTGGAGCGAATGCTAACTGTGTCTACTTAATATAACTACAGACTTTGATTTAGTGTCAGTCCTGGGTATGCCAAAGTGTAGGCTGACACACTTTTTAAATTAATTACAACTTACTATATCCCATTCCCATTCGTTTGCTCCGTGGTTTCATTCATTCCACCTTATCGTTTTACATCCTGTTCTTAAGTAAGGTATTCGTATCAGCTAGAATCTATGGAAATCAGTTTATTTGCAAAACCTTTTGTTGCATATAGTCCTCAAAGATATACGGGGCTGTGTCATGGTTTAACATCAAAACATAACCAAGTAGCTAACATGATTCCATAGCAGTATGGCTCTTCAGGAAAACGCTAGTAACAATCCTTTGCCTCATGTTTATACCTATGAATGTTTTCCCCACAATAAGACTTTTTGTATCCATCAAATTTTTTGAACTGAAAACTGGACTTTTACTAAACTAGACATGACAACTTGTCTTTAGGTAGAACAACCATACAAGTCGTAGCCGCAAATGAGACTTGTTCGTCAGACATCTTTCGGCCGCCCAACCGCTTGGTTCAAGAAGGTGTGCTTGAACTCACCCGTCTAATTCCGGTGATTCCTCATTTGGAACATCACTCGACAAAATCTAAAAGTACCAAGAAATCACACAACCGGAATAATCTCATATTTCAATGGAGTGAATTCCATACCACCTGCCCACGCACTTGACACCAAGGCATTAGCCGCCCGAATCAGCAATGTTCAGCCTTCCGCATATATCACACCACTACACCCGCATCATACATTACCAACGAGAGTCTTGACGTAGATAGTTCGCACAGCTCTCCTACCAGCTAAATGGAACATACGTGTCAAAATTCGTCGTAGGCTTACGAGATGAAAACCACCTCAGACGATACCATTACCATACTTCTGTCCAGCGCAGATGAACCAAGCTGACAATAGTGAAATGGACTCTTCGGCCACCGCATTGAGATTGGTCTGCCAAGGCATTGCATCCAAATTCATATTTGCCTAAATGCTGAGCAAGTCCAGAACCACTAGCGCTGAAGCATGTAAGTTTCGCAACAAAGTGCGTTCAAAGGCTGATACGCAATACAATCAGTACAATCGCATATATTTGGGTTTATCCGTGACCAATTCATCTTCGAATTACCCAGCTAGGTTGTCAACTAACCAAGCGCAACATGTATCACACTAAGCAGATAATTCAATGATTTCACCGCCAAATTATTCTTCCCACGGAAGCCCATGCACATAAAATGTACGATTGTAGACGCACAACATTTGGGGGCAATTAACCTAACAAACCAACAGTTGCTCCCATTTCATGTCCTCCCTCCAATTCTTCAACCATTTTACTGGTAGCAGCGGCCTTTCTGCTGCCTTGACTGCAACCTTGTACGACCTACATTTTTTGATATGTTTATATGGCCAGTCTACAGGTTTATGTTGAAAACCACAAGCAACCTCTCAGTCCAAGGTCGCAATTCCCTCCGAGTTTTGCTCATCTGTACCACATTCTACCAACAAACCTGAAGTACACAGAACACTTAAAGGCGAGTGGGAAAAGCGGCATGGGAGAGCTGACGAAATGGTTCGCCTCGGTCGGTTGTTCTCGAATACTGGTTGGAATTTTTGTGTTACGGAATGCCGCAGGTTGGAGAAAATGGAAGTCAGCTCAAGGCCAACGTGTATAGCGGACGTAAATCTCTGCGCGTTGCTAGTATTTCCCTTCCTTTCTCTAATAAACAACCAATTAGGGAACGCAAAATCTGTGCTTGGAAAAATGGACAAATAAGCTGCATGGTTTCTATTAATGAGATTTTATTTTCCTATACCACCATGATTCCAGTGGTACAATATTTGTGCCGCAGATAGTGATCATTATATATATATATATATGATTACTAATGCGACAAGTTTTGCCAGACACTTCGTTTAATCACTAATAACTTGGACATCCCACGTCGCAGAATTTTGTCCTACTGTAGGGACACTGGATTCCGGTCATAATATAATAGGTTAAGTAAGCAATGCAACCGCCATCACAATTCCAGAATACATTTTCGCGTAAACTAGCGCTACGATTTCTTTATGCTTCACAACCGAGCAGGCGCTTGAGATGCTTTCAGACATATCTCGGATCACCGCCAAGCTAAGCAAACAAAACCTCATTATAAGGTACATCTACTTCCCAACTCTGACATTAACCGAATAACCGAAGTATTTTAATTCATTTACATTCACCCAGCAAACTAACTTCTAGATATTAGTGAGTTCAATATACGCAAAATTGACCAGTACACCTAAACCTCACTGTAATAGGATTGTGCAAGCAAGCTGCTAGCTTGCCGCAACCGAACAGTGCAGTTGATTCGACGCTTGCGCATATTTCGTCTACGCGCTGATTGGTTCACCGGAGCAGGTTTGCTTAACTTCTTCCAAAGATGAATCTCATGAGTGCAGTCGCGTCGTTACTTATGGGAATGACTTAGTTACTTATCTCGGGGTCCCTACATACTTATCAGGTTGTTATTTTCGCTGAGCTTGCTTTGTCGAATAAACCGGTTGTCCATGGAGGACCGTGTTATACGACAAGGTGTCAGAGAAAACCAAGCCAAGATCACCCACTGGTGCTCAGCTGCTGAATAGAACGAAACCAGCTGTGCAACCACCTGCCACACTAAACATGTAAGAACGGAATTTGGCCAAGAATTGGTGAATCTAGAAAGCAGGTGCATCAATTTCTGTGTACTGATTAGGATGAAGGAACAGCCGCCGGCGTATCGATTGTAGATGTTTAGACATACGATCGGGGATGAAGCACGCCGCGTATTGAAAACGATACAGTACGAAAACGTGGAGAACCCAAGTGATCTGGAAACTGTCATCCGAAAATTCAGTGTTTCCTGCGAAGGTCAGACTAACGAGAGGTATCAGCGGTATCCCGTTGTTACGCGAAACTGGTGCTCAAACGAAATTATCGAGAACTATGTCACGGAGTTGAAGATCCTGGCTCTTTCCTGTAACTTTTGCAATTGTATGGCTGACAATCTCATCCGTGATTGTATCGTGTTGAGTAGCAGTGATGAAAAGATCACAAAGCGACTAATGCGGCAACGGCAGTTATCACTCAGACAATGTCTTGAGATGTACCACAGTGAATCATCAGCTGCACAACACATCCAGCAAATGCGCTCGCCGACTGAAGCAGAGCTATGTGCCGTATCCAGTTTATCTGACAAAACTGCGAAGCCTGTTATCCAGGTGAACGAAACTTCTAAATTCTGCGCCGCGCGATACCCGAAGGATGTCAATCAACATCCGGCATGGGGCTGAATTTGCGCCAGATGCGGCCGACGGAATTATTTCGCTTGATCTTCTCAGTCTTTGACGATGAACGCACTCCATTGTGACACAACGCCCTCCGACTCTGAACAGTCAATCAGCAACTTATCACGTACAGGGCCACGGAAGTGCGTCTATGCAAGTTTATTGCTTGGTGACGAGGTGGTGCGTTTCCAGTTGGACTCGGGTGCCACCATAAATATAATTCCAGCGAAGTGGTGCCCAGGAATTCGTGTGCGACATGATCAGGAAGTCCTGCGCATGTGGAACGGTTCCAAACTCTAGGCGCAAGGTTTGACCACAATCAAAGTGATCAAACCAAAAGACGACTCTTAAATTAGTTGGATTTCGTGATCATGGAGCAAGAACTCACGCCGACTCTCGGCATTGATTTCATCAAATGTCTTGAATTTATTCATTTTAACCATGACCGTTTTATGCATGTATATGAAGTAGAGAAAACTGTTAGTGAACAGGATCCGTCCATGTCTAACCTAATTTCGGGAGGTTTGGAGGTTGCTTTCATTTGTCAATAGATCTGTCAATACGACCGATTACGCTGCCAGCTAGCAGGCTTCCGTTTGCATTCCGTGGCAAGTTCACCGAATTAAGTAACTTGACGCAATTGGGCGTAATCCCTAAGGTCGACGAGCCGACAGACTGGGTTAGCCAAGTCGGGATTGTTACGAAAAAACATTGATTTGATTCTGTGCATAGATCCTAAGCCGTTGAATGAAGCTTTGTGTAGAGATTGCAATATAATGCCAAACTTAGCAAATGTCCTTCCGCTTTTAGCTAAAGCAAAGTATTTCAACAAGCTTAAACTCTCATGGGTGTCTTGCCACGTGGTCCTAGATGAGGAATCCAGTTCCCAGACGACGTCTGCCACACCCTTCAGGGGGTCTAGGCTGGCTACATTTACTGTTTGGTTTGAAAGTTTCAAGCGAGATTTTTCAAAAGTGGTCACCGCAAACCTTTGACGACCTAGAGAGTGTAAGGTGTGTAGCAGACGATGTAGTGATTTATGGCTCAGCCGAAAACAAACGTCACTCAAATCTGCACTACTTTTTACAGCAATGAGTGCAAAAGAACATAGAGCAAAAACGCGGGAGTTGAGCTCCGGGAGTCTAAAGTGCTTTTACACGGGCCCGTTCTGACATCCGAGGGAATAAAAATCGATTGCAGCAAAACCAAGGCAGCGCAAGTGATGCCACAACTTAAAAAGGTCAAGATTGTTCGTCGTTTTAATGGCATGATGAATTATTTGTGCCTTTTTTTGCCAAGACTTGCTGAAATCATCCAGAGACTGACGCACGAAGGTGTAAAGTGGAGCTGGGAAGAAGAGCAGGAGGCAGCCTTTACAACCAGCAAGCGTCTTATTAGCTGTGCACCAGTATTGGTTACCATGATCCAGCTCTACCTTAGGAGATGGTGTGACAGCAACCAAAGCGGAATAGTTGCCGTTCTCCTGCAGGATGGATTCTCGCAGTCGAGCACTCACAATGCCGGAACAGCGCTATGTAAAGGTTGAGGAAGTGCTCGCTGTCGTCTACGCAATGGAGTGATTCGACGACTACACGTTTGGAAGGAAGCCTACAGTACACACTGACCATAAACCTCCGGTGTCAACAGCTAGTAAACCGTTACGCGGTGTCCCTCGATGTCTTCAACGGATGCTTATCTGGCTTCAAGATACGAATTGGATTTGGTGCACACTCCGGAGATGCAAAGAGTCATCATGGACGCTCTGTCGATTTCACATTTTCCGATAGTCGAACACCAACAGGAAGAACTCTAGGCAGTAAATCTGGTACAGCATCTGGCTGTAACGGCAGCTCACCTGAACGAGCTAAAGAGTCATACGGAAGTGGATGACGTGCGTGACGTTGCGAGACGTGATTATGGGGGTGTAGATACAAAGGATAAAGTTCCGAAGGAATTAACGCCGTTATTCCTATTTCCGGATGAAGCAACGGTGCATGACCGTTTGCTGTTTAAAGGAAATCACAATTTGATCCCACCGCCGCTCCGAGAAGAGATGCTAGAACATGTTCATCGAGCCCATTTGGGTGTCTACTACAGTATTGGTAGAGCATGCGAACTGATGTTCCTGCCCGGGACGACACGTCGAATCCGAGACCATTTATCAAGCTGTTCAGCCTGTCAGTCGCACGAGGCTCGCCAAGTCAGGGAACCAATGGTGCTGCGTGAGATCCCAAATTGAGCATGGCAGCAAATAGCGGTGGATTGGTTTTGTGACAAAAGGAAAGACTATTTAATCACTGTGGACTATTACACTGGCTATTTTGAGCTCGGTTCACTAATCACTACCACAACGGAAGCAATATTCAACAAGCTTAGATGTCAGCTCGCCAGACACCGAAAACCGGAGGAATTGATCATTGATAATAGCCCGCAAATTGCAAGTGCTGTGTTCTAAATCTTCGCGAACAAGTGAAAATTTTCTCCTCGACAAACCAGCCCGTATCACAGCCAGTCTAAGGGAAAAGCAGAGGCAGCGGTCAAACAAGCCAAGTGGTGATTGTTGAAAGTCCGAGCCACTGATGTGGACCAGTATCTAATGTTGTTGGAGATTCGCAATCCGCCATTCCCGAACATCGGTCTCAATCCAGCGCAACGTCTGCACAGCAGAAGGACAAGAACCCTAATGCCTGCGTTTGCTGAACTCTTGTGCCCTATCTCGCCATCGCATGAGCAATTGCAAAAGGGCTTAAGAAAACGGATGGCAGATCCGTAACGGTATTACGAGCGTGGGACCCGGGCGCTACCGGAGCTATCAGTAAATTATGAAGTGTGGATCCAAGCATTACCGGGTATCAGCGAACGGTGGAAGAAAGATGTGGTGACCGCGAAGTATTGAGAAACTTCTCATGGAGTAAGTACTAGAGGGAAGCTAAGGAGAAGGAACCGAGTAAAGCTGAGGCGACACCGAGAACGAGGAGGTGAAACTGCGGCAAAGCACTTGAAGCCTTACGGAGAGGTCACAACGACAGAGGCAGCATAGACGACGCGGAGCGGAAGAACATATGACGTCTTCTGTCACACCGTTGCAGCTCATCCAGAAGAAAGGAAGATGATAGCATTGTGCAAACAAGCTGCTAGCTTGCCGCAACCGAACAGTGCAGTTGATTAGACGCCTGCGCATATTTTGTCTACGCGTTGATTAGTTCACCGGAGCGGGTTTGTTTAACTGGTTCCAAGGATGAATCTCATGAGTGCAGTCGCGTCGTTAGTTATGGGAATGACTTAGTTATTTATCTCGAGGTCCCTACATACTTATCAGGCTGTTATTTTCGCTGAGCTTGCTTTGACGAATAAACCGGTTGTCCCTGAAGGACCGAGTTCCACGACATTCCCTATGCAAGATCCCGCAGCATGTATCTATTCTTAGCACTCTTCGCGCTCCCTAGCATGTCTTAGCGCCAACGGGAAATGATACGAGTTTTGATCTCAACTTTACTAGTGTTATTTCTATCTGTATGGTTAACGCATCGAACAGCGAGCAAGGTAGCGACCACATCATGGTAACACTCAACCTTCTGCTATTTGCCTACGACGCTGAGCCTAGCCATCATGAAGCCGATTGTCGTCCACATCATTATGTGAATTGGTCAATTTTGTAAGCTAACAAAGGTCCGTCCCGTGGACATGTTATCCTTAGCACGAGACTCTGAACAGACATCTGGAATTCTCTCCCTGGATATCAGCAACTGTGTGCTTGCTCCCATGTCGCAAGTATTTGGGCTTAAGAGGAGAAAGCAGCTTATGCAAATTTTAAAACGTAAACTGAGCCAACCAACTTAGGCCATTAGAATTACCTATTATTTCGGCATCTGATTTAAACTTTACAAAGTATGCAACAACCCGTAACCATAAAAAAGCAGGATAACACCCATCTGAAGAAAGTCGTGCGCTTTTTGCCCCTAAACAATAGGGGGTTTTGCTCAACCGGTTAGTCAAATAATGAACCGAGATAAAATATCACCTCTATCTCTTTGTCTTCTCCGTATTCGAGCAAAGATCCTTTGGTTATTAGCAAGCTCTTTACACCCACCTCTTCTTATTCTTTATTATCATTACTAGTGTGATCCACCAACTTCACTTAAATTACATACTATCGATTTACCAATGACCATTATATTTAGCGTTATTGACATCAAGAGATTTATCGTTTATGTAAAGTGTTCTTTCCCAGAAGATCTTGATGGCGTTCCCCTAGCACTGACTAAACGAGGTGGCCGCAACGTCACTTAACCGTTACAAAGCCCATTCAATCCATACACGCAGTTAAGCTGCGTTTCATCTCAAAGAAATCATGCTATAGTATCGTACGCCATAAAATGATCTCTAAACAAAACAGGACTATCGCCCGATTAGTCAACTCCCCAAACTACTTAGTGTCTTGGAGAAGATAATAAAAGGCCAACTGTTCCTTTTCTTACCAAATCACAAGCAAGTTGATGTATATCCTGATCTAACATTTTTATATCATTGGTGCCTACTAAAGCTCGGGAACAACACCGACTGCATACACAAAGATAAATCATATGTAATTATCTTTGAGAAATGCAGAATGACTTCGACTGGCTAGATCTTGATGGGCCGTAGTGCACATTATTCAGATATGACACAGAAGACACACTAATTTCCTTGTTCATATTCAACCTCGACAATAGGGCCACACTAGTTCAAGTCATCACTTCTCTATCCAATCATAAACAGCTAACTAGTGGAGCAATCCGGGGAATTTACGGAGCCATTAATATTACTACTATACATAAATTAAGTCATCAAACCCTTAACATATGAATCAACATACTTTAGTCGAGCAAGTCAGGATGCCACGCCTCAAAACCTACAAGCTGCTATTGCTGTCTCCGGAAGATAATGCTCTACATCTAAATGGAACTTGTTCACTGAAGTAAGCTACGTCATGAAATATAAATGTGATATTGGGACTTGCGCTTTGCCTTTTGAGGGGGATTACTTATTCATGATTTCCAAATCCAAGATTTATGATGTATTATTCTATTCATCTGAATTTATCAGCACATGCGAAACACACTGTAGCTAAAATGGATAAAATGCATATCAGGCTACTCGGTCTACCAGAGCCAACTTACTGCTGTAGCAGACATATACTTGCCCGATATTAGAGTATTGCTAAATGATTTTCATCAACACAAAGCAACATGGTAACCTTGTGCCTGAACGAATTCAGCGCCTTTTCACCAGACCCATCCCGGATTCTGCAAAGATTCACTTATTCAGCTGGTTGCAGTTGTTAGATCTCGAACCAGGGTGGCTTTCCACGCTAGCAATTAATTTCTCCTATACCTACATACATGAACAAGTTCATTCAACTTGACTTCGACTTCCACATGGGGTACAAAATCAGTAAAGCAATATTCACTGTGTTTTAAATTCACGCACAAACTTATGCAACAACATCTTTGTAAACAGATCTGCAGATATTCGGAACAAGTTGCCTCACTATACTAAATAAATAAATGTTCCGCTTCAATTCTATGAGACACATATATATTGGCATGTTATCTAAATGACACGAGTTAGCAATGCATAAAACGCAACTTGCTAATAAATGCGAAACTTTTCAAAACGGAGTGCTATGCAGCCCTTCTGCAGGGAATTAAAACATTTAAACATTACATCAGGGTGAAGGTAAGAAATGTTCCTTGGGGTCTTATCTGTTAAACTTGGTTCATCGCGTGTACGAGCTAATGAAAAAATTGCTAGAGTGAACATTTGACGTCGGAGTTAGCTGTAAGACATCCCGCGCTTATAGATTGCTCAGGCTCTTCTAGGGCCATAAAACTGGCCCTGAGGCTCCAATTACCAATAAATTTCTTTTACTTAAAATGTTACTAACTTTTCGATTGCTGATGTGTGTCACTGTTTCCTTTCATTTTTTGTTTTGGGTTACTGCTCAAACTTTACTTCCAAACAACATGCCTACATACCCATTTCGACAATAGCCCTGTTTCTTGCTTCTAAGCCTATGTTCTAATTTGTACATACAGCCGACTTTAATTCACTTACATTTGCACAGTTTGAATTTGAACTTTGACAACTACTCACGCTTTCGTGCATTTGCACAGGGTAGGTTACCCCATCTAGATGCATCCCAACGTGTGTAGCGGATTCACTAATTGGGTTATCAATCGTTATACATTAGCTCGCATTCCCACGTAGCTCCTTCAGGTTGACGTTTGCGCTTCACTTGCCTAAAGTTTCGATTTGGTCTCTTGTTTGCTTATTATAATTTGAAAACAGAGTAGTTGTATATTTTACAGTCTAGATATTGCTGAGATCAATATTTAAACTGTTGCTCTAATCCTTTGTACACTAGCACCGGTTCATAATCCCGTCTTCGACTTCTTAATTCACTCCGGAATCAGCGTTGTTTAAATACAAGACAAAACCTTGGTTACAGTGCTCAAAAATGCTATATTGTAGCTTATGTCTGGATCCTGAACAATGGCATCAAGAGGAAGGTCGGAAAGAGAGAACGCTGGGCGGATTGATGCAATGTGGTAATTTGAATGTTTTGTCGTTACCGCAGGTAGCGCCGCTTTTGATGATGCCCTAACGGGACGAAGGCTTTAGCATCGCAATGCCCTAGGTCCAATAACCCCATTGGTTTGAAAACTTATTTTCGTGTACCCGTATTCAGTGAGTCTAGGTCTATCTGAGTTTCAGTGGGATTAACTTCGATATTGTTGATAATTCCTCTTGCTCTTAATGCTCACCAGCAATATTGGTTTCTTCTTCTTTGGTGAAGACAAACCATCCAAGTATATTTTTGGTTGGCGGCATCCGGTTCCGGATTTGCCTGTCTCTGAGACAGGGACAAGCACAGGACGCCTGCGCCTACAGAGGGAATACGGGTTGCTTGCGCTGCACCACCCACAGCTCCAACCACACACCCCATATCCAGTGTAAACCCGAAGGAATAAGACCGGCAAGCATGCGGATGGGAGCCACGTTTCATCAACAGAGCCGGCCCACACTCCTTTACAGGCAAACACAAGCACGCTGTATTAGGGAATCAGGCGCACACAACGCGGTGGCTGGACCGTAGTCCGCTCCAAACTGACTGCATGGAACCACACTTTTAGCATAGCACGGCCAGGAGGAGGGTGCACTGGGTCCTCCCCAGCAACGATTAGCAGGATGCTGGAGCCAGTAATCGAGGTGGATGATGTTAGACAGGTAGACACCTTGCCAACATGAACGTCAAGCACAGCCCCACGGTGGATGTCAAAAAGCAGCCAACCACTTGGACTGAAAATATCAAATAATAGCTATCGAATAAAGCATACGGATTTATCGAGTTAACTCTGCCAAATGAGCGTATGAAATAAATTGGTTATCAACAAATCCGCGATAAGCTCAAGATGTTAGCAAAAGATTTGTTTTAACTTGCTACAAACGCGAAAATTTTGACGAATTTAACCACATCTGCTTAAGCGAAGTGTGTAAGCAAAAAGAAGCTTGTTCAGCCAGACATCTAAATGACCTAACAAAGTAAGCATTACCGAATGTAGCAAACCAAGCACCTTCAATAAATAAAGACTTAGCGTCATTAGTATATCGAATGCAGTGTAACTCCAAACGCTGCGCCAGTTCTACTTACGTTCTTAGCAGCATCCGTCATCTTTTTGATGCAACCCCTTAGTAGCCTCGGTCGTAACTCACAATGCCTGCTTGACTCATGCTCTTGCGACCGCATGTGCCACAGAATCATGCGCTCGAGGTCGATGGAGTACAACCCGTCGGAGTCTATCAATCCCATACCCGCCGTTTCTTCTCTGCATGCACGAGGGCTTTCTCTGGCACCTCGGCAATTGCCTTCGTGTTCAGATCGCGTCATGCTCGCTGCTCAACCGCTTTCGATACACATGATCAGAAGTTAACATTTTAAGGTGACAGACTCAGTTTGATTATGTCCCTGTAACGAAGTTTCGGTTTCCCCACATGCCGCTTCCCATCACTCAGCTGACCATATAATAGCTGCTTCGGTATCCGCGTCGAATCCATACGCCACACATGACCGAGCCAGCTCAGGTGTCTCAGCGAAAGTATGTAGTCCATTGCATACATTCCACTTCAGCGCAACACTACCTCGTCCGAAACTCTGTTGCACCAACCGGAGCACAGGATCCGTTGTAGAGTTTGATGAAAAAACGCTCCAGGTGTCTCACATCTCACCGGTACATCGTGCACCTTTCGTAGCCGTATAGAAAAAAGGACGGCACCATGGGGTTTTCACCATCTGCTTTGTGCCAACGGTAGGCTGATGGTAATTCCACACTCGGTTCTCAAGCTTCTCGAATGCCACCGCTGCTTTCGATTCGCGGAAACGAAGATGACAGTGTATCTGCTGGGCAGTGGAAACCATACTCCCAAGGTTGTAGAAGCGGGAAGTGGTTTGCAATACTGATTCGCGGCACCATTGCGACTTGCACCTCAGATGAAGGTTGAGGAAGACAAACAGTTTTGCTTGTATTGATGGTGAACTCGAATTCGTCCACTGTCGAAGCCAGAACACTAGTCATGTGCTGCAACTCATCCGCGCTGTGTGCAAACAACGCACAGTCTTCAGCAAACAGCAAAACACGGATAGTCGTCTCACAGCCTATGCTATTCGCACCGAAACGACGGATGTTCAGCAATCCATCATCAATACGGTGCTCCACAAGAACACCGTAAGAACAAGCAGCATCAAAAGCACAAGACATCACGTCATGAGCATAAGTATTAAACAGGGCAGGAGCTAAGAGACAGCCTTGCTTCACACCAGAGACAAATGCAAAGTCATCCGAGGTCTGCCCACTCAGCTGCACTATCGCCTGCATAGCACTGTGCAGATACTAAATTAACTTTACAAACTTACTGGGATAACCAAAGTTACCCAGCACCAGGCACAATGCCTCGCGGTTCACCGTATCAAAAGTTTTGACGAAATCAACAAACAGCGAGTGCAACGGCTGGCCCAATGCTAGGGCCAGAAAAATATTCATCATTGCGGAGCTCACAAGCACCTTACGAAGCGGAAAGCCGGAAGCGCGCGGACTGCAATCCGTATGGTATGCTCAAAAACAAGTTGTCAAGATTCCAACGTTCAATCTTGCTACTCCTTTAGGTACTATATGAAACGTCATATTTTGCTTTGCACATCATACCATAACAAACGAAGTAATACCCGGGGTCAATATAGTGGAAAGGTAAAGCATAATGCTTATAGATCCCAATCCAGAATACAGTCTAGCGGTCTACATAGGTAATGTAGAGACGAAAGCGGAGCTGTATTAGGAATCGAGTGAGAAGTGTTCGGCAAACAATTATCAGCCCGCGTCAAATGAATCTAACTATTCCGTCAATATGATTAATCCGTGGAGTGGAACTCACTCAGACAGGATGAAAACCAGACGCGGTATAGTGATCAGACTTGACCTCCTAAATTAGCATGTTTCAGTTACCAATAAATAGAGTTAACCTATCCTGTAGAGACACTCTTTGTGTACCGAGTTCTGGCCTTTTGTATTCCTTCGGTTAGCTGGGCGCGTGACTGAGAAGTCAGACAGTCGCAGTCTCATAGGGCAGCTAGCAGCAGCACAACGGTTGTCAGTGGCAGAGGTCAGATGGAAAGAAGAATCGTTACAACTGTAGGAAACATCATGTTTGCTTTATGTTTACATTTAAGTGTGCTAAATGACGTAGTATCGACGACATGTCCAAGTCAAAACCACCACACAAACTCTAGTGTTTATTCGCATCACCTTGGCATTAATGAAAACACGGTACTCTCCTAAGCAATCGAATGACATGTAAAGAGGAGGAAGATGGGGTTAGACAGCAGTGTGATTGGAGATGACTGCCAGACGGTGTACACCAACTGTAAATGCATATGGTTGGCGGTTTACGATACTTATCACCATCAGCAATGTTTGGGTACTGTCAGCATCGTTTAGCTGCGCACGAATACCGGGGAAGATAAGTACCTCTGATCTTAGAGCTCAAGTACTTTAAACTGAATCAGATACCACTGCTGGCCAGTGTTTGGTCACTGCCTCACTGTTTTTCGGTGTCCCTTGAAAGTGTTGATATTTTAATTTAGCTACTTACAATTGCTTTCAGTAACAGAAAACGTGGTATCCACTCAGTCGTGCAGCAGAGCTGCAAACATTGTAAGACAGTGGTCACCTGAGCAGTTACGTCCACGTGGAACGGAGCAATTCTGAACTAACCGATACGATCATTTTGTGTTTAAGCTAGTCGCATTTCGTTTTCAGGCAAGTACTAGATTTGCAACGGGACCTTGGCAGATGTAGTCGCTCTTATAAAACTTTTGACAGTGGTCTATTAACTCTTCCAGGATGTCGCACTGTAGCCCATGATGTAACATGATCAAGCGTAACATCAAAAATAACCGAGTGATAGTTAGAGACCCCTATTTGCTACTTCAATCGCCAAAAACCGATGAGATGTCCTCTTCATTTCAAACAAGCTACCAACTGGGGTGGCTGCTAAGAGGTATTTAAATTCACCTGCAGTTAAATCACCGATGAACGGAAATCCCAGCTGGACAGCTAGGATGCATAGAAAAATCAAGGAACAACCTACATTTTAATGGACAGTCGCACATCAACCTGTGTGTGTTGGTATCTTGGGTCTATACTATGCTTACAGCTTGTGACAATGGCTTACGTTTGAACCATGTTTCCATGTATAGGCTTGGATGGGCCGGAGGTAATGCGAAGATAGATTTACAAGATATCTAAGGCTTTAACGTGCTTTAAATTTTTGCACTAATTTATCGAAAATGCTCAACTGATCAATGCAACAATATTTAACACTGGAGATTTCCTTCAACAACTCCCACTTTACTGCATCCTAGCAGAAATTATTAAGGAAGCTATTTAGGAGATTTTGTATGACGGCTTCATCGGTAGTGCCTAGACGACGTTCGTTAGTCAGTAAAGTATTTTGGACAAATAGTCATCAGAGATCAGATCTCGTCGTTCAACAAAAGTACTGTCCTATATAAATATTAGAAGTTGAAAACATAAGGCAGTAAGTGATGCAGCGTAGCGCAATTCTCCAACTCTGTTCATGAAACCTGAAGCAACTGCATGGTAAAGCTTAGTCACTATGCCGCACTTACCTGTGAAAACGAACGGACATACGCTCAGTGACTAGCGTAAAGGATTTGCGCTTATAATAAGCTGCTATAAAATATACCAACGGCCTTCGGTAGGTGGTGTTTGGTATATGCACTGAGACGAAGCCGTGTGGAAGCGTCCAACGCTCTACGCTTATGATATGCCCCAACAATCCTACGCGCCACCAACACGTGTCTTAATCGCTCAGGTATGAGGATTTACCCTCTTCGCTTTTAGTTCAAAAACTATATTTTGGATGATGCCATCGTTACACAACTGCGGTTTGTAAGGAATTGCTGACATCCACCCGAAAGCACTGAAAGTGGACATTGCGGTACTAACAGAGCCATGGTCGTGATTCTTTTACATATGGCTGGATGAACAAGTGGATTTCATGGCGTAGTATCAGTGTATCATTGACGAATTTTTAATGGTGGCGGCAGTTTAGTGATCTTCCTCTCAGCGATGTGAAAGGTAGTGGAAGCGACCATAGGTGAGGTATGAACTGGCTATCTAGGAAGATCCAACCTCATAGCGCCAGCATAACACGGTTTCCGTCAGCATCGGTCATGTACTACCAGCCTACATGTTCCACGGGCTAGTTAGACAGAAACAGCAGACAGTGGAACGAAACCTAAGTGATAAGCTTTTCCAAGCCTTCGACATCCTGGATAACACACTCTATAATAAGTTACGTGGCTGCGGAATTGAAAAATATCTTCCTAGGTAGATCGGACGCATTTTTCTTCAGCGGCGAATGCAGGCGCGGTGTGAGGGCCCATCATGTGATCTGATTGATGTGGAGTGCGACGTTCCACAGTGATCAGTGTTTTCAATTTACCGCCTTACTTCTCGCTTTACGTTTCTAGTATAACTATGTGGCAGGCGCTCCTTAATCAAGAAGATAACTATTTCCTGCAGATCAGAATGGTCAAAAATAAAGCTCTTCCCATTCAACGCGGACAAAGTCAAAGAGATTCATGTATATTATCATACGATCAACTCATATATACCGACAGACCGTCTTGCAGACCAGTACATAGGAATGCGACATAGGGATATTAGTTCCGATTGACATCGGTTGTTAAAGCAATTTGTTAGTGAAAAACAAGGAATCAGCAGCTTGGTCACTTGAAGAGGATATGCTATCAATTTGACCATTCCGTCTTCAAGTAGACACTGAACGTCTACTTGGGGATGCCATGTTGATTACGTAGATGAGGCGTGAGAGCCATTTCAGAGATATCATTCAGTTGCACTCGAACCTCACAACAAAGAGTAAATTAAGCGGTACTTTGCTTGTTCTATTTTACAGTCCAAGTTAGACTGCAATGCATGGAACTAGACAGTAGAAAGCGGCTCCATTTAAAAGGTGACCTCATCCTGATCTGCAAGCTTTGACAAACTTTAGTCAGGATTACCACTACGTCCCGAAACTTAGCCGAATCACCAAATGATGTGATCACCGTCTGAAGCTGACCGCGCGACATAGCCAGTTGGAATGTTGCCGGAAAGCATTTCCTCCGAATTGGTCAGTCGTGGAAAGCCATTTCGATTTATGTCACTTCGGCGCCCAAGTTATCTACTTTAACATTGACTCGGTGATACATTACGCCATTTATACGACATGGTATGAACCAGGTCAACCAAGTGAGATAAAACGGAAACAAACACTGTGCTCTGCAGCCTGCATCAACTCCAGGTATGCGTAACTGCATTCAAGTATCGCAAATAACATATTGACTGTGTAAGCTAACTTGTTGCTACAATTTTTGTTTAAAACCTAAGTGGTTATCTGGGAGTCTCCTCCGGAACTTGTCGGAGTTGATCTAGTCTACTCATTGTTCAGTTTTTGATAAATCATACTGCATAAACTTCAAGTAGCCGGTTTTAATCAGTCGATTTGATGGCATGCACTAAGTGACCAAATATTTGATCAAACAAACAGATATTTCGAGCTTGATGCATATATGACGGAATCGCAGGCACCAGGAAAAGTAGATGACAACTTAAAACAATTAAGAATCACCACTCCACTGCTTATTGAAGTAAGGCTACCTGGATCCAAGAAGATATAGTCAGTCAGCTAGATAAGCCAAAGCAAGGCGAGGTCAGCTACCAGGTTGTACGGTTCTGGCTGCAATTGCAGCTCGTAACAGTCTCCATTACAACAAACAGATGCTGTTTGAGTCAACTTGATGTTATCTTAGACATTAGGTATAACGCTGTTTGCTAGGTACCTAAATATTGTACTTTACAAACTTCCTAACCGTGCGTCGGTGTAAGCGAGGACGTAGAGATCCATAACCATCTTCAGAAGACTCCGAGTAATGCAGGCAGGCATAAATCAAGGAGAATGTACGGGTTTGACCTGGATTCTACCGTTTTTAATGCTGTGTTGTGCGCCGCGTTAGGAGCACTCAACAATAAATAGACTTTATTAACTGATTGGACCTGGTTTATGAGGAACTTGTGACTACGCCGTAAGAATGAGGCATCATGTGCAGAATAATTCCAACATAGAAGTAATAGTTCTTAGAGATCTATAGTCCGTAGTTAGTTCTCAAAATCACAGCTTTCGTTCACTTCTGTGATTTATTTGTCTAACACCATTTAATGCCGCCAAGCCTCGAACTGATCTCTACGGTCGCTCGTTAGTACGCGCGCGTGCACGCACGCATTTATAATCCCCATAGATAAATCCTGGTCTAGGGCCTTTTGAAATGTACGAAGCAATGCGAATTGGTTACTATATCTAAACCTCGCCATTCGGCCTTGGGCTATATTTTGTAACCGTTGTTCGAAAGTTGCGTATCCATTTAGTTAGAGCACTAGACCATTGCGTTATACGTTCAATGTGATTGGTGGTCTTCCGTTCAGCATCTTGAGCATGATATATCTTCTGTATAGGTGTACATAAAAATTTTTTAATCTCGTGATTATCATTACCTTAGGACAATCGCAGACCACTTAATTCTCTTTGATGGTTCTCGCATGGTGTTACCAATGTTTACCCTCTTTGTACACACACGCATTTACCAGCGCGATGCTTTATAATACACATTCTTACGGTATGGAAGCAAAGACGACAGATCAAGCAAATCTTGCGTTTCCTAAGCACCCGGCTGGAAATTGCATACATTTGTCGAGCAAGTTTTACTCTGGAAGACCAGACGATTTATCATGGCGTCGTGGTTAAAGAAGGTTTACAGTTGCCAGTGCATCACTGCTTTCAACAACATAGGTAAATTTTCGTGTGGGCTGTGCAGAGTGTAGTTAATATGATGGGTAAGTTAGCTGCCAAAGTAATTAAATACCACAAAGACGTCATTAACACATAACCAGCAGCAGGCAGCTGAGTGAATTAGCCTAAGAAAGGTTCGATGATAACCTCATCAACGAAAATACCTTTTAGGCTCGTCCTGGTAGTGACTAAGTAGCAGCTCCGTTCACTTATCTACAGTTCTTTCTGTCAGGTATAAACTGCCTGCAGAGCTGGGTGCAAACGATTTAAGAAGCTGGTACAATCAGGCGATTGATGAACGAGTTCTGTAAATTCTGCAGTTGATGGTGATCACAATTTACTGCATTAGCGTCGATCAAAACGCGATAGTCTAACAATGTTCATGTTTTCGTCTTATACAGTTTAACTCCCATTGCTGTTAAGGTTTTCCCTGCTACCCGCGGCCACTTCTAGCGTAAATGGGTCACTATGATCAAGCACCTGCGCACGGTTAGAATACTGAGACTAGTCTAATGTGCTTATCAGTTACTGAGTGTAGTACGTTTATTAATTGTAGCCAGGAGGATGTCATAGATCAGTTCTGAGAATATTTGTTTTCCTGCACTCAGACCGTCAAAATCAAGGGGATCAAATTTAGTGCGCCCAGTAGCACAAATTGGTTGGCAATAAACCATTGCTAACAGGTTACTACATTACGTGTTATCTCCTCAGTAACATTACAACAACGGTAAATGCTTTATCCAGAACTCAGAGGGGGTGAATTGTGGGGTTGGCCCTAGGATGAGAGACACATCTTGGTGACTGATCAACTAAGCAGTCCCATACAGTACCACGGTCCTCAATGAGGCTTTTAAGTAAAGCCCCAATAAATCGGTCTTGATCATTCAAAAGCAAGCATTACTCCATCCACCAGTCACTCTGTTACATATGAGCCATATCTTTCATCACCAGGATGATACCAAAGAGATTTGTTTATTTTTCGGTGTTGATCCTTCCACAGCGGTATTCGAAATATGGCTTTGTTTCCCCTAACGTGGGTGGTCCTGGTCCCAACAATTAACTATGAGTTCTTTTGGTGTCACCATATACTGTTTGTAAAGGCCTCTTTCGTTTTAACATTAGTAGAGCTTTATAACAAACTAACAAATGCTTTTCTCAAGGCCCAGTAAACCAGTAACTGCCTTGGAAGTTAATCTAACATCTTACCAGCCGTCATAACTGCTTGACATCGATATAGAAGACATGATGCATGTTATCATTCGATTCAGTACGCACACCCGCATTCAGCTAGAAAACGGTCATTATTCCAGTCAGCATGTTCAGCACACTTCTGAGGTAAGCAATTTGCTCCCGTCAGTAGCATTGCTGCAGTATTACTGTAGCTAATACGGATGACTGTGACCGGAAAGCAAGGTGGATAAGGTATAAACTAACTACAATTTCCCCTAATGTTTTGTGAAAATCCTCCTTTCTTACTTGACGGCATAAGATAGGGCAGTCAGAGAAGGATTAAATACTTGAGATTCCATTTATTTTGATTGAATCCGGAAGTTAGCTACTTTGGAGATTCAGTTCCCATATGCGCTCTTGACACATATTTAAGACCTGGGTATAATACCAAAGGCTGATGTTGCATTCATGATGCTTCTTCACCGCAGTTGGGCTAAACCAACTTACACTTAAACTGGGTCTTTTTAAGCTGGGTAAATGTTATTCCACTTTATTTGGTTTGTTCTGCCTAGCTGACTAATATTCTATTAACTGGCCACGTTACTTACGCTAATTGTGGTTATCTTAGTTAACTTTATTACGTTTGTAGCATTTTTTGCGTAACTTCCGGACATTTTGTACTTAACCCGGATTCGTTGCTAACCAACTTACTTCATATGCTAATTTAGGGAAGAGTTATGTTTGCATAGCCGTATTCTTTAACAGGTGTGTTTTCTTTGATAATGTCATTTCAAGTGATTGGCTGTTGTTTGACATCCCCGGTGTGACTGCACTTGATGTGCATGTTGACAAGGTGCCTACCTGTCTATTACCCACTACCTCGTTCATACTGGCTGCAGGAGACAGTTGGTCGTTGCTGGAGGGGACGGGCTGCACGGTCTTTGGGGTCGTGCTGGGCTCGAAGAGTGGTTCTATACACTCCGTGTGAAGCGGACTGCGGGCTAGTCACCGTCTAGTGTGCGATAGCTTCCAAACTACGGCGTGCTTGTGTTTGTGAAAGACTGTGGGCCGGCACCGTTGATGGAACGTGGCATCCATCCACATGCCTCCCCGTCTTATTCCTTCGGGTTTACCCTGGATATGCGGAATGTGGTTGGAGCTGTGGGTGGTGCAGCGCAAGCCATCCATGGTCCCTCTGTAGGCGCAGGCGTCCTGTGGCTGGCCACAGTGACAGGCAAATCCGAAACCGGATGCCGCCAACCATAGGACCAAAGATTGATCAGCAGCAGCTTTGCTGAGTGATGGATTCCGAAGACGTAGAACGGGAAAGTTTTTGAACAGCCCAGGACCGCCGCAACGCACTGGGTGCAATGGGTTAAGGAAAGCTCACATGAGTGGAACAGCAGTCGAGGAGGTGGATAACTACTCTAATGTCGAACAGGTTGGCAGAAATACCTGGACATTAGTCTAAGAGTTTAATTCCATCACAGTTCAGACGGAACATTATGATTGACATATTCCGGATGGATGGAATGGCAGTTAATTTATTTTCTGGATTCACGCTGATTTCAGACCTAATACAGACGTGACGAGCATCGTTTAAAGTTTATTTACATTATGTTTACCATACTGAACTGGCCTGTTATACCACAGTGATCTTCAGAGCGAAGCTGTTGAACAAGCTAATCCTTTCCACCTTACTTTGGGACGATGACGGATTTGTCTCACAAAGCTTGCTTTTTGTACTCCCCAGCGCAGATGACAACAACATCATTATTAAGTAAGACATAGCATTACTGTTCTTTATTCTGTGGCGCTTGATTGTTTACTGTAATCCAAAAGCCTTGTCAAGCAACGCTCCCCGGTTCCTTTCATGAGTCAGCAGGATGTATTGGCATATATAAAGGATCCCTAAGTGATAATCTGTGCTGAATAAACGAAAGGAAAAATCATAGCCCACATTTGGTCTTTGGATTAGCTTCATTTGCTCTTATCCGCATCATTGGTTTTCAACACCCAGAGATGCTGATGCAGAAGCCAAAGACCAAGGTGGGGTGGTCATTTTCCCAGCTCCATAGCCGAATCTTTGAGAACTCACTGTATTGCACGTACTCGATATGGTAACATCGACAATGTTAGTACATGAAGCGGCACCAGACGTTGCGTGTCTGTGGACACCGCAGCTGCCACGAACTACGGCAGTCCTGATATTTCCGAAAACACTTCTTACCATAAGCTTATATAGGATCAACTAGATTAAGTGCAGCTCTAGTTTCGTTGGCTATGGGTGCGAAAGTAGACACTGCAAGAAAATACTAGGATTAGTGTTTGAGTTATTCGGGCTTCATTTGGAGCGCACAGACCATAGTGTGCTACTAATCCGTCTGCGCGCTTACCATGGGCTGTTTTAAGTAGCACAGAATTTATGCCTAGTGGATATGAGTACGTTACCAGTTAGCTTCCAATAAATGACCGGAGATGGATCTAATGGGTTTCACCGCCTAACCAACAGATAACGTCATTCCATCCTTGAAGATTACTCGGTTTTGGAACATATTGTTTGACCCTGATCATGACTTACTTCTCGTTTGATTTTACTTGAGATCTATCAAGAAGAACAGTAAATGTTCCTCCGGAATTGTGATCAGCACGTTGTTTCCACTCATAACAATGCAAACTTAGCAGGATGCATTAACTCCTAATGAAATGAGGGAAATACACCTCGACGAACGGTGTTTCATCTGACATGCAATAAGCGAGAACTTCAACATAAAACCGGACCAGCCATCCACTTTACTGACTCTGGCTACACTCAGGGTCGGTACGCCGTCTGCAGTCCAGAAGCAGAATTTCCGCTGGTATCGTTGACCGCACACCTTGATTGCTTATCAAGCGCCAGTCAGTGAGTGAATGAGTCTGATAAACTGGCCGCAGGAGCACAATTAAATTCTGTGCGCTGTTCTAACTAACCTGTGCCACGGTGAGAGAACCAGAGTTAGCATCGGTAACCTAAGTAGAAATCGAGTACATCTATCTGATTGCTAGGCTTAGATTGTTCTATGCAAACTCGCCTATATCTAAGATGTTGCGAGTTCGAAGGCTAACCTTGAAACATGGTAGCATACCCCAGCTAATAGTTGTTAATCGTCTCCATACCGCTGGCTCGGATTTGTTCACATACCAATGCGGTGAAATATTCCGCAAAAAAATGAGCCGCTTATGTGAGCGCTTATGTAGGAGCAAGCTTAGCCAGGTAAGACGCAAATTAAGCAACCATGGGAGTAACACTTAAGGCCACGCATCTCGGCAGTACTAACAACGAGATCATCAGTTTGATGACGGTAGTGTTAAAAGAAATATTATCCATTCTTTATCACGACAACGTCATGGCATAGGACTAGATGCTAGTAATAGAAGAGACGGGCTTACGGCCTGGATGGTTCTTCACGGTGTATATCTTTAATCCATATCAGAATGGACAGCAAAGTTACATGTGGCTAAGTATAACCATAACCGTCTTCCCCTCTTTTCACCGTGTTTCGCTTCATTTTTTCATCCTGTTCTTTTATACCTACGTTCTCGAAACAGGATCCAATAAAGCAGGTGAATCCTTTAACGGCGTTGCCTTCAATCTCTTTGTTCGCCTCAGGATATATAGCGAACCATCGAGAGTCTTTCTGACAACAAGCGAATATGATTTACCTACATATTTTTACGCACCTCGTTGTAGGACTCTTGGTTAGTTACTAGGCAAATGCCTCTTACTGAAGAGGAAAAATGATAGTTCATCTCACCAAATTTAGTGCTGTGCCTGACTTGTGACTGCTGAGGTCAGCCAATATATTCTAAATGTTGTACCTACATATCCAAGACTACGGCAACTCCTGTGCAGGAGAACTTTTTCCCTTATCATGTGTACATGGGACCGCATTCGGACTCTAATCATCGAGCACAACAAGGCTGCTTCTTTCATCTGCATAGCCAAGTATCCAACCAACGATGTCTAAACACTGCTACAGGGTTCGTGCGACACTAGCGGATCCGCACTGCTGAAGTACATAGAAAAGTATGGAGCAGCCATTATCAGATCGAAAGCGAAATTGAACAGGTTTCTTTGGTTTGACGCAGACCATGTGTGTACACTCACTGATTACAGAGAAGGTTCACGTTTTGATTGCCAGATTTGGAATTCAGTAAGATTCCGTGGGCATTCATTGAGTAGCCAGCTGGAAATTTATGTGTCCGTGACAGTGGTAGATAGGTGGTGCTATATCCCAGCTAGTTTGCAAATTATGTATCCCAGCCGACGTCCCCCATGGCTCAGTGGCTTGAGCTGCTGGCTAGTTGGCATTTGCCTCTAGCGGTCATGGGTTCGATCCTCATTAGAGGACCGAGGGAATGCGCGCCACTGACGAGCCCCAATAGGGCGAAACGTGTCTAGCGCTTTTCCGGACTAGGCTCTGCTATGTAGCTTGTGAACTGTTGGGATGAAAGCCTTATCAAATTTATGTGATTTGTCCATGCTACTGGTCGGTCATGACTCCCAGAACCCGGGTCCACGTGACAGATTCTGTACTGCACTTGCGATTTGAGGACAGGTGGCTAAAGCCAAGTCAGTCAGTCAGTCAGTCAAGAATGTGCTTTACGCACCCATGAAGAGTGAATATTCAGCTCGCAATCGGTAGTGAAAAATTTAAACATTTCGTTAGTTGGACCACCTCTTCTTTTTGCTACGCAAACACAACCTACTAAATAAATGACGTGCGCTAAAACTTATTCTACTGAATGAACTTAGCGCAAATGATCGCCTGCTGAAAGCAGACTTCAGCCCATCACGAGAGGCCCGTGGTAGGATAAGGAGAGTATATTTCACTCAGGTCCCTATTGAGCGATGTTTGAGATAAATGGAGGATTCGCCTAAATGCTTCGCTGTTGGGCAAGTAGACTTATGTTTGCCAGATATAGTGCATTCCAGATCCAAAACCTGATCAGGTAAACAAGAATTCTATAGTTTGTGGCAAATCGCGGATATGCCTTTGGAACCAGCGGAATTGCAAAAAAAAACAGTGCACTGTCTAACTGTCATATTTTCTTGTAAAAAATAATGGAGTGCGAGGCCTGAAGTAAAGACGTCCATTGCACTGTGATTTTCATTGTACAAATGAGTTTTCTTACTTTTTAGGCCAGCTTATAAAGAAGCGAATAACGCACGTGTCCGCAGCTGTTTATCATCTAATCGCTGCACTCTATGGTGACATGTGTGGTGAGGTTATCAGTTTTGCACTCTGGGGTGTCACGTGCTATAGCCAAGTTCATTAAGAGGGTTCGTTTTTTGATAAAGGCTTCCAACGCTGGTGCGAATTCACATATTGACAGCTGCTTAGCTGATGACATACATGTTATCCAGCTACAATTTTTGTTAGAGTCCTTGTTCACCAAGCCGGCAGAGACGTTAAGTGTTATACAAAGCAAGCATTTCTGACTAAACAGGTAACATACATGAAGAAAGAAGTTATTGCAGTGTATACCGGATAGTCGTTTTCCGGAATCGTAGCCAGAACATAGGTCTAACATCGAGATAGTCGGTAAAGTATGGTGTAGTGTGGCGTAACTGCTTTTTGATCCATGTCGGTCAAGGGAAATGCCAATCTGATTTCCATGGTCATGCTTGTAGTATTAGGAGTCTTTGAGCGAATCACAGTTACACTTGATCCAGTGTTATTAGCAAGCCACATAGTGAGAAGTCAGTGTTTTGCAAAGAAGCCTAACATCATCCGCTCCTTTTCCGGTTGAGGCAACCTATTAAGCAGTTATGATGAGATTAGCTTAACACCATAACCAGTGTGCCACAGTATAAGCGCTAGTAGCTCGCAAATATGTTTAGCGATGGCGAAAGTTTAACTAACCTCCACCGTAAGCTCCAACAGATTGGTAGGTGAATAATTAAAGAGCACATGCAGTCAGTAATGCCTATTGGCGGGCAAACTTTCACTGATTTTGGCGACTGCGCACTGTCAGTTTGTGCTTTAAGTGGAAGTCATAACTCGAACGAGCAGCCCTGTCCCACCAAATTTGTGACTCGTGCAGCAGGGGAGGATGAGCCTAGACAAAACACACTTATCGCATTAGCCATGATCGTCTGCAGCCGTTACCCATGACCAGTGACAAAAGGCGATAAAGTCTATAGAGTCGTGGCTTTGATCCCTGGGGTAGCTGGGGGTCTAAACTGCTGACCACATCAATACGATGAACCAGCACTCCTTCGCTTTTTCGGATGTTAGGTGGATTGTCTAGAATTGACGATAGTGAATCAACCAAAAGCCTATTACTACGATTCAGTCGGATATATATATATATATCGGACGAAAATAGACGTGTAGTTGTAATAAGATATAAAATAACGCGGTGCAACGTGATTATTTGATATAGAGATCGCTAATATAAATTAGCATCTAGTTATGGCTAAATCATTTTTGCAAGCATTAACCAGTCGGCACTGCGTTGAGTCCCATTTCCATTCCAAATTCAGACCATAACACCGTTTCTATAAGGATGGCAATTACTTTAACCACCACATTGGACATCAGACCCAATGAGTCAAGCTATTAACAGCGGTACGAGCAGCTGCGACGACGTTTCCGGTCAAGGTGATCAGAAAAAGTAGAGACTGTGTTCTATGCGTCTGATCTGTTCACTGATTTACATAAACCAGTACTCATAAGGTTGCATAGTGGTCATACTTTTCTTAGAAACTAGGTATGGGGTAGTATGTTTGAAAGCATGTAAAACAAGCATATTAATGTGTATTCTTAAGCAAATAGGCTTCCCTTTCCTTCACACCTAAACCTCCAAACGATTAACCGTTCCGTATAGAAAAATGCTTTACCAAAGTTTAAATTTTTTGACTTTCGCTCACTTACAAGTCACGTCACACTTTATTGCAAATTCGTTCCAATTTGCAAGACGGCCCACAGTAATGCAAAGTTTTTCCAGAGAGCACCGAAAGTAATTGGTTGCTCCATTATTGTATCAAAACAGCGGCAGCTGAGATTGCGTCGAGCCAGGAGCGAAAACGTAAATGCTTATTTGAAACACGCCATTACTGATAGAAACTCGCCGAGATATTTTGAGCTGTCTGTAGGGAAACCATGAGGATTGCTTTCGTGCACATTTTATTTTATATTTTTCTATGGTATACGTAAGGAATTAAGAGGTGTTCTCTACTAAAACATCCACTAAAATCTATTTATAACTAAACTATCCTATACTTTGCAAACTGTTACCTCTAGAACATATTCTCCTTTCCTTTTAGGCGTGTTATTTTTTTGAGTAACTCAACTACCAACTTTTGTAATAGAGCACAGTTTCAGGCAACCGGATTACCGTGTATTAGCTGCCCAAATGGTTATAGCCTTAGCTACTTTGTTATATAGTTACAGCCATAATAAACTGAAAAGTCACTGTTTCGAGACAGACCCATCAAATTGCAACCAAATTAAAGGCCTACATCTGAAGGAAAAGCGCTACAGTTTCAAAAGAAACAAACACCAATACGATACATGGTCTACCGCGTAAAATTAAACTTGATTACTATGTAGCCGCAGAGTTTGTGCTTTTTATACGTATTTAAGGAAACCGATGAGAATGACTGATGTTTCACAGAAACATGTTAAAGGGAAACGCCTCGTATATGCGCGAATGGTAACTTTAGCCACCTATCTCCCAAGCTTCCGGAGACGTTTTCTTGTGTTCCGGCATAATGTATACGATAAATGTGGCCTAATCGTAGTTGCTAAGAGCGCACTAAATAAATCACTAAAATATGCCTTTACAGAGAACATAAATCGCCTCCATACTATTTGTTACTGCTTCTATATACTCGTTCTCAGTGTGCACTGGTCGAGGTTTGACACTTTCATTCGATTTTGACTCAGTTAACACTGTGACAAGCCCGGTTGTTTAGCTGTTTCGATTTTTGTTGTATGCATTTGGTAATTTGCGCAATTTGAAATGGTTGGTATCTATCCGACGAAACGATCGCATTCCTGTTAGAACGTATTCGGCTTATACCGCAAACAAGAAGAATATTTTGTGCCAACCAGCTAATGTTATGGGATGGTCGCTGTCCAGTGCCCGTAACAGCGGATGCAATAAGAAGTTTCAGACAGACAACACAGATATCTGGTTGAATTATAAGCATAACTTCCAGAGTGAAGCAACCCAGTGAATTGGGACGCGCTGGATATAATCTGAGAAATATCATTTGTCATTGCTCACTACAAAAATAACCAAGCACAGTATTCAGGACCAGAGGAGGTAACATATAGTATCAACTAGTGCTTGGACGTCCTAAAAACATTTTACCACGCGACTTCTACTCCAACCGTCAATTTACTACATTAAGTCCAGATCATTAATCACCAAGAGTACATTGTCAAATCTGTCTGATAACCGATCTTTTAACTAGAGGTCAGGTGACAGCTCAGGGGATGGAATAATCCAACATTACTTGGCATAAACACTTTAACTTTTTAGTTCCCGGTCTTCATACATCCTCTGCTTCCATGGGATAACAAGGCAAGAAAAGCAGCATGCCTCCTAGTAAATACAAAGTATTGGGTTTCTACAGATTAGCTCAGTAGGAATGACCCGACTAGGGTACGCTGGAGGGAATGCTGGAGAGTCCAGAGTAACAAATTTTTGTGCCTCTAGGCATCCCAATGAGAAGCATCTCGGTCACACAACAGTTACGCAAAGATGTCTGAACCGTAGCCCTAACAAATGCTTTAGAGGCATTTTTCCTTGTAGAAAATCCCCTCCAATCTCAGCAGAAATCAATTCTCAAAGTGTCAACACGTAGTACTGAAGCTTTAAGGCTATGCTCAAATCTATTCGATTGACTAACACATTAGTATGTATGTAGGTATTTTAAACTGGATAAATATCATTACAATTTATTTGGTTTGTTCTGTCTACCGGATAATTCTCCCATTAACTTGTCACGATACTTACGATAATTGTGACCATATTCGTTGACGTTATTGCGTTGGTAGCAATGTTTGAGTAACTTCTGGACAATGTGTGCCAATCGAGGATTCGTTGCTAACCAAGTTACTTCATATGCCACTTCAGAGTAGAGTTATGTCAGAATAGTAGTATCCATTAACAGACGTCTTTCGATTGCTAATATCATTCCTGGTGGTTGGCTGTTGTTTGATAACCTCAGTAGGGCTGCGCTTGATGTGAATGTTGATAATGTGCCTACCTGTCTGTTACCTATTACCTCATTCATAATAGCTCCAAAAGAAAGTTGGTCATTGCTAAAGGGACAGAGTGCACGGTCCTTGTAGCCGTGCTAGTTTCCAAGGATGGTTCCATGCACTAAGTGTGGAGCGGACTACGGCCCAGCCGCCGCCTTGTGTGTGCTTGAATCCCAAGTACGGCGCGTTTGTGTTTGTATGTGAAGGAGTGTGGGCCGGCTCCGTTGAGGAAACGTGACACCTATTCACATACATCCCGATCTTATTCCTTCGGATTTGCACTGAATATGGGAGTGTGGTTGGATCTGTGGGTGGTTCAGCTCAAGCCACCCATGGTTACCCTCTGTAGGCGTAGGCGCCTATGACTGGCCACAGTGACAGGCAAATCCGAAATCGGATGCCGCTAGCCATGTACGTATGTATGTATTTGTCAGTAGATCCTATGTTGCGCTGAGATTGATGATGGCTAGATCGTGGCGGATTCTCTACCCAGTGCTGCTACTGTTGTTCCAAGGGCTCTTGTCCTGGAAGCCTCCCTGTGGCAACCGCTGGGTGGGAGTTGGGTTACACCATGCTCCCTGGCAACATCCAAGACACTACTCCGCATGAGTCATTGAACTGACCATTTGCTAGAACTGGTCCCTTTCGCGTATACATTTAATTGACAACTTTGGCTGTGGACCCAAGACGTTCTCCTGTTAGGTGTGGGCCCACTGCCAGTATCCTAGTTCATCTACTTCTGAGGTTAGGAAGTGGTCAATGACCCTCTTCCCTTTAAACCTAACCATGGGAGACAACAGGTCTACGGGTTATAAGCTCACAGCTCGATAGGCGTGAAGCAAGAGCCCCACGCATTGTCTCTGACGGTGAGCGAGCATCTCCGGGTGCTTAATTGTTTGATACTGCCTGCCTGAAGTCAAGCAGCACGTGGTCAAATTGGTGCAAACCCTCCAAAACCCTCCTGCGTCTGGCCGTGGTCACAGGTGCGTATCTTAATACGGTTACAAAACTTATATGGATTGTTCCAGTACCTCAAAGGCTGCGCGTGACGGACCTCATGGAGATCCCATTCCGTCCCTGCAATTACACTTCAGAGCTGGATGTGCTCCACACTGCTTTGTGGGTAAGGCTATTGAGCCAAAGGCTCCGAGCATAGTCGCTCAAGCTGACCTCCGAATCACCCTCTGCCTTGTGTATCAGGCTGTTAAACCAAACGCTCCGGGTGGAGTCCCTCAAGCGAACCGAAGCACAAACGTCGCCTTGCGTGCGATTGTCCACCAATGCAATCTTATACCTGCGCGTAAAGCACTTAGCATCGGTCGCTGTAATGCACGCACACTACTGGACCGGGACCCGAGTGGGCGCCCTAACGGACGCACTGCACTGGTCGCAATGGAACTGGCGCGCTACAACATCGATATTGCGGCACTCAGTAAGACTAGGCTCACTGAGCAAGGTAAGTTGCATGAAGCAGGTGCTAGCTACACGTTCTACTAGGTGGGCAACGACACCTCAGCACTCCGTGAACATGGGGTCGGATTTGCAATATCCGATCCTCTCAATAATAAGCAGATGGGTTAACCAACAGGCATCAGCGCGCGACTGATGTCTGTTCGCCTACGACTCGGAAGAGGCAAGTATGCCACTTTTATAAGCACGTACGTTCCAACCAGTTGTTATTCTGGTGACGCATGTGAGCAATTCTACACTCAACTATCCTCCGCGATACGGCCTTTGCCGAGGAGCAACCGAATATTTCTGCTAAGTTATTACAACGCGCGCGTTGGGCATGATGCATCAGTCTGGACAGATGTCATCGGTCCGCATGGTATTTGTTCAGCGAATGCGAACAGTGACTGGCTGCTATCACTGTGTGTCACATATGGCCTGACGATCACGAAGAATCCGTTTGTACTGAGTACTAGTGATATAGCAACTTGGACGCACCCACGGAGTGGTCCCGCTCACCTGGTCGACTATGTCATCATACGTCAGCGTGATTTGCGTGAAGTGCGCACGACACGTGTACTGCGTGAAGCTGAGTGGGGAAATAATCACAAATTTGTGCGGACCAAACTGTGAATATATTTTCGTAAATCTATGTATTGCACTCCAGCCTTGAATCGACGTAACTTTAACATTCTGTCCCTCGGTATTGTGGCGAAACTTATTGAGCTGGAGAGGCGATGGCTGCACGACTGTGTGAGTTGGAATGCATAGACACCGTGGGCGACCTGTGCCAGCACATTCGCGGCCAGGTGACAGCTGCTGCCGTGGAGTCCATCAGGCGCACAAACTATAAGCGGCCTGATCTCTTTGATGAGAACAGTGCGAAGACTGACTCATTGGTGTGTGAGAAGAATGTAGCATTTGCTGCACATATGGCTGACCCCAGTAACTTTGGGAAGAAGAGAAAGTTTGGGACAATTCAACGACGACTGACCCGCGAGCTCCGTCTCATTAAAAATGCATGATGGACGAAGAAGGCGAAACGGATGGAATGCTACGCCGAACGCCGCCAACACAAGGAATTCTTTGACTCCTTGAAGGCTGCGTATGGACCGAGATTGGAGCCGCTGAGGACGCTGATAGATAATAGCTCAAGCTCTACATGCACACAGACTGTAGACATAATGCAGATCTGACGAAAACACTTTGACTATCTCTTGAACAACCGTTCAGAGATCGACTGGCCTACTTTGAACGACCTGAAGCAGCACGATGTGAAGGCGAGTTTGGCGGACATGCCGACACTGGATGAGGTACAGACAGCACTTGCTCAGCTGCAAAACATCAAGTGTGCCGGTGCCGACAGGATCCCGCCTGAAGTAGTGAGACACGACGGACGCGCCATGGTGACTGCGTTGCACCATTTGGTGCAACGTGTGTGGTGTTGAGGAGGAGCTGAACGATGCGCTTGTGCTACCACTGTATAAGGGCAAAGGGAGCGAGCAAAGTTGCACGAATTATCGTGGTATCAACTTGTTGAGTTGTGTGGGCAACGTGACTGCCGAATCCTGCTCAACCGTCTCGTCAGTCAGGTGGTGAAACGGAACGTGGCGGAAGAGCAATGTGGATTCCGTTCTGGTCGCAGCACTATAGATATGGTTTTTCGGCTCGTCAGTTGAAGGATAAATGTAGAGAGCGACACCAACCTTTGCACTCGCTGTCTGTTGGTTTCGTCAAAACTTTTGATACGGTGAACCGCAAGGCATAGTGGCTGGTGTTAGGTAAGTTTGATTGTCCGCGTAACTTTTGAAGTTAAATTAAATGTCTGCACAGTGGTATGCGGGCGAGGGTGCAGCTGAGTGGACTGATCTCGGATGACATTGCATTTGCCTCTGGTATGAAGCAAGGCTGTCTCTTAGCTCCTGCCCTGTTAAGTACTTATCCTCATGCCGTGATGTCTTGTGCTTTTGATGCTGCTTGTTTTTACGGTGTTCTTGTGGAGCACCGTATTGATGATGGATTGCTGAACATCCGTCGTTTCGGTACGAGCACAATAGTCTGTGAGACGACTATCTGTGTTTTGCTGTTTGCTGAATACTGTGCGTTGTTTGTACACAATGCGGATGAGTTGCAGCACATGACTAGTGCTCTGGCTTCGACAGTGGCCGAATTCGGGCTTACCTTCAACATTATCAGAATTGTCTCTCTTTTAGTTTCGAATCAGCCGCGAATCAGCATTGGTGCTGAAGTATTGGAAACCACCTCCAGCTTCTGCTACCTTGGGAGTGTGATGTCGATTGACCAGCGGCCACACAACGAGCACCGTATCCGAGTGTCGAAGGGCGCGGCGACATTTGGAAAGCTAGAGTACAGAGTGTGGAATTACCGTCAGCTTACCATTGATACAAAGTTGGGGGTGTACACATCCACGGTAGCGAAACGTGGACGATGTACCTGTGGGATGTGTGATACTTCGTGCGGTTCCATCAACAGTGTTTGCAACGGATTCTACGCATCGGTTGGTGCGACAGAGTTTCGAACATGGGAGTGTTGCGCCGAAGTGGTATGTATGCAGTGGACTGTCTCCTTTTACTGCTACACCTTAAGTGGCTCGGTCATGTGTGGCGTATGGATTCGACGCGGATACAGAATCAGCCATTATAATGTCCGCTGAGTGTTGGGAAGCGGCATGTGGGGAAATCGAATCTTTATTACCAGGACATGATCAAAGTGAGCCTGTCACCTTCTAATGCTGATTGCAGGTCATGGGAATCGAAGGCGGTTGCTCGACTTGCATGGTGCGATCTGATCAAGAAGGTACTTGCCTAGGTGCGGGAGAAAGCCGTCGTGAATGCGGGGAAGAAGCGGCAAGTGCGGAAGCGACAGTCGCAGATGGGTTGTACTCCATCGACATCGAGCTCATAGTGCTGTAGCACATGCGGTCGCGGGTGCCTGAGTCATGCAGGCCTAGTGAGCTTTGAGAGAGGCCACTCATGACCGCCATCGAAGTGACGAAGGGTCCTGCAGAGAAGGTAGACAGAACCGGCGCAGCGGTGCATTCGACTTACTAACTGCTTGGTTGCATGCTGGGTTACTTTGTTGCAGGAGGTGGGTTTAATATCTTGTCACATTAATGTCTACGTGACATATCTTCCATTTACTTGCACACGTCGTTCCAGTTAACTGTAGTTGAGTATGAATCATTTTCGCATTTGTAACAATTACGTAAATGTATTTTCAGACATCTTCAACTAATCGCGGATATTGTAGCGATCAAAATATTTCATATGCTTATTATAAGAAGAGTTATATCAGCATAACTTTATGCATTATTCGATTTATTTTTTGACATCGTCGTTTCAAGTGTTTGGCTTTTGATTGACATACCCTATGTGACTGCGCCTGATGTACACGTTGACAAGCTGCCTGGCTGTCTATTACCTACTACTTCGTCCATACTGGCTCCAGGATACAGTTGGTCTTTACTGAAAGGGACAGGGAGCACGGTCCTTGTGGTCGTGCTAGTCTCGCCGAGTGGTTCCATGCATTCAGTGTGGAGCGGACTACGGTCCAGCCACCGCCTAGTGTGCACTTGATTCCCCAAATACAGCGTGCTTGTGTTTGCCTGTGAAGGAGTGTGGGCCGGCGCGATTGATGAAACATAGCTTCGATCCACATGTCTCCCGGTCTTATTCCTTCGAATTTTCATTGGATAAGAGGAGTGTGGTTCGAGCTGTGTGTGGAGCAGCGCAAGCTTGCAGGCGCAGGTGTCCTGTGGGTGGCCACAGGGAAATCCGAAACCGGATGCCACCAACCACACATGCATGCATGTATCCTCGATGCTGTGGCTGATATAGCATTCATGATGCTTCTTCACCGCAGTTGGGATTAACCATCTTGCACTTAAACGAGGTCCTTATAAATTGGATAAATTTCATTCCAAATATTTTAGTTTGTTCTGCTTACCTGAATACTTTTCTATTAACTTGCACTCGTTGCTTATGCTAATTGTGGTTATCTTTGCTACCTTCATCGCCTTTGTAGCATTTAGGAGTAAATTGCGGACATTTTGTATTAATCGCGAATTCGTTGCTGATCAGTGCATTTCGCATGCTCATTTAGTGACAAATTATAGCATTGTAATTATTTGAATTATTTTATTTATTTTATTTGAGATCGTCATTTCAACTGATTGGCTGTTGTTTGATATCACCAGTGTGGCTGCGTTTGATGTGCATGTTGACCAGGTGCCTACCTGTCTATTATCCACTACCTCGTTCATAATGGCTCCAGGAGAAAGTTGGTCATTGCTAAAGGGACAGAGTGCACGGTCCTTGTAACCGTGCTAGTTTCCAAGGGTGGTTCCATGCACTAAGTGTGGAGCGGACTACGGCCCAGCCGCCGCCTTGTGTGTGCTTGATTCCCAAGTACGGCGCGTTTGTGTTTGTATGTGAAGGAGTGTGGGCCGGCTCCGTTGAGGAAACGTGACACCTATTCACATACATCCCGATCTTATTCCTTCGGATTTGCACTGAATATGGGAGTGTGGTTGGATCTGTGGGTGGTTCAGCTCAAGCCACCCATGGTTACCCTCCGTAAGCGCAGGCGTCCTGTTACCGGCCACGTTGATTGACAAATCCAAAACCAAATACGATAAGCTTATCAGTCACTCCAAAGTCACCCATCCGTCAGTCGCACTGACATTGTTTGTCTTGCTTAGAATAAGCTAATTTTAGGTTAAACCCGGTGACATTAACGACGCACTGTAAAATCTAATTCCATACATATACATACTGCGACATTTATTTTCATGTCGTTATTCATATTTGACATAACGACGAATAAGACGTCCAACTTAAGCTATTGGCTCTTTAGTAATTTAGGTGGTTGACTAACAAAAGCGTCAAAACTTTCTGAGTACACAAAAGACATTAAACTTCTGGTCACCATTGCATTTCCAATGCAACTCGTTTGGCTCGTTTTCATGCACTTATATACCGGATTTCGTTTCTTTTGCAATTTGATTAGATAGGATTCAGTTTGGCTGGTGTTTGGTTTAACGCTTTATGTTTAACAGCTAAGCGTATGTTAGAAGCGAGTAACACTAGTGCCATCCTTAAAGTAGAACTTACAGCTGATGGCGTTGTTGACTGCTTATCTATGGGTGCAAGAACGTTGCCAGCAACCAGCTGCATTTGGTTGGCGGCATCCGGTTCCGGATTCGCCTCTCTGAATCCTCCCAGGGACAACCACAGGACGCCTGCGTCCACAGAAGGTGATCATGAGTGGCTTGAGCTGAACCACCCACAACTCCAACCACACTCCCATATTCAGTGCAAACCCGAAGGAATAAGATCGGGATGCATGTGAATAGGTGTCACGTTTCCTCAACGGAGCCGGCCCACACTCCTTCACATACAAACACAAACACGATGTACTTGGGAATCAAGCACACACAAGACGGTGGCTGGGCCGTAGTCCGCTCCACACTGAGGTCATGGAACTACTGTTCGAGCGTAACAAGGTGCCGAGGACGGTGCACCGCGTCCCCCCAGGAACGATTGACAGGCTGCTGAAGCCAGTGATCAAGGTAGAGGGTGTTAGGTAGACACCGTGCCAATATACACGTCAAGCGCAACCCACGGTGGATTGCAAACCGCAGCTAATCACGTAAGAAAATTACAATTAAAATACGTCAAAAGCACCATATGGATGAGCCGGTATATTAGCACGTCATATCAATGTATTATCAACACAACTGCAATAACTTAAAGTTGTCAGATAAAGAGTGAAAAAAGGTACGCAAAATAGACAACCAAACAAAGTTTAGCACCTTCCGTTTAACCGACATACGCGATTTAGTAGATTATTTATTCAATCGTTAAAATGAGCTCCGAACATAAGCATTAAGACAAGATAGCAAGTCCACCACCTGAAATAAAAAAGCAGCACGCAAGCACACGGTTACTAAATCAAGTGCAGTGTACCTAGCAACGCTGCCGCGGTTCCGTTCATATTTTCAGCAGGAACTGTCTTCGTTTTGGTGCTGGGCGGGAGTGGCCTAGCTCGTGGCTCACTAGACCTGTCTGACTCTGGTAGTTAGCTGCATTTAACAGTTTAGTAATTTGCAGGAAAATAATGTTTTTCGTTCAGGATGGTCAATTTGATGTCGTTTTAGTAACGCTTGCTAAACAATCCGACGTCAGCAAATTCTGTAGCATATCCATCCATTAGTAAATAGGTGGGACAGATGTTTGTGCGGTTTTGCGTAAACCCAACCGGGCCTCTTACTAACTATTCAGAACTCATTGCTGCCACATAAACATACTGTAAAGCAAACTGACTGTTAGTCCTAAATCGATAACTTCATTTTGTTCGACGGTAATACAGATGCGTAGGTATGCAGCTCAACAGTGGGTGGCATAATATTTAGCACAAATTAGTTGCCTCGGGACTGAGCTTGTTTACCTCAAACATGTCTCCATGCAGGTGACACCAACAACTAGGCATGTAAAAGTCAACCACTCCTATTTACTTTTCGTTCGCAAGGGTTCACGAAATCACTAACTGCTAGTAGCTAGCGTTTCGATGACAGCGCTGTGCTATTTGTTGCGCAGCTGTGGTGGGAATTACGCGTAATTTTCCGCCTCGCACGCTCTTTGCCGCCCACATGTGCACAGAAGGCGGTGATGAATGGAGCCTAGTCTGATTGGTGGCATTGGATAATGTGCTTGTCCAACAGTAGTACCATGAACAGTGGGCGATGAAAGCTCACAATGCGTTCAAAGCGAGATGTGCGAAGTGGCTATTTCCGGTTCATGCGAGGACATGCTCTGTATCCGACGTACTTGTGGATTAGGCCATGTTTGATATTCTTTCTTGTCCTGATTGCATTCAATATTTCCGTAACCGGCAAGTTGATGTGTCGAAATCGGCTCAGGAAGAGGGATTTGGCAGATGCAGGAAACAAGGAGAAAAAACCATGTTGCCTACCAGAGACATGGAAGGCCAGATTTGTGGTTCATAGTATTGCGGGTGGCAATCACAAGAGCAGAGTGGACCATGGAGCGTTTCGAATGTATCGCTGGCCCGACGGAACTGTTCATAGTGCTGTACTGGTTGTCGGTAAACTGGTCGCATCCCCGGAATTTTGCCATCTCACACCGTCGAATTTGTCACAGCTGACGGAATCTCTCTGTCCAGAGGACCGAGTGGCATGTCTACGTGCCCCGTACCTTGGAGAACCAAGGTGCTTAACAGAGAAAAATGGCTATACACTTAAACGTTCGCGTCCAGATCCGAAGACAGGCAAAGTTGTACAAACGTGGTTTATCGATCAGGTTAATCAAATACATGGCTCAATAGAAAGGCACACATATCAAGTCGAACGGCGCTACGGATTGTGCAGGTTGCTGAATTATCGTGTACAATGGGGACATTACGCGCTTCCGTGGCGAAACTGCCGATTGTTCCTGCGCATGGAACGAACGTTTCGTCCTGTATCTGGCAGTTTCAAACTACACTTCAAACACAATTTGACGGACAATCTGTTGTTCTGTTGAAGTGTGATTCCATGCAGACACGCTGTGATTCAAGAGAAGTAACTGTTTCGTGTTCAAACGTGAGGTTGAAGCATATTTATACACCATGTTTTATATTAAGTTTGTGATTGATTAATTTAAGTGGTTTTACTATTACTTGACGTCTGTAAAACGTAGTTGATGGAGCAGTTGGATTTCATAGGATTCTAGAGAATCACAGCTTCTATATTAACGCACGTCGATAGTCATAAAATCTGTTAACTATGCAGGCTAGTTATAATTCAGTTTGCAATCCTCCAAAAAGATTTCTACGGAGGCTGCTACATTAGTAAAACTTGTAAGGGGGATAATTGTATCTAGTTTGATGCTCCCTATTCCAGAAAAGCGAAGTCAGCCAAGTACACGAGTTTGATGATAAAGATTTTGAAACGGTCGATCATGATAGGGTGTTTTGGTTAATTATCAATACGGTAACATACGACCGGAAGTGTCAAGGACAGAAGTATCAAGCGTAAGTTTAAAAGTATAGGACAACCATACGTAATAGGATCACGAAATGCACAACCGGAGATATCTGAGTTGGACAGGTTCACTAGCCCAAACCAGCGCATTAAGCTAATTGAGGCTGGTATTCCAACACCCAAACGTATATCAGATACTTAAAGCAGTTAGTTCCCTTCAACAATTTGAAAAGCACGAAAAGAAGTCGAAGGCTGGGAGATGCATGCATTTCGTATTGTCTCCTCAGTACCATTAACAATAACCGATATACAGCAACACTAATGGCGAATGGATAAGCTCGAAGATTTACCAAGAAACACAGCCAACCGCGAGGGTCAAAGGACTTGGTGCACAAGGCAGCTAAGAAGAAAGTGTATATCGAGTTATCTTACAAAGGTGAGTTAGCCACTCTGAAGACAACTAAGCGTATAATTTCGGCTACACAAGAAAGTTACTATGCTGCACCAGATGTCGTCATCAACCGAACCCGAAATTGGCCCATACCCGCAACGAAGGAATCTCAGCCTATTGGGCACTACTCATACTGTGTATCCCAATTTATATGTGACCGCAGAAACAGTTACACAGGCAGAACTAATAGAACGCTGACTTCCGGAATAAAGGAACATGTACCAAGATGGGTTCAGCGTGAATTTGCCCAGATTGCCTACCCTCGTCAGATTCCATGCTCGCGCAGACCGTCGGCTTCCTCGATAGGCAAACATCTAGTAGACTCGGGTCACTGGATGGAGCTATGCTCAGCACTTAAATTTGTGTTACGTCACGCTAATCACCTCTTCCTTCGGTTTGCTAAGACTGTTGCTATAAGCTAGGTAAAGCCAGCCTAGTGTGTTTAAAAACAATTGTCAGCCTAAAGCTGCTTTGGACGTAGGTGTGAAGTTCCGTCATTCGTTTTGCACCTTAATCTTATCTGGTTGCACCGACTGTTAGCTATATCTATGCATATAGGTTATTGTTAATGGTATATCAGATAATCAGATTCCGCTTTGTTAATTTTTTCAAGGGATTCTTGCTTCATCAGATTGGTAGGTACTTCTTCCTTCCAAACAAGTTGACTCAGTGTGATGGAACTAGTGAAGGAGGATAAAAAGCAGAACGTGAAATATAAGTAGTTAATTTCAGAAAAACCTACTCATCGACTAAGCAAAATACTCTTCTTAACAACTCCCAAACGCCATGTGGCACATAGCCAAAGTTTGTGGAAGCCGTAGTTCCTTCGGTTAACCCATTCCTCTGCAATTTGCAAGCCAGGGTCAAATGAGTTGCGCTGTTCCGCATTTTGCCTGTAAATCACGACGGTTCTCTGTCTTTCGCCATGAGAAAATGGCATAAACTGTTGACTAGTGCCACAAGTTAACCGTATTCATGAATTTGGATCCCGACGAGGATGTACACCACAGACAAGCCCCGATAAAACGAAACTACTGTTTACTGCTTTTCCAGGGGGTGTGAAGACTATCTGACTTAAAAGCTGTCGCGCAAAATCCTCGATTAAAGAGTCAAATGTTTGGTTCTCGTGAAGTTGAGTGAAGCTTAAACAAGTGAAAAGCTTCTGCAAATATATACGACATAATAAATAAGCATCTGCTGTGTCCTAGTCAAAGACATTTAGCTTATTCCGACGTTGATATTTACCAGTACGAAGCAAGCAGGATAGCTATTTCTTCTATTAGGGTTTTGGATAAATGTAACATTTAACTGAGTAGCCTTTAAATCTTTTCTTTCAAATTTTATCCTGAGCTATGATTTGTGATTTTACGTATAATCTTTGTTCCAAAACGATCAATAACAGCACTACATACTTATCGATGAATAGAAAAGGTGTTGCGATGAATGCCGCTTGCAAAGAAATAGTCGATCGTTTTACTATAATTGCTCTATCGACATGTTAACCTACAAAATTAGCTTTATAGGTTTAACATTAGATGTGTTGTAAAAGCTGTATATGAGCCAGTTTTGTTCAGTTTCTCTGCTGGTAAAGTTCCTATTCATTTTTATACCTTTTCCTTCTTTTTTTAGTCTGCATTAGAGGTCATTTACATACGCGCACGGAATCTAAGACCAGTTAGAGGAAATCTCGTTTTTGTGAAAGGACTTCTTTTAATCGTTTAAAGATAGAGATACCCAGAAGGGTTTTCATTATAGTGTTTGCTTGGACGGCTTGATGAAGAGATAATGGCTCTAATTAAGGCTTTTACTTGTTGAAAACTTGCACCTGATATAGTTTTGCAAAATTACCCTTGGTGTCTCATAATAAATACCGCTGAACCCGAATCGCCTCTAGTGGTTCGATCTTACGCTCTGTACGCCTGCAAACCGACTGTTTTGGAGTATACATTTTTACGGATACTGCGCTAGCTGAATGAAACTACGAGTTAGCCATTTATCTACACCAAAATTAAGATGAAAAAACACAGTTTACGACTGAGCCCGCTTGGTTCTTATACTCTTCCCTGAAGGTGTTCTGGGGACACGCTGCATCACTGGCTAGACAAATAACTGGATATAGCGCGGTCACAATGTCAGTCGAACTCTCGTATCTGTTTCTCCTGTTCGTTTCTTTGACTATTCTATCTAATGGTGTAAACAATTATTCCATACTCTTGAGCTGCGACGTGTATCAAAAAAACAAGAACGCCCTTTTGACGCACGTCGTTTTTGCCCCCACTTTCACGTGTTAAAAAAAAGCCTTGATGACACGCTTTCTAACTTGCATTACTTGATGTAGTTCGTTTCACTTGGAGGAGGAAATAATGCAAACCAAACTGTGTGCTTAACAGCACTCTCCGCAACGTGGCGGTGAAGATACGTACAGGAGTGTCCTTGTGAGTAGCATGGATGTATCTAAACTGGAGTAACTTGTCACATCGGTCAAGTGAAGCAGCACATGAGTCAGCGTCTTTTTATTCACAACTTGTGCACAACTTGTCAAAACGCTTGGAACATTCGGCTGAATAGTTGGAAAGGCAATTGAATCGATCGAAATTGTTAGATTTCTCGCCGGCCACTGATCGCCCCGCTCCGTGGGCTGTCCTTTTGGATGCTTCCTATCGCTCAGAAGTTGAACGAGAGATTGCACTGTTGAAGTTAAATAAAGCCGCGGGACCAGATGGTGTTCCTCCAACCCTCTTCCGATTCGGGGGGACCTGCTCTTGTGGATGATTTATACGAGTTACTAGTGAGACTGTGGGAGCAGGAAACTGTCCCAAACCGACTGGAGCCGCTCCGTCATGGTCCCAATTTTCAAGAGAGACTCACTATCAGAATGCGGCAACCATAGAGGAATCAACTTGGTCTCCATCGCTTCCAAATTGCTTGCCTCTGTCATCCTTCACAGACTGACTGACACTCTTGCAAGCCAGATTCGTGAAGAGCAAGCTGAATTTCGCCGAGGTCGTGGCTGTATTGACCACATCTTCACTTTGCGTCAGTTACTGGAGCACCGTCACACATATTGGCGGCCCACCGTTGTCGTGTTCCTCGATCTCAAAGGTGCTTTCGATTCGGTGAATAGACGTGCATTTTTGGACTGTCTACTCAGGAAAGGTGTACCTGAGAAATATGTGAATATTATCCCATCATTATACGCGCGTAGCTCGGGCAGAGTGAGGGCTTACGGCAAGTTGTTGTCGCCCTTTAATATCTCCAGCGGTGTGAGACAATGATGCCCGCTGTCTCCTTTCTTCTTCAACTTCGCTATTGACAACGTAATGGAAATCACGTTCACAGAACACGACCTAGAAATTGTGTATCTGCTCCCAGGAGAACGACATCTTGACTTAGAGTATGCAGACGAAATTGCCCTCATCTGTGACAGCTCGCAGACGTGCCAAGCGGCACTGGACAGATTAGCACTAGCCGTCTGTCACTTCTAGCTTAGCTTTGCACCCTCGAAGTGCAAAGCGCTCCTCCAAAATTGGTCTGGACCACCTCGTTCGCTGACCCTTGGTGGGGATCAGCTAGATGTCGCACAAAAATTCAACTACCTGCGAAGTTGTATCTGCGCCCTTGGGATCGAAAACGAGATCACGAGCCGTATAGCAAAAGCTCGGGGTGCTTTTGCTAACCCACGCTAGTTAAGAAGCCGGTGCGACATCACTCTCACCCTAAAGGGTAGAGCGTGCAATGCAGCGGTACGCTCGACCTTACTGTACGGTTGTTAAACCTGGTCCCTTAGATCAGCGGACCTGAAGATGCTAGTTACGTTCGGCCACGTGTGCCTTCGTATTTTGGCTCATATCTGGTGGGAACACCGCGTGAGCAATGAGCATGTTCGACGCCTTGTTTAGGGCACAAAAAATGAAATGAACCGCTTAGCACCGTTATTTCACGTACCGGGCTCCGATGGCTGGGCCACTTGTTACGCATGCCAGCTCACCGACTCCCACGAAGTGTGTTGTTTGCGTGCCGGGGGTGTGGATGGAAGAAGAGGAGAGGTGATCTTTCCATGACTTGGCAGAGAGGAATGAAGGCCCCCACTTCGAAGCTCGCCTCATTTGGAATGTCTCGGCTCCCTGGTTGGAGTCTGAAAGACGATGAACACGTTTGGTTGGATACACTAGTTGCTATGGCTAGGAGCCGACCTCAGTGGCGTTCGTACTGTGAGTTCCTTTGTCCCACGCCATCCATCTTAGCCTCCCCTCCAAGCGGGATCTCATTATTCAGCATTTTATAATTTTCCATAGGAAATTACCTATTTTGATGTATGATAGCCGGCAGATAGCTTAACGGAATGAGGCCCATGCCTTACCGGTAGCTCAGCTGGCTGGCACCTGTTGTCTTTTATTGCTTTTTTCTTTTATGTATTGCATCACAGTAGCTGAGATGTTTCCCTCCCTTAGCTAACATGTCAAGTGTGTGTGTAGATAGTCATGACACTTTTATCTGTACACAATGTCGTGACACAGTCACTTATATACTGTAAACTTATACCTCTTTTGTTGATGTGCTAAAATGATGCGGAGCTATAGAGTAGTAAGGGACTGTCTAAAGCTGTTGATTGGTAGATTAGAGGATCAGCCAATTGCAAGTAAGATTTCTTAAGCGGACAAAAGCAATACAGGTTTTGCCAATTCCTCATGATTTCACTGTCGCTTATTGACCAGCGTTTTCACAATACCTGTTTGACTGGAGCAGTTGTTGGGCTGCTCTCTATCGGAACAGATTTGATGGACAATCAGTCACTGAGTTTTAAAGTAAATAATTAAATACAATGAAACGTATTTATTTTTATTATAACCAAAATTCCGACCTGTCTTGCTCAATGGAAAATTGTATGCAGAAAAACGTCATAATCTTAACCTACTTTGACGGCATTTAGTGTCATCCTCTTCATTGTTTCCCCGATTAAGAGGCCAAAATCTTTTACCTAACTGGATAATTTCTAGCGCTGTATAGTTTAAGTGTATAGTTCAGCAAAGATTGCGATTACTCAAGCATACTGCTACATTAAATTTCTATTATGAAAATGAAGAATCTTACAAACATTCCCACACGGCAGGGTAGGCCGAAACATTGAATAACAGATCGTAGGTGGAACTACTGAACTGAACCCCTTTTCCCGCAATGCGCGTTGTAGTGGCATCTTCACAATCGCTGTATGGCGCAGATCCGCACTGGTGAAGGAAAAACATACCACCGATTCTCAATGACCGGAACGCACCGCTGATCAACAAACGCAACCGCGCAAGCGTCACACCGAGAATACTGGACCATATTCGTCCTAGCATTCATCAATCTGCCTCGGTCCAGTGAGGACGTGCATGGTTCGCGTGATCAGCGAACCAGTTTAGGTCACGGGTTCAAGGATAAATATGATTTATTTGTATTTTCGTGGGGTAAAATAAACTTAATTCTAACCAGCGTTGAACCATAACTTGTACTTACACAGTTGATAAATAACCGGATACGGTAACGATAACCCAAGGGTTTCACTGTTTTATAGTGATACCAAAATCAGAAACGACAGAAAGGAACTCGCTAAGGTCTAAAAGATTCCTTACACTGAGACATTTTCGTTTGTTTGTTGACATGTAGGTCCACTTAGATGTAGTGATACCCTCTTTAGTTAGCACATGCAATTCTAACGTTGACCCATTTGGTGATGGTCTCAATGTATTTGGCAACCTGACTAGATCACAGCATTTCGGAAAATTTGCATTTAGACCTGATGTTAAAATACGCACCTTGCATTCTTTGCTCAGAAGAGCGTTGTTCACATGGATTAAATACCGAATGTATGATGGCAACTATAGTGCGAAACTCATTCGTCACCCCTTCAGGTCAAATCAGCGAAATAGTGCTGTCAAGGTGCGGGTAAATTTGATATATAACTGAAAGAATGAACAACTAAAATATCCTTAGCGGTTGGTTTTCCTTGTGATACTATCATGGTTTACATAAACTTGTTAACAAAAGTCCACCCTTATATTCATTTACTGGTAAACAATGGAACAATACTTCATTGTCTGCAGAAAATTAAAGGCTTTGAAACTCTCATAGAATAGTTATGGTCTGCATCTCTTGTTCACAAGTAAACGCTGTTAACAAAATAACTTGTCGGCGAACTCACCAAGATATTCGTCTAAACACAAACTTTGATTCACTTACACCGGTTTCGTGAGGTGAACACAATGTTCGTTTGCGTGATGTCATCACAGATGAACACGGGTTACATCACTTACCTAATCGTCCAGTGGTTTTGGAACACAGGTAGCCTAGGCGCAGAAATGACACAAATCGCCAGCACGTTTCACGACTGACACACTGCAGGTGAGAAAATATTCTGATCACGTTCCATCCGACTGTGTTGTACTACTAATTTCAACAAACGGATCCACAGTTTGGTGCAGTGACCAATTTTCATGTTTTAGAGGTAGAAAATGCTAGGATCCTCCAAAATCTGGTGGGTCGGTATGATATCACTCCATAGATACCTGTAAGTTTTACAGCACGCCTCCAGGGATAAAACCAAATAAATAAATAAATTTGGTTAGTTCTCGACTGTGTGAGACATGGCCTAGTATGTTGGGCTGATCAAAATGTACAAGGGTTTCGTAAATTTGTTAATGATACAGATAAATGGAAAAATGAAATGTCAGTCAGATCCTTTAGAAGAACAGTGTCAATCACATGTTGATTGGTAGTTTGAGTAGATATTGCAATGTAATATATTTTGTTAGTCAAATGCTTGCGTATACTCGGCACGCGGTGTAGGGAGAAACTTGAGCTTGATTGTGTCGTCGTACAGCAGAATGCAATCAACACGCCAGGTAGCGAGGTGTGTGGGAATATTTCTCCACAGTATTTGGAGGAGTCTCGGAGGAATGGACATGTTGAAAAGATAGAACAGTGGACAGGTTAAGCGATTTGCAAACAGGGAAGTGCCGTGGTTATGTCAGTTTTAATAAACTTAAATATTATGAAGAAATTATTATACAGGTTAATAATAATATGTTCAGCCGCATACAGTAAATAAACATACTTAAGGGAGGCATGCATGTCAGCTAATAATATAAAGTTCGAAATAGCCATTCATTAGGATGTGTCCGTCCTCTATTCCTATATAACGCCAATAGGGCTGCCATTATTTCGGGGTTTGTAGCAGCGGCGGTACTCAAACACTGGTTTACCGAGACGCCAAACTAATTACGTCGTACTAGCATTAGTGGTACATCGATACGCGCATGAGTATCTGTGGCAGTGTTAAGAATAGAAATAATCGCTCTTTGCAAGTTATTTGAAAAGGAATAGTGTAACAGTCGTCGTGTAGAAGCGAATGAGTACTCGATTGACTTTCATAGGCATCTATGTGGTCATGGAGACCTCAAGATAGGTATGGTCGGTTTATTAGAGGATATAACAGGGGTCAAAGACTGAAAATGAGGACGGTTTATCTTCTATCGTCGACCTCCATTTGGGCATAAAAGCCTCGAGATCGGCGTGGCCGATTAAGGAAAGAATATAACAGTGGGTGAATGAATAAAAAGGAGGACTTGATTAAACCTTCTAAGCACCATATTGATATGGTGAACTTGAGGTTTGTATGGCCGGGTAAGGAGGAAAATCACTAAGTTCTAGAACAGTGGGCAAAATGGTTGCTCTTTTTCTTCTTTTGACTTCTGTGATGTCAAAGAAGCTTTTCAAGGTTCGACTGGGAGGGATCACGGACATGCTTTAGATGCCATTTGATTCTTTCAGACAAATCTATGTCTCCGCGATATTCAGTTTGAAAAGTTGCATAGCTTTTAGGACTGCGAGAAATTTATCTATCTGTTCATAAACCACATGAGATGTTTATGATCTAATGGATAGTGGGAGACGATTCCAAATTAATACAAATTCAAATAGGAAAATCGTTGTCTGCATGTTTATGCGCGACTTTGTTATCGCAAGTGGACAATTTTTATTACGGATAAGGTAGTGTTGATTATGTTGTAATTGGGGAGAGTATTCAGGTGGATGAATGCGCTCAAGAATTACATGCAGAAACCGCAATATATTTAACTTTATTCTACGCAGCCATATTAAAACCAGCAACAGCAATTTGCAGCGTTCAGAATATGTTAACTTTTGTGCAGGGTCCAGGATCTGTCTTGTAAAAGCACGTTGAACTAGACCTAGTGCAGCTGTGTCAGTCTGCGTTGCATTGCAGAATACCATACAGCAGTATTTTAACATTGGGCGTGTGCAAGACTTGTAAAATGTAAGGTTAGCATTTATTGAGATAAAGAGTTTGAGCAACAGTGCATTATTTTTCTTGGCTTTGGTGACTGTGTATTGTACATGTTCGGAGAAGTTAAGGCTGCTGTAGTAGGGAAGCCCTACGTCACTTGCTTGGTTACTATATGCTGGGGGTTTACAGAAGAAGGTTAGCGATTGGCATTCATATGACATTTGTATGAGATGGCATTATTCTTTACTACGAAGAGATTCATTTTTTAAGTGAAACAGCATACTTCAAGTGCATTCAGGTCAGTTAGTTTGTTCCGAAACACTGACTCCTTATTCCTGGATACAAATGAGTACACAACGTTTATATCATCCATAAACATGTAGAGCGTACCATAGACAATATGTCAAAATGCCATCTATATACATCAGGAAGAGAAGTGGTCCCAGAACGCTACCTTGCATGACGCCACTTGTTACAGGGGTGCGACCTGTGTGATTAACTATCTTGACTGCATGGATTGTGTCGGTAAATTATGAGGCGAACCAAAAAAGAGGAGGGTCAGAAATGCCATAACCTGCTAGAGTGGTCAAAGGCCTACCATGAGGCACTTGGTCAAAAGCCTTTTGCATGTCAAGTAATATGATAATATAGGCTTTACCAGCGTCGACTTGGTTTGTGATGTGGTTTAAGAACTGTAGTTCGCAAGACTGAGGGGTGCGCAGTTCAATAAAACCATATTGTGATTAGCTGAATAGGTTCCTTGATATTAGCAACTAGAAAGTCGTAGCAATTATTATTATCCTCTCCATAGCTTTAAGAAGTATGGAAGCATGGTCCATCGGGCGGTACTTTGCAACTTCCAGATTTTAACCTTTTTATCTCCTGGTATAACATCTGCGTGTTTCCAGTGATGTTGAACAGTGCTGGTCTCTTATAGACACGATAAATATGTTCTGCAAAGAAGAGGGACAAGCGTATTTGAGTAATGCTGATGGAATGCCATCAGGACCACCTTTAAAGGGTAGCTTCATGGCACGAAGCGATTTCCTTATTTCGAATATAGGAAGGTCTACAGTACACAAGGAACCGTCTGTAGGTCGTTTTAACGGGATGAGGTGTTGGTTATTTGAATGGCAGTTAAAAGATGAACGGAAGTGCTCGTTGAAAAGATTAATAAGGCCCACAAGATCATTCGTTGATGTGAAGATTACAATGGACCTGCTACAGTCGTTTCTGCATCCTCCTCTTCTCCTCAGAAGCTTTATAAGCTCTTTAGGTTTATTTGTGTCTAAAAGATCTCCATGTTCTTCCTAACACCGACTCTCAGTCCGACCAGATTCTAACTAGCAGATTACATTATGGACCTCATATAGTATGAAGAAATCATAGTTTTTCTAACAACAGCTGACCAGTTTGCATCTCTTTCCTTTAGCAATGGTGCTGGCGCGAGCGTTCGCAGTAGTGTTGGGGTGTATCTTCAGCAAAATTTGTGCAACAGTGTCTAAGCCTTGGTTGTTATTATGACAAAAGGTTTCAACGGCGACATCTGGGTCGCATGTGATGAAGAATCTATCCCATTGCATTGACCTTATTAGCGTTGCGAGAGTATCCTAGTTGATCGAACGGTATGGCCGGTAGAATATATCGTTGTACGCGCTCTTCAATGCTTGTGTTGGTATAGTGCAATTGCATAGCATCACATTATGACCGCTACCAGGAATTTTGTCCGAGACCTAGACATTATCATCGAGAATTCGCAACGTGAAGAAAAGATGTAGAACTTTCTCCTTTTGTGTGTTGGCGACGAAAAGTGCTGTGAACAGCCTTGTGATAAAATAGTCTATAGATACTCAAACAACCTAGGTGGGGGTGTATAAGTGTGTCATGATACTTCTGGCATATTGAAGTCCCCTCTGATTAGTTTGTACTAAACCGGATGGTCTGTAATGTGATTGAATTTGTCCTCGAGAAATCGGATTGCAATTTTATCAATAGGTGGGGGACTGTAGATGCACCATATAAGGAAGCTGCGTTGATTCCTATCAGCCGTGATCCAAACCGGGTCAACATAATCGTTAACCATTGGCTCAACCAAAGGTGAGGTGGGAATTGTTTCCTCGATGAATATCACGCAAACTTCGCCCCAGGTATTTGTGAAGCTATTTACGGGATATGATAATGTGGTTCTGATGTCTGGTCAGTAAACCGAGTTACAGTAATTAGCATCATTTGAGGGTTCGACATACATATATCAAGGGAGAAATAATGCATTTTATTATTTAGGGAGCAAGCAGTAATAAGAAGAATGTTTATAGCTCAGTGCGTTTTAGGCAGACATATGAGCTGGCAGAATATGGGTAGTTCAAACTAATTTGAGGCGGAGGAAGTACCTATATTGGTTGGAGCATTCTGTGACGATCTATTGTATTCGCAGACAAGCAAGACAGGTGAGTAAGATGAAGGAGGGGATACATGGGGTTTTGGTGCATCAGAATTTCTCCTATCGGTGGCAGAGCTGCCGCCGTGTAACCTAAAATATGTTGTGGCTTTAAAGGTTGCGATGAATGGGAGTTTTTAGGATTCGGAAAAGTCGATGACCCTAAGTAATAGTGTGTATTTGTTGCAAATAGAGTAATATGATCAACATATTGCGGAGGATCGATCTACCGGTAAGGTATTGGAATAGCAGTAGGCGCGAAGGTTTGCTGAGGAGTGACTTTCAATTAAGAGAGACCTCCGTTATGTCTGTAGTCCTCATTACGCGCACGGTCATTGCGCTTATGGCTGTAGTACGGGGCTTATAAATATGCTTTGCTTTAGGTTTAAGTGAGTTCCTAGAATCAAGACACTCTACCATACTAATCCTTGTACGCGATTCAGTTGTTTGAGGGAACACATTCCTGTACAAGAATTGGTGAATATTGGGTTGTTAATGCACATATACTATAATTTGATAGTACATTAGCTTTTTAGCTACGATCTAACTGGATTCCAAGAGTGCTGTTTGGATGGTCCATATCGACGTCTATTAGTTGGGGTACCGCGAAGGATGTGTCAAAGATATGCGCTGGAACCTGAGCCTATGGTTCCTGCGGCATGGAATATTTATCGCATTCACCTGAGGCACAAGATGCGCCACTGCTAACAATGGTCGCGTAATTTTAGTTTGGCTGTTTCTAGTAAATACCATGCGTTTTCGAAGAACGGGAAGTTGTGCTAACCGCATAGTTAATGGTTCCTGTACTGAATATAGTGATTTCAGTCAGTGCTTTAGTCGGACTGGTCGCCGAACTGATATTGAGAGGAGCTATTCCGTCTCATTTCACATCGTTTAGGCTGGCATGTTTAGTTAGGAATGAGTAGACTTCCAGCGCTGCTAATTAGCTCAAGCAAAAAGGTTGGCATTCGCGGTAGTAACTCTGTCGGAACTAGTGCCTTGAGAGCCTTTCGGTTGAGGCAGCAACTGATTTCGATCGGCTTCGCTTTGCAGGGGCGTTTCGTCAACCGATAAATTTGGTGTGTTAAAGGTAGTGATTTCTGATATCTATGTGCCTTTTTGATGAACTATTTGCCGTCAATTGTTAGTCAAATTGAAAGAGTGCGAGACCGCTTTTACTCTAGACGTTCTTCCGGCGCTTTATACATCTGTACTGAGAGTCTACCATATTACTTGCTTTAAACAGGACATTTTGCAGTGTTTCTACCGGCATTTTATCGGGCAAACTGAAAACACCGGGTTTTAGAACATCATATTCTACCAAACAGTTCTGTTGCAAAAGCATCAACGAAATTTCCAAAGGGTATTAAATAATCTATGTTTGGGCTTGCCGTCGCCTGAAGTGGAACAGTCAGAGGTTCCAGTATGTTAAGTGCTGTTGCCAAGTGAACACAAGACGCCAGTTTTATTTTGAGTCCTTCCAACTCAGCTTGGATATATTTGAACTTAGAGAGTGTATCATTCGGTGTATCGACTGGCCTACCACAGCGACGTCGCAGTCCAGGTGGCTTAGTGGATTTTGACAACTTTGGGGATTTATGGACAACTGATATATTTTGGGATACCATCTAACAGCATGCGCGTCCACCAGGCACTAAATGTGACGGTTATGGCAACAGGACGATGACGGAAAACTATGTTACAAAGCCACTTTACAGTGCCTAAGTTCAACCGCACAGAGGACAAAATACAAATGTACAGACTGACCGTTTTGTTTCCACTGTATACTTAATTTAGTGGAGGATAGAACAGAATTACAAACTTCTCAGTTCTCATCTGTGGGGTGTCGAGTGTACTGAGACTGCTCCTACAAATAATTACCGGGTATATCTAGCATTAACCTAGCAAACTCATTACGTATTTGTTGGAATATAGAAGGGGTAAATAGTCATAATGTTTCCAGAAGAAACCGGTGTATTGGTTTTATATTTCTAATGTCTGTATGGATTATATCTGGCAGTCGGGTCCTGTATTGTGAATACTCTTGCAAGACAGTCTGTGAGGATATATGTGCTAGTTGATTTGTGACACACCTGAATCAATGAACTGTGGCAAGCGGTGTCGATTCCCCTTCCACCGCTCAGAAGTAATGTACATATCTGACTGCAGCAAGTTGTGATCTTTTTCACTATCGCTTACTTCATTGATAAAATGTAAGCAAGCAGTGGCGGTTTCACGCTCGAATTGGTTATTGATGACCGAAAATAAGCTGGATCAGTGATCAAATCCAGAGCACACAGGGTTCCAGCGAATTTGGATTAACGAAAGTGCCCCCTACTGCAACAAGAAATATAAACAATAATACAACAGCTTGAACAGGATACACGGTAATCCAAGGATTTGTAGGATTTGGCAACGTTAAAATAAATGTTATCGATTCGGCCACAATGTCCACTGTTTTGTTTCAGCTGCGTCTTGTGTGTAGTAAGCTAGCAATCCATGACTATTGTTTGTCCGAAATCGTGTTGCTCAAGGTGTTGTCATATGATATCCTATTAGGCAACTTAATGATGCCATAAAAACGATCGCAATTATTTTCTCCGATACCAGCGGCGATAAGTTGTGAGCCCAGAATGACTGCTACAGAAAACGGACCAAATTTACCTTGATTTCACATGTCGGGGACCAGATATTTGTCTACCAAACATTAAAACAATTTTGAGAAACAGCGATTGGGTTGGTCGCTGTCGCATATAGTGTCTCTGATTAAGACTATCAGCATCCAGAGAACGGAATTTACGCAGGCATAACAACTTTCTTGGTGTAGTCGACTACTAAAGGAGACAGCAGTAATTCATGGTGCCTGAGAGACAACTGAAAGTATGGGATACGGAGTGGAGTAGGTTGGAGCTTGATGGTGTAGTGGTAAGGTTTAACTGCCTTAAAAACAACACTGCTTAAGAGACACAACGAAAATAACCATCGGTCATTTGAGAAGAGCATATATAGTATGCCCGGTTACGAAGATGAACTTTGCAGTTTTATCTAACAAAGGCAGGTAAACCTCCGTAACTTGACCCCATGGTGCTCAATATTTGGAGATGGTCAACAGGCAGAAGTCTGGATTCATATGGTCTGCATGGTAAACGTCCAGCGAATAAAAAAATAAAACGGCCAAATTAAATTGGTGACCAACGGCGGTGGTTTAACTGTACTCCAACGTCGGTTTGAGAAAAGAATCTCAAATATTCTCACGCTGCCCTACAAACGCGTGTTCACAATGTGAGGAATCACCTCCTCAATTCCGAACCATAATTTGGCAAACGATTTTTATCAAACAACAGTGCAACATAGTACAGAGTAAAATTCCTGTGTTCATGGTCATCCATTCATTAAGTCTAACTATATCTCAGGTAACTGGGATCAAGTGACTGCGTGACGTTTTAGCCAGTTTACTTCTACAAATTTTTTCATCTGTGCTGAAAGATCTGTAGCTGCTTGAGAGGGAATGAAACGCTGCTTAACCAAAATGCAACTTGTTACCCAATCAACAGTGTTTGTAATGATCAAGGTCCAATGATTTGGCAGACAGTGGCTGCGATAGGCTATTAAATCCGAATGGGTATAAGCTTGCACAAACAGTGTATTCCAAAGCAGCAAAATTGCTTAGTTGGCGTAATTGTCAAAATCTTGGTGTCGCTCAACATCAATATCACACTTCATAATCGATTTCCTCCACTTCCACACTCTTGAGGTAGCCATTGTTGAGATTGGAACCCGAAACGCGGTAGGTCGCAGTTAACTACTTTGTTACTAGTCCACTGTGATACGCAAGCGTAGAGTTAGCAAGCACCGTAAGTTTTTCCGGTGTGTAGCGGAACCATCACCTTCGGCCCAGAGTAGTCCGACGTATCGGTTTTAGCCACTCAAGTCAGATACATACTGCTGTCGCGTTCTCTCAGATGTGTGCGAGGCATATGTAATCGACGGTACTTCAGTTCCAATCTGGTTACAAGTTTCATCCAATAGGGTAAAATAAAGCAGTTCAAAAATCAGATTAGTAGGCTAACTCTATGTTCCTGTTCAGCAGAAATATCTACAACCAGTTTTGCAGGATTAAGGTCATAATGCTAGTGAATTGAATCAGAAACAAGGCAAGTTGCAATCGTACCGAACAAATTCTGACGTGTTTCTCTGTTCACAATGAATTTTACTCTTCATAGCACGCATTCCATACGTTTGTGGCAAAAATAAGGTTAGAATTGCCGTGAAGGTGTTTAGACTTGATCCATTGGCGAAACTTGATTTCTGATCTGTATCTACAGTCTTAAGTGAACACGACCTTCCTCTGCTACGATCTCGCTTGAACCCAAATGACGTTTTGCAAAACAATAAAATGACTATGTAGCTAAAGCCGACAGTGGTATTTTGAAATATGGTTTAAACAAAGCATTAAAATACCTGCTGTTTTCCTGTGCCGATGCATCGGCAAGTAAGATCTACCCAAGTTTGCCGTGGCATAGTAAGCTCCCGACAACATATTGATCACTATGCACTGAGTGAAAAGGCCGGCAGCTACGCCGCAATGAATGATAAATGACCAAAATAAAAAAGTTTTGGTGGGCATTCGTGGGAAGAATTTCATTTAAAAGTCATTAGACTTATGTTGTAATTGAGCTACAAGATAGCGATCTTAAAACAGATATTTAGGCGCCTATTCGGACGAATAGAATTGCTGATTGATTCTAATTTGCTGAGTAGAAAGGAGTGACTAGCAAGGTATAACCAGTCTTCATTTGCTCGCTTGTATTCTTAACAATCAATGCTGACACCATAAGAGCGAATGAAAGAACTAATAGCTTAAAGATTTTTCCGCTGAGATTTAGCGTGTCGTACCGGTGTTCTAAGCAAACATGTTTCTGTAGAACTAGACATTTAGTAATGGTAAAGTTTGGTGGTAGTACCCAAAATGGCTGAAAGGCAAGTAAATCGCTTTAGTTTCCAGCTTACAAGAGTACTGTCTGTCTCAGACCACGAAGTAAGCTGTGGAAATAATTGAGCATGTTGCTTTCACACAAAATTTCACATACAAACATCAAGTAAATAACGAAATCTTCCATTATCTGATTCGAGCAGAATTCTACAGACATTGTTACCATAAACAAAGAAGAGGCTTAACAACCTAACCTATTTACATACGGGCGCGTCCAAATTCGTAGGTGTTATGCCTTCGCAATGGAAACTACCTTTCGTTTAAGTTTAATGCCACAAGATACAAAGCCAAATTATAGCCTAAGCTTCAGACCATTGTTCTAGATATAAATAATCCTGTGTTTGGAACTGTAATTTTGGTACTGTAATGTATTTATAGAAACAAAGCTCATTCAACGAGTTGCAAAACGCGTTAGGTGAATGTCGATGCTTGCCTACGTAGTCAGACATCAGCAAAACTGCTAGTCTATTGGCTGTCATTCTTCTAGAATGACTTACACACTTGAAATGCTGCACTCAGAACGACCGACCTACCATAGTATGTTGTATGTTAGCTTTCATTTGGAAAGGGTTTTGTTCGCTGTAGTAGTTCAAGAGCATGCACGACTGTGGGAAACGTAAACCACTACCAGTTAATCATTTCCCTGCCGCTGTGCAACTTAGTAATTTGGCACTATCACTCAATCACTGGCCAAAAGTTAGTAAAAGGCTTCCATTCGAATTTGGGAAGCGCTGCCTTTTACATTTAACAAGCTCCGTTGAAGAACAACCGGCGAGCAGCGTCGTTGTTTTTCATTGATTAGTAGAGAGAGATAACACTCCAAGTAGTTTTATATATAGTTAAAGCATGTTGAGTTTGGCAAAATTCTCGCTGGAAATGCTAGAGCTTGCAATAGGTGAAAGCTTGCGCTTTGCGAAATCCGGCTGGTCTAAAGGTGGTTCCAGAATGCCGTTTTTCACGGAAATATCTGTATCTGAGAAGTAACTGGGGAGAACGTGACTTCGAAGCCAGAACCATCTTGCCAATCAAAGATTGTTTACGAGTTTATCATAACCAGGATTTACAAGTGACTCCTGGATAATGCTGACAGCTGAATTTTACTGCTGTTCCCTATATCCTTCCATTTGGCTGCGTTTATTTGCTTGATGGAGGTATAGTGCAAATTTGAACGAACCATACATCCATTAAAGTGTCGATTGTATCACTGTACTGGAAAGTTATGCATCTTCAGATTAATACCAGATGTTTTGAGACGTACGCCTGACTGGCTCAGAGTGAATGAAGAAGAACCATCACATTATCTGCAGCCGTAAGGTGTTACTGAGCTTTAGAGGCCAAACCGTAATTATGACATGCCAACAAGTTACAATTACGCAACTGTGGAAACACGCTGCATTCCGTAAGAGCGCGTTTGCACCAGACAGTCAAATAATTTTGTGTCTATCGTTCCGGAGCCACCAAAGTGAATTCAATGGGTGAATATTCCTGAAATTTCCCTGGGACTAAGTATACTAGTGTGGTGAGAAACACGATGCATACGACTCGTGAAGTTGGTTGCCTCTTGGCATCGTGAGCCAGCAATGTAGCCGGCCCTTTTGTTTTTGTTACGCTGGCAAACACCATGGAAGTCCTCGGTTGCTTGCCTACTTCGTTCATTCACTGCACATCAGGTTTCTTCATCACAACTGCATTCGTCACTATATTTGGAGTCCAAAAAATGCAACTAAGTCCTTAACCCAAATGGATGACGTTAGCAACACCGTGGGGGACTTATAACTTCCGTAAAATGGCATTGTGATTAGTGGCTAAGAATTATCGTGGTAGGGAACAGGATGATGGTAAGTCAAGTCAAGTAAAAAATGCGTATTTATGCACTCGTGACTGGTGAATTTGCAGACGTAACACACATGCTATCGACATGACAAAAAAGCATTTCAAACGCGATAGGGTAACAACAAAAGGAAAAGTGCAATAAATGTTGCAACCACTCGGGCAAAGTTACTGGTCAGTTCTTGAATTGTAACCCTTTTGTTAAATAGTAAGCTGCCTAAATAGGGGGTGGCTCAAGAACCCTAAGCCCTCGTGCGGGCGTATAATGCTCTGTAACTCTTTCTGGCCGAGAACGTAGATTTTGAGTTGAAGAGTACACCGTGGAAAGGCTGGCTAATATCAGTGAATATTTTCAAAGCAGTTATTTCATGAATTTATATACCTATATACAATTGTTTTGGCCAAGTTTAGCTTTGGAATGCAATTGCAGCGAGACAAGTGCTTCAGCCAACAGTTAAGCAGTTTGTAATGTTTAAACATCTGGCCTCGAAAATCACAGAATATCAATAAGTCCAGTGTTTCCGAATGCAAGCACTGATGGATCTCAGAATCAAATATTATGGTACACGAAATAATCGCAATCAAGCGATGTAAAACGAAAGTTGCCTGACTTTGTTAAATATTTGATTCATGTGGAGTGACCACAAAATTCGCGGTTCAGTGTAACAAGATACTTGACTGACCTACATGAACTCAAACTGTCCCCATCACTCTAAAGTTTATGATATCCCGTAGTTGTAAGTAGCACAAACCAACTTGTAACCCGAGAGCGCGTGTTCAAACCTGCGTAGAGACCGGGCGAACTTTGCAGTAGCCTTGACCCAAGTGCGGCTGGTAGTAGTTGCGCTACAGCTATATTTTGGTACTGCGCTCCGGCGTACAGCTGATGCCTTTGTGATATTCCGCGACAATTTCTGGGTAACGAACTGCTCTATGAAGTGAAAACAGAATGTCGTTGCACTTGTTTGCGATCAACGTCAAGTAGCTGGAGTTTGAGCATTTCATTAATTCGTCTAAACTACTTTGCTGCCTGGCTGATGAGGCCGAGGTTTGATGATGCACGCTGATCATAACGTCATCTGTATGCTTTAACAGAATGGTAGCTTCTGGGAAACATATAAAGGTAATGTAAGTAAAGACCACGAATGGTGTCAAGCTAGCTCTTTGAAGGACACCGGGTGTTCGGCTAAGTGGTGAGGAGATTTTGCTGCCAAAACTGAAGACCTGAGTACGTTTGGCGAAGTACTCATTTAGCAAGGAGACTAAGGAAGATTGTATATTAGACGTGTGCAAACCATGCAACAGAAATCCGCGGTTAGCAAAGCCGAAAGCGGTGACAAGGTAAAAAGAAGGCATCTTAAGGCATCTTAAGGATCAGCTGAGTGGCTATAGTTCAGTCACGAAGGCGCATTCACCACTACAAGCAGCAGCGTAGGATGTAATCTATGATAAGGTTAACAGCAAGTCGGTCATAAACAAATTCCACCAGTTTATTTATTTAAACGGAACTCAATAAACTCTCAGATAGAAGCCAGGGAACAGATTACAAAGACAACAGCAATGAACTTTTATTTCTTCTGTGTTTACCTCAAGCTCTTCTTAGGTTTACAACTGCAGCTCTTACGGATGCCCCATGGTTCAGGTGCGGCGCGACAACATAACAAGCCTCGATTGCGGTCTAGTTCGTATTGATCATCAACACAAGTTATAGAATGTCCTTTCCAATATTGCAGTTAACAAGCCTTACATCAATACAGTTTGGTCTGGAAGTAGATCAGAATGGACTAAGCCTCTTACTACTGATGTCTGTAGTCATTGGCATGCGGAAATACTGAGTACCTCTCAATCGTCTACAAACGGGAGTCCAGTCTTCGGCAAACCGAAAGATCAGGTGTGGAAAATCCTCATTTGACCAACCAAAGCGGGTGATGCTGTGCAGATGAGATGCAAGTTAGAAAGTGGTATTGTCAACCGTTCGAAGGCACCCTTTTATTCTCCAGGGACTATTGCACGCTTACTCTGCTGCAGATATGGCATAGCTGATGCATTACAGCTGCAAAGGACTTTACTTGCACTGGTAGACATATGGTATGGAATGGTTGATGTCACTAGCTTACAACGCACTGGTTAACACAAAGAAACATCTACTTGTCCGATGCCTTCACCTTGGATTATACTCCTAAGTTTCGGAAGATTGTTACTGGCACTTGAGCTTAAAAGTGTAACCAGGCGTGCTGAAAATATGCTTGACAGGAAAATGTCTCTGTTATGGAATAGCCTATAAATTATCGAACGCAATAGCGATATACGTTTTGTGGTGGTGTTGATGTTGGTACATTCAGTACACTTCTAATTACATTTCCTGAGGCAAAGAGCATGTGGATTGAAATGTAGGTGTTTAAACATAAGAAATGTTTGGTCTAAGGTTGGTCACGCTTAAATTGCGAGACGACTCATGAAACGTACACTGCCCATGCTACTATTGGTTATGCAACACAGCCTTCGGGACTGCACTGTCCAATGATCAGTGAATCTGAAAACCTGTTTTGAAACGTTACTGACTACAATAATTCCTGTCACGGAAAGCAAACTTTGAGTTATTATTTGCATATGCTAGTTAACTACTACAACTTCCAAATAAAAACGTCTGTGACTTGCGGGAACCAGCGCGATTTTGATCTCATCGTAATTTAGACCACAATATACAGTTATCTTAGTGGAAAGGTTCACCACTGTCAAAGATGGTCAAAGCAGTAAATACCTCGATAAGCAGCCAATCAGGATGAAACGTAGCTAATGTCGCCGACAGCCTATATAAGGACCGGCGCAGTAACCGGTGACATCCATTCCTGAAGTTGCCTGGTACGTGCTTTCGTGACCAAGCTAAATCCAACTCTGCACTGATGACGTCACCTCGATTGGTGACAAAAGGTTGGCAACCAAATTGCCAAGCTCGGCGAACAAACGATGAAGTAAAAGTTTCCTTTGTATCCACCATCCCATATAGTATACTGACAAAATGTTCGCTGTTCATCTGACACTAACTGGGTGTTGTGTACATGAACGGGAAGCATCCCGCAATGATATTGATCCAATGTCCACTTTGTTGACTATTGTTTGTGGGTTTTATTCTTGTTATCACCTACGAAGAATACACCCGTGATATTTCCCAGAACTTTAAACTAACTTGTGGATCATATTAAATACTTCTCATTGTCCCTCAAAGTATCTCTATCTAGTTTCCCTCAAATATTTTCTCATGTTTTGCAACTGAGTCGTGACCAAGCACTCATATATGATTCTTATATGGGCACTCCTTCACAACTTACAGTCCATTCACGTGGTTGGCGGAAAGTTTCAGATTGTGTATCCTGCGACCGTCATGATGGTGGATCCAGTTTTGCAAACGCACTCGTTTTTGCATTGACGTTTAAGAAACTATCATTTCCAACGACTACTGGACATGAACCCAAATTTGTTACTCAGTCCAAGTACCCAATAATCTGTAACTGATTGTCCACCGCACAATAGAGGAGATTACCGTGTGTCCGAAGAATGTTTACGTGGGCTTTTAGGATTTTAATCATCTTCTGATATCGCTATAAATTAACCATGGCTTGTAGTGTGTCCAGACTCGAATACATTCCGAAATCAAAGCGGAAGGGTACTAAAAACGTGAACGTGTGCCACTCATGTAATGCAACTTGTATCGTGATAGGAATGTTGGTTGTGTGATGTTTGGTTTGTAACTTGATAAATGGTAACAGCTATCTGCATTTCATAGTGAACTTTCGGAGTCATAGCACAACTTCCTTCTTTTCTGTCAGGTTTATTGGGTGAATTGTGAGTGGAAAACCGAAAGAGAAGTTAAGAAAATGGAGAACATTTGAGTTGCAACTTCTGCGAGATGACGACAGGAAATGGAGAAGATTCATCAAATCGTACAGCCGGTTTTGTATACTACGCGAAATTGCGTTGTGAAAAAATTGTGGTTGTTTATCGGGTTCTTCTTAAAACAAGCATCTTTATATGTGCTGGCTGTTGTCCACTAGTTTCTACTTCTGTTATATATTTGGTACTACCAATTTTAGCTTCTTAGCTACTTGGAGCCGGCTACCAAGTCAACTGTGCCTTGGGTTGGGATAACATGGGGTTAACAAAACGGATGAATCTCAGTGCATTCATGCATATATTATTTTTGCATTCTTCATGTTGGCGATATTTGACAAGGTGCTGTGACTTTGTTTGCATTGCTACAGTCACGTGGTCTCTTATGGGAGTCGCACAGATAGGTAAGTGGTTTGCCAATGGTTGCCCATTAACCAAGCGACATATGAACTGGGTTTTTCGTATAGAGAACTGCTAAATTTCGATGGTTTGTGTAGGCGTTGTTAAAGAACTTGCTTGCTTGATAACATGGTAGTAAAAATGTTTGTATTTATTTAGCCATTAAAATTGTCAAATGAATGGAAGCAATTCATGCGCAATCAGGCTGGTCTAACGTAACCAAAAGAGATGTGCCAACGCAGAATATGCAAAAGTGTATTCGTCATTCTAAGCGTTAGCGATAAAATTAGCAGACAATTTTCGGTTTGGATACCAGGATTTTACGTACAAAGTAATTAAAAAATAGTTGGGTTTATTTCTGTGCGACTAGACCGGGTTTGACGTGATGAATGGATGCGATGCGGTGACCTTGGAAGCCCCTTCGGACACTACCGATTGTCGTAAGTCGGCATCGTGTACTGATAGGGTGTCAAATTCGCTGAGAGGCGATATACTAGTGCTTCTTCGTAAGACTCAGTAGCAACAGAAAACTGTGACATCCCTCACTGAAACTCGCAGAAGTGCATGGCCGCCTGGAGTGCTGCAGGGAATTCTTTTCCATTCGTGTTTGTCATATGTGGAATGACGTCCCTGAATCGGTCGTGCCTGCATCGGGCACTAACAGTATTTAAAAAATATTTGGAGGACTCGCTCATCCACTTAGACTTTGTTACTTAGCACTGTCTCCATCCTACCCCTGGAATATACCTTGGATTGATTTGCTGTTACCTGTGCTTGCTGTAAAACCACGCGGATTGCGGGACTACAGAGGAACAAATGATAAGTTTTTTCAGAGTACTAACTGTTTTATCACTACTTATCGATAATCCTAGCAAACTACCCAGCTGGACTTGTAAAGCAGTAATCTTAACTCTTATAAATGCATGGTTCACTGTGTGGCTTGCCGAACAACCTCCTCGTGGTGGCAGCTAGGTGGTTCGGGTTTTTTTTCCTTTCCTGCAAATGGTCCGGCGGCAGTGTTCCAGGAAGTGGTTGGTTTTCGCTTGGGAAGCGTTCTCCCTATAAAAAGCCACAAATCTCTGTTTAACAACACTGCGACGTGGCGGATGTGACTCGCCACAAAATAAAGTCACTGCCCCTTGCCCCTCCCTGAGAGGCATTGTACTTCAAGGGTGTGTTGGGCCCCTGGTCCTTCACGGACCGAATGGCGTATGAACCATCTATTTGGTCACCGGCTCCCAACGGGTTGCGATGCCTTCACATCGCCCTGCTGCCTTGTAGGTTAGATCTTTGATCAAAGAATCGGGGTATGGTCTCCAAAGACAGTCCTCTACTTCGGCCTGGGCAACATGGTAGTATCACGCCCACTGACGAATCATGAACCACCCTGCTTATTACTGCTCCAGCTATGCCTATCTTCTATGCTAACACAACCGCTCAACCTCCATGCACAGATCACCCCACCTCCTATCCTTCCCCTAAATGTACTCTTATGTCTTTTTCTGTCACCGGCACAAACGACCCACGCCTCGCAACTGATGGAAACAACAGCCAAACTCCCGGTTTTCAATGTCCTGCGATCGCAACCGCCTCTCACTCTTCCGAAGCTCCAGCCCTTCTCCGACCTGGTTCACCATCATCCTTGCAGCGTTTAATGTTCTAAATTTGATCCAGATCGGATGACAAGCATGTCTAGCCTTTAATCTTGAAACATTTTCGGTAGACATCTGTTGCCTTTCAGAGACCAGATTACATGACTCTAGCGCCGTCATCAGAAAGGCCTCTCCGGTAAGCTCTGACGCCAAAAATACCACATGTGGCTTTCCGGAGACACAGAAGCTGCCGCCACTAGCGAACTTGGGGTTGGGGTTGCACTGAGTGCCAGGGCTGAATCAGCTCTGCTTGACTGGATCCCAGTCAACAGTCAGCCATGTGTAGTCAGACTACGAGGTTCATGTAACGTAAGCAGGCGTCGAGACGTTAAGCGTGCCTGGTTTGTCGTCTCTGCCCACGCCCCTACAGACTGCAGCGCGGATGCAGTCAATGATAGCTTTTACCAGCAGCTATATGAACTACTGCGTTCCTCAAAAAGGACTGAAATAGTCATTCTTGCTGGGGATTTTAACCTAAGCGTGGGACGTCTTCCACCAAGCCCGCACCATCTTTGGTCTCGGTGGCAGTCGATCAGACAATGGAGACAGACTGCTTGCTCTTTGCTCTGATCATCGCTTGTATCTTTCGAGCACTAGTTTTTGTCACTCGAGGAGACACGCTGCTACCTGGCGCCCGCCCTCACAAACGCATGAGTGCTCCCAGCTTGACCTCATATCAATCAGCTACAGATGGCACGGAAGCGTAATGGACTGCCGATTGTACTGTCAACTTATCTAGACTCCGATTACGCATTGGTTCGTGCTAAGAGTTGCAGGCGTTTCGGAGGATCATCTAAGCACACTCACTACCGACCGGACGTCGCAAATCTACAAAATCCCGCGATTTTAATCATGCACCAAGCCTCACTGTCAACCTTGCTTGGCCCAACCATTGATGGTGATTTCGATTTGCAGTGGGGGAAGATCAAAGACGCCTTAGTTTCCGTCAGTATCGACACTTGTGGAGTTGCTGGTCACCCAGCGAAGCATTGGATTTCCGCCGTCACCTTGTTGCTAATGGTCAAATACCGCTTGATCCCGTCGGATTCCAGACACAGTGAAGAACGCCAATCCCTTGGTCGGGAGTTGAGCAGGAGTCTGCAACTGGACCGCGAAGCTTATGGTGTGAACGTGCTAGGGAGATGGAGTTTGCTAGTCTCACTGGTAATACCAGAAAACGTTTCCATCTCATTCGCGTCACTGAAGGTGTTCGATCTGGTATAAGTGAAACAATATGCGAAAAGGATGGCACCTCAATCCCCAATCTTCAACGAAGATTGGAGCGATGGGCCGAATATTTTGACTCGCAGTTTTGTTGGCCCCCAGCTCCATCCGCTACCTCTGGAGCTCGCGCTGGGGCCGAGTGGTCTACCCCCACAGATCCTCCCTCTTACCAGGAACTCGAGCAGGAACTCCGGCACATGAAGCGTTATAAAGACTCCAGCCCCGATTGTCTTCCTTTAGCTCTATTTTAAGATGGTGACGCTTCGCTGGTTCAAAACCTTACCGCTTTGTTCTAGGAGGTTTGGTTGAAAGAGGAAGTTCCATCATCTCGAGGTGAATCGATAGTCGTCCCCATCTTCAAATATGTCCTGCGCACAATCTGCTCCAACTACAGAGGCATAAGCTTAGTCCGCGTCGTTTGCAAGCTACTGGTGTCCATCATACTTCGCAGGATTTCCCCAACGAGCGAATCATTGCAGCGAGAAGAACAAGCTGGGTTTCGCCCTGGTCGCGGCTGCATCCATCAAATCTTCATACACCACCAGATCCTCGAGCTCAGCCATGTGTATCAGAAGCCAACGATTGATGTGCTCCTGGATATCGGTGCAGCTTTCGATTCTGTCGATCGGACGGTACTGTGGCACTGCCTACTGTGGAATGGTGTCCCCGAGAAGTTCGTCTCCATACTGCGCGCTCTATATAGTCTGACCTCGGGAGGGTTAGGGCATATGGCAAGCTTTCACCTACCTATGTGGTCACCAGTGGAGTTCGACAGGGATGCCCTATCTCTCCGTTCCTATTCAACTTTGCCATTGAGGATGTCCTGAAGAACGTTCTGGGCGATTCGTTGAAGGCTGGCGTTGAGCTCCTACCAGATAGTCGAGTTGTTGATTTGGATTATGCTGATGATATCGTCTTGCTGGGTGACGATCCCCACGTCGTCCAACTTGCACTAAACGGCTTGGCGATGAAGCAACAAAGTATGGTATGTACTTTTCGCCATCTAAATGCAAGGCTCACTTCTAAGACTGGTAGGTGCCTCTGCCTACATTCACTCTTGGTGGTGAGACACTAGAGGTTGTGGAGAGCTTTGTCTACTTGGGAAGCTGCATCACTGCTGGCGGGGCTGTTGGAGTCGAGATTTCGATACGCATCTCGAGAGCACGCCTCGCTTTTTCTAGCCTGAGGCATTTGTGGCGTCGCCACGACATTCGTCTCTCCATCAAAGGTCGGGCCTATTGTGCAAATGTTCGTGCTGTACTGTTGTACGGATGCGAAACCTGGCCCATTCGTAAAGATGACTTGCGCTGACTATCCGTCTTCGAGTACCGCTGTCTGCGGTCCATTACCCGTGCGTGGTGGCAGCACCACATAAGCAATTTGGAAGTTAGACAGCGTGTCTTGGGACGTGGAAGCCACTCGCTGGAGGAGCCCGTCTCACTGCATCAACTGCGGTGGTTGGGACAGGTATTGCGCTTGCCTGTCCAGCGTTACCCGCGTTGTGCGTTGTTTGCGGTTGCTAGACAGGGCTGGAAGAGACGGTCTGGTGGACAGCTTACAACATGGAGAAGCCGCATGAAAAAGCTGAAGAAGCAGTTGACCTCGGCCGGTTATTATCGACTAACTGGTTGGGGTCCGAGAGATGTGGATACTTGCTGGTTGAAGACCTTGAAAGCCATAGCGCAAGGTCAATGTCAATGGCGCACGTGTGCATTGGTGTGTTGCGGTGTCCATTCTTCCTCCCCCTAAAAAAGAACAAACTAAAAAATTTCGAAAACTGTGAGTGGTAAACTAGACAAAAAAGCTTTTGCTGTTGTTGCGCTTTTCTTATTATTAATACTGTGTTCCTATTCAGCCATGATTCCGATGGCACAATATCTGTACCACAGATTATATATATATATATATATATATATATGGTTCACTTTTTATTGTCATTCCAACGTATGCGGGGAAGTCGAATGAGCACAGTTATGTTAGTTTAGTACCGAATAGCAAAAGGAATCAGTTAGTGGTTATGTGCCCTGCGGGCCGTTATCAATTTGCCAGATCAATTGGTTGGCGTTTGTTCCGTAAACGTCTCTACTGAGCCTGATGTGCCAGAGAATATTGGCCTCCGTACGGATCCGGAGGCCTAAAGGGTAGCTATCGCCCTGTGGATTCTGAGGCTGTCCGATAATTCTCTACTTGCTGTGTGACGGCGCGCACAGGATCCTAACTCTGAGAGCTAAGTAACATCTGATTGCTTTATAACGGAACCCTATATTGCTTTCAATACTTGTGTTGTCGTATCATTTATGGTGGCCAATGGACCACTATGGTTTGGTGAATGAGTTCAATTATGGTTCAGATACTGGACCGAATGTGTTGTCCCCTTGAGTAGGGCAAACTTCTAGGGTAACAGCTTCTGTCTATTCAGTGGGAAATGAATTAACGTCTATTAAGCCTGTAACCGATGGGCCCGTTAAGATGGAGAAGGCTTGGCACAGGTGGACCAAGTGATTGAATCGTTTGCAGTATCAAAGATCAGAAACTTCCCCTCAAGAAAGATCGAGTGTTGCATCGTTGTCCAGTCAATTTAAGGATAACATTACATTAGTAAAAGTAGCGGAGAGTCAAATTCAGGTAGAAGTAATTCCTGATGTGGACTGTTTGCTGACTCTATAATCTGCTGCTCCAAGGAAGACCACCGTGAGTCTAACAGACCTAAGTGGCGTACCATTGTAAGTCCTGTACTCTTCCATAGTGCATGGAGCGTGGTTATGGCGAACCACGGCAAGAAACCATCGGCTGCCTATTGTGAAGAAAACCCTTCGGATGTGGGGCGGTTAAATTACCAGGCAATTCGCATACTCTGGATAACCTCATCCCCTGCGCCATCTGCTCAAACTCCGGCCTAACAACAATTTGTTTTTCCTTAATCTATGCCCCATGATTTCATTGTCAAGGGTAAAATTTCTGTGCGATTCGCAAGATGGATATGGGGATATTGCTTTGAATAATAACATCAACAGGGCCATCTGTTGAGACTCCAGCCTACCGACTATTTGTTTAAATCCATGTGTTCCTAGTCGAGGCTCACTAGATTATTCCAATTCCACTGTTATAACTGCGGGCTCCCACACTGTGCAAATTACCCCCAGGGGTCACGCATACGCCAATATTGTTTCATTCTCAGCCGCAGGGACACATCCGTCCTCGTGGTTCCATTCATCGCACATTTGCACCGAGACACATTACACTCACAATTGAACTTACCCTTAGAATCTAACACATCTTATGACTCTATGCATTTTACAGCGAACCAATTGGGTCAGGTTACCATACCCATTAAAATAGCCATAGGATTCAGCGCCCGGACCATGGGTTTGGTCATCGTGTTGTACGGTGTTAATTACGGTTCATGGCATTCTTTATGTGTCTTGTAAAGACGCGGTTGTTACTCAACTGAACTGAACTGAAATATGTACATATTGCACTTTGATTTCTATTCGAATAGTACTGAAGTTAACCTCCGGTTTGGTTTTGTTTTGACCCGGGAGTATTATGAGTTGCTGGAGTCCCAAGCGAACCATTTTCTTGCACTAAGTCTGAGTGAAATTCTTCGAAGCAAAACGTCTTCAGTATGTATGCGGTCATCTTGCAATATTACTAGAAATATGTTGATTACAATGTTTAGTAGGATAGGAAAAATCAGTTAGCCTGCCTACAAATCCAACGTGTTTTGCCATTATCACGTTGCTAAAGTCAGCATACCCAAACTATAATAGAGCAAAAGGGTTTTTGCAAATTTCGGAGGCTTGTACTTTTCAGGTTGAGTACAAATTACTTCTGTTTAAAGAGAACAACGTTTGTACGTTTATCAACCCGCAACATTATATTCTCTTTCGTTAACTACCAAAGTCCACTTAGGCATTCGCTTATGCTGTACATCGTTTGATTTTTTCACTCCACCTCACTGTAAATGACCGGGTTTAGGTATACCATAAAATATTCGGCTTTACAGCGTTGGCATCCAGTGACCGTCTCACTATAGTTAAAGGCGGATCAATGGATTGTTCGTGTAGGAAGGCAGTATATGACAAATTTTAAGTGCGATGTTTTATCATTAGGTGGCTAAAATTGGATACTGTTGTAATTATCGAATGGCTGTGGCAACATAAATATAGACTGTCATATACTTGTACGCTCCTATAATTGCCACATGACTTATGGAAAACCAAAAGCAGGTCTTTATAATAAGTCGAGTTTTAACTGATAGCGCTCTCACCTCATCCTATATCGGTGATCATGTCAGTGATACTCAATACATATTCGATATCTGTATTAAATAGTAACTAAAACTTAATGCAGATGTGTGTGCGATGCGTTTGAGCCACAATTGGTATTCTGGTCTATTAAATTTCGGAATTCCGGAGGAGTCTACGAGAACAGAACTGTGTATTTAAGCTTGCTGAAAATTCGTGCTAGGGTTAAATTATTAGAAAAGCCTCATGTATAGAGATTCATATGCAAACATATTTTTAGCAAAGTTCCCTTGGGCTGCACTTATTTTTGATAGCGAAATTCAGCACACGATGATTTTATGCAAGGCAACTTAGTTGATTCACATTCCCGGTTTTGCCGCTTGTTTATTGCAGATTTGCTTCTTTTCTATGTACATAATAGTTGGATGCGCAAAGTACAAGGAATTTAGGAACGTTTCTTGCCCGAAAGCACGTAAACCATATAAGAACAGCTCTTTCATCTCCTGCAAAGGGTTGCGTACCAGAAACTGGACGGCGGTACATATTGCGTAGGGAATTCTGTATGTTAATAGTGAGTTGCAGAAGAATGAAAAACCCGTTCCGTGGAAATTTCCAAAGCAAGGTCATATGCAACTACGCAGTTATTTTATCAAGGATACGAAGAGGCATGTGCTAGCTAACTAATTGATATTCTTTGGGAACAAATAAAGCATATCGGAATAGCGACATCCCAACTTTATTCAGCCTAACATCAGTGCATTTTATACATACACTGCGATATTTAAAACACGTTATGGTTTACACTGCAACAAATGACTGATTTGTAAGTTCGTTTATATATGCTATACATCCCAAAGTGAAAATTACATAGGATACTGCTAAACTGCGTGTTTTGTCCATCATCGTGTTTCTGTGTTCAAATTTGTGAGCACTAGTACGGTGGAACAATGGTCTGAAATGGGTAGAAAGTCAAGGGTTTCACGAGTCCCGTTGGATGGACACTAGGGAAACTACAAAACAGAACAAAACAATGACAAAACCGAAAGCATTTTGCTAGGATGCATTTTATTTACAAATGGGTGTAGGTAAAAGTTCTTAGCCCGATTATCTGCAGAAGTGATTGTGAGCACACTGTTCGATAAGTTATGGCATCTATTGATGCACACGGACTATGTTTCGTAATCTGGAATGATTAAGGAGACGCCAGGAAGTTTATTGAACATAGATGTTCTGGAAGCAGAAATAATCCATTTTTGAGTGTGTTTTATAACTAGTACACAAGAGTACAGAAATGCCCTGGTGACTTTGCAGCTGGTTATGTTGTGTAGCCAAATTAAATTGGTATTTCCTCAGATTCTTGTTAGCTCTACATTACGAAGGATAGCGGTGAACGTGCTTGAGTTTCCTAAGGATCCGGTGGATCATTTTAAGGTGTTCCAGCTAGCGCACATGCTAGTCTCTGTTCCATCTTATCAAAGTTGTGATAGAAGGTAAGCTAATTCCTACGTTGTGAATTCTCCAAAGTGAAGAAATGCCTGATATATCAGGTCTTTCAAGCCATAATAGCGCCTTTTATACGAGGAATTACTTTGTTACAGAGTGAAATGAATGCATGAATGAGAATTCCTTGTGGATAGTCTTGAGATTATGTTATTTTTGGCTACTAAAGGCACAACTTAAAAATGCATGGAAATAGCGGCAATGTTAACATTGCCATTATGTCTGTCTAAGGACTCAATAGCTCCAGACGCATTTCATTGAGAGTATTGTAACATAGCACCGGTCAGCTGCCTGGAAAGAAGAAGTTTCTTTAATTACTTTAGGTACATGCTGTATGCAATGAATTAGCATCAGAGGGATCCACGTGACACTGAAAGGCTTCAGTACGTTGGGAAATGCAAAACCACTAGGATAAACCAACTCAGAGCTCTCACAGATAAGTCCCACATGCAAAAGATTCTGCACTTGTCATACACGTTGGACACGATGGGAGAAGATGTACAATTATACTTCTACGGTTAATATCTGACTTACAGACAAACTGGATAGTAGCGTACACAAGCAAAGTAGCCTCATCCAGAAATTAGCGCAAGTGAGCGCGGATGTCGAAGAAGTGCATTCCACTAGATTTTTCATGGATGCAACCAAAATATACAAAGGGTCATGATAGAATCGATCACGAGAAAGAAGAATGAGAAACACTACACAGTGCAAGTCGGCCGCGGCAAGTTGAACTTCCCTCATAGTGCGCCTCTTAACATGTTTGGATTTCTGTGGAAAAGAAATTGCGTTACTAATATCGCTGATGACTCATTTGCATAGAGGAACTCAAATGACGTTGAATTTCCGAATAACAGATATGTACCACACTGGGTTTAGCGCGAAAATATCCGGGTCTCCTAGCACATGTTAATAATGATTGCGTAAACAAACGTCTTAATTAATGGGCAAATGCCAGCTGGTCTCGCTTGACCTGTTGGAGCGCAGCTCAAATTTAATGCTGTGTAACGTCAAGTTAATACTTTATAAGGTAGTTCATATTTCCAGAGAGCGAGCTGCAAAATCGCTTGAAGTATGCATTGTGTGTACAAACCACATTTGTTAGCTCTAGGCTGGCGTGGGCGCAGGAGCTTAAGTTCCATCAATTAAGTTCACCTTAAGATTGTCTGGTCTCATCATGTGATAGGCCTGAATATCTGCACGCCTTTTATTGTTTGTAATGAAAAGTGGTTATGCGAACCACATGCGGTAACTAATTATAAGTTTCCTACCGTGCTTTTCCAACTGTGACTGTAAACTAACTTTTGCATATGCACTTTAACAAACAGTTCATATTATGTTGACTAGATACCGGTTCCTTTTTTGTCCTTAAGGCGAGATTTCCGTAGTCATACCTGTTAAGTCATTATGTAGCTAATATAATTGATTAGCTTAAAAGACACTGAACTCACCACTATTTTATATCCGCACCAGTATATAAGCTTGCTAAATGAACTTAGAAAGAAAATTAGAATGTACATCTCATTATTTCATGACTGAATTCGTTTATGATTTACTGATCCTGGCTAACAAGTTTTGCTCCGCTTCATGAACCAGCATTTAATCCCTAAGCTTGCTTAATTTTTCTGTCACAATAGCCAACCGCATAATGAACTGATGTTTAGTATTGACTGCACACAACTTGATTACATGGTATCTGGTCAAGAGTAGGTTGACCAGAAGCAAAGAAATTGACAACAATAAGTATTATTTAAAAGTTGTCTAGAAAATGTTTCTTCTTCAGATATGCAAACATTTTCCCTTCTCAGTCATCTACTGTCTCTCAGGGGAGCAACATCACATCAAGTAAGCATTTGTATTCTTTGCAATTAAGCAGTTTAATAAAGAAGTAGCCATCGAACCATTTTGTGCCAATCCTAAATATATACGATGGGAAGATCTTCAAGAAAACTGAAGTCAACTGCTGATCACAGACTAAGCGCTGCTGGCGCAGATGATATAACCATAACGCATCCCATATTGCTTATTTAACCATGCTATTGAACCATAAGTCTTTCTTAGTGAACAGTGAGGTACTTCACATTGCTAGTTGTCTACTCAGTGTTGATGTAGTGCCAAATGAGTTAAGTATAAGATAATAATTCTTACAATAATGACTTTGTGCTGTTATATGCACTCATATTGGTGAATCTCTAGTGTTGCTGACAATATCAGTGAAAACTGAACGATGATTTGTGTAGGGTAAAAAATCGGTTGCTTGACAAGTCCCACAGGATGGTGGGGGTAAAACTACAATTATCAAAAGATAGGTGAGTTTTCTGTTGGTGCGCTGAATACTAGTGATGTAAGTGGGGTCGAATGCGAACAAGGAGGAAACATGGGGTCAGTTATATTTGCTGTATGCCGTGAGAAAAGTAAAAGCAAGGATACTCACTTCTGTACCGCCTCCTCAGTTTTATGTGACATGTTAATCCAGTTTGAAGGGATAATTAATACATTCCAAAGTAGCGCAGTTTAGGCAACGAAGTGATGGGGTCAAGGGCGAGACCCAATCGATTTTTGAAAATATCCATGTGGAGAGGAAACAACGAAGTTAGAGAGTTCCATGGTTGGCAAATTCGAATAGCAAAATCATTCCGCCGGCATTCCAGGATGCTATATTTTTCACACCATTGAAGAGGTTTACCGCTGAGATTGGTGTTATGACTGTTTCAGCAAGTGACTGCATAGATGATTAGGGTTACTGAATATTTGGTACACCAATAGGTGATATCAGGCAGCTTTCGGTACTGGACACTGAAAACTCCCAGTGATTTCAGCCTTTGATAGTAGGACAGATTTTGTAGGCCCTTCAACCAAAATTTCCGAGTTTGGATGACGTATTCAAAGTCACATGTAATAATTCTGCATCATGGGGAAGATGAATGGGTCGAAGGCTCTCTGTAGCAAGCATACTTGCTTGTTGGCTCTTTTCGCAACTTCTTCTGTCTGCATTGAACAGTTTAGATCACGTTGAATGAGCACACCAAGTTCGTGTTCCTGGGAATTGATTTGCAAAACATGTGACCAAAGCCTATACACGTTGTCATGCCTACGGCCCAATTGAATAGCGTGAAATGATTTCACATTTAACCGTAGTGTATTCAGAACTGATCAATTTGGAATCGTGTTAAGGTCACGCTGGAGTTTTTCGTGGCCGTTCGGTTCTCTGATCGCCCGCTATAATTTGATATAATCTGCAAAGAATAGAAAATCGCACGTAATTTCCCTCGCCAGATCGTTTATGAAAAACAAGCATAGCCGCGGCCCGAGCACCGACCCTTGTGATACGCCGCACTCCACCTCAATTGCGACGGACAGTGATTCACGTACTCTCACTTCCGACCGAAGTTCGTGCCGGAAATTGCCTATCCAACACAGCAGTGGGTCACCAGCGCCGTAAAACTGAAGTTTATGGAAGAGAATTCGGTGCTTTAAGTGATCAAACGATTTTGCGATGTCCAGGTAAATGACATCGCCCCCTGCTCCACCATCAACTGTTTCAGTCAGGCTATTACGTGCAATTAGCACGTTGGTAGTGCATGAGTGGTTTTCTTGGAAGCCATGTTGCTCTGGTGCTCTCATCTTATGATTTTTCAGATCCTGTATGACTGCATCAGCGAGGATAGATTTCATAACCTTAGAAAGCACAGGAAGTAGAGTAATAGGACGGTGATTGTTTGGGTCAGTGCGATTACCTCCCTTCTGATTAGGAGTGATGACCCATCGCTTCCATAGTTTTGGAATATGGTTCTCCTCCATACAGCGTTGATAGATTATGCACGTAGGTTCCGCCAGATCATTGGCTGCTGTCGGTAAAGCCTTCAGTCGTAGTTATCGACATTAAGAGAGCTGTGGATACGCAGGGACCACAGTTTATTTGACACACTTTCCGCAGTAAAAGTAATATTGGCTAAAGCTTATGGTGGGACAATAGAAACAGGGATAACCTTTGGTCTCGTTACACTGGAAAGGTTGTGAGTAATAGAAACGTAAAAAAATCGACTGCTTCCGTTGCTGTTCGCTTACACTGATCAGTCGTAATCAGTACTGGAATTCCTGGTTGCACCTTATGTAAGCAATTAACATGTCTGTATAAGAGTTTGCGGTTCGTGAGTAGTTTATTCCCTAACTCCAGCTGATGCGTCACCTTGTCCTCGGGGATCAAACTCACACAGAAGTTACGTTGTGCCACATGGGCAGTCCAGGTTTCGGAATTCCGGGAGTCCTTGTGAAGTCTCCATGCTAAGCCCCTCAGCGACATGCATTTAGGTGTCCTGCTCCTCAGAAATGACTTCCATCCTTGACAATGGAAGGATTTCTGCTCAGACTTGTACGTTGCCAGTGTGAAAGTCTTCCAGGCGATTTATGGGGGCGGGGCATTCAGTTAATAAGGTCCAAGATACCATCTTAACAATCGCGGGTAACAGGTTGTATTCCGTGACCGTATGCACTTTATCATCCCCTTCTATAGGATATTCCGCATGACATACACAGTTAAACAGTAGAGTCACATGGTCACTGCGACCCGGTGGTCTACTTGTAATTACTCCGTCGGCCATGAGTTCTACGTTGGTGAGCCCAGGATAAAGTATCGACGGCTTGTTGGCAGTTCGAAATCTAGTGGGAGGGGTTACGTGGTTATACGAAGGGTAAGTGGAAATTACCTCTTGTAAACGGGCTTTGAGCTGCACGCTATCGCTCGCTGCCATTTCCAGAGCTTACACAATAAAGTCGCCTGCGGTGAAAATGGGACTATATATCTTGCTCAAAGCAACCTGGAGAACGTGGTTTAGTTTAGAGTCCACTTCGCACGTAGCGTTTAAACGACGGAAATCACAGATATAAGACATGGGTGTTTGTTCCACAACCATAGCAGGCACCAAAACGAATCTGGGGAGCGTATCGCTGGGTGGTCACTAAGTTCACACCGAAGATTAGCCTTGTACACAGAATTACGCCACCACACATACCAGCTCTTTCATTCCGAAGCGGTGACATACCAGGCAAATTGACTTCAGAATCTGCTATCTCAAGGCTTAACCAGGTCTCCATAATTATAATGAGATCCTGCGATTGTGATGCTTGGAGTTCTGTAAGTCCGGCCAACTTACTAAGAAGACCTTGGGCGTTGGTATACAAACATGATAGTGCTTTTGATGTTAGAAATGTGTGGGTGGACAACAAACTGGTGCATAGTATTAAGCCGACCATTCATCGGTTGGCCGCTAATCATAACTTGCGTCGGTTACTTGTTCTTGGATTTCAGGCAGGCTGCATGGTAGCATGGAGCATCCCAGATCGAGATATTCTCTTCTGTGTCTCCCTGTTCCGTCAGATGTCGCTAATGCCATAGTGTCTACAACTCTGCAAGATTGTGGAGGCAAATATTTTATTGAGGTTGCATGTTCCAATGAAGTGATGAAAACTAGTCGCCGTGTGCCTGCTATCTTTAACCTAAGCTCAGTAGGCATTCTGGAGCGATGCTTCAACCAGCTATCCAATATGGCTTCTGTTATTCCATCGGAATGTATCACCATTTTCAATGATTTTTTGAATCGCAATCATAATAATTTTGAGATGAAGGAATTTTCTTTAGTGTTTTAGTGATAACGTGGTACAGAGATAGCGCATCGCGGACGTAGCGCCACTGCTCCCGGTCATGTTTTTGCGCTTCGTGCTCAGGAGTGCCCAATAGTTCAGGAAAATCGTTAACAAATATGGTTTTCTTGTGTTCGTTCTTAGAAGGGTCGCCATAGTTTTCGTTTTTCTTTGATTGTCCTTTCAAAGGAATACATGGTAGTATGCGTACCCCGCTCGATGAATTGCGTAGCTGAACTGTTGAGAGTAGGACTATTTTTGTCTCCGCATTTGAAATCAAGGCTACTCGAAAAATAAGAGGTTCGCCGTAATGCACTGAATTTGGGTGACGCGCCACGCGTCGTAGCCCAATTGGCTAAACCCGCATACCAGTCGCATCGCAGATAGAATGCCACTGGTTGTGATTATCTACCAACTTGCCCTTGTATTGTGCCAGATCTGAACTACGGAAGGTTAGTGAACACGACTGTTAATGCATGTGGTTCCGTTTAGCAAAGGTCAGTTTGAGTGTTGCGGCTGGTAACTTGGATTGTTTGGTGGGCACTAAAGCACGTTGTGAAAACAGCGTCGCATCACTCGTGCTTGGGCCGGAAAATGGACTTACGGTGTCCCTTAAGACGTTTCTCTTGAGGCGATCAATGCTTATGTTACCCGGCTTCGAACTGTCGGTGTCGGTGTTGTGACTAACTCGTGAGATATAGCAACCAGGGATGAGGTAATAACAGGCACGCCGGATGTGGCTTGCCTATTTAAAGGGTTAGTAATTGTCGAGGTAGGTGGTGCAGCTGCCGTTGAGCGGCTAGTATGCCTGACTGTATCCTTCTAATTAGGGACAGAGCTCTGAGAGGTATGCTGTAGAGCAACATCGATGTTGTTAGATTTTAATGGCTAAGCCCTGAACCTCGCCATATGCTGGAATGTTTCTTTCAGGTTTACACACATTTTCCCAAACAATATTATACATTTGACTATTGGGATTGCTCTGCTTGTTAGGCAAAACCAGAGGAAATCAGTCAGTTTGCTTAGTCTCTTTATTGTAGTTGACTTAAATCAGCACAGTGGGGTGGAACGGAAGGCCATAAACTTCACAAATAATGTCTCGTCTAACTAGATGTGTACACTTCTGCTTACCATATTTGTGGTTTAGCGGAATTAATTCCATTGAGAGCCGTTGTTACAGACGAAAGCTGCCCTTATCTGGTCACCTAAGTTAATGGGCGAGTGACGTTTGCGTGCGTTGTTCCAGTCGCACGCTCGACGTCGTTTACCGCAGGCGAGTGTACACGGAGTTTAACTAGCTTACTGATCCACACTGTTTCCTGTAGGACAAAGTCGCTGGAATTGGCTAGTAGTGGACGGATGATAGCAAAAGTGCAGGCGATGGGCAACTGCACTTAAAACCACAGCTTGAGTCGTAGCTTCGTTAGAAATTATCCTTTGGTTGTAATTCCGGGACCACCAGATAGCGCAGAGAATCCTTGATCCGCCACAGGCTCACTGCAGTGAAAACTGTTAAAAGCAGCAGAGTGACGCGTCTGCATAGCAGCGTGAAGCGCGCTAAAACAACTTGCGTTGCACAAGTCACTTTCCGTAGAAAACCATTCCGTTAATATATGCCCGCTGAACACGGAGCGTTAATCCGATTCGAATGAGTGTATGATGACAGCGCTAGTTGAAGAGGAAGACGTGAAACAACATGACAGAGGAGAGCACGTTTACTATGCTACCAGTGAGGTGAATGCCTTAGCCTTTTGTATTTCTTACTTCTAGACGCAACTCATCATCATCATCATACACGTTAGCTGCAGGTGAAAAACACCTCAGCTATTGTGCCGCAATACAAAAGACAATAAGAAGGAAAATACAGCAACAGAGGCACGCCCGCTGAGAACCCAGTAAGGGATGGACATCCTTCTTCAGAGCTAACAGCCGGCTATCGTGCTGCAAAAAATGAGCCATATCATGTCTAACGAATGAGACCGTGATTGGAGGGGAGGCTAAGCAGGAGACGGATGGACAAAGGAACTCAAAACACAAATGCCATTAGGACCTGCTCCTGGCCATATCAGCAAGTGTGTCCAACCAAACGTGTTTCTCTTCCGTAGGACCCCAACCAGGCAGTCGGGATGCACCAACCGACGCCAAGTTCGAAGTGAGGGTTTTCATTTCTCTCGACCAAGTCATCGCTTTGCCTTCTCTCCTCCTTCTCTTACAACCGCACCCCCGGTGCACAAACAATGCACGTCGCGGGAGTCGGTGTGCTGGCATGCGCAACTCGCAGCTTAGCCATAGTAGCTTGGTGCGTGATATAATGGTGCTGAGCAGTTCACTCGCTCTGCCTGCACCAAATACGTGACGCCTAACACGCTCTCTGCTCACGCAGTGCTCACACCAGACATGAGATAAGCTGCGAAGGCAGCAATGATCGAACCTATTTATGTCTGTCTACCTGATGGGTCAGGTTTCACAACCGTAAAAGAGGGTTGTACGCACGCTGCATTATAAACTCTGCCCTTCAGAGCGAGAGTGATGTCGCGTCTGCGCCACAGGTGGCGGTGATTGGCAAAAGCACCTCGAGCTTTTGCTCTACGGTCGTACTCTCAGCTTCGATCCCACGAACGCTAATATAGCTGCCCAGGTACTTAAGTTCATAAACGACTTCTAGCTGATCACCACCGTGGGTCATTGCAGAGGTGGGTCCCTGCCAATATTGCAGAAGAACTTGGTATTTCTATGGATCACAGCATAACCCAAAACGATTTACAGCCACTGCTAATCGGTCCAGCGCAACCTGGCACTTTTGGGAGCTGTCATATATGAAAGCAATGTCGTCCGCGTACCCCAAGTCAGGAAGTTGCTCACCAGAAAGTATCTCCACAACATCTAGGTCATGTCCACCGAACACTGTTTCCATGACTACTTCAATACAGAAGTTAACGAGGAAAGGCGATAGCGGGAAAACATCTCTCACAGCGCCGGAGATATTGATGGGTGTATATATAATTTATTCTGTCATGATTGCTGGATTCGAATCTTTACCTAACGATGCATAACAACTCCTGCATTGCATGCATCAACCCGGCAAATAGAACACGGTTTCAGCCTAGTCATACTTTGCTTACATGTTAAAATTGCAGCGAGTCTACAGTTAAGCCTTACTTTTACCTGAATAATTCTTTATTTGATCTTATCCTTTATTTATGGAGATTGTTAGGCGCTTGCCTCTTTATCCATAACAAATCCATTTTCCATTATTCCCTTGAGTTGGCAGAATAAAAGCGATGATAAACCTCTGCAATCAATTTATGAAATATGTTTGGTTCTTCAAGAATGAGTTATAGCAACCCAGCAATTGTTAATTCAACCTCTTGTACTTTTGATTCTTTTTTGCTGAATATTATATACTTTCCCCAGATCGCAGATGAACTATGATTTTCGCCGTTGTGTTACTTAGCTCCTTTCTGCAACTGTTATCATCAGTTTACTGTACTACGACACGTACGCGGTAAGCTATAGTGACACTGAACCATAGGCCACTTAAAATGCTCTCATAATGACTCTACTCTACATAGGATGAACTGATTAGATTCACCTTTACACGATCAAGTCACGGGAACGTCTGTGTTTGTACCATTAACTACATCTTTGAAAGGCCTTGTTTCCGCCAGTTTTTTGCATGCTTAAACATGAGAAAATGACAGTAAGGTGCGTTTAACTCACATAGATTTCACTATAATTAAACTAGGTCAGAAAGCTGGTAGGATCCAGAAAAGCACATGCTAAACAGTTCCTCCTTTCAAAGCGCAGTCATTAGCGCGTATTCTTTCGACATACTCAAGGATATGCAATGGTCAGCAAATTTTTTTCAGGCGGGGATAAAGTCCCTGTGAACAGGTGGATGCAGTCAGAAGACGTGACCAATTGATTAACGGCCATTTGGCACAGCCCGCTATTTCCCCACACACATGTTATCAGCACCCCAAAATGAACACAACTTGGCAATAAAAACGATTCTACCGTGTACGACAGTTGATCAAGGTTTGAATGTTACCAAGTGACTCTAACTATGAGAGGTGGCTAGCACTTCCTTCCAGTGTTAACCCGGTTCATGTTTGCTCTAGTAGGTTAAATGTGCGGTATCTACTATAAACAAAAACTCCGAAAGCTGTGGCCTTTGAAGTTCCGTCTCTTCATTTGCGGGTATTTCTTACGGACATGTGATATTTCCAAGAATGACACTAGCGGCCTCAATTTTGCAGACAAACACACAGGTACCTAGAAGGGTTCGATTTGAACCAAACCGCCGTCTGGCTGATCATGTAAAGTGCGTTTACTAGATTCAGTTCATTTAATTTTGCGTTAAATAAAAGTTATTAAGATATTAATTGTGGATGTTTGTGAGTAAGATATCACTGGCTCTAATCCAGAGCTATTGTGACTCGAGTGGGCATTTAATTGGTCAATTATCTCCGATGTAGTTATACAACCGTTTTTAGTCTCTATCAAGCATGCGTACTGAAAGACCTTCCCATTCGATGAATGGTTAGTC